>JAJJWW010016014.1:0-654135 GCA_023531295.1 Papaver armeniacum | reverse complement strand
AGGTTGGCCATCGAGGTTGTGGAGGTGGAGTACCTTCAACAGAGGGCTTTCTTGGTGTGGAGCCCGGCGGAGGGAGGACGTTTACGACATAAGGATGTGACCATTCCGTAATCCCTCATGTAGTCAACATCAACTTCATAACCATTTTCCGCACTCTCCCAATTTACTAATATCAACCAAACGACGTGGCTCTCTATCCCTCCAATGTGTTGGTTCCGGTTCGAGGATCATACACTACATGCAACTTGTTGGGAGTTGAATTGCACCGAGAAAAGTAAAGATGATAATTATCAATAGTTCGACCAATGACGGGATAATTGCTTAAATCCATGTCACCATCACACTAACATGGATCGACCATGATGTATCCTTTTGGGTGGTACAACGGCCCATGGTAAAATGCAACATCTCTTGGAATTGGACGGTACCCTCTAATCTCCTTATAGGTGTCGAACACAACGCCTTCCCTTCTCATAGTATCAGGCTAATCTCATATTGATGACTCCACCTTTGTTACCAAGCCGGATTCATGTTAAACTCAAACCTCGGAGCTCTAGGGTATCTGCCCTCGGGAAGGTCTTTGATCTTCAAATTGGCAGTCCTTGAATAAGGAAGTGTTCATAACACCACACCTAATCCAATTTGAACAATATACATGTGAACATAAGTAAAAAATACATCTAAACAATAGATTAAAGAAATTTGTGACAGGGACTAGAAAGAAATTCTGACAAATTGGTTTGTTTTAGCCAATGAAGCCCTTCTCATCTCCGCCATCAAATGTGCCATGGACTGCGGTGCCCCAAGAATAGCCATGGACACCTTCCAACGGGTCAAGGTATGGAGAAAGTTTGCACTTACCTCATTGCTGGTGAGTGTCGGAATGCCCTAGTGCCCAAAATGTATAATGTCACGCATCCGATACCGAATCCAATGAGTGGTCCCATCCATCCTTGAAAGCTTCTAGCCTTTGTATTTTCAAACATCTTCTTAAGCATCGTCAACTTGAATGTCTTCGTCTTTACTTGGTTAAGTCTGATGCCACAAAGCTATCCGAAGAAGTTTTGAAGTCCCAACCAAACAAATTTTTGGGTCAAATCAGGCAACTTCGACCATTCTAGGTCCCAATACTCAACTCCCTCCTCGAAATTGATTTGCCGAAGTAACATTCAAGCCTAGAATGTTATGAGCATCTTCGGAATCAAGGTCATCTCACCAAACGGAAGTGCATTGTATCTGCTTTCACCATGGTACCTCTCAACTAAGCAATTGACTACAAAAGATGCTCGGATTCACGTAATTTTCAACCAAAGAATACGTACTGTAGTTCTTTACTAATGTTTGGACATCTTCATGCTCCAACGACAAATCCCAATGAGCCGCGGCTTGGTTTGCAAACACGCACCTGACCTTAGTATGATCCTACAAATACGAGATAATACGATTAAGAGATGATGTAAAAGATAAAACAACGTACATGCACAAAATAAAAAATGCTTACATAGTTTGAAAGATAAATTTAGCCAAGAGTGCTTGTATCCAAAGAGTACTTTTCGGTTAAGAGCTTGTCCCCAAATTTTACCATCATCATGGCTCTAACATGTCAAGGTGAGGAAGGTGACAACCTTTAACTTTCGGTTTTCTGCCCCTTGCCCTTACCTCTTGTGTTGGTTGTTGACTAGTCCCACCAACTTCGCTTTGGCCCGCTAATTGACTTGGGGAACCTCATCATCTTCCTCCTCACTTTCCACTCCATCATGCTCATCGCTTTTCATGTGTTCCAAGACGTTCACCAGACAGCAAGTGCTTCGTTCACCACCACTCTCCCAAATTGACCCTCTTGTTTCAAACCCCAACGTTTCTTGCGACCCGCATCTTTCCCCGTGGAGGCAGTGGATCGAGGAGTATCAAGACCGTCCTTCCTCTTCTCTTAGCGAGGATAGGACCTTTATCTTTCCTCGCTTCTTGGCTCTTGACCTATAACATAAACAAACATTAGAAAAGGCATGGCGGCTTAGGAACCGCATACCAATTCCTAAACAAACCAATACCTAACATGAACCTAAGAAGACACCATAAATATTTGAGCATCTCAGATCGTTGAACTTGATTGTTCAAAACTAACTTAAATGCTTCTGGTATTAAGCACCATTTCGGTGATGTTCCTGTATGTTTTATGTAATACCAAGATTGGACGAACTCGAACTAACATATGCTTGTTTTAAAATACCCGGCAATCACAAACCTAGATATAATGCGGACATCTAATTAAGTTCTGTGTGTTTTTAGTTGCAAAAGGTATGGTAATCGACCAAATTCTATGCCAGATAAAACATTCGATTTCGGGAATGAAAACCTAAGTATGGTATTCACCCAAATTCTATGCTTAGGTTTAAAAAAATCTATTTCGAATGCAAACCCCAGATGGTATTCACCCAAATTCTATGTCTGGAATAAACCTAAACGGTATTCCAAACCAAGATCCAATGCCGGCATCAGAATCAATCGATTTAAATTATTGTGGGCGATTCTAACCTAAACCCATGGCTACAAATCGAGTAAAACAATCATAAATGAGTTCAAAAATCACTTACCTTCTCGAAGCCTGCGAGTGTTTGATCGTCCGAGTCACACTGTGGCTGCCTTCTAGTTGTTGAGCAATATTCTCGATTCTTTGTTCATGTGTTTGTTGAGCGGTACCGCTTTGGTTCGATTTTGCTTTTCGATTTGGTTCTTGAGGCATGGTTATGTTATGTTAATCGACGTGAAAAATTTGATTCAACGATTAATCGCTTCGACGAAGGATGAACGATGAGGAAGAAGATGAAGAAATTTTTTTTTTCCTAAACCTAACCCTATGCCTAGATTTAAAACTGAATTGGGGATATATGAATTGGTTATTTGATTTATGTTTTAGGGAAGAAGAGGCATAGCAGGTCTTTTCATAATGTTTTTAATTAATCTGAGGTGTTTTAGTACTTTCTCAAAAACACCCCTTAACAGCCACCTAAGGTTGGGGGAAGTAATTCATATCCCCCAATTAGATTATATATCCCCAATCGCGTTCTTTTGATAATGAGAGATTAAATACCAATTCTAGTTATTAAGACAAGAACATGTTAGTGAATGAAAACGAAATCCTTGACCAATACTTTAACATATTTGATTTGCCTTATTTACTTGCTTGCTTTTATTTTATTTTAGTTACAAAAAAATTAGAAATATGAAAATCTTAAATATTTGGCCAAGTGCGTTTCACATGGTTTTGGTCTCAGCATCCTTTCTTTCTCTACTTTAGAGGAACTTGGTGAAGATACTTTGGGTTTTTCCAAGCGTTTGAAGAATGCCTTGTTAACAATGATGCTAGTAAATGCGGCTTTGGTAGTTTCATTTTTTTATAGATTAGGCATTTGCTGTTCAAAGGAGAGTTGGAACCCACGACACATTTGCTAGGTTACCAACCAAAGGCTTTGTATAAATCCTTATTATTATTATTTTATCTTAATATAATTATCATAAAAAAACATTTAAATAAAAATGAATATTAAATGAATGTTATTCCTTTACTGTGATAATAAAGATTGTATATTAGACTTATTCTGTAAATTGATTCTCAAAGACTTTATAAGCCGCTTGGATAAGCTCGAAATAAAAGGGAGAGCAAATATTTTTATTTCATAAAAATTAACTTTTTTGTTTATCATGGTGAGCACAAGCTTCTCTTGTTAAAACACTTTTTACTGGAGACGACAATTTTGAAAGACCTCCCTCAAGCATAGGTAAAGTTTATAATACTAAGCACAACTCGCCAGTTATGAGACCTACGCAGCTAAAGAAGCAAGGATAAAAACCTCAAGCACATGTGTTCCAAATTGCAACAAAAAACCCAAAAAACTAGCATTCTCTCTAATGTTTTTAATAACAATGAAATTGTGAATCTTGTCTTATATTTGCTAAATAATAAAATTACTTTTACCTTCAAAAAAAAATATTTTTTTTTTTTAAAAAGTCATTTTCACATGATGTATTTTTTTTTTTTTTTTGAAACAACATGATGTACTAAATTAACTTTCATTTTGTGCTTGTAGAAGCTAAAATTAGAACTTGCGAAAAAATCGTAAAAAACTTGGCAAAGTAGATTAGCGAATGTATCTACCCTGTGATGAAGGAAAAACTTTGGAGTGGAAACTGAATGGAAATCTCCTAAGAGCTAGCACTATGGAGAGCCCCATCCCTTCCCTATTCCTCAAATGTAGGGAATGGATAGCACAATTTAAGCCAAGCTTACTATGGTGCCCTCTCATCTCTTCCTTTAACGAATCATACCCAAGAGTCGTGTGAATAAGCAACGGCTACCGAGTTGTCGTATATTTTTTCCCAATTTTTTTCCCAATAAAAATATATTTGTTTAGGTAAAAAGATATTTTAGAGTAAAAAACGATATATAATAGGTAAAAAGAATATATAATAGGTAAAAGAGAAGTTTTGTAAAAAAATGTGAAAAAGGAAAGTTTTAGGGTAAAATTTCAAAAACCAAATACGAAACTCGGTAGATGTGTAAAATATTACACCGAGTAAACTGTAAAGTGTAAAAATACGACTCCGAGTAGTCAGAGTGATTTCCTTCCCTACAAGTGGGATCGGGACAGATCCTCCTTGTAGGAAAGGGGGTGATTTCCTACTTATATAGGGATTTAGAGCAACCGCGATTGGACCGAGATAACCAAAGACCAAAGAGGGAAGAAAAGACCAAAGTTTTGGGTTTAATCCGTGTTAGACACTAGGATGGAAGAGTAAATTTGGTCAAGATCACATATAATGTTCGCCTCAATTTTGGGATCACATATAATGTCCGCCCCATTTGGTCGAGATCACATAATGTTCGCCCCATTTTGGGATCACATATAATGTCCGCCCCGTTTTAGTCGATCACATATAATGTCCGCCCATACAAGGATCACTTTATACGTTCGCCCCATCACAGATCACTTCGTTAAGCAGATCACAGGATCACTTTACACGTTCGCTCGACTATATTGGTTTTGGTTTTGTCTTGGTCCGAGACCAAATATAGTCTGGGATTTAGTCTGGGTCCTGGATTTATTCGATAGTGCTGATTAGTTGTGTCTGTTTTTGACCAAATATTTGGTTAGTATTCTCCACCGTGGTTGCTCTTAGAAACCACAATTAAGCATAAACTCAAATATTTGGTAAAAGAAAACGAGACGTAGTGGGGACGTCTTATCGACTAAGCCCTGAACTCACTAAACCAGACTATATTTGGTCCTGGGACCAAGACCAAACCCAAATATATAGTCGAATAACATAGTTAACGCCCCACACCGGCGTACACATAAATTTAACGCCCCACACCAAAGTCAATTGACTATACCCCCCTTTTTTTTTTTTTAAATTTCTCTTTAGTGGGGCTGGTGTTTATACCCACGCCCCATTCTTTGTTTTTTTTCTCTTTAGTGGGGCTGAGGCTTATACCTCCGCCCCCTTTTTTTTGTTTTTTTAATTACATGAACAGATCTCGCTCCATCTCCACCAAATTTAGTCTTTCTACCGTGGTGTCACAATCACGGACTAAACCCAAATTTTTGGTCTTTTTTTTCCCTCTTTGGTCTTTGGTTATACTCGATCACTTAGTGATTGCTCTTAGGAGATCTCATAGTAGATGATATTTGGGCGTTTGAGGGATAGAAAGGATAGAGCGTACCATATGTGCCAAATCTAGCAAGACTAGACGTTTATGGGTCCCATCATCTTTTTAGTTTGAAATGCATGTAGTGTTGGCATGATGGGGCGAGATATCGACCTCTTTTTATAATTATTACGCCCGAGACTATACATTCGGTATTTTCTCAAATTACAGAGAACAATTCAAATGGTAACCATTCCACCTAAACTATGTAACTTGTTCATTTTCTCAAGGTTTATTTATTACACAAAATTGTTAAAAAGACCAAAATCAAAATTTTCTTTGGGTGAAAAGGACAATGATTTGGACATCTTTTATTTAAATTTGATAAAATTTAAAAATATGGGATTTAATCAGTTTCATCCTGTCCATTTTCAAATATTTTTTTCTTATTTTTATTTTATACAGATGATCCAGGTTTAATCCTTATTTTGTAAGTTTAAGCGGGATGAACTAGGTTTATCCTTAAGTATTTTTTTTTTTTGTCCATTTCACCCATAAAATTTTTTACTTGGCCCATTTGAACTGTTTTTAAATTTTTTTGAATGAAACGACCCATTTTCCGTATTTATTATTATTATTATTAGTATTTTTTTGGAATATCATACTTTTTTTTTTTTTTTTTGATTGGTTAGTACAGTGGTTAGTTGTAATGAGATGCAATTTGCAAGGTTCCAACATATGGTATACTCCAAAACCAATCAATCTCATCTTTGATATTCATTTTTAACGTCCGGTACACGAGAAAAGTATGTAAACCCCAAGACCAGAACCGTACTTTTCCAGCTTCAATGTGTGTCTTTGTTTGACTCGACGTCTCTTTTTCTGGTTTAAAAAAACCGGCACGTTAATCTTTGCTATTGCGCTACTGACCTAAACGATAGGAACGAGTCTAAACGCTACATAGCATGTACTGGTAGAGTGCCCATGCTGTGGCTGTGCAACTAGCCATATCTATACAACATACATACATATCTACCATAATGATATGTCGGAGCGAATTGGAAAAATCGGGAGCCAAGGGGCGCCTTTAAAAACCATGCAGTGAACATAGCATTTACTGTGCAAAACCAGCTTAGCTTTGCTTTACTTTTCGTACTGCCTTCTTCAACGTCTCTCTATTATTTTCTTTGATTCAACGTCTCAAAAACCCGTACGTTGCTGTTGCCCTACTGACCAAAGGCATAGCCATAGCCATAGAGTGACCATGCTGGGCAACAAGCCATACGCTATATGTCATATCACGTCTCCGATTATTAAAATATGTTCTGCAAATTTCAACCTAATCCTATGTCTACCTGTGCCTATAATTGCTAGCCTCTCCTCCCCCAAGGCTTTCTCAATCAACAGCTAACCGTTGGCCGGTGTCGGTGATTAGGTCCTGCGCTGCTGCGTCCGGCTGTCGTGTATTTCAAAATAATAACGCCGTTATGAGAGACCGTGTGGTCAAAGTTACACGCGTCTATCAGTGAATGGCTAACCGTGAGGCGGAGATACACCCGGAGCCCTACACGTCTCACATCTTATCTCTTAGAGAGATATAAAACGCTTCAAAGAGAGAGAAACAAACCAAACCAAACCTAACCCTAATGTCTTCTTCTTCTTCCTTCAACCTCCTCTGCATTTTTCCTTCACTGGTTCTCCTTCTAGATCTGAAATTCATGTTCAGAGCCAAGTTATGTCATAAAAATCCAATCTTTCTTCTTTTATCGATACAAGGATAAAGTTGAATAATCATCTCCTTCTGGATCTATCTTGAGAATTAACACCGCTGCACTTTCTTTCTTTCTTCTGGGTCTTTGTGTTCATCTGGAACTTCATGATGATACAGAGTTACATCATTATCAAATCAAGGAAATTAGCAGGACGGAAGCCAAAGTTTCGAAATAAAAAAAGGCCCTTTGTGGTTTTTTATTTTTGTAACTCTGGTTTGGATCGGATAAACAAGCGTCTCTTCACGAAGATTTTGGTTGCTAATCGTTCATGTGTTTTAGCTTATCTCTGATGTATAACTAATTTATGTAATTTTTTTTTTAGATTTATAAAGATTATTTTCGAATTAAAGGTTTTTATCTAGTGTATCCTGGCGTATATTCGATAATGTAACACTAGTTTAAATCTGCGGCTGATAAATTTCACAGTATCTCGAGAACTGTAAGAGATAGTGACTAATTTTCTCTTCCCCGCAGTTGATTTTATTTGCCTAGAGCCATATTTACAGTCTTAATCCA
Source organism: Papaver armeniacum (assembly GCA_023531295.1). NCBI lineage: Eukaryota > Viridiplantae > Streptophyta > Magnoliopsida > Ranunculales > Papaveraceae > Papaver > Papaver armeniacum. The sequence goes on along the minus strand of JAJJWW010016014.1, from coordinate 646,200 downwards.
GGCCTTGGAGGAAGTTAAGGCCCAACTCGCGCACTTCCTTTCAAATTTCTGTATCATTTATTATTAAGCCTCTTCTGAAAACTAAAATACTCTCGAATCCCTAATTTTAACATTCAGAAGAAAAATAATGGAGGTTTAGGAGAGGAGGCGGTGGTGGCGGTGTTGACGACCAGAGGAGAGTAGTAATTCCTCTCTGATCTGGAGATTCAGACTCTTCTCGACGGTGTGTTAGAGAATACTCGTCTAGGCGTTCCTAACCACTTGGAGTGGATTAGTATTCTTGATCGTCATCGTGATGTCTTCCATCCTCTACGAACTGTAACCGATTTGAAGGTAATTTTTGCTCTTGTTATCCATCTATTTCTTGCTCCTGTTATCTATCTTAGATCTGAGGATGGTATTTCTAGATCTAAACACTCAAAATAGAGTCCATTTCTGTATGCTTAGAGTTAGGGTTTTATACGGATTTGTAGTTTTCTCAGCTGTAGGGATTATTCATCTTTTGAATGATGTTTTTAATTCAACATGTTGATTTTAATATTCTGTGGTCTTAAAAGCTTATTTGTGGGTTTCAGGACAAGTACTGGAGCATTAGGTTAGCTAATTTGAGAGAGCTTGTTGATGGTAATGACTTCAGTGATGATGACTTTGAGGAAGAAGGCAACGATGATGAATCCGAGGGTAATGCAGCTTATTGATTTTCTTAATTCCTTCAGTGATTGTGTTTACTTTGTACTGATTACCGGAAGTCTAGTTTTTGATTTGTTTGTGAATTCTTTGTTGGACTTGAAGGTGATATTTCTGTCAATGGAGAGAATATGCCTGGTGATATTCCTTTTGCTGGTGCTGTAAGTGATGATAGTTCTGAGTCCGAGGAAAATGTAGATGAATCCGAGGGTAATCCCGCTTTTTGGATTTTCTTTCATCCTTCATTGATTGTTTTTGTTTTCACTTTGTACTGAAGTCTAGTTTTTGTTTGCTTGTGAATTCTTTGTCGGATTTACAGGTGATGACTATGGAGATAATAAGCCTGCTGATGTTCCTGATGCTGGTGCTGAAAGTGATGATAGTTCTGACTCCAAGGCTGACAACAATGAAGAAGATAATATGCCCAGTGATATTCCTTTTGCTGGTGCTGAATTTGCAGGGTTGCAGCTTTCAGTAAGTTGAATTACGTTTTGTCAGTATAGAAGCTTGTGAGAATGTTGGATAAAAATTAGTAATGTAGTAATGCCAAAGTAGAGTGTGCATTGTAGTAGTAATGTTGAAGTAGCTAGTTTTTCTCTAGTACTATTTAATTAATCTGTATTCGGGGTAGCAGTGAAAGCGAGGATAATCCCACTTATTGGATTTTTCAATCTTCAGTGGTTGTTTTTCACTTTGTTTTAATTACCGATTGTTTTTAATTTGCTATTGGATTCCCTGTTGGACTCTACTTAGGTGATATGTCTCACAATGAAGATAATTCACCAGGGTACCAAATTGTGATGTTCCTTTTGCTGGTGCTGTGAATGCCGGCATCGCTGCTTCGGGTGAGTAACTTGTTCAGTTCCAGCTGCTTAGAGTGTGCACACCAACACGTTACCTTGACACGACAACTTAACAAACTAGAAAATGGGGACGGATAGTGAGCATAGCAAAATACTTGCATATATGTATATAACTAATACGAAAGGCGTAGAAATACTGACTCTACTGATATTTCTGCGTGTCCCCATCATCTCATAGATATAGCTGTAGTTGTGGGGAGAATATCTCCATTTTTGCTTAAAATCTAATGGAGATCAGTGGAGAGTGTTTGAAGCTAAGAAATATGTTTTTACAAAAGATAAAGGTTCATATACAAGTTATAACGGAGGAAATATCTTCTTTCCTAATATAAATATGTTAAAATCCATAGCTGAAGTATCTGTTAATTTTGTTAAATATTTTATTCTTGTATTGGTAATTGAGTAAATGGTTGTTTTCACATTGTGTTAATTACGCTTTCTTGATTTACTGTTGAATTCTGTGATGGACTTGAAGGTGATATGCCTGACAATGAAGATAATTCACCAGGCTACCAAGTCAGTGATGTCCCTTTTGCTGGTGCTGAGAATGCCGTGTCGCTGCTTCAGGTGAGAGTAACTTGTTCAGTTCCAGCTGCTTAGAGTATGCATTATAGTAAATAACATAATCAGTTTTTTAAAAAGCGTTTGGCGCGACTGATGTGCGCTTTTTGGCGCTTCAAAACCAAAACGCACTGATGCGTTTACATTGAATAAAAAAGTTGGCTTTCAAGCCCAGTAAGATGTTTCCTAATCCCTAAAAGGTTTCTTTGTTTGTTATTCCTTACTCTTCTGTTTTGTTGGTTATTCCTTACTCTTTGTAATTATCATCAAACACAAATGGAAAATGATAAAATGAGCATGATTATGCAACAAGATACAGAAGAACTATGAATCATTTCAACATATAACCAGAGCCAGACCCTTGTATGATACACATGGATATGGTGATGAGTGGTATAACCAAATCTTGCCACATATAGGCACAAGGTGTCTTAAATAAAACCACTACATGTGTAGCTATCTGCAGGCGACAATTGTCCGGTGATCTAGTTGACTAATCAATGGTGCTTATCCACCATTATTGTGAACAAGTTGACTAATCAATGGTGATTATCCACCATTATTGTGAACAAGAATAGAAATAATCGTAATCCTTCATAAATTTATCAATACTTGTTAATTTATATTCAATACTTGTTAATTTATATATTTGTGAAGCAACGCTTTACAACGCTTTTTTAATTACGCTTTTACGCTTTACAACAGCTGAAGAAAACATGGAGGGTGGTGTAGGAAGAGGAGGTGGGATAGGGAGAGGGAGAGGTGGTGGCGCTGTTGGTGGCGAGTGGAGGCTGAGAGAACAATGGTCTGAACTTGAAATTCAGACCATTTTGGATGGTGTCGCACAGAATTTGGGTTGGAACAGGATCCTCGAACTCCATCGTGATGTATTTCATCCGCGTCGTACGACTACTGAGATAAAGGTATTTGTAGTTATCTCTCTTCTGCTGTTGTATCTCTGCTGGTTAATTTTAGATCTGAGGATTCTGAATACTTGGATGATATCCCTGTTAACCTTCAAATGATGAATTTGTATTAGGTATTCATAAATCTGAGTATATTATGAATGGTTTTTGATAAATAATCTGTTGATTTTCAGGCCAAGTACTGGAGCGTCAGGGAATGCTCGTTTGAATGCCTTATTTAATGGTTATCCATTGTTAATAATGTTATTGTGTCCAGTATTTCTCTTTATACTATCTATCAATTTCTGATTTATATTACGATTTTGTAGCATGGGATGAAATTGATGAAGAATGGGAAGAAATTGATGAAGAATGGGAAGAAATTGATGATGATTTCGAGGGTGAAGATGACGAACTTCGAGGGTAAACTCGCTTATCGAATTTTGTTACTTCTTAAGTGATCGTTTTTCACTTTGTACTGATTACTGAAGTCCAGTATTGATTTGCTAATATTGTTATTTTGTCTAGTATTTCTCTTAATACTATCTATCAGTTTCTGATCCATATTCCTGACTTTGTAGGAGGGAATGAAATTGATGATGAACAGGACGAACTTGAGGGTGAACAGGACCTAACTCGAGGGTAATCTCGCATATCGAATTTTGTTACTTCTTTAAGTGATCGATTTCACTTTGTACTGATTACGGAATTCCAGTATTGATTTGCTAATATTGTTATTTTGTCCAGTATTTTTCTTAATACTATCTATCAGTTTCTGATCCATATTCTTGACTTTGTAGGAGGGAATGAAATTGATGATGAACAGGACGAACTTGAGGGTAATCTCGCTATCAATTTTGTTACTTCTTTAAATGATTGTTTTCAGTCTGTACTGATTACCAGTCCGGTATTGATTTACTTGTTATTTTTCTGTTGGACTACAGAGGTCATATTTTTCACAATGAAGATAATATGCCTGTTAATGTTCCTCATGATGCTGCTGAAAATGCTGGATTTGCTGCCTTTGGTGAGTCGAGATACGCATTGTCATTTTGGTAGTAGCATGGAAGCCTGTAGTAATGTCTAAGTAATAATGTCAAAGTGAAAACTACCTTCGTGCACTTATGAAAGAGGAGGACAAAAATTCTCAATATGCGAACTTTAGTTGTTTTGTGGTTTGATTTTACATGGTATTTAATTTATTTTTCCTTCACTGTTTAATCCATATTCCCACCATGCAGGTGGAAATGAAGGCGAGGACAATTCTGACTCTGCTTCCGACAGTGAAGATGGATCTGAGGGTAATCCTGACTCTGCGGGATGAGAGCCAAGATGAATCCCAGGGTAATAGCACTGCTATTTTGTACTAGTATCAAAATATCACTGTTTGGGGATAACTTGGCCTCTTAAGTCACTTGAGTTTTAATCGTTGGATCTCTGGTGCAGGAAATGAGGATGAGCAGATTGCAGATGGTGAAGGAAATGAGGGAGACCAGATAGCAGATATTGGTGAGTAGCTTGGTTGTTGGTAACAGTGTGTGTATTTCTCACTTCCATACATGCCTCTTTCTGGATTGGCTGTGAGAATTGTTACGTCATGTTGGTAACAAACTAGTAGGATAGGAGCTTGTGAGGATATTTAAATATAAAGAAGACAAAATGGCTTGATGCCTTGTTGACCACTGGTAGGTTATGTTCTTCTGTAGGCTGTGGAGCTTGTTTAGTTCCAGCTGCATGGCATGTTCGTTGTAGTAGTATCAAAATAGCACTGTCTGGGCGTAACTTGGCCACTTAAGTCACTCCTTACTTGGTGGTTTAATGTGATTTTAATTGTTGGATCTTTCTGGTGCAGGATATGAGGGCGACCAGATTGCTGATGGTTCAGAAAATGAGGGCAATCAGATTTTGATGGTCCAGGAAATGAGGGCTATCATATCGCAGCTATTGGTGGGTAGCTTGGTTGTCGTTTCTCATTTTTTTGTTCATTTTCGACCTAGCTATTGATCACGTTCCATTTTCTTAGTGACTTGTTTTTCTGTTCACTATGTAATTAACCTGTCCAGATAAGTTGGGTGCTTTAGTTGCTTACAACAATGGAACAGGGAGTGCCGAGGACGACGATGACGAAGCTGGAGGTTAGCTTTGCTGCCCATATTGTTGAATTGAGTTTTTTTTGTTTCCACCAAAAAAAGTTCATTGTACATAACCCTCTTGATATGGGTTTTAATTTGAGTGCCTTTATTGGTTTTACCTGCAGAGGTTTCTGTATTGGACAGCCGCCCTGATGCTGGTCCCATGGTAATGCAGCTGGTTGAATATAGTGCTTCAGTGAAACTCCAACTTGCCGCTGAATACGAGAAAGTGGAGGCAATGTTTGTTGATGGTAAGGTGCCATCTGTTGAAGAGATGAGGAGGTCGATGGTCGAACAAAGAAATATCTTAGAGGCGTACTTCTTGGAGCAGGGAAGGATACACGGGTCGTTGGTGAATGTATTGATTAAATAAAGTGCGTGCTAGATCGTTCTATAGTCATAATCATAAATTGGTGCTAAACTAGTAACTGTCCATACCAGTCTCTCTAATCACTGTGTACAATTCAGACTTTTTTTAAGTGGGCTTTTGCAAGTGGTTAATGAGATTCTGGAATCCCCTTCCAAGTGGTTAGCGAGATTCCGAAATCGTGCAGGGGTTGTGGTGTCAATTATGTCGTTGCAGCTGAATTAAGTGTAAATTAGCCCAGGATTAGAAGATTTATGTTGACAAATTGAAGAACCATATTGGGATCTTTTCCTATGGATCTCAAAGTATTATCCATATTAGAATTTGTATAGAAAACATCAGATGGTGCTAGTATAATTTTGCACATCCAAGTTCCAGTGAGATAATTTGTTGACATGATTGCTGGAGAGATGGGAGGGAAAGAAAAACGAAAGTGCTACACTTCCTCTGCTCATTTCTCCCATTACGTGTCATCGTTCTTAACCCTTGATCCTTGGATTGAGATTAGCAGGGGTCCGGGATCCCACTATTATTGGGTTTAACCAATAGATGCTTGACACATAGGCGGGGAAAGCAGTCGGAAGGAAGCTTCCAGTTGGCCCAGTGGGACCTTGGTGTAAAGTGATGGACGTGTTTTTTTTTTAATTTATTTATTATGTTGCTTTTCCCTCGTTAAGAATCACTCTTGTACTTATTAGGCCTCTTCACTCTTGTACTTATTAGGCGTCTTCCCGTGGATGTTAAAATAAATATTTGGCATATACGTACCATTATGGGTATCTTAAACTGCCATTAATACGCCAATATGTTAATCCTTACATATGTGGGAGCGAGATTTCCATCGAAATCATAGAGATTCTATCGTGTCGATATTCTCTTTATTTCTGAAGGATATTAACTTTATCTCCGAAAGAATTTTTTATATATATAAATTATCTTCTCTCCTACTTTTTCATTATTTTAATATATTTTATATTTAAAGTATCCCCACTAAATATATTATAACACTAAAATTTTTATAAATACCCCACCACACAAAATATATTTTTTATTCATTAGGGGTCCACCCAACACATTAAATATATGTTTTTAATCGGGTTTGACATATCTACTATAAAGTGGGGAAAATCATTTAAGTGCCAACTATATTTTTTGCCATAGGATAGGAAGAGGCCTTACAAGTAAAAGATTAATGGCTGTACTAATAACATGGGAATGTAAAACGTATCTCATCCATGAGAACAGCAACTTATATTGCCTAGATCTAAAGAGAACAGGTTTGAAAGTGAAGCAAAATGAGATTCCTCCACTTCACCACTGAGATATTTTCAGTTCGCTAATCCCAAAATAAGTTCGGAAAATAGCCGCATTACCTACATATATATCTAACAGCTTCAAGTTGGAAAGGTAGGAATTATATCATGGGATCTCAGAAAAACCCAACTTTATGATTGATCAGTAAATAAAATTCTTCATCCAAACTATATATTCGAGAAAAAAATAAAAAACAAATGCCATAAACCTTAATAATGTTGAGCTATCAGTAAATTGACCAGACAACCATAACTGACGTCAGTCAGATAATAGCAGTACAAAATAACCTACCTAAAAGAAAGCACGATATTTTACCGATTCTCTTTCAGTACTCAACCATCCCGCAGGTGGATTGCTTTTTTGAGATTTTGGAAACTTGGTATCATAGTACCTTCTAGTTTCTCCTCCGGCAGGAATGAAAGTTTTCAGAGAAAGAATGCTTTCAGCTTGAACGTGCAGCTGACAATCCGTGTACAGGCGATTACTATAACCATCATTGTCAATACCATTGAAGGGGGGAAATCCGCACAGCTTACAGTCAAAAAGTAAACTACTTTGCTTATCACAGCAGGAAGAGGATCCTACCACATCGAGATGTTTCGTCTGCAAATTGTAAATTTTAAGACATTTTCCATCAAACCAGTGCAGTAATACCTCATCACAGATGCTCAGAATTCGCGTAGGAAAGCTAGCAGTAGTAGCGGTCGTAGCAGTAGTATCAAAGTAACAACAAAAGGGAGCTGGTGGCGAACCTAGATCACTGACTTGAACACTAAAAGTCTCCCCCTTGATCCACACTTGCTTTTCCTTGTCTTGCAACAAATACAGTTGAACCGTAAAGCAACAACAGCCACAACAAAAACTACTCTGACCATCACGGCAACGACATGCCATTGCCTTTTCGGACTGTGCAACACAAGGATATCCTTTATGCTCCAGAAGATGATGTTCGACTACTACATTCATCGTTGTCGGCGTTGGGGCCGTCACATTACATTCAGCCGGGAGTCGAATGAACTGAATCTTCTCCTTGTGAATGTCGAACGAGAGCAACAGGCCAATCCTATTATTATTATCACGAACTTCTTCAGGATGATTATGAGTGACGACTGTCACCTCTTCTTCTACTGCACCATTAGCAGTTATCTTCCAGAGAAGATCACCCGCGCAAAGAGTGGCTGCTCTGCGTGTTACCAATCGACTAGGAAAAGGAGAACAACCTGGTGGCGGGGAGATTTGAGCAACACTTGTAACGCTCTTCCTCCATGATCTAGTACCCAAAGTAAAGACCATGCTTATAAAGTACTCCTCAATGTCTTTGGAAGTAAATATGATTACAACCTTGTATTCGTCTGTTGATGAATCAAAACCAAAACCATGACATAAATATTGGCATTCCCCTTCATCCTTAGGATACTTATAGGGGAGAGAAAGTACTTCCCTCCTGATAGGGTTGATGATATTCACAAAATTACGAGCAGACCCATTTTTCCGAACTGGTGTAATACAAGGGAACCCATTACAGTAACCTACTAGTTCAGCTCTGCTTTGGTTTTTTACGCTCACTAATAATCTAAATTTGTAATCACTGTCTAGACTGAAAAAAGCAGCTCCTCCTTTAGAAAACCATACATTAAGTAAATTGAAGACTAGATTTAACTTACGATGATTTTTGTTATGAGCAAAGTGCGTCTTAGCAAACTGTGCATCATTTGAAATTGAATTGCACCATAACTTACTGACGCAGCTGTATTGAGCTAGAGTCCAGAAAGGTAATCTGATGAGAATGTTTGCTATTACTAGTTCCTCAGGAAGATATGGTGACGCCGCATCAGCATCAATATTCATCTCCTCGGGAAGATATGGCTGAGCTGCAGCATCATCAATTTTCATCCTCTTTTTTACCCTTATCTTCAACTTCTGCCTTGGCATTCTCAATTTGTTCTCTTTGGATGTCATCTCCACAGGATAATATGCAGCAGCATCAATATTCATCTCCTCTGGAAGATATGGTGACGCAGCAGCATCAATATTCATCTCCTCGGGAAGATATGGCTGAGCTGCAGCGTCATCAATTTTCATCCTCTTTTTTACCCTTATCTTCAACTTCTGCCTTGGCATTCTCAATTCGTTCTCTTTGGATGTCATCTCCACAGGATAATATGCAGCAGCATGATCATTCACCGCCATCTCCATAACTTACACAAGAGTGAAATAAAAATCTGATTTTTTTTCTTCTGAACCTTCAGTCTTCAAAAATCAGAATATTTTTTTGAACCACATAAAATTCGGAACTTTATTTATGTCTGATGTTTCCAAATAAAAAAGGGGGAGAAGAAGAAGAACCAGAAGGAAATTGGGAAAGTTGAAAAAGGCCTAGATACCAAATCTCAATAGGAATTAAATCCATAGGAGGAATCAATGTCACTGGGGACTTTTTTGGTAATAACTAGAGGAGAACTGGGAATTGAAATTCCCCCAAAATTCAAAATTTATAGGTGGATGGGTTTAGAATTCCCCTTTTTATGAACCTAAAATAAGAGTAAACTGATAAGGAAGGTAATTGATTAGGAAATTTTAAAGCGGTGAATCCTAACACCCAAGTTTTTTTCTCCATTGTTACAATTCGATCTACCTAATATTATCCACAAAACACCCAAAAAAAAAAAATACTCCCTTTTATGCAGTATCCATTCTTGAAGATGAAGGCAATTCTATTTCTGCTGTTCTCTTTTTCTTGGTTACAGTTATAAACCTATCCATTCCTGGAAAAATATGGAGATTGAAACACCAACTGACCAATTCCCAACCGGATTTGATTAAACACTAGCTATGAAGAATAATGGATACCCAATCCATCAGTTCTAAAACCCCCAAAATTTTGACATAAACCCTAATCTTAATTTAGATAGAAATTACAAAATCATGGTACCTGCAAGAAATAAGACAATGAAAAACAACAATTTATCGAACTTACTTAATCCAAATTTCTGCAAGGAAGAGAAGAAGAATTTTGAGTTTTTTTCTCTTTTTCTGTGGTTCCCTCGATATGGAACTGGAAAAGAGAAGGCATATCGTGTTTTCTTTAGTTGGCTAACAGGCTTCAGGGAGGCCTGGGCTTTGATAACTATACCTGTGAGTCAGGGGTGAGCATTTTATCCGTAATCCTGGATTTAACCGGGACCAACCGTATTTGTCGCGGATGAATACCCCTGACCGCTCGCCAATGGTTGGACGCGATGGAATTTTTGAAATCCAACGGATTACGGATTGGACCCGGATGCAACCTTGAAAATCCGCTTGGACATCCATATCCGTTGGGATTAAAGGCATTTATATAGTATCTACAAAATATATGGATAGTTTTAGAATTTTTAGGTGTTTGCTTGAGTGTTGTCACTTCTATATTTATATACATATATATAAATGTGTAGGTTCTATAAGAAGTCATCTATATATGATTTATTTTTTTCATCAACTCAAATCCATTGGATTATCCGCACTTCAACTGTTTCATCCGTGCATCCATTGGATGCGATGCCAATTTGAAATCCGTAGTGTATTGATTGATGCGATAGAGTATTGCATACTTCATACGTGATCTCCACCACGATCTTGTAAAACAATCAAATCCCCGCAACTACGTTAAATGAATCTGGCCATAGATTCAATTCTTATAGGTTGGATCGCACCAAACACGTTATTGTTAGATCTTTTCATGTTTGCCTCGCTCCTGATATCAATTGAAAAGGCGAGGGTACCCAAATATGCCTCAAGCTAAAACTTTTCCTACCTATAAGTCCTTTCTCCGAAAGTGATTGTCTATGGACTGAGTCGAGACAATACAACTAATCGGTTCACACTTCTTGTGATCGTCTATGGATACGAGATCGAGACAATACAACAACGAAGTATGTTTACTTGATACAAAGGTTCAGACTTAACCAAACACAATAGGATTGCTTATCAAGTAAATAGGAATTGACGTTTGTGTGATTTACTTTAATTATAATAAAACAATTATAATGCGGAAAATAAAAGTAAATGACACAAGAAGATTTTGTTAACGAGGAAACCGCAAATGCAGAAAAACCCTGGACCTTGTCCGTAATTGAATACTCAGATTAAGCCGCTACACAAAATTACACCTAACCAGTATAGTTGAGACCAAGTAACTAACCCTATAGTTCACTTAGTTCCGCCTCGTATTCCCACGCTCCGACTTATGAATAAGTCACGTACTTGGAACAGCCTTTGGTTCGTATTCCAAACAAGAAAGGAATAACAAATCATTGGTATCAACTATCTTCAACCAAGTGATATATGAGTTGGGACAAAGGCTCTTCTCGTTTATCTTAACATAAACTCCTTCATCGGGTCCTTAGATCTATCTTATGTTCAATCACCCAAAGGTAATCGTTAAAATTAAGCCAATCAATACCTTTAATCACAAGGAAACGTATTGATGCCGATCTACTCAATTAATCAATCCAATCTACCACAAGGATAAACCGATTATTAATTGAATCTTCTTTTACCGAAACAAGTATTGTGCACACCAAAGATTGTAAAACCCAAGTCGATCTCCAATATCTTCTTTGTCTTCAAATATTCTTAAATCTTCAATAAAACCCGCACACAATCACTTGAATCTCTTGTGATCAATCACGCACATTACGAACGGAGTCTCGTTAACAATGGATTATCACAAGATCGCCTTTAGAACTAACAACAGTCTAAAGATCCATGTAGAAACTCGAACTAGTTTGAGTGAATATTATGTCATAAGAGAAGATTCTCAAGAATAGACAAACTAGGTGCAATCAGATTTCAACCTCCGTTAGTCAATCAAATCAATCGAAAACAAAGATAAACCGCAATTATCTAGTTTCCCACCAACGGGTCGCGCTAGAGCTTCTCAATCCCAAAGAAGACTTTAAATTGAGCGGCCGTAAGAGATTTTGCATAATTAGGTGTTTGAGGGTGAAAATGGTTTCTGCTGATTTTGGTAATTTCGGGTGTGTGGGTGAGAAACGAATTTAGACCGTAAATAATGTACTGCACGGGAGTACTTTAGATTCGAGAGATCAATCACAAATCCTACCTAAACCAAGAAATGGCCGTTCCAGACTTGTTTTTCCTACCACAAAGAGGAGGAGAATGGGTTGGTTTTGGGGAGGGAAGCGAAGAAAGTGTTGAGACTAAAGTTGATTCAAAGAGTAGTGGTTTCACGACTTGTATCGTAAAAATGGGAAGCTATATGGGAGCCTCAACAAACGTTTTTCCGAGTGTTGTCGATCCTTGACCGAACTTATTCTCCTTTGTGGAAATAGGTAAGACCTGTTTATACAAGTCGGAGTGAAACGTATCTCGGTCTCATTAAGGAATGGAATAATGGGTGAGTAAATGGGAGGAGGTGGTAATCAAGTAACGCATGGAATTGATGTTCCATAAAAGAAAAGCGTTTCACCATTACTTCCTATTTACTTAACCGCTTCATCCTTATTACACTTTTCTTATTATGGGTGTAGTGTACGCCGCACGTCAAAATCGCCAAACCAAAACCCAAAATAAGATCCCCTCGCTTGTGGTTTGATGTCTCGAATGTTTTCAAGGAAAACATATAACATGGTTATTGCCCCGGCAAGTCGAGCTTGGGAGACTTGATATCTTGCGACCTTCGACGGTACGAGATTTTTGTATCTTAAGCGCAAAGTTAGCCGTTGATTGTTGCATGCTTTCGTTTTTGATAGTCAGTGGTAGGAAGGCCAGCATGATGCCACGGCAAAGTTGGCAGGTTGGCATGCCTTGTGCGGTTTGGCATGGCCAAACTAGGGGTTTGGGTCAAAGGTTATCATGCGTTGTCTGGGTAACCTCAACGGCTAGGATTTGCTCCTCGGGATCGAAGGGCGACCATTGATGGCCGCACGCCTTCGTTTTAGAAACCCTAATTAACGCCATTTACTAGAATCGCTGTAGAATTCTCATAAGGACTCAGATTTTGACGGTCCGCCCCTCAAATCGATCGGAAAAGAATTTCCTATCTCCTTAAGTGGGGATATTTAGGTTTTGAACTCGTTCGAGAGGTAAAAACAGCCCGACAGTAAGATTCAGAAAGAATTCAGGAGGGATGTTGCGGGCTTGAGGAGGCATAGTTTAGGCGCGGCCAAAATTAGGGTTTTGGCATTGGGCCAAACATTACCATGCGTTGGTACGACGACCTTGACGGCTAAGATTTGCATCTAAGGTGGAAGGGTGGCCTTTGATTGTTGCACGCCTTCGTTTTAGTGGCCGCATAGGGAAGGCCGGTAGTGGTGGCGGCGTTAGGTTGGCATGCCGTTGGCATGGTATGGTTTGGCGTGGGCCAAACTTAGGTTTCGGGCCAAAGGTTACCATCGCGTTGTCCTGTAACCTTGGATGGCTAGAATTTGCTCGGGATTGAAGGGGGACCATATTGATTGTCGCACGCCTTCGTTTTGATAGCTGCATAGGAAGGCGATATGGTGGCGTGGCTAGGTGCGTTTGGCATGGTGGGGCCAAGGGTTTGGCATGCCATTGGCATTATGGCGCGGCTTAGCATGGCTAGGGACAAGGTAAAAGTGCTTGGTTTGGCTTGCAAGGTGGGGCCAAGGGTTTGGCATACCGTTGGCACATGTCGCGGCTAGCATGGCTAGGGCCAAGGCAAGGTCCTGGTTTGGCTTGGCATGGTGGGGCTAAGGGTTTGGCATGCCGTTGGCACATGGTGCGGTGTGGCTTGGCATGTGGCGCCAAGGGTTTGGCGTGACCAAGCTAGGTTTTTGGGTCAAAGGTTACCATGTGTTGTCCTGTAACCTTGACTCCGCTAGATTTGCCCCCGTGATCAAAGATGGCCGCTGATTGTTGCATGCCTTTGTTTTGGCATCCAAATTGTGCATGGCGTATTGGGAAGGCAAGCATGCTTGGTATGCTCTAGCGGGATATGTAGCCGGCACGGCTTGCCATTGGCACATGGGTGCGGCTAGCATGGTCTGCATGCCTTGGCGCGATAGGTGTGGTCGGCATGGTTTTCCATTGGCACAGGGGTGCTGGCTAGCATGGTTGGCATGCCTTGGCACCTGTAGGTGTGGCTGGCACGTTTTTCCATTGGCACGGGGTGCGGCTAGCATGGTTGGCATGCCTTGACGCGGTAGGTGTGGCTGGCACCCTGCTTCATTGGGCACAGGGTGCGGCTAGCATGGTCGGCATGCCTTGGCGCGGTAGGTGGGATGGAATGGTTTTCCATTGGTGGGGGTGCGGTTAGCATGGTTGGCATGCCTTGGCGCGGTAGGTGTGGTTGGCACGGTTTGCCATTGGCAAGGGGTGCGTCTAGCATGGTTGGCATGCCTTGTCGCGGTAGGGTGTGGGTGGCATGATGAGCCATTGGCACAAAAAGTGCTGGTAGCATGGTTGGCATGCCTTGGCACGGGAGGTGTGGCCGGCACGGTTTGCCATTGGCACAGGGGTGCGGCTAGCATGGTCGGCATGCCTCTGGGCGCCAGAGGTGTGGCTGGCACGGCTTTCCCGGCACGGGGATGCGACTAGCATGGTTGGCATGCCTTGGCGCGATAGGTGTGGTCGGCAAGGTTTGCCATTGGCAAAGGGTGCGGCTAGCATGGTTGGCATGCCTTGGCGCCAGATGTGGTCGCATGATGATCCATTGGCACAGGGGTGTGGCTAGCATGGTTGGCATTCCTTGGCGCAGATGTGTCACTGGCATGATGAGCCATTGGCATCGCGGTGTGAGAATTAGGGTTTTGGCTTGTCGAAACCCTAATTAGCATTTAAAAAAAAAAAGGTACCCTGGTAATTTTCTCGCAGATAAATTAAAGGGTTCAATAAATGTGCTTGATTTGTACATTATTACTCAAGTTCGTCACTGTCTGACTAGGTTTAATTACGACTTTACCCCTAAGTTAAAAACCACCATCAACATTAGGTTACTCTCTCCGAATAGGGGTATACCAAAGAATAAAAAAACTAAAAAGTAAATCTGTTTACTTAAGGATTAGTTTGCTAGAAAGGCAAACTTCGTGTATTTATAGACAAGGAAGTTTGGACACCAAGGAATTTCCAAAACCGAAAATATTCTCAAGATATTCATAAAAGCACATGATTCGGTTTTCATAATTCCCCGGAAATGCTCATTCAAAAATAACGATTGAAATCTCTCGGAAAATCTAATTACTAAATGCACATTAATAATTCCGTAATTTCCTAAAAATGAAATTAATAACCTTAATTAAAAGATTCTTAACTTATTTATGTTTCGATCCCGGGATTCTCTTCCCTTAGCCGTTAAGGAATATCTTTGAACAATTATAGAAATAAACATTCACATCACGTATTCAAAGTTTGTCGACATCTTAACTTTGTAATTTCTCTTTCACACTTACAACCTTGAAACCGATTTTCCACACTTCCGCAAGTTTAGAATTGTTCTATCCGACTTTCAAGAACTATGTGATTGATCAAACCAACATTCAATCACAATCATGGGTTTACGGTTCTACCAAAACAAGTTTCGGTTCTGCCTTCATGTGAGTACTGTGCATAGTCACAGTAGCTTCCCAAAAGTTCGGTTGACTAGGTACTAGGATCGGTTCCTCACATATATATCGTATCTAACTTATATGTGTTGCACATGTGCATAGGATCGGTTCCCATTTCTCGCTATAAACCTTGATGCACCCCATACTATGATCGTTCCTTTCCTTACTAGGATCGATTCCCTTTCCCTTATTAGATCAGTTCCTTTCCCTTACAAGGTCGACATACAAAATCCGATCATACCACAGGTGATTACTTAATAAAGTTATACCAATACATAACTCAAGCCTTTGTGAACAGTTCTACCAAGAACACAACAAGTTGTGAGCGGTTATTATCTATCACACATATTGGTTGTTCATAAGATATGCAATGAATAACAAAACCAATAACACCCGATAATTTCCTTTTCGGTTTATAAACAAGTCTATGAACTTACTTCCTTAGAACACATGTAAACATTGTTCCCTAGGATGAAATCCTCACCTCATACCCATACATAATCACAATAGCATTCAAATGATTATGGCGATGTCTTATCTACAAAGTTTAATGATTATGCAATAAACCTCATATTGTATTCATTAATACTATGTCTATCTAGAGTTCAAATATGTTTCGCAAGATGTTTTCAATATGCACGACTTGAAAGATACGTTAGGGAATGAAACAGCTCAAGTCAAATATCAAGAACCTCAAGTGGAAGGATGATTGTTGTCGTTGTAGCTCCTTGCTTCTTCACATCTTCAAGTCTTCGCAATACTTGTAATGTCTCATATCCTAATACTTTCAAGCTAACCTATACTGAAGTTTAACTCTAGTACATAATCAAGCGACTCTTAACATGAGTTTTGATTCACTAAAATATGATAACCAAACTTGACATACCAACGCTTGGTGGGTTCAACCGAGCCATGCTCTAACAAGATCATCACCAAGTTTCCCCATCGTGGTAAAAGCAAGAACACCCAATCCATACCCATGCGAAACACATTGATCCAAGTATTTGTTACGCTCCGTAAAATAACATTTGAAATAGCTTGGCCCGGACAAAAGCACGAATACCTTCACCGTGAAGGAGAGACTTTAGTAACATCCATACAAACATCTTGACCATTTTCCCAATTAAGAACAAGAATGTCACAGGCGCAAGTCTCTATTGTCATCAGCAAAAACCCAAGGGATGCTTATTTACGCGCATACATACCAGCTTTGTAAATGAGATGTCAACGATTACGACTGCACTGCATCAAGTCAAAACTTGATCCCAACATCCTTGGCAAAGTGAAGAGCGTGTCACCGAAAATATCCATGGGTCTATTACAACTTGAACAATATATTTGTCCTACACATTAATTCGGACTCACTAATGGGTACATCCAATAAGTAATCTTGAGTATGCTTAACATGGTTGCACCGCCACAAAATGGAATTTCTTACGTACATTTGGAAATTGGTTTGGGATTTGCTTTAACTACGTCAAAGTAAGTGACTGCTAGGGAATGCATAGGAATGGGGGGTGGGTGGGTGGGGTGGGGGTATGGGGGAAGTATCATCAACAAAATTATTAGAAGGTAACCCACATACCGGATGAAGTTAAGAAGAGCCGAAAGTAACCTTTGTCTCTAAGAGAATAAATCACCAAGAATCACATTTTGAACCGAAACCGTCGACTTTGAGAAGCCAAGTAACAATAGTTACGAGTGTCCGATATAGTGCAAATGGCAAGGAAAACTTCATTGATGGGAAGAGTAGCAAGACGTTGTTGCAAAGGTCCGAAACCCGTACCATCCTCGCAGAATGAAGTCTCAAGCACCTTGAAATAAATGATCATCAAATAATTCAATGCTTTGTTGCAAAGCAGCAGGTTGGTAGTACGCTTAGAGAAGTACGCCTTGACAATCCATTACAGTTACTGAAGTAATAACATCTCACTCGAGGGTCCTTGAGTTTCTTGATGACAGACAATAACTGGATGGTCTTGTGAACCCGATCCAAATCCATGTCGCTGACAAAGTTCAAATCTAGACTCACCGCCCACCCAAAATTTTAACACCAGAAGTTGTTTTACCAATATCTCGAGGAAAACACCTTAATTAAAACTTCTAAGATCTACGATGGGCCAAAAAACTTTTCGCCTTCTTTATATTAAGATGTAAACCTGTACCAGAGCCTTCAGACTCAATAATACTCGGAGCTTTGGCCACCTCCAGAGTGTCTCCAATAATATTTCCATCATCAAGGTACCAGGCATGTAAATTAAGTTTGCACTGAGAGGCAATGGTTTTCACAAGGGGGTGGAGGGTCCAAGCAAATAACAATGGACCGAGAGGGTCCCCTTGTTGAACACTAAGGGTTGGGGACAAAGTATATTGATCATAATAAAGTCTAGCAGGCCTACTATAGCAAAATTCCACCCAACGTGAAATACCGGACAATTGAGACGAACTTTGAAAATGCGAGGGTACCCAAATATACCTAAAGCTAAAAATTTTCTTATGTATAAGTCCTTTCTCCGAAAATGATTGTCTATGGACTAAGTCGAGACAATGCAACTAATCGGTTCATACTTCGTGTGATCGTCTATGGATACGAGATCGAGACAATACAACAATGAAGTATGTTTACTTGATAAAAAGGTTCTGGACTTAACCAAAAACTATAGGATTGCTTATCAAGTAAATATGAATTATTAATTCGAATTAACGTTTGTCGATTTACTTTAATTGTAATAAAACAATTATAATGCGGAAATATAAAGTAAATGACGCAACAAGATTTTGTTAACGAGGAAACCACAAATGCAGAAAAACCCCTGACCTTGTCCAGAATGAATACTCTAGGATTAAGCCGCTACACAAAATTAAACCTAACTTCGTATAGTTGAGACCAAGCAACTAAACCTATAGTTCACCTAGTTCCGTCTCGTATTCCCACGCTCCAACTTATGAATAAGTCACGTACTTGGAACAGTTCCTTTGGTTCGCATTCCAAATGAAGAAAGGAATAACAAATCTGCTTTGGTATCAACTATCTTCAACCAAGTGATATATGAGTCTGGACAAAGCTCTTCTGTTTATCTTAACATAAACTCCTTCGCTGTGTTCTTAGATCTATCTTATGTTCAATTATCAAGTAATCAAAGATTTTGCGATCAACACCGTTAATCAAAGAATTGTGTTGATGCCGATCTACTCAACTAATCAATCCAATTCTATCACAAAGATAAAACCGATTTTAGTTGGATCTCTTTACCGAAAAAGATCCTCTTTTAGATCTTCAATAAACACCGCACACAATCACTTGAATCTCTTGTGATCAATCACTCACGTAACGGAGTCCGTTAATAATGGATTATCACAAGATCGCCTTTAGATCTACAAACAGTCTAAAGATCCCTATCGACACTTCGATCTAGTTTGAGTGAGACTTATATCATAAGAGAAGATTCTCAAGCATAAACAAACTAGGTGCAATCAAAGTTCAACCACCGTTAGTCAATCAAATCAACCGAAAACACAATTATCTAGTTTCCCACCAACGGTACTAATAAAGCTTCTCAATCCCAAAGAAGACTTTAAACCGAGCGGCGTAAGAGATTTCTCCTAATTAGGTTACTCTCCTCTCCGAATAGGCGGCTTCACCAAGAAGTGACACAACAAGAGGTAGTTTGCTGTTATGAAGGATTAGTTTGCTCGAAATACAAACTTCAAGTATTTATAGACAAGGAAGTTTGGACACCAAGGAATTTCCAAAACCGAAAATATTCTCAAGATATTCATTAAAGCACAAATTCGGTTTCCATAATTCCTGGAAATTCTCTGTCCAAAATATTGACCGAAATCTCTTGGAAAATCTTTAATTAGTAAATACACATTACTAATTCTTATTTTTCCTAAAAATGAAATTAACAACCTTAATTAAAAGATTTTTAACTTATTTATGTTTCGATCCTAGGATTATCTTCCTTTATCTATCAAGGAAATAACTTTGAACAATAAAAGATAAACATTATTGCACGTTTTTAAAGTATGTCGACATCCTTACTTTGTAAGTCCTCTTTCATACTTACAACCTTGAAACCCATTTACCACACTTCCAAACAAGTTTAGAATTGGTTCATCTGACTTTCAAGAACTATGAGATTAATCAACAACACTCAATCACAAATCATGGGTGTAACGGTTCCACCAAAACAAGTTTCTGCCTCTACCTCCATGTGAGTAATGTGCATAGTCACACTAGCTTTCCGAAATTCGGTTGACTAAGTACTAGGATCGGTTCCCCACATATATATGGTATCTAACTTATATGTGTTGCACATGTCCATAAGATCGGTTCCCTTGCCTAAAAAAGTGTTGCACATGTCCATAGGATCTATTCCCCTTTCTCGCTATTAACTTGATGCACCTCATACAAGGATCGATTCCCTTTGTGATGTACTGCACCTTTTACTAGGATCGGTTCCTTTCACCTGCAGATTTGGTCGACACAAAACACAAACTCGATCATACCATTTCAGTGTGATTACTTAAGATCGGTTTCACTAATAAAAGTCATACCAATACATAAGTCAAGCTTTTGTGAATAGTTTTACCAAGAACACAAACAAGTCGTGAGAGGTTATACTAGATCACACATATTGGTTGTTCACAAAATATGCAATGAATAACAATACCAATAACGCCTGGCGATTTCCTTTTCGATTCACAAACAAGTTTATGAACTTACTTCCTTAGAACACATGTAAAACATTGTTCCCTAGAATGAAATCCTCACCTCATACCCATACATAATCGCAATAACATTTAAACGATTATGTCGATATCTTATTTACAAAGTTTAATGGTTAAGCAATAAACCTCGTATTATATTCCTTAATACTATGTCTATCTACAGTTCAATCATGCTTCACGCTTATGTTTTCAATATGCACGACTTGAAAGATACGTTAGGGAATGAAACCGTTCAAGTCAAATATCACTAACCTCAAGTGCAAGGATGATGTTGTCGTTGTAGCTCCTTGCTTCTTCACATCTTCAAGTCTTCGCAATAATTGTAAAGTCTCAAGTCCTAATACTTTCAAGCTAACCTATACGAAGTTGACTCTAGTACATAATCACTCTTAACATGAGTTTTGATTCACTAAAATATGACAACCAAACTTGACAAACCAACGCTTGGTGGGTTCAACCGAGCCATGCTCTAACAATGTTCCCTTTGTCAATTTTAGTGACAAAACTCTTACAATCATATGGATAAACAAATTACAAGAATTCATTACACATACGCTTGATTCCCGATTCAACAAAGACAATAATGCATACATTCAATCCTTAAAAATGCCGTTGACATTATAATAACAACGCTCATACTCCACCTAAAGGTAAGATAGGTAGATTTTCAATCCGCACGTCTTTGTTATTCACCAATATGATATGTTACTCCCCCTTAGTCTATGCTTTCACTCTTTTCGTTTAGATAAACGTTTAAGCACCAATTGTCCTTTCCTTTAGTGATACCAATTAATATAAAATCAACGCCAGTATCACTTGTTTACTCCATATATTTCTCCCCCTTTTTGTCACAAAATGACAAAGAAACGAAAAAATAAAGGACAAACCAAAAAGAATCTTACGAATCTCAATAGACTTGCAACCTATAGAGTTAAGCATAAGGGTTTCACACACCATTTTCTGATAACCAATATCAAAACCGAAACTACAAGTAGTTTTATTTTGATATGTTACCAAGGAAACAATTGTCCGAAACAATTTTCCCATAATAGTTTAGCAAACCAAAAATCAACTAAGCAACTTAGTTCCTTTGCTAAACCGATTGTACAAGTACAACAACGTCGTTCGATAAGACCAAAATAAAGATAACTCTATTTTTCTCATCAGGCTCTAATTATCCATAAACTTAGACCTTTAAGTTTTAAACAAGACAAATACTAGGTTAGTTAACTAGCATTTCTTTTTAAGGCATTCGATTAGACTTGCATAACCGAAACCTCCACTTTGATAAGTCTAACTAAGATAAACTTAGTTTCTCTTATCCGAAATCGAATTGGACTAAACAATCCATCCCAGAAACCTTTTCTTTCGTGAAGCCATAAATAATTCATAAAACCAAAATAAATCAACTTGCATAATTATTCACCTCAACCTAAGAAATTGAAACAACATAGACATTATAGCACCGCAATTGCACCGAAATTTTGTAAGCCTAAACAATTGATACCATACAATAAAGCAAGATAACAATAGTTTTTCTTAATCAGAAACAATTGAATCACACATTCATCCATACACACATCATGGAATAAAACATCAATTGTACCGAAATTTTGTTAAGCAAAAGCAATAAATATATGAAATAAAAATCAGGCTTTTCTTAAACAGGAAAACAATTAACTAACAAGATTGTTACCTCAAATTTCGCATCCTCTTCTTCAATATGTTTGCATCTTCGTCCAGGGAGAATCGATATCGAAATATCATCATGTTGTCATCCTTATGCAAAACAAAAGAATAACAACATCCAACCTTTACCAGAGAAAGGTTGAAAATCGGTTTTAACAATTGCAAGCAAAAGTTGAAAACCGTCGAAACACATATGCTTTTATGCTAAACCAAAACCGATTCAACATATTGTGACTTTTTTAATTAACAACCCCTGTAATTGAATCAACCAAATCATCCGCCACCGCTAAATCCGCACTACTCAAAAAATAATAATAAATTTCTCCATCGCCGCCTACCACCGTCACCTCCAAATCCAACTCCACCACCACCACCACCACGCCACCAATCCACCGCAGCCACCTCCATCTCCATCTCCGCCACCACCACCACCACCACCCCTACCTCCACCGCCACCGACACCAATACCACTACCGCCACCACCCATCGTTGCCGCCACTAATCCACCACCAGTCCACCACCGCCAATAATTTTCTTAATTCTTTTGGGTAGAAAAATTTGCTAGAACCCCTACTCAAAAACACCCCAAATTGAAAAAATAATTAGGGTTCGATTTTCATGAAAACCTAAAAAAACTATAACGAAACCAAACTAATTAGTAATGCACACATCAAAATCAAAATAAGAATCAAGTTAATTACAACCAAAATCAAAATAATTTGTAAGCATCAAATTCATCTTGACAACTTTACTGTAAGCATCAAAATAAGAATCAAGCTATTTACAACTTCATCGAAATAATTTGTAAGTATCAAGTGAGTTTATTTTCCTTCTAAAATTAAACAATGAAGAAGAAGAAGATGATGATGCAGAGTAATGTCTTGGTAACGAAAGTTGGAATTGGTGGTCATTGTCACTTGGAGTGAGTGACAGCTGAGAGAAGAGGCGCTGAAGTGAAGAGAAGATGAAGAGAAAAAGAAGAATAAATTTAGTTTCCTAGAATTAGGTTAAACATACTGCATTTATAGATGAAGGGTTAAAATTAAAACTGATATTTTGATAAACGGTTATAACTTAACTCTTATTAAAGGTTCGACTCGGCCACTTTAGACCCCAAAACCGCACCGAGACGACGATCAACGGTTCTCATTTCATAAGTCACAACGATCGTTGATGAATGGTTCGACTGGGTTCCGTCCGGTCTTGCCAGTTTCAACTTGGTTTTATGTGCAACCCTAGTTATAAGGATTCATTACTTATAAGTGGGTAACACACACGCGTGTTTTCATATTGTAAGTGTGTCATTCACACGTGTTTTCTTCGTCCAGAGTCTCTGTCTGAATCCTGTATCAAAAGTTTAATAAAGTTTAATAAAAATATATTTTTTGGTTATCAATTCTTATACCTACCAACACCGAAAACAAAAAATTAATAAACTTATTTTCTCCAACATTTGACACTTCCCTTTCTATATCTTGTATAGCACGATGTGCGATGCGCTGCCTCTTACATTTGTTTCGTAATTCTCGTTGTCTTTGTACAATAATCAACGGTCAAAGTCAACACTCGATCAACGATCAATGTTAAGTGGTAAAAACTCATTTCATGTTAATGTGCAAAATTAATCACAACTAAACTTAGATTTTTCATTTAATAAATTTTCAATCATAAATGTCCTTTTTCATCAAGAATGTAAATTCGTGAACTCGTAGTTTTCTAAGATATAACGACTTCTTTATACACAACATTTTTCGTGTATGTTCCCTTCTTCTTTGCAATGACGCCTTTAGTAACTAATACTTTCGTGTATCTACTTGATACTCCTCCCGAGAGAGCAACATACAGTTAACCATGGCCGAACACATGTTCGGAAAAAAATACTCGTGTATTCGATCGCTTGCCCTTGCGCCTTGTTGATCGAAGGCGAAACACAAACGGATCAGAAATCTGCTTACGTTTAAACTTGTATGGGAGCTTCAGATTCTCAGGTGGCTCCAGTTGCATCCTGTGAATAAAAACTCGTGTACCTATGTAATTCCCACTAATTATTACAACATATATATAGTTTGGCAAAAACTCTTTGATTATTAACATGGTACCATTACATATACCATTTTTTGCATCAACATTTCGCAAAAACATAATAGGTGCACCGATCTTCAATTTCACAATGTGTAATGGTAAAACCCCGGAGCAATGTTGTTCAAGTATTTTTGCCGGTAAATACCAATAGTATCGTCATCCACGTAATCAAATGAGTAGAACGAAACCTCTTTTCCATGAAAGATGCTAAGTACTTGGCCATTAAGCTTCTCGACGTACTGCTCAATGGTGTGATCAATGCCCTATTGAGCGTGTATTGTCTATCTCTGGCATTTTCCACCAAGTTTGGAAATGTTACATCTATAAGATGAGATAAAGAAGCATCACCAATCCATGGTATGACCATCTCTTCCTAACCTTTATCATCTCATTAGCAACGCAAGGTTCATAAACCGTCACCAAAGATTTAATCAAAAACTCGAAATAAGATACATCCTCGATCGTACGTATATTCTTCTTCGATGCAAGATATGGACATTTTCCCACAAATGTGACCTGTTAAGAATGTAATGTAACTCAATATCATTTTGAATTATCCTCTTAAAAGTGAAGTACCGTAGTTTAAGAAATATTAAGTATCGCATATTAATATATTAAACAATTATTTTTATTTAAAAGAAAAAAATGCGATGTACCGCTAAGACATGCATCGACCGTCTGTCCCCTTGTACTCCTTGGAATCACTGGTAGTACCGGAAGATGTCACCTCCCATGATTAGAATCTTTCCACCAAATGATTCAAAGAATCCCCGTGATATCTCTCATCGTCCGATCAAATGCTTCCAAAGAGTATCGACGCCATTGTAGCTTTATCCCACATAAGGACGGTAGCATGCCTCAAAAGTTTAGCTTCCTCGTTTGCTTCTTCGTACGACACGTTGAAGTTGATGTCCGTGTCACCAAGTTGAAACCTTGAGTGTGTTGTCCTCCCACCAAGTAGCATAGTAGCATCAATTTCCGACGTGGCTGTTGCTAACGCATTACCACCATTTTTCCCGACAACGCTGCAATAGCATGATAGAGATATGTCTTTCCCTTACCTCCCGGACCATCTATGAAGAAGTCTTTACTTTCCTTTCTCTCAATTGCTCCCATGGCTGTATCGTAGTCCCTAGACCAATCTTCGTCAACTTTTGGACAGAAGACAAGTATTCGTTGGATACATGAATCGAAAACTCCTCTTGAATCAGACTTGAAATCTCTAAATCCTCACCCAATGTGACTAGAATTGGTGGTAGATCATACATGGATATATCCTTATCGTGTTGCTTAAGTATCAAATTCAACTCGTGAAGAATACGATATGATAAGAATGTCAAGATTGTATTGCTTGAACTCGAGTAACCCTCGACCATGCTGTTGAAAATTTCATCCCACAATTCTCTCACGCCCGATGGATTACAAAAGTTCAAGATAGAGGCGAATTGTCTACTCATAGCAGCGTATTTACATCTTGGATTTTGCTGCTTTAGCCAAAGACGCTCCCGCACTCGATCATTCTCTAAGAGTCCCAGTTTTCGCGACTCTCTTGAATGTCCGACATATCTATCCATCAACAAACAATAGATCATCAAAAGAAGTCGGACCTCCAACGTGGTTCGAATGTGCTTCATGAACCACACCTCTCCCGCACATATAGGTACCGTATAAACCCTCCCTATCGACTTCCTCGTACTTCGTGTTCTTATCCATTCGGAAATTCTCGGTATAACAACTCCCTCTTTCTAGGATCGCGAGCGTTTATCGAAAATAACTCGCAAAGTTCTTCTAATTTTTTTTTCATCGGAGAAAATTTTATCTAACGTTTGATAATCATAGTACCCGACACTCTGTTGGTTGGGAAGATGTATCTGTAATCTCACTACAAAAGGATATACCTTGTAAAGAGGAAAGCTAAAGATCTTCCACATTGCCTCTTGATTACAACCCATCTTGCATTTTTATACCTTGTTATCTCGTCATGGTCCTCTGGATGCACTATGAAAGATACATAATCCGGACCCTTATACACTTACTTATAAAGATACTTAACACTCTCCACACTGCTACAAATTTCTACGTTTATATGACAATCATACTTTTGTAATAAGTAATAACCAAGGGTTATGAGGCACAACCATCCTATTATCTACTTCAAAACTTTCACTCGAGCTAAAGAAAAATAAAACTAAGAGTTGGAAAAAATTGATCGAGTTCAACCGATTTTGTTGGCTTAATTGATAAAGAGACAGTTAAACGAGGTAATGGAAAAGACAAAGGATGAATGTTGATTGGAAATGCTAAAACCCGTGAGTCGAGAGCAAAAGCTGGTGATTAGAGAATCGAGGATGTTAAAAGGAATGCGTATAAAGGAAAACAAAAGGAGAATGAAGAATGCAATCAAGAACAAGATGAACTCACAAAAAAAAAAAAAAAAAAAAAAAAAAAAAAGAAAAAGGAACACTACTTGCGTGGGGTTAATTGAGGGTAAACTTTATCTCCATGGTTATGTATGGCATTAGTGGAATTAATACAAGGATTTGGGACGAGGTACAACAAGTGAAATGGTTTTTATGGCTCTCAACCGAAGGAAAAGTGGATCCTATTAACCCAACACCGATACAGCTAGCCCGAGAGGATGTTCTTAATGAAGATACCATGGTCTCGATAAAGTAAAGGATATGAAGATTTGGAAAGGGACTTCGAGTACCATAAGCTCAATTGGTTAGTATTTTCCAAGTCTTCCCCGAGTAAAGTTTTTGGTCTTTTTTGTTAAAATTGAAATTGCTTACTTCTACACCTAGTTTTTACACCGATAAGTTATTTGTTTACACACATTTATCTGGGAGTTTTTTGAGTGGTATTTAGTCTTCTTATTGGTGTTCGTTTAGTTGTTTGCTCTCGTGATTTTTGTTTTCTCGTTACACTTAGAGCTATGAAATTAATTTCTTGTAATACTCGGGGTTTAATAGTCCTAAAACTTATAACCATCTCAAGTTCCTATTAGAGAAATATCATCCGAGAATTTTCTTTTTTTTTTTTTTTTTCTGAAACCAAAATGGCCTGGAAAAATGGAGTTCACAGCTAAAAAATTACAATTTTGTGATAGGATTATAATTCCCTCTATGTAGTTGCAGGAAATCCCACACTACACCTCTCATTAGATTCAACGTGATTAACTCTTTGAAAGATGATTAACTTTGAACTTGATTGATTATCTTCTTGAAATGTTTACAAATACAATTAGAACAAAACCAAAGCAATTACAATTACTCTCCGTTTTCTCTCTCCTAATGACTTGCTTAATAATTCAAAAAGATCTCTCTCCTCCACGCACTTACCTCGACCCTTTATATAGAGTATTACATGTTGGATGACAACTAAGCTGTCCTTTATTTTCGGGAATGACTCGCGAATCCTCGCGAATGTGTAACTACTTGTCCTCGCGACACTCCTAAATCTCGTCAAGTCTTCACATTTTCCTCATGTTCTGGTTATCGTTGTCTGATGTGTTATTTAAATTACTTCCCTGCGACACCTTCGCAATGTAGTCGTTTATTCTCTCGCAAAACATTACTGTCGCGATATTCTAATCCTACATCTTGCCTCTTCTCATGTATTCTCTGCAAGTAGAGAGTATCATGAGAATCAATATCTTGAAATGCCGCAATAGCTCATCCTTATCTCATTTGCTTTAATTCCGTAATTTTTACACGTAATTTATTGGCGATGTCTTTTCTTCCTTTCCTTTCTTGACACGTTTCATCCAACCGCTTATTTCTGACCATTCACGTCCCATCTCGCATTAAATGCACTTATTTTCCCAAAAATCTTTCTCTTTATATATAGTTTTCTCATCTTTCCCTTCTTCTCTTTTATTTCTCTCTCGCAATTTTCCTTCAACTTCCTTTCTCCGTAACTTGCGCTCCCCGGCTTACCGTAAATCTTTTCCTCTTCAATTTTAAATTTCTCCCTTCATTCCCATATTCGATAATGGCTTCACTAGGTCGTACATACACACCACTTTTTAATGATGTTCAACAAAAGTTAAAGGAAAAGGGTTTCACTTTATCAACCCTTCCCGATCAAGATTATTCATCTATTCTTTCCGCAAAATTATTATCTCGATCATCAATCTAATGATCATAGAATTATAATCTCGCTAGGTCAACTCCTCGCAGGACTTCCCATTCCTCTATATAGTCCCGAGGCTCCATTATTTTATGAAATTCTTGCTCATGAGAAATTATCTCGAGCTGTTTATCAATTGAGTGGCGACTGCATCCGTCTCATGCTCGAATTTGCTAACCGTGGCGCTGGTAAAGAATATTTATACCCTAATAGTGTCAGAGACCCTAGGTTCGCAAACTTAGAAATAGTCTCTGAGAAATATATCGTAGAGAACTTTTTTGCCAATTATAAAGTAATAAATATGAGAAACGATAAATCTCACAAGGTCTTATTGAAGAAGTTGGAAAATGTTCCCGAAGACAAACCGCTAATTCAAGACATTGATTGGCACTCGGGCAATAATACAACCCTCGCTATTCAAAAGATGAGAAATGGTGGGTTATTCCTTTACTTTTGGAAGGATCCTATATTGCGGGTTCACATGTTTTGCCTGCACATCTCGCGGACTATCATCCCTGGGAATTTAACTGGCCCGAGAAGGCAAAAGAGGTATATTTCTTATTTCAAGCTTTGCTTTCGCAATATTCCCTTCCTCTTATATTCATTGATCTTGCAAATTTTATAGGTTGATGATCAAGAAGATTTATGAAATAAATCCAAAGTCGAGTATCCTGCGATATTCGATCGATCACTATGAAGTAAGAAACATTCTCTTTTGTTATTTTAAACAATATTGTTGCCTCTGCTTTCTTATCTTTATTCGTGTTTGAAGGTTGACATTGAAGAGCTTGAGGCTGCGAATGTTAAAGGCAAGAAGAAAATCCTTCTTCGCAAGAATAAATCTTCTCGCTCCATCCTCTAAAAACGAAAACCAAACCTTCTTCTAACTCAAATTCCGAGCCTCCATCGATGATGATAACGACTTGAGCATCTCTCTCGCAAGGAGAATCAACCAACCGAGTCTCCTATGAAACAATTGTCCAGCATCTTCTCGGACTCCCTTCAAGGAATGGGAGATGATCGTCTTTCCAACACTTGCGAGGCTCTTGTAAAAATATGTGATGCTGCTTTGCTGGAAGGCAATGATTCGCTCAAAGGAATTTCTATATCTGTATCTTCTAGCTTTTCTAATGCACTTACTTCCTTGGTATGTCTAAACATGTACCTTCTTCGCGAGTTTTACCATAGATTGCGTCTTGACAATCTTTTTACTTATTTTATTTCATATAGGCTGGAAGAACTTCTTTTGTCATTGCCTCAGATCTCGAGAGAAGATACAACATTCAATTGAAGAAGTATACTCAACTTCAAGCGGAAATTACAGATTCTCGCAAGAGAAATGAAGTTGAAACTACTATCCTTCGCGAAAAAATCCAAAAATTAGAAGCTGAGTCATCCCTTCAAAAGACTCAAATTTCTACTCTTCAAACTGCTAATCAACAACTTTATGGTAAGAAAATTTTATTCCCCAAATCATCATTTTGTCATCTATTTTTCTTTGTCTAACTGATCATTTTCACAGACGTGTATAATCTTTCCGAAGAAGCCATTCTTCTTCATTCGTTTCCTGAGCCTATGGATGATGATGCTCTCCTCGCCATTTCAATGATTCTTTGAGTAATTCGTCGAACAAAATTAGTTCTCTTTCATTAAGTGAACTTCAATCCAAACACTGCCTCTTAGAGATTGAACATAGAGCTAGTTTAGGTTTAGCCAACCTATTTAAGAGAATGTATCTTGATTCTCATGAGAAAACCAAAATTTTAAGAAAGAAAATTAGTGATCTCATAGATGAAAATGATCGTATTACTAAAGGTGCACGGGCACTAGCAAAGTTTCAAAATCTCTCCTTGATGTGCAAGTTGAGCGAGATGAACTCCTTCGTCGAATACCATACTTAGCGAGCGAGAAGACCAAATTCGCTCACTTTTTGTCATAAATAATGATGATGAGTTTGCCTGGCTGCGAAGGTTCTACATAATGCTAGAAATAACTTAGGTGTCGATGTTAGTTCGCGCCGAGCAAACTACCTTGATCAAGGATATGATCTTTGAAAGAGAAGGTTGTTTATTATACTTTTTACTTTTCTCATTTTTTCTTTTTGTACTACTATCATTTACTCATTTTCTCATGTTTTCTTAATCCGAAAAGAGATTTCAAACGAGGATTGGAGAGCTTGAAACCGAAAAGAACAACTCGCAAAGGATCTCTCTATTTGCGAGAATAGATATTCTAAATTGAAGCAAAGAATTCCAAACTACAATGACGAATTTTAATAATGATGTCGTTTGCTTTTTCAAATCAAGCTACGGAAATAGTTTGTAATGACCACGACATTCCTCTTAGTTCATATCCTTTTCTTGTCAAGAAGTTCCCAAGAACTTGCCTCGTCTCGATGTTTCGATAGTGAGGCTAGCGAAGAAGAAGAATTTGGCGACGCAGAGTAATAGAACCAAAGAATCGATAAAGAAGAAGAATCAACAAAGAAATAATTTCCTTTTCTTTTTTGTTTCTTGTAGCATCTCGCATATATATATCTTTTTTAATCTTCCACTTCTATGACTCCTTATTGTAAATTCCTTTTGATTATTGAATATGAATTCAGCTCTTGCTTCCTTTGTTCGAATATATCAATCAAACAACCCTTCCTTGTAATTATAACTTCACACTTGCCATCGTCCATTAGATATAATCAACTCATGCGAGTTGATCAATCTTGCGAATTTTTTTTTTTTTTTTTTTTTTTTGCAGATTTTCTTTGCGATAAGATCGCAAGATATCTTCATGAATGAAGAAATCTATTGATCTTGCCTTAACATTATTTGTGTGGTCTTATTTTGCCTTCCTAAGTAAAGGTCTTATTTTGCCACTCCTCATTGCGATAAGATCGCAGACGTCTTTACACTTTCATGTAATGACCCATTGACCTTATCTTATCATTTCTTAAGTATTTTTGCCTCTCAGAGAGATTGTATTTTGCGACAATATGACAGGTTTAAATGTTCTTGCAACCATGAAATCCCATGACATTGTCGTTTTGCGACGAAATCACAGGACGTTTTACACTTTCATGTAAAAACCCATTGATCTCGCCTTTATCCTCGTGTTAGTATTATTGCCTCTGCAGATCATCGCACAAATATGACAAGCCTAAAGTTTCTTTGCGAAAAATAGAGCCTCATGACATTTGCGTCTTTTTGACACTTATCACTCCCTAATGGAGGGTGCCGCCTTATCTTCTCCCCTGGTCAGCCCTTCAAGGAGGCGTACATCGGCCATACAAGACTAGCTCCTCCCATCCGGTCTTAACAAAGAAGCAGCTTGTTTTCGCAGCCTCTTATCCCTTATACCTATAGGGCTTATGGTTACGAGACCGCACCCTAAGTGGAGTTTTCTTCTGCCGAGTACAAAGATGTGCCAAGACTTGTCAAGAGTGGTAAGGAAGTTCCATGCTCCCCGCACTCTTGACTCAACCGTGTACCTCGGCGCCTTGGTCATACGACTCCTTGGAAGAGATCCCTCGCCATTCAACCAGGGTATAACCTTATATATATAGTTGGAAATCCAAGGTATCTCTCCCTGATAGGCTTTCATGGGCCCCAAATTTCCATGACCCAAGCTTCAGGAGCTGTAACCTTTTCCCTGAGTCATGTTAAGAGATACCCCTTATATGACGTACTTTAGGTCTTACATTTGCCTCTTGCGAAATATCATTCGCGAACTAGGGTGTACGCCATAAAGGTTCGTCCCATTCACTCACTCATTCATTTTATCAATTCATTCAATCATTCATTTTTTTTTTTTAAATTGTCTCGCGAATCTATCGCACAATCTCATTTCAATTATTCAATAGATTCTCATACATTCTTCATGGCAGATCCTCGCACAACTTTTCTCGCAATCATCATCTCTACTTCTTATGCTTATCCCGTTGTCGTCACTAAATTGTCGTTATTTCTCGCAACTATTCACTTTTTACACCTTTTACTCTTACTTCCTTCCGCCTCCGCGTCACCAAACCTTTCAATATCTCCTTTCCATCATAATTTTCAATTGCTTTCATGCATTCATTTCGCAACGCCTTTTCTTCCTTTATTTCTATGGCATCCACCATTAGTCTTTCTTTTTGCTCATCCTTTATATTCTTCCTCCAACCTTTCTTTTTTGCCGTCTCTCCTCAGCCTTTCTACATCAACCTCATAACATTTTTGCCCCTCCATCCAGTCTCCTTTATAATTCCAACACCGCTAGGATGCTAAACTTTATGCACCGATGGTATGTCGATGCTACACCCAAAATTTCATGCAACCATGGTCTCCCAATCAATGCATTATAGGGGGACTCCACATCAACCACACGTAACAAAATATCGCTTGACAATCCTTGCAAGGGTATTCTCATGTGCACCTCTCCTTTGGGCTTGTTTGCAGTACCATTGAAACCATATATTTTGTATGTTGAAGGGATCAAATCTTCATCTTTTCCTCCCATAGTTTTGTAAGTATGGTAGAAAAGAATGTTGATCAATCGCCCTGTCAATCAATATTCTATTGATTGCCCAACAGCTTTTCCGCTCATCATCTTCGCCCTCAATAGGTTTTGATTAATTTCAGCTTTACAACCAATGGGCTATCATGTATTTCTTTCCTTTGGGTACTTCTTCCGCCGAGAATGAAATAATCTGCAATTGCCACCCTTTTAACTCAAGGATGTCTTCGCAACATTCATCACTTCTTTATCATCGCATCCCTCGCAAAACCCTACTAAGTACGTTGTCGTGAAAATCTTCAATTGTGCGATATGAGTGTACAATGGAATTGAAAAACAAGTTTTTAGCCTTTGCCCCAACTTCTATAACAAATGTTTCTTTTCCTTTTGCTGGTGGTGGTGGTAAATGTTGAACTTTCTCTCATCTTTTAAAAAGTGATTCAATTTCCTTTGGTCGATCATTCTTAGATAATCCTCTTTATGTTTCTCGCAGTCATTTGTTAGATGTCCATGAAAGCGATGATAAGAACAAACTCGTGACTTCTATCTCCGTGGTGGTTCACTTCCCATGTTCCATGGTGCAGTATGTTTTCCATCAAGAGTATTGCTTCCCATATTTTTTCCACACTAGCATTCAAAGGTGGCATTTTTAATTTCCTCCCATACTACTCGTGACTTCGCTACCTCCATGATAGTTATAATTTCGCCTTCGACCTCCGTAAGTTTCCCGTGGATGATCGAGCCTTTGATCTTATTATTCCCACCACGACCGTGGTAGTTCCTTTCTTCTCAAATTCCTCCCGATCTCGACTTCCCATAGCTACTAACTTTGGTTCTATATCAACTACCTTTCTTTCTTGTTGACCTTGTGATGTGCTCGCCACCGTGTGTATAAGTTGAGGTAATAAACTCGCATTCGCGACACTAGAACTTGTGTTCGCAACAGGGTAAGATTCCATCTCGTTCTTCCTTTCTTCTAAAGCAATATATTCCTCCTGGAGTTCCCGTAGTTCACCATTGTAATCGTATTCTTGACTCTAAAAATCAACATACAATAAATTGGTTGCGAACATAGCATTTATGAATGACAGAATGAGGTATCTTCATCTACTCTTCCGGCCATCTCGCCGCACATTGTCTTCCATCCGATGCTTAGATGTCTCAAACTTTCACCAACTCTTTGTTTCAACCCGAATACATCTTCAATACCCGGGTCGCGAGGAATTGTTACTTATATACGCCCTAAAAATATAGCTTGCAAATGGTTAAATGATGTGATAGTGTTTCTTGGTAAACCCTCAAACCATTTCAACGCTTTTCCAAGCCAAACTCGATGCAAAATACTTGCATAATATGGCATCATGATTTTCCCATTGTAACATACATCTTACATACGCCTTGATGTGTTATATGGCATGTTGTCCCATCAAAAATGCTGGTTAATGCTCGGTAAGTTACATTTTGGGGGTATTCCTCCTAACTGCACTCTAATGTAAAGGGATTCTTCGCAGCCTTCGCGATGGCTTCGTCTAACTGTCTTCTTCCTCCTTCTCTTCTGTTGTTTAATATTCCTCTCATTTCGCCAATTCTCTCAAGATTTGTTCATTTGCCCCCGAATTCGAACCTATTGGTATTTTTAATTCCGCCTCTCTTCTTCTCGCGCCATTTCTACTTATATTTTTCCGGCTCATCACTTTCTTCTCTCCTTTCTCTCGCGGCTTTCTCCCTCATCTCTTTCGCGAATTTGTACACCATTATACCTATCAATTTCTCTCCTTGGTTGTCTATCGGCTCTCCTTTGCACTCTTTCATACTCTTCATTGATATTCCCATTGCTGCGATTTTGCTCGCGCCTTCTTTCTCTATTGTCATGATTATTCTGCCGAATTGCCTCTTCAAATTCATGTTCTTCTATTTCGCCCTCAATCTTTCCCTTTCGCAAGCTAAGCGTGCTTGCTCAACATAGTGTTTTTTCAATGTCCTCTTCGATCTCCTTTTGTTTCTTCTGCCTCTCTCCCATACAATATTCTTCTTCCTTCTAACCGATTTTCTTCATCACTGGATTATTCTCGCTTTGAGGTTGTCTATCTCCTTGATTTCCATTATTTTGGCCATTTTGTACAGTCTCAGTCGTGAAACGTAACGATCTCCTTCTATTTCTCTTTCTCTCGCGACTCTTTCACCAAAATTTGGTTCTCTTTCCGAAATTTCTTCATTAATAATTTCTACAGTGTAATGTTCTCCTCCTATCTTCTCTCGACCGATCCCGATCTTGACCGTTACTACTTCTCGATCTTCTATTTTTTGCAGCCTCATATTTTCCATTCTCAACTCATGATTTTGCCTTGTTAAATTTGCACGTTCCTCTCGCTTCTAACCGCCTTTTCTTCATACATTGTTTGTCTCAATGTTTCTAATGCTCGCGATTTCTTCATTTCCACGAATTGTTTCTCCCATCTCTTCGATTTCTTTCTTCTCGTCCATTATTTATCTGTTGTTGCTCTTCCTCTCTTTCCTCCCTAGAATCCGATCTCTATGTGTGTACACTTACTCTATCATAACTGTTGTTGTGTTTGCAATTGGTTGAATTGGCGATTGAATTTGATTTTTTTCATCATTTCTTATGTTCATCCTTGATGATTCTCCCTTTCATTTCTCCTTTCACCGGCAAGTCTCCCACTTCTTCTCACGATTGGCCGGTCCTTCCGGTACATTTCTCCTTCTAGCCATTTCTTTCTTTTGCAACCGTTAAAAATTGTATCAAATTTCTCTTTTCTTACTCCAAATTCTCCATGTTTCTAGCGCATATGTAGTAGCAGAAAATCCACACTACACCCCTCGATAGATTCAACGTGATTAACTCTTTGAAAGATGATTAACTTTGAACTTGATTGATTATCTTCTTGAAATGTTTACAAATACAATTAGAACAAAACCAAAGCAATTACAATTACTCTCTCGTTTTCTCTCTTAATGACTTGCTTAACAGCTTCAAAAGATCTCTCCTCCACCAACTTACTCGACCCTTTATATAGAGTATTACATGTTGGATGACAGCTAAGCTGTCCTTTATTTTCGGGAATGACTCGCGAATCCTCGTGAATGTGTAACTACTTGTCCTCGCGACACTCCTAAATCTCGCCAAGTCTTCACATTTTCCTCATGTTCTGGTTATCGTTGTCTGATGTGTTATTTAAATTACTTCCCTGCGACACCTTCGCAATGCAGTCGTTTATTCTCTCGCGAAACATTACTGTCGCGATATTCTGATCCTACACTCTATAGGAAAATCAGGTGGCCAGATAGTAGCTTGACTAGTAATATTAAGGTAGACTTAGTGGGAGTTAAGTATAATATTATCACCGTGTCCCCGACGGTTAAAGGTATGCTTTGTTTTCTGCCTTGCATCTATGGGGCTCTTAAGGCTCTGTGCTCAAGCTGATCAATGGGATTATCTTTTAAGCCTAAGTGAAAGATTTAAGGAACCATGGATGCTGGTAGGGGATATGAACTTTATTTTGGAGGATTGTGAAAAACATGGAGGTAATGAGGCTTCTACTAGTAATTTTAAAGTGGTTCATGAGCTATTCAAAAAAATTGGTTTCATTGACCCGGTTTTCAAGGGGATCCTTATACTTGGTCTAGTCAAAGGGAAGGATGTGATAATATAAGAGAGCCGCACGTATTGATCGTACTTTAGTTAATGTTAGGTGGTTTGAGGTTTTTACAGATTCCATTGTGTATCATTTAACCTGGGTAGCATCCGATCATAACCCTTGTTAATTGATATTGATCTTTTAAAATATGTGAGGGTATACCTTATAAGTATTTTAGAGGGTCGAAGGAACATAATGAGTATAATTTGTATGTTGAGAATGCTTGGTTGAGAACAAATTAAATTCTGGAGATAATGTAATTCAAACTCAAGTCTTTATCGATGATTTTTGATATTGGAACAAAAACATTTTCAAAAATATCTTTAAAAATAAAGAGATGATTTTAAAAAGATAGATAAGGAAAATGCTAAGCCTAGTCATTTAGTTTCTAGAAAAGTTTTGAAGAACTTAGAGGAGGAACTAGAGACATGGAAAAATATTGAGAATATATATTGGTTAGAAAATAGTACGTAGGAATAAGTTTTTCAAGGAACATGATAGATGTACAAGGTACTTCCATGTTGTGGCCTAATAGAAGAAGACATAATTTGATTCATATGTTTAGGGATGAGTCTCGGAGTATGGATAGAGGATAAGGATCAATTAAATGCTCTTCTAAAGAACTATTTTGCTAAAATCGCCTCTACTTATGGTGAGCAAATTCATGATATTTTTAACAATATCATTAGTGAAGTTGTTACATAAGAGGAAAATGTAGAGTTAGTTAAAATGCCAGATGTGGAAGAGATAAAGAATGTTTTGTTTAGTATGAATTCTTGGGGTTCTCCAGACTCGATGGGTATCCACCTAGTTTTTTCCAAACACATTGGAATCTCGGTTGAAACCGATGTTGTAGATTTAGTTAAAATGTTTTTCCAAACATGGAACCGCCGATTCACTCGAATGAATTTTATATTTCTTTGATTCCTTAGGTGGAAAGTCCAGCTTACTCCCTGTGGATTTTAGGCCGATAAGTTTGAGCAATGCTTTTATAATCTCATATCAAAAATTCTATCTTTGAGGCTTAAGAAGGTTCTCGATAAAATCATATCGCCGAATCGACCGCATTTATACCAAAAAGGTAGATTGTGGATAATGTGGTCATAGCGCATGAAATGCCACATAGTATGAAAACTAGTAAATCTAAAAAGGGTTACTTAGCTCAAATTAGATATATCCAAAGCGTTTGATAAAATGGAATAAAATTTTATCATTTTCATGTTTCGTAAATTGGGTTTCTCACATAGATGGTGTGACTTAATATATGAATGTATCTCTACAGGTAAGTCCATGGTCTTATTGAATGGGATTCCTGCAGATTCAATTTTGTCCTACTAGAGGGCTATGTCAAGGAGATCCCCTCTCTCGTATTTTTTCATCACTGCTTTAGAGGGTTTATCAAGATTGTTTTTAAATGCTAAGAATCAAAAGACCTTTTCGTGAGTCAAAATAAACTATAACCTCGTCCAACTACTTCACACCTCTTGTTTTGCGATGATTGTTTTATTTTTTGTTAAGCTAGTATTATGAGGTTAGAAGTCTCGATGAACATACTTGATATTTTTACGTCCTCCTCTGGACAAACAATAAACTTTCATAAGTCGTGGGTATATTTTAGCAATAGGTTCACAATAACCATGAAAAAATTCTAGATAGAATGTTAAGGATGCAAATGATATCAAAGGACGAGAGATATTTAGGGACACCATTATTTTATAATAGGAGGAAAACTTTAAAATTTGAACCATTGTTGGACATGGCTTATAAGGCTCTAAATGGGTGGAAAGCAAAACTCTTGTCACAAGCAGGGAGAATGGTTTTGATGAAATCTTCTTTATCTGATTATCCTATTTATCAGATGCAATGTTTTGAATTCCAAAAAGTTGTTCAGGATGAGTATGATAAGTTATATAGAGATTTCTGGTGGGACAAAGACAATCCTAAAAAAGCGTTCTACCCAAAGCTTGGGATAGTATAAGAGTTTCAAAAGCTGCAGTGGTATTGGAATTAGAGATCCCATAAGGTTAACATGTCGCTTCTTGCTAATTAAGTTGGCTTGGAGGTTAATTCATAACCAAGATGCTTTATGGGTCAGGTTACTTAGAGGTAAATATTTTCCTAAAACCCATCCTTTTCAAAAAATAGGGAGTATATTATATCTTGGGTTTGGCATAGTATTAGAACAAGGTTGGAAGTTATTAAAGCAAATAGTATTTGGCAAGTTGGCAACGGTGGAAGCATTAACATAGCTTTAGATAATCGGATACCAGTGCACGGGTCCTCTGTCTCGATTGGCATCATAATGAATTGAAATATGCCTCTGATCTTTGTTAGGGAGGATGGATGTTGGGATTGAATTTGATTGATTCAAGTGTTTACTCCCCGAAATTGCCTATAAAATTAGCCCTATCCATATTAATATAAACAACCAAGATAAATTAGATGGACAGTAGTAAGGATGGAGAATTTTCAACGAAATCAAGATATAAACTACTAGCTCATGAACAATCTGGTACAACGGATAGTTTTTGGTTGCGTTTATGGCGGTTGAATTTAATTCCTAGAGTAACTTTGTTTATCTCGGAAGATGGCGACAGATGTCTTGATTCTTAGGTCCAAGTTATATGATGTTATGGGACACTCTAATCCTTATTGTGTGTTATGTATGAATGATCTTAGAGAGACATCAAATCATCTTTTCAAGGAATACAATTTTTACTAGGGCAGTTTGATTTGGTTTAGGTTTTCAAATGCGAGGTGGTACCAATAATTTCTTTCCAGTGGTAAAGTCTTGGTTTACTCCTTTGCATGAATGGAAGGAGATCTTCAAAGATAATATGTTGGAAGATATGGAAGTACAGAATATGGTAGTGTTTCGGGAGAAAAACCAAACCCAATAACATGTATTAATTTGATTAAAGTCAGAATTAATGAATGGGTCGTAACGATGAAAAAGAAACACTTGGTATTCATAATGTGAATTGTAGTAGTACTACACACATGAATAATATAACACTAACACACAGAACACGAGAAGAAGTATATATGCGTATGTTTTTTTTGATAAAGACATTGGAGAATTTGGGGTGGAATTAATATTGTGGATTAATGATCAGATTGTATTAAAATTTTTGCAGGATTCACAACAAGCGCACAATGTGGAGAAGCCCTCGACAACAAGCGCACAATGTGGAGAAGCCCTCGCAGTAAAAGGAGCTTGGGAATAGGCAGAAGAACTAAATCTACACAATATTCAGGTGCACAATGACTGTAAGAATGTGGTGAACTTTTTGGGTAACAAAACTTCAAGTTGCGAATGGAGAACTAAAGTCATACTATCTCAGGTGAAGGGGTTTTTTTATGGAAGTAATACCCTTCGTAACAGCCTGAAATGTAATGTTATCAATGCTGTGGCACAAGGCTGTGATATTTCTGTATATTACTTCCCCTAGTTTTTAATATATTTTGGTTTTTATTAAAAAAAAAAGAACTTTATGACCAATCGTCTTCATCCATTTATCTATATAAGAAAAAAAGTCTTCAAGAAATAAATATAAACAAATGCCACGAGCCTTAATAATGTTGAGTGATCAAGAAATTGACCAGACACCATAACTTAAGTCGTAAGATAATAGCAAGACGAAACAACCTAAAAGAAAGCACGATATTTTTACCGATTCTCTTCAAGACTCAACCATCCCCGCAGTGGATTATTTTTTTGATATTTCGAAAACTTAGTATCATAGTACCTTCTAGTTTCTCCTCAGAATGAAAGTTTTCAGAGAAAGGATGCTTTCACTTGAACGTGCAACTGACAATCCGCATACGTGTTTATAATTATAACCATCATTGTCAATACCATCAAGGGGGGAATCCAAACAACTTACAATCAAAAAGTAGACTACCATCTCGCATCACAGAGGAAGAGGATCCTACCACATCGAGATGTTTAGTCTGCAAATTGTAAAGTTTAAGATATTTTCCATCAAACCAATGCAAAGAATACCCGATCCGAGACGCCAAAGATTCGCATAAGAAAGGTAGCAAGAGTAGCAATGTAGCATTAGTATCAAAGTAACAACAAAAGGGAGCCGGTGGTGAACCTAGATCGCTAACTTGAACACCATAACTCCCCCTTGATCCACACTTGGTTTTCCTTGTCCTTCAAGAAATACAAATTGAACCGTAGAAGCGACAACAACCACAACAAAACTACTCGACCATCACGGCAACGACATGCCATTGCCTTTTCTGGATCGCGCAACACAGGATATCCTTTATGCTCCGTAAGATGATGTTCAACTACCACATTCATCGTTGTCATGATTGGGGCTATCAAATTACATTCAATGTGAGTCGAATGAATTGAATTTTCTCCCCGTGAATGTCTAACGAGCAACATGCCAATCCTATTATTATTATCACGAACTTCTTCAAGATGATTATTAGTGACGACCAAGCCGCCTCTTCTTCACAGACTCATAGCGCTATCCTCCGAAAAAGATCGCCCGCAAAGAGTGGCTGCCCGCGTGTTAGCAATCGACTAGGAGGAAAAGGAGAACAACCTGGGTGGTGGGGAGATTTGAGCAACACTTGTGACGCTCTTCCTCCATGATCTAGTACCCAAAGTAAAGACCATGCTTATAAAATGCTCCTCAATGTCTTTGGAAGTAAAATGATTACAACCTTTGTATTCGTCTTGATGAATCAAAACCAAAACCATGACACAAATATTCGCATTCTCCCCGTCATCATTAGGATAATTATAAGGGAAGGTAAGTATTTCCTCCCGATAGGGTTAATGATATTCACATAATTACGACTGTACTCATATTTACGAACTAGTGTAATACAAAGAACCCATTACAAGAACCTACTAGTTCAGCTGGTTTGGGTTTTTACGTTCATTAATAATCTAAATTTATAATCACCGTCTAGACCGAAAAAGCAAACTCCTCCTTTGAAAGTCCAAACGTTAAGTAAAACAAAGACTAGATTTAACTTATGAAGATTTTTGTTATGAGCAAAGTGAGTCTTAGCAAATTGTGCATCATTTGAAATTGAATTGTACCATAACTTACTCGATGCAAATTTGATTGAGCTAGACTCCGAAAAGGTAATCCGTGAGAATGTTTTCTATTACTAGTTCCTCAAGAAGATATGGCGATGCAAGCAGAAGCAAAAGATCAATACTCATCTTCTCAGAGCAGTGCAAAGAAGAAAGACTCATCAATATTCATCTCCTCAGGAAGATATGGCACAGGGGCAGGGGTAGGCGCACCATCAGCATCAATATTCATCTCCTCAGGAAGATATGGCTGAGCTGCAGCATCATCAAAAATATCTACCCAATCAGTATCCATTCTTGAAGATTGAAGATAAATGATTAAAAACTACCACCACAACAACCGAACACTTTGGTTACACTTAATCAAAAATCAATTTTAAGAATAAAAACCCCATCCAGATTTGATTAAACACTAGTTATGAAGAACAATGGATACCCACAAAACGTAATACTACACTAAAACCCCCAATTTTTTTTTGAACATAAACCCTAATCTTGTAATTTAGATATAGAAATTACAAAAATCAAATTGACAAAAGATGGTACCTGCAGTTGTAGAAGTAAGACGCTACTAAAAATCAACATTAGCTCAATTCGATTAAATTTGAACTTAAATTTATCGAACTTGCTCAAACAAATTTCTGCAGAGGAAGAGAAATTTCTGCAAAGAATTTTGAGTTTATTTCTTTTGTTTTGTGGTTCTCTCGATATGGAACTAACTGGAAGAGAGAAATGATTTCGTGTTTAAGTTTAGTTGGCTAACTGGCTTGAGGAGGCCCAAACATTTATGTGGGCTTTGACAACTATACCTCTTAGTACTAGAACACTGCTGCACTGGTAGGGGAGGGCCGACCGAAGCAAAATGAAACATCACTGATTGCATAATGTGTTATAATCTCCTCCTTTAAAACCACCTCAAATTAAATTAGATAAAAGCTTTGAGGAAGACCAATCTTGGTGATGACAAGTGGCGGGATTTTATTGGCCGAAACATTAAAACATGAATTACACTATGTTTACATCCTGTATTTAACCGGCCGTCTGTAACACCGTTAGCAAAAACATGGGTATACAACACTTACGTTTCGACTTCAGCTAAATAATTAGTTACACTTGGTTTACACCAAATACTTAACTGGACGTTACTAACGGCCGTTAGCAGAAGAGTTAGTGAACAATACATCCGTGAAAACCATAACCCAAATAAGAAAATCAAAAACTAAAATTAAACTAGCCTCAGTTTTCTCTCATCTCTTCTTCTTCTCTCTTCAAAACCCCGTATGGTAAAATCCTTTGAACCCTATCAACACCAAAATATGCCGGGCTTTTATTTCATCAGTTTGTTTTAGGGGTTTTCCCGATTCCGTATTATTAATTAGTGACTTTTTGTCTTGGTTTGATGAAGGTACTACTGCGATGACTGGAAAGAAGATCATGATGTTATTGATGTAGCTATCCGTGATTGTTTTGGGAATCATTATTTGAGAGCGAAGATCAAGGTATTTGCAATAGGCTATTCATAAAATCCTAGGGTTTTATGCCCGATATACTTTTTATGCTTAATACTTCGAGTTTAGCATTCGTTTTTTGGTATACAATTGATCAAAGGCTAAAAATCCAAGAGAAACTTAATTTTACGCTCATCGAAGGACTTCCATAGATGCCTTCATTGGTATGTTCTTATTTCTAAGACCAGATTTTACAATCAAAAGAAAGACTGATTTAAGTTTTTTTATTCAAACCAACTATTTGTTACAAACCAGCTGTTAAAGAGAACGATAATGATGAACTGTTGATGTTGTTATAACTCTCGCGACCACGCTTGGCAGTCGTTTACACTGTAGCATGAACGACTGTCTTAGGTGCGTCTTATGTTCTTCGTGTTCTTCCCATGCAGCAACAGAAAAGTTTCCTCTGCAACTCGATTCTCACCTCTGTTCTCGTCCCAACCCTCTCTCCTCCTTCGTACTATCCCTTTATAGTTTAAATAGTCTCCCAAAGACCGAAATATCCTGTCATTAATCCATATAATTTTATCTTTAAAGCTCCACAGTCACAGGGATAATATTTTTCCTTTTAAAACTATTTCACGCACTCCGACCGTTAATTCCACACACTCCAACACGCTGATTTCACATTCGGTTATAGTAAGACTCGATGAAATCCACACGCCGTCCTCGCAGCAATCACAAGAACTACGGAAAGAAGAATTGCAAACCCGAGATTCTTGTGTACCCTGTTCCACGCATTCCTCCTTTTTTTCTCGAGTCCAATCAATTACCCGGCTCGTTTTGCATTAACAGGTTAACACCAAACTGAAACTGCAAGAAAGTCACATAAAAGCACGTCCAATTGTAACCCAGAAAATACATAGTAAACTGATGTTTTGAAGCTGAAATTTCCCGCCAAATTTGAGGAAGAAAGGGGAGTCTCCCTATCTGGATACGGTGTCCTTTAACAAATTGCCCACCAATAGGGTGTAAATAGCAGCTAGTGTGCCCCTTAGTAATTGGGTGCCCTTATCCACACTAGGGGTCCGTTTAGCAATTGTCCTCTCGGTGCCTTCAACAACTTTTCGAGCCGAATTTTCCAAAATGTTTATTGCCCCAAAATACCTACAAACACATAAAACACCATAATAAGTACAAAATCGAGTACCAACAATGCAGAAAATTGAGGACAACTTAGACACAAAAATGCGTCTATCAAATACCCCCAAACTTATTATTTGCTAGTCCTCAAGCAAATTTATTCTAGAAAATAAAATTCAAACTCACTAGGTGGCCCTAGTGACAGAGATAAATTCTCGGGAGGGTTTACCAGAGGTGTACCCACAAAACCTTTATTCCAGCACCTAGCTATCTACGCAAAACCTTGGAATGCACTAAAGAATCTCCTTGGTTGGCATACACTCATTGACTATAGGAGGAAGTACCGATGCGAAATTCCAATTGGTGTACACGAGTTTGCACTCAAGCATACTAAAATTCATATAAAGTGACAGAGCTCTACTCGGAGTTTCGGACATCATAAACCTGGCCAACCAATCACATGGATAGATTAAGAAGATGGATGTAGAGAAAACGTAGATGATGTTGACTAAGGTGAACATATCCTAATGGATGAGATACAGTCCGACTAATATCAACACAAACTGGCATATACAAGGGAATC
The DNA here is from genome assembly GCA_023531295.1 of Papaver armeniacum. Classification (NCBI taxonomy): domain Eukaryota; kingdom Viridiplantae; phylum Streptophyta; class Magnoliopsida; order Ranunculales; family Papaveraceae; genus Papaver; species Papaver armeniacum. Next base: position 601,782 of record JAJJWW010016014.1, on the reverse strand, counting down.
AAGTGGTCGATAATCCTAACTCTAGGTCAACTCAAATGGCATATACAAGGGTACCAAGTGGTCGACTTTATTGTATATATTCCAGTTGGTCTGATGGTATGGTCTAAATTTTTTTTTCTCACCATTTTATTTCACCCTAGCAATGGTAAAAAGAAAAACAAGAAGTGATCGGGATTCTTTCATGTTTCCATCACGAGGATATGGAGAAACTACCATGTTTTATTTTCTAACACCCGAGCTCGGCTTTTATGAATAGACTCTTCTAGATGTTTCCATCTAATCGATTGGTTCCTCAACTTTTATAACCAAGATGCTTCCATCCACTTAGATTAGTTAGTGCCAACCTTAATAAGCATAAATTTCTAGTCTCTGGAGTTTATTTATTGCAACTAAAAAGTTTCTCCCATACCCCAAAACTTAAATCTAACATTGTCCTCAATGTTCTAAAGATGAAATTAAAAGCATGAACAATGAGAAACTCTACCACTTGAAGAAAAGAGTTAAGGAAAAATATTATCGCGTTGCAAGAGCATGGGTTACCTCCCAAGAAGTGCTAAGTTTAAAGTCTTCAACCGTGACATTGGAAAGGATTAGTCACCTCGAAGAATCATATAGCAACAATAGGAATAATCAAGTCATTTGGATCAAAAAGTGCTAACCATAAGAAGAGGAGACTACAACAGACTGGAAAGAAAGATATTCAACACACCCTTATCTATTTTTTTTGTTTAAGACAACTACATCTAGTTGTGGTTCGGGTTCAGGCTCTATAAAAGGGTCTAGATAAAAGTTTTCATCGGCTGGATTTCCTCAAAGGAATGATCCTCAAGATCGATTCTAGAGTCCGAAATACTCAACTAAGAACTTAGAAGCACATAAAAATAACCCGAATAACTGGGATCCTCTAAGTCAATCGATTTGACTCACACGGTTGACCACGGTGGTGGTCATTCTTAAGCAAATGTGTCGACCCAATTTTTCTAAAGTAATTAGGTTTAGTCTCAAAACTTAATAACCGACACATCCGAAATTCATTTGTTCCCACAATTGGAAGGAAGGTTTTGGTGGGAAAACAAAGTCAATCGTGGTATCGTAGTCTGGTTAACCACATCAACCGAGAGGATGGGTTCTAACAACTCGAACTTCTATGGACAATATTAGGTTCAGGAAAACGTGTATGAAGATAATCTTGTAAAATGGTTGAGGCACATATGTCAAGTCCCAAGTGAGGGATCTCTCAAGAGCTAAAGGTAAGGCACAAGGAGAATGATAATCACCCCAAACTTGGAGTTTTGGGTGTCTCTAGATAGACTAGCTACAATTTCCCTAATTTATAGATCATCGGAATCCTGAAAATGGTCAATTGCTTCTTCTAAGTTATACTCAGGTGATGCATCCTCACTCATATTTAAAAGCTCTACGAGTTCATCTTCTTCGTCTAAGACTATTGTTTCTAAATCCTTGGACTCTAAAACACTATTCTCGATAAACCCGTTCCCCCAAACCATTATCGGCTTTGTAACTAGGAAATTCTACATCGTCTAAAAACAGATACTTCTAGTCAAATCCTCATCCTTTTGAATAGGTGAATAATTATTAAAATTATTTGGATTTAAACCAGAAATATTACTATCATTATAAAGCTCAATTGGAGAAACAAATTCCTGATAACTATGCCTAAGAACTTCAAATTCTTCATCAACACTTTCCACATCATGATCATCACTATAATAACATGAAAATGATCGAACCTCATCTAAACAAGTAGTGTTACCAATTACCAATTCTAACCTCGTCATTTTGTGTATGCTAATAACTATCTTCATTCTCAAGGGTATTATTGGATACACTATATTGGCAATTCCAGTTATTTCGAGCAATACTTTCGTTCGTCTCTAACTCAAGTCTATGTGTCGACTCGCCTATCCTCTCAAGGGTCTCTTCCAAAGAAAGTTCCCTTAGTGTTGGATCTAAGTTTTGAGTTAATCTATTGAGGATGTCTTCTAAAGAAGATTTAATCATTGTTGCAGTCCTTTCGTCCATAACTACGTTATTCACCTCATAACTTATATGTCGTTTTAGCTAAATCCCGGAGGGACTCTTCTAAAGAAGGAGTAGGAAATGTAGGATCATAAAAATGACTACTTTTCAAAAGTTTGATTGTATCCTCTAGAGACAAAGAACTAGTACTATAATCTTCTTGCTCGAATGACCGATGCTCATGTGGATAGTAATTGGGCTCACCATGGTATGACCCATAACCTTCAAAAAGATTGGTGTTCCCAACCACTATTCACACTATGGTCATAAAAAGAGTAATGCCCATATTGTTCAGTTTGGATAATCATTGTATTGGTTGTTATAATACCACTTTGACATCCTAACTACAAGGGAATTCTACACAAACACAAACAAGGCTGACTCGACCACAACAAACCTAATGATTTCTAGCAAACAAAAAGCATGATGGCTCCACTTAGATTGTTTCTAGACCAGCTTTCTAATCCTTCGAAAGGGAATTCGTTAAAATTTAAGCGCACCCCTCCGGAATCAATCCGAGTTGAAGTAAGTTGAATAGAGGCGAGGGAAGTGCGTGGAGCTTTGATACCCAAGGCCTCACCACATTACAAGGCGGCGCGTCACGCATTCAACTCACGAAACCGTCATGAACTTCAAGTATGCTTAAAAGAGTAACCAATATTTTTCGAATGACTTTCCTATTAAGCTCGTTGTTCTAGTCAAGTATTTTAAGCTTGGGTACGCGTTTGGTATCGTTTTCCTAAGGCGGGCAAGAAGAGAACGATGATGAAATCCGAACCCTTATCTTGTATGGCTAGTCCTTGCCCTTTACTAGAAATTAAAGCATCCGTATTCAAGACCTCAACATATATGCATACAAAATCATCCAAGAAACCCGCCGATTAGGATTCACGGATGTTTATAATTCTTACCTCCTGTTTCCTGTGACGGGGATGAACCGTTGAAGTCGACTCGGCCACCGACTCCTATGTAGTGTACGAACCCGAGGGGCCGAGACAACATCGAATCGTCGTCCTTCCCCGTGCGGTTATATTTAAACTAACCCTTCCTTAGGGTTTTAAAAATAATAATGTCTAAAAGTCCAAAAATAAAGTCCAAAAATTAAAAAGTCCAAAAATAATTACCTATTACAGTTTCATATACAAATTTTATCTGAAATTTTAGTTGGCTAACTTTGAGGAGGCCCAAACATTTCTGTGGGCTTTGACAACTATACCTCTTAGTACTAGAACACCGCTGCACGGTAGGGAGGGCCGACCGAAGCAAAGTGAAACATCACTGATTGTATAATGCGTTGTACATTTCTTTTCTTTTTTTTTGTTAAAATATTATTTTTGAGCCATATACATCGTTTTAGTATTTGCATGACCAAATTAGTGGATCCATGAACCAAAATACCACCGTATAATTGTTATGCATCCTTTGTGGTGGCTCCATAGTTCGTTATGCATCTTTTTTCTTTTGTTGGATTGATATTTTTAGGCATATATTACCTTTGTTTCAGAAAAAGAGATATTTTCACAGATTCATTTTTGCCTAAAAATAGGCTAAATTGAAAAAGTGAATGTTTATTTTTTCTGAAACGGTTGAAAGCATCTCTTTTTTCTGAAACCGAGTGAAAGTATCTCTTTTTCTGAAACGGGATGATCAATTTTCCTGACAAGTAGTGAAATTAACACTTTTTTTGTAACGGAAAATTAGTTGATGCATAAAGCAAAATATGATTGTACAATGTATTATGCATCCTTTGTGGTGGTTTGCATAATGGTTATGCATTCAATTTACAAAAATTGTGCCTACAAGGATAAACACTTCCGAATTTTTCATAAAAATTCTAAATTAGATATTATTGTTTGTACTCGTTGCGTATATATTTTTAAAACCTTTCCAACGAGATAAAATTTGTAAAATTTCAAGGCGCGGAATTTTAGATATGTTATATTCTAGTTTACATACCAATTATATCCCTAAAAAATAATATACACAAAGAGTTATAGTAATTGGACTATGGATACGAAAATTTTCAATCTTTTTATCAAATTGAATATTTGTGTTACTCTTCATTTTACAAAAAAATGGTCATAAAAGACTCCCTCTTTTCGGGCCCTCCGTCTAGTCGGCCCAATGAACCATGTTTTAGGGGATACTGAATAATTTCAGGGCATAATTTTTAATGACAAAATAGGGTTATTAGATAGTAATCCTTAAAATCCCTTATCTATATATTTTGTTTAATGACAAAATTGCCTCTCTTTTTTCCCTTAATTTTTTGTTTAATTTTTCTTTTAGAGGAAAACAAAAGGTTATTACAAGAATCTAAATGGGAGCCTAGCAACAAGTTGGGCTCCAACACCTTTTTTGAATGGCTAAATTTATTCTAATGAAAAGAAAATTACCAACATTAATATTTACATCATGCCTAGCTATGTAGGTCTTCAACATTTTCAAAAACTTGATATTTTAAAAATTTTAGAAATATTTTTTCAAAATTTTCACTTTTTTTTCACATTTTTTTAAATCTTTTTATTATTAGATAAATAGTATTACATTAACTAGTTGGAAGTCTAACAAGCTAAACTCCAACAACGTACTACTACATTAATGAACAGGTTGCCATGCTAACCTACTAGCGAGTCTTATGGGTAACCTAGCCAAGGGAGCCGAAGCGGGGGGCCTAGATTGTGTCATAATAGCATCTCCAACAGTGGGTGTAAAAAAATCCTACGTGGAAGTCTAATTAAGAAAATATCTCCAATAGTGAAGGGTTTAGTCTTTAAAATATTTTGTATGATAAAATCTTAACCGTTTATTTTTACTTTAACTAAATTTAAAAAAAAATAAAATCAATGAAAATATGACGTGGAGGTGCAAGTGAAGGTGTAAATAAGACTTTCTTGAACACCTTCATATTTATTTTCACATCCCTCCTAATTTGTAGGATCCAACCATTGGAGATGGAGTTATCATTTATGTTAATTGGGGGTCTAAAATCCTATGTGTCATGAATAATAAAAAGATTCACCTCTATTGGAGATGCTCTAAAGGGGGCAAGCTAACTGTACCTTCCATGTCAATTCCTGCAATATTACCTCATTGGGGCTCGAACCTGGGACCTCTTGAAGCGCATGAAACTTTAGGAAACGGGATGACCAGCTGAGATAGGGGCCGCTATTATTTATTTTTTATATATATTTACAACACACTAACCAAGCAATTTTTCGCATTCAGTGTCAAGTTGAAAATAAATTTAGACAGTTTTTGTTATACGAAAGGTAGCATTACCATATCTCAAACTTCATGCCCTCACTTAAAAATGTATGTGTGAAATCTAACATTTTTAGGGTTCTAGTTTTCCCTCAGCGTTTGAGTCTTGCAAAATGTGTTATTAGTCCCACATAGTGTACATCCCAGAACCGTACTCAAAAGGCTTTGTACGGTCAAAATGTGTTATTATGACCAGCACTAAACGCCCGCAGTCGTGCGGGGGCAATGACGCAGCTAATGAGGGTAATAACTGAGGCGCGTCAAATGCTGGTTGAAAACTATTTCCAAACCCCCCCTCTTCGGCCTTGGGTCTCCCAGGGCCGTCGAGAATTTCTGGAAGGGCTCCCTCTAATCAAGGGTAAAGCCCTACAAATCTTAAAACTAAACAGTATGTTGGTAAATTGATTTTTCTCAGCTTATTCTGATTGAATCTTCCAACACGTGCTGCTCAGGTTACCCGATTAGGCAGTAGGATTTAGAATGACAATGCATTACAGATAACAAAATACTTGTGATTAACCTTATCCACAAAAAAATTACTCAGTATCTCAAAAAATTTACTCTCAGTCAGCTCTACCTTGTCAAAAAAAAGTTAACTCTCAGTCAGCCTATTCCTTGGATTTATAGTTGTGCCAGTCATTTCATTTCACCAATTTCTGGAGGATTGGCATCTTGTAGCTTATTCCATCTTCAAGTTCATGCTAAGACAAAAAAGGCACCAAAGATGCAAAAATGTTCATGGAGAGCAAGATGCGTGCTGACCAACATGTAGTACATTTGGAAGAAAGCTGAATAACATTAGCAGGAACACACAATATTTGACGATGTCTAAGCCGTCCGATTTGAGGAGGGATTGGCCCAGTATACTTGTTAAAATGGAGACCCCTGTCAAATTAAACAGTGAAATATCAGATAAGTTACTACAGCTACAGATGATATTTTACCAAAAACTCCTCACAGTTGATGCAAGATAATCCAATTGTTGTTTGAAGGAGATTAATGAAGACAATGTTCAGCTGAATATGTGGTTCACCGATATACTACGCAATTCATGGCACTGTATACACATAAAGCATGCTCAAGAAGAAAACATTTGTTTCATCGACCCAAAACATTATAAGTTGAGATTAAAACCATTTTATGAAGTCTAGATCGACTATTACAAAACAAAAGCTAATTATCAAGAACAAGCTTTCTCCCGTCATATTTTAGTGATACAGGTTAACACTAGTGGTATTTTACTCATGCAGCAGCTACCATCCTACTGAACACACACAAAGTCATATTTTAGTGATACAAGAACTACCTGACCATCTACCGATCTTAATTTCAACCGTTAATTTTGAACGGCTGTTATTCAAAGAGGTAGATGGTGGTTTTATACATCTCGAATTGCAATCATTTTTTGTAGGAATGTAGAGTCTTATAAGAAGAATATACCATCAAAATATTAGACTTAAATTCATTATCGTTTGGGTTTTATGGAGAAAATGGCACAAATCTTGTCCGACCTTTTCCATCTAAGAGTGTCCATGAATCCTCCCTCAATATCAATATCACAATAGATAGTTGGGATAAAAAGATTTACCTAGCCAACTGAACATTAGTTGATGTTTTTGAATTTTGATTTAATGTGCTCCTGTTTGGTTTTGAAAATGCATGATTTTTTGTTTCAATAATCCAATAGATCTAATCACCATGTTTATTTTTTCTCCATTCTTAATCGTTATGAAGTTTTAGTCTTAAAGTTTTCTGACCTTGTTATATCTTCGTTCCATTTCTAGTTCAAACTTTTTTGAGTTTTTACTGATGGATTTCTAATCTCTTTTGCAGGCTTTTCTTGATATGCAGATGGATTCTATCCGGTTTTGGGTTTTTCTGTTTAGTATATACATATGTCTCTTGACTGTTTTGTCAGCAATGGCAGTATTGCCTTCAACATCACAACTCCAACAAGCATTTTTGCCACATAACAAAGTATCAGCATTGAGTATTTCTCAGTTTAAGCATCATTGTCACCTCCCAAATCAAGTTTTTGAATCCATGAATCCCCCGATTTCCCCATTGAGTCAATACCCAATTCAAGTCCAAATTCAAAATTCCATTTTTCCGCTCATTAGCTTCCGTGATCTTAGGAGAATTCATTATTCTTCGGCTTACATGTTGACTATATCTTACAGAAATGATACTTTCCTTTCTTTGAATTATTCTTTGCCAGTTATTAGGAAATAAAATATTGTGGTTTTATTTTTTTTCTCTATCTCCCCCTTTATATAGGAAGAGATGACCATAATCATTCCATAAGAAACATAGTTTCAGAAAACCCTAGCAGCATTCCTTTCTCAAACCGTACAAGCCTTTCTTTCTCTTGCGTATTAATGGACTCTGGAAGCAGCAACAACGTTAACAACATTACTGAGAAGATGAAGTCTACAAAAATTGCTCGAAGGGCTATTGGTTCTGCCAAAAACCTTACTGAAGCTGCTGGAGTTTGGTCTCACAGTTTGATTGGTAAGCTAATAACTGAAGATACGGAGATAGAAAAATCTGCTATCAAAGATGAGCTGAATATCTTATGGAGAAACTACATGAAAAGAGAGACTAAAGTTGTGAGAAAATATCTGTTTGTTTTTAAGTTTGCTACTGAAAAAGATATGGCTGATGTATTGAAGAAATCCCCATGGATAGTCCTCAGAAATTTGCTCACGTTAAAAGAGTACTCAACAACCATAGCATATAAGGATTATGAGTTCAGCACACAAGCCTGGAATGTTCAGTTCAAGGGATTGCTTCTCGAACATCATCATGAAGAAGTGATAAATGAAGCTATTGAAGATCTGGGAAAGAAAATTTCCACAAAACCTAAAAATTGCAGACCACATTCGAGAAATATGATCACAGCTTGAGTGGAAGTCAACTTGAAAAAACCTCTCAAGAGAGGAGAATGATGGAATTCTAATACAGGAGAACCAGTATGGATTCGTTATCATTGGCTTAAGCAACCACATAGTCTCTGTGGTGACCGCTACACTATTGACCATGATGCAAACACCTGCAAGGAAGTAGCTGAGTTTTTGCGAGAGAGAGTTATGACAGAAGAAGAGTATGAAGCTAATTGTGCTGCTAAGAGCAATGCTGCTGCTGAAGGTTCTGATAATAATAATGATAATGGAGACAACGCTGCTCATATTGAAGAGATCGATGATACTATAGAATATTCGGAGGTTCATAGAACTACCAAAAGAGCTAGGAATCAAAATATGGCTACAAATGGGTCTAATCCTTCCATTGAGGATCCTATACTTGTTATTCATGGTGGAGCTGGCAATGATGTTGTAACTATAAATACTCATGCTGAAAAAATGATTGGAGTTGAGATGGACACTGGAGAGACTCATGTTGCTGACACAAAGATTAATCACATGCATAATCAGGGAAGCCATGCAATAATGGTACAAATTCTCTTAACTCATAACTTTCATTTATTTATTGATCATTTAAATTTAGTTTTACTTTGTTATATCTCTGTGAGTCATAGAAGTATAGTTCTCTCCATTTCAGTTCAAATAGAGATAACCATGAGAGTCCTAGCTTGGAACTGTCAAGGTTTCAACAGTAAAAACACTAGAGACCACTTAAAAGACCTTCTTTGTCGTTATAATCCAGATATCATATTTATATCAGAAACAAAATTAGGAGTAGATAAAATGGCCAAGCTGATAAAACCATACAAATTTCCTAACAGTAAGTTAATCTCTTCTAGAGGTTTAGATGGGGGCCTTATACTCCTTTGGAAAGATGGTTTTAATTTCAAAGTTGTGAATGCAGAATCTTGGATCATTAATTGTCTAGTGCAGGATAATCCTTCAAAACCAGAATGGGTACTCCCTTGTATGTATTGCTCGTCTTATCATAACAACAAAGAAAAACAATGGAACTACATCGACAGGCTAAGAAAAAACATCAAGCAACCATGGGTAATCATTGGTGACTTAAACTTGGTTTTCAAGAATGAAGACAAAATTAACTTCAACAACAACATATCGCATACTTCTCGTACTTCAAATTCAACTGCTACTTCTTCTCGAGATGCTCCTTATGTTAATCTAATTCATGATGATGGTTTAGAAGACCTTGGTTATCCCTGGTAGGTCTTTTACGTGGTCCATAATGCTCATGGAACTGGTGTTAGACGTTCAAGGTTGGAAAGAGCCTTAGTTAATGGAGATTGGATCATTCATTTCCCAGATTCAAAACTTATTCATCTGCCGCAACTAGGTTCGGACCATTGTCCTATTATGTTTGAATCTTCTTCAAGTAATGGTAATAATAAAATAAATTGGAAGTATTTCCAATGTTATAAGAAGGATGATTCACTCAAATATGAAGTTGTTTCCGCCTAGAGTCTGCAAGTAAATGGTTCTCATGCTTTTCAACTATCTCATCACCTAATCACTACACGAAAATTTATTTCAAGATGGAACAGGGAAAAGTTTGGAACTATTCAGAGTAATATATTTCTTCTTCATCAGCAATTGGAAGCCATTCAAACAGAAGAACCAAGTAATGAAAATCACCAACAAATAATACAAGTTGAGAATAAAATAGAGCACTGGCATCAAGTCCAAAATGACTTTTGGGGACAAAAGGCAAGAGATGAGTACTAACTTCAAATGGATAGGAATACTAAATACCATCATGCAAACGCGAATAGAAGACGTTCAAGAAACAATATTGCATCTTTAAAAAATGATAATGGTAATTGGTGTACCACAAGGGAGGATCTAGACACATTACTTGTTGGCCATTACGGTGCTCTACATACTTCTTTTTCACTGCCAAGAATGATGATATTAGAAATGCATACCACGGATGATTAATGATGAGGATAACTTGGAGTTAATGAAAATACACGAAAGAGAAGAAAATATGAAAGTCTTAAAAGACATGAAGCCTTGGGAAAGCACCGGGGCCGGATGGATTTCCTCCTGGATTTTTTCAATCTCACTGGGAAATAGTAGGTACAAAAGTGGTGGAAATGGTAAGGCAATTTTTCATCTCGGGATTTAAACTTAAAAGCTTAAACACCACAAATGTCACTCTCACCCCAAAGACAAAAAATAAACAATTCCCAGCTGACTTGCGTCCCATAGCATTGTGCAACACATCATAAAAGATAATATCCAAGATTTTAGCCTCCGAATGAAGAAACTAATGGGGAAATTATTTCCCCATTACAAGCGACTTGCACGTGTCGAGTCGACAAATCTCGGACAATATACACTTGGCACAAAAGATTGTTCACACAATAAACAATAAGAAGGAGATATATAAGCATCTAGCCCTAAAGTCTGGACATGTCAATAGCCTTTGATAGGCTCAAATGGAGTTTTCTTATGGATGTTATGTTTGAAGATGGGTTTCCATCAAGACTAGTGTAATTTAATTATGCGAGTGCATAAGCACTACAAAAATTTCCATTATGTTAAATGGAGCACCATGTAAAGCTTATCAGCCAACAAGGGGAATAAGGCAAGGTGATCCGTTATCACCTTACCTGTTTATCATTGTTATGGAGGCATTTTCGAGACAACTTCTTCATGCGGAACAGAATAACGATATACAAGGTATAAAAATAGCACCCTCAATCTCCCATCTATTCTTTGCGGGCGATTGTCTTTTGTTCATACAAGCTGATCTCCACAATGTCAGTTTTCTGTTGAAAGTTATTGAGGACTTTGGGGCTGCGTCAGGACAGGTAGTAAACTTCAATAAGTCTAGTGTTTACTATAGTGCTAATGTGTCGCAGAGATTTTGCAGGATACTCACAAGAAGATTGAAAGTTCCAAGGATGAATTCCAGTGACATATATCTTGGTATCCCTTTACTTATTAGAAGAAAAAAATTGAGTGCTTCTTAAAACGGTGGATAGACTCAAAGGAAGATTATCTCAATGGAATGGTGAATCAATGTCTCAGTGCTCTAAATCGTTAATGATCAAGACCGTCACCAATACAATACCAATGTACTCAATGAGTCAGTCTGCAATTACCAGTTGCTACTATTAAATAGGTTGATTCATCTCATCGTGACTTCTGGTGGGGTATCAAGGATAAAAAGGGAACTTATATTACTTCCTGGAAAAGTTTAGGGTTACATAAAAACTTAGGAGGGCGGGGTTTTAGAAATATGAAAATTCTTAACCAAGCACTCCTTGTCAGACCAGCCTGGAGAATATGTATAAACTCATAGGAGCAATGGGTTAAAGCCATACAAGCCAAGTATTTTCCATGTACCGGTGTTCCCCGCATGCCGGTTCAAAAGCCGAATAGTTCATGAGTGTGGAATGGAGTGATGAAACAAATTCCTTTCATTAAGGAAAACAACATATGGAGATTGGGAAGAGGTAACAAAATTAAAATATGGTTGGATAATTGGGTTACAGGTCTTAATACTTCTCCAGTTCCAAAACAAGGTGTTGTTGACAGTAAAGATTATATTTGGGTGGAAGATTTGATGCTTCAAGAAGAAAGAGTGTGAAATACTTCTATCATTAATCATTTATTTGATTCTGATAATGCACAACTCATTATACATATGAGAATTCCCGCAGCTGCAGATGATAAGCTAGACTAGAATTTAACAAGGAACAGAGCTTTCACTCTTAAATCGGCTTACAACAAATTGCATTCTTTAAGTTTGGGAGACATACAACTTTCTACAATAATTCCAGACACATAAATCAGTTGGAAGGTATTTTGGAAGCTACAGACCTGGCCAAGAGTAAAACACTTCTGGCGAAGTGTTTGTCAGATATTCTTCCCACAAAAGAGAGATTGTCTAGAAACTGTGGTTACATAAACCGTGCCTGCCAATTCTACAATCAGTTTGATGAAACCATATTGCATGTTTTATTCCATTGTATGTTTTCAAGATCAGTATGGATTACTAATTCTAGTGGTTCTACCGTCATCTCGGAAATCATGAAAGTGCAAAAATGAGATTTTCGAATCTTGGATAACGCTAGACAACAACAAGGGTTGCAAGAAGGTTGGATTAACTTGGCGATGATAGTCTCTTGGACTAATTGGAATGAACGGTGTGAAGTCCATTTTCAAAACAAAAAAGCAGATGCAAAGGCAATTAGTAACAGAGCTATCAGCTTTGCATACTACATCAACAAGTCAATCTAAAACAACGAGCGAGAATGGACGAGATAGAGCGACAAAATATTTTACCCAAACCACACTTTGAAACCACACCCGCATATCCATTCTTTATGATTAATCGTGATGCTTCATATGACATAAACTCTGGACTGACAGGTATTGCTCTTATTCTTCGTGATTATGCAGGAAAATGGTGGGGGAGCGCTTCAAAATGCTATGCAAGAGTAAAAGATTCGAAACAAGCAAAATGCCTAGCTTTTCTTGAAGCTGTCAACTGGAGCAAGGAGCTGCAACATACTCATGTAGTCATTCAAACTGATCTGCAAGGGATTGCCGACTTCATTAACAACTCAGCACCGGCGATAGCTTGGGAAAATGAGGCTATTCTGATAGATGCCATTGATTTACTAAAACTATCCCATATGGGGAATGCAATCTATTTCTAGATATTGTAATAAACCCGCTGATAGTCTAGCTAAATACAACATGAAGTATGGAGTCACTAGAGTCTGGCTGGACAAGCCTCCTAGTAGTATTGAGAGTCATCTTTTGCAAGATTTACAAAACATTGTTATTGCTTCTAGTTAATGAATTTATCTTTGGCATCAAAAAAAAAAATATAAAATATCAAGATTATTACGATGCCCTTGTATATATTTCTATTTCAGCATATAACGTTATGGTGCATTATAAGTCGTTTCTCACCATCCATATTTTTTTGCTTTCTGCTTCTTTCAGTTTTTTATTTCAGAAACTGCATCTGAAGAAACTGAAAAATCAAAACTGGAAAGAAAAAAAAAAGTCGATATATAAATCACTGTAACTGAATCAGAAAGAATATGTTGAAGTTTCAACATATAAAAATTCGTCACACAAAATGATCGAAATTAGGGTTTAATCTTCATAAAATAGATTTACTGAGTTTGAAGATCCAAACACAATATTCAAAAGATAAACACGATTTTCATCTTCTATTTACTGTGATGTGTGAAGAATTTGATGTTGATTTTGATTGTTACGATTTTGATTTTGATTTTGATTTCTTACAATTTTGATTTTGACTTTGATTTTTTATTTCCGAATAAAAATGGACTGTTGGTATCGGAACCGGTTTGGTATCCATATCGGTACGCATACCGTAAAAGGTCTGTGAACTCCAAAACTCGATTATGTCTTAAGGTATCCATACCAGTACATGTACCATGATGTAACTGTTCACGAACAGGTTAAGTAATATACTCAGTGCGCCTACTTACCAATTGTCGAATATTTTCAAATGCAGTATTATTTTTTTTTGAGATAATTAGCATTTGATTAGTTCTTTAAAGGCACCATAGACATATTTGATCACATATTTATGACTCAAGATAAAGTCTAAAGTGAAAATGCTCAAGCTTATAGTTCAGTTGGCTAGTTTCGGCTAACCACTCATGAATGTTGTCCTCGTACACGGTTCAGTTTACGGTCCATCTTAACCAGAGTGTATATCTTGTTATATTAATCAGATTCAAATATTCATCGAAAAGTGGATATTGTTTGCTTGGTTCTAAAGCTCTCTTAGCTTAAACCTAAAGCAACCTTTGCTTTAAATGTCTATAAAAGGGGAACCTCAAACAACTGGGATTTTTAAATTACGACACTACTTCTTGTGTGTCCTAGTTGTAAAACTAGAGTCGTCATCTTCCTAAAACCCTTTCTATGTTTTACCGACTACAAAGATTCGTGAAGCCATGTCCAACTATTATTTATCTTGATAGCTTGAGTATCCCGATCTTATTCGATTGTTGAGCTGCTCACTTGAACAAGATAGATAAAAATAATCTAAGTTCTTTTTCGTCTCGGACTTTGGTGATTCCACGGGTTTAATACTTGTGAGGTGAATAATAATTTAGGCTGCTCTTCGGGAAGCATAAGTTTGGATTTTGGGGTTAGCTAGACTTTGTCTATTGCTATCGATTTCCGATCTCACCTTGATCTACGATCAAAAGGAAAATCACACATATAGGATTTTTTGAGGAGGCGATTTGTTTAAAGTCTTCAATTGAGTTGAAGCAACTCTTAGGTCAGAAGGACGTCGGCCAAGTGAATCCTTTGTGTGGAGTCCTGTTGGGATTCAAGAGGTATAACGAGCGTGATTGTACCTTAATCGGGGTGATTCTTGGTTAGGGCTTAAGTACATTCGGTCTGAAGTTAATTGGTAGTAGGCTAGTGTTTGTAGCGGTTTAATATAGTTTGGTGTTCGATCTGGACCGGGTCATGGGGCTTTTTGCATTTGTGGTTTCCTCGTTAACAAAATTTATATTGTATGTGTTCTTTCTTTTTTCTGCATTATATTGTTTATCTTTATAATTGAAATATCACGGGTTGTACGTTAATCAAACAAAATAGATACATCCATCCTTGTTTGTTGGATACGATTTGATTGATACTTGGAAATTGGTCTTTGGTACCCTCCAAGTAATCTCATGGTTAGGTCACAGACTCAGTTCTTTAAACATTCTAATTGAGTGAGAAAAAGAGATATAACTCTGAATATTATTCTTTGATTAAGATTCATTAAGTTGAACTCTCGGAATTATATTTAGGTTTTGTCCGTACATATTTCCTAATAAAAAGTTGGTGGTGTATTTTGGTACCCCCGATGTTTTCAATAACCTCAAATAACTGGGATTTTTAAATCCCTGACACTATTCTTATGTGTCCTAGTTGCAAACTAGAGTCATCTTCTCATTTAGACCTTTTTAGGTTTAGCGGATAAAAAGACTTCACCCAGGGATTAGTGAAGCCCGGTCCAACTATCTTTATCTTGATAGGTTGTAATCTTAATCTTGTTTCGATCGTTGAGCCTTTAGCTCCATCAAACAAGATAAGTAGAAATCATAAAGTTTTTTCATCTTAGACTTTGTGGTTCCACAAGTTTCTACTGGTGAGGAGAATAATAATCTAGGCTGCTATTCGGGAGTCATAAGACCAGATTTTGAGGTTTGCTAGACTTTTTCTATTCCAATCGATTTTTTACCTCACCTTGATCTTTGATCAGAACGAAAATCACATATAGGCTTATCTGTCGGAGGAAGATTGGTTTAAAGTCTTCAATTGAGTTGAAACAACTCTTAGATTGTAAAAGATGTCAGCTAAGGGAATCAATTGCACAAAGTCCTGCTGGGATTCAAGAGGCGTAAGGAGCACGACTTTAACTGAATCGATGTGACGGTAGATTCGGTACCAACTACATTCCAGTTCGAGTGTTGATAGTAGGCTAGTGTCTGTAGCGACTTTAAACGGTCTGGTGTTCAAAAGTGGACAAGGTCCCGTGGTTTTTTTGCATTTGCGGTTTCCTCGTTAACAAAAGTTCTGGTGTTTGTGTTATTTATTTTTCCACATTATATATTTATATTGTTTATTTTTATAATTAAAATATCACAGGTTGTACATAAATCAATCAGGGAAGATATATCCATCCTAGTTTGTTGGATAAAACATGATTGATCTTGGATATTGATATTTGGAATCATCCAAGTACTCTCACACTATAATCAGGTTCACGGACTTGTCTCTGTTAACTTTCTGATTATGAGAGAAAGATATATAAGCTCTTCATATATTTCTTGATTGAGATTCATTAAGTTGAACTCTCATAATTATATTCGAGTTTAGTCCATACATGTTGCATAAGAAAAATTTGTTGGTGTAATTTGGTACACCCACATTTTCAATTGGTACCAGAGCAGGCAAACATGCGAAAGACCTAATAAGTCTGTGTTTGAAGCAATCTGAATTATGGACATATGCGAAATCTCTAACAACGTATCTCCGGCTCAGATTATACCAGATCCCGAGTGTGTTATAGAAACCATCGATGATGATTTTGGTTGCAATATGAAAAACATGATCGAAAAACATTATCATGAGAACAACGATTGATAAGGAAAATCGATAGACTTCACCGTGAAGTTTATATCAAAGTTCCGACCTTCTAGAATAGTGCAGAAAGGAAAAGAACTCTCCAGGGCTAAGTTGGATGACCATATTCGGGTAATTGCAAAGTTAGATAATTCCAGGTCTGCTTTTGCTCAAACACTTAATTGGGGTTTGATAGGTATTGTAAAACACCTAAGTTAATATCCAGTATTTATGCTTTCTTTGCTATTATTCTCGTGAATTGCATCTCTTATGATTGATTTTGATTTTATTAGGTGCAATGGAGTCATTTGGGAGCAAAAGAAGAAGAAATTAGCCATTTGGAGCGAAAAAGGAAAAAAGGTCAACTCGTAGACGATATTTGGCGCATGCTAGGTTGCACAAGAGGAGTTTCGCCGGAAATTAAGTTGTCAGTCTCCTAGAACTGCCAATTGAACTGAGAATTAGGTTGTCGGTTATCTGAAATCGACAAGCCATGTTTGAACTGGTCATCCCTTATCCTAACGCAGTTGGTATCTAAATCCATTTGTCTTTATAACCTTAAACTAAAGGTCAAAGACCTAACCATTTCATCTCAGCTCATGCCGCTGCTAACAAGAGTTCTTCTAGCCGGGAAAACCAAGATCGATAGGGGTTCGTGGTGGTTGAATTCCGTTGAGTTACAGGGAGGATTAAATGGTTGTGAGGAATTTGAGTTCGAGAGTTGAAGTTGATGCCGAGAATGAGATGGAATTGAAGCCGAGATTTGAGAGGATTCAAGGACATAGGTTTGAAGCAGATTCGCAGTAGGAAGTGAAGAATTGCCACTCGAGTTCAAGAAGTTAGGGTTGTTGATATCGATTGGTTAGTGGGGTGGAAGAATTTGAGAAGATCCGAAGAAGAAAAGATGAAATAGAAGATGGGTTTTTGCAGATGTGAAGATTCAGATCGAGAAATTGAATTTCAGGTGGAGATTGGCTGTGCTTGACGATTCAGATGAAGTTGATTTGTTGACGAGAGATGAATGACAGTGAAGCAATTGTGGTTGATGTTTTCAGTTGAATGGCTAGGACTGTTGGTGGTTGTAATGGTTTGAGTGAGATTATAAGCTGATTTGGTTGATTATAAGGGTTAAATTGAAGAAGAATATCTTTGATAAAGACTGGAGTTGAACATGGAGGTTCGAATTCAAGATAAGAGAAGGAATCAATGAGTTTGGTCTGTGATATTTTTGTGTCTGTTTTGACAACGAGAAAATACAGACAGACAGGAAATTGGCTCGAGGCAAGTGGTACCAATTTTGGGTTTAGTTAGGAACCAAGAAATAGGAGAATACCCCTGGATTGATGCCATTGATTGATAATTATTTCGAAGATCAATTGTTCTAGAAAAGACCGAGTTAGCAAGGAAAGATGGAATTCAAGTTAACATCAAGTTTTGAGTTTTTTCCGAGAAATAACCAACTTGTGTGATGACTGATTAATGAATGTATGTGTGTTTGAGAAGGTTTATCAGAATGGGTGTGTTCTAAATGTGAAATGCAATACAGGGAAGGAGCAGTGACCTTAGGAGTCACCCAGCAAGCTTAAAACGGAGTTACCAGTATCTGGCACACACGGTGTTTGTGAAAAGACCTAACTGATCGATTCAACTTCAATCACGATCAGGTCCTTACCAACTTTTCCATCAGCAAGACCATGATATTTAATGAGTGTTTAGGATGATTTCGTAGAGGATTGTCTTCAACACAGGAAGGGCAGGGTTCTTTTTCGAGTTTGTGAAGATTTTATTCAAGTTTATGGCAGAATGTCACCAGTGCAGCTGCAGTCTACTAATCCATCTTTTTCCGGTTAACCATGGATCTGTGGGCTATGTATGAGGCGTGTTCGACAAGGGATAGGAGAGGATTTATCAATCGTCATAAGTATAGAAATTGGGTACCAGTATGACTCAGGAAATCATCCAGAATTGAAGTGAAGATATATGGAGTTTGGGTCGAGTATTGGGATGTATTTCAGCCGGCAAAACAACCAGGCAAAAGAGCAGTGCTTCACAGCTTCAAGTTCAACAAATGACGGCTTAGGCTGACAGATACGAAGGGCTGTTAAAGATGCAGACTAGGGATTGCGCAACCAGTATATGCAAATTCCATAAGTCTTTTGCAGTTATTAGCCATGGTCGATGGCTGTGCAAGAGGGGCATTTGGTAGTGGCTAGGAGATGTTTTTAACAGCAGAAAGACACGACAGAACTGGATTGTGAAATTGGAATGGCAAGAGCGAGAGAGGTCAAGTCGCGGGATGCGATGATGTTGTTAAAGCTGAGTTAGAGATAGAAATGGTGGTATTCGAAACTTCAAATGGGGTGCCATGTGTAGGTGAAATTGCAATTGGTGCTTGCTTTGTAGCTAGAGCAAGAAATGGTTGGTGCTAATGGGTTTACGATGAGTTGAACTACACACTAGTTGCTGCTGTGGGTTAGTGATGATGCTGATGCAGATGGCAGAGTTCAATGACAGATAGAGAAGATGAAATGGTGGTGATGAACCGTGTGTATGAGCTGAGTTGATGAGATATTGGAGTAATGTGCAGCAGTAGAGAAATGAGTGCCAGGATTTGGTGTCGGATAGCCTTGGTGTTGATGTTGAGGTGCAGGGCAGGTGTCGAACACAAGAGAATGAGCTATATTTGAGATAGAAAACCGACATGGAATAAGAAATATTGTTTGTTGCGTTAATGATCAAGGAGGAAGGCGAGAAGCGAGCGGTAGTTATGGATATTGTAGGAAATTGCGGGAGCAGCAAGGTGTTGGTGTTGGTCAGTGCTATTGAAGCAACAAACGGATGCGCTTAGAATAAATTGGTTGAACAAAGACTGAATGAATGATGATTGTGAATGAAAGAAAGTGCCATAAAGGCCTCGAAAGAGTTTTGAGTTTCGCGGAACCAGGTGCGAAAAGTGAGTGAGAATGGCGAGCCAGTGGTACTAGCCCTAGATGCCGGATTTCGAGCCGAGAGTATGGATCATAATATTTCAAAGAATCGCGAAGGGTGTATGTGTTGGATGCATGATTCGGCCGTGGCATATATGAGTTTCGAGTCACGCTTTTGGTTACGTTTTTCGCAAGAAATGAGAAGTTGGGTTAGATGGTTTTTGTGAATGTATGAACTATAAAGAAGCGAGAGATGAGTTCTTTGGGAGTATATTTAACTGCTGACGGTTTTGTATATCTCGGGTGGCCAGAGACAGTTTTCGGTGACAAAATCCGGCGACCGGATTCCGGTGATGATGTCAGCAATCCGGCGACCCGTTTTTGGACCCTGAATTTCTAGAAGAGATGTTTTAACACATGGGCTTGGTCGACCAATTGGAGATGGGTTTTGAGAAGAGAGTATCCTTTTGGGATGGGAGAAGCATATAAATAGAAAACTCTTTCTCTAAACCTAAATATCTCCATTAGGGAGGCTTCTACTTGTTTTCTAGGGTTTCACATGATAGATTCTTCTAAACTCTTTGTGATGATTTCCAAAAACCCAAGTAGTTGACTTATTTTTATTGGTTAAAGATGTAGTTGGATTTTGAAAACAAGTGATGATTTTTATGAGTTAGTTTTCTCTCGATATTATCGTTTGATTTCTACGGGTTATAATAATTGCATGATTAATGTATTGCAATATGATTGAATGTTTGTTTAGTTGAGTCTAGAATTGATTGAAATCACATCCATATCTATATCTAATTTAGGGTTCATCATCGAGCAATAACCTTGAATACGAGTAGCATGATATGATTACGGCTTGTAGTGATACACTCTTGTAGTCATATGTAGAAGTTGACCTTTGTTCGAATTGTGTGCGCAATGTATTACAATTGCATTGATTAGCCTATTTCTGAAACTTAATGCTCATAGGAATTGAACTTAATTAGCGCAAGACGTTAGGTTATTCTTTAGGTAGAATTCATATACGCAGCTCTAATGTGTGTGTTGATGACTTAGAAATTTTACGGAGTATTCTTGCAATAAGATCTTCTATGGCTTTCGATGATAAGCGAGATTAAATACGAATTCTAATCTACATTCAAAACTTGTTTACAATTGAATATGAAATATTTATCCAATATTTTCACATCCTTGATTTGCGTGTTTACTTTTTATTGTTTTGCTTTTATTTTATTTTCGTTTATAAAAATCAGAAAACACCCCTTGTTATCTTTAGGAAACCAAAACATATTGACAACCTAAGACCTCTCTGTGGGAACGATCCTTTCTTGCCCTTGCTTCATTATATATTTTGAATAGTGAGAAAGTGTAATTTATTTTTGACGCCTACGACAGCGATCAAATTTTGGCGTCGTTGCCGGGGAGGCAGCGGTTGTCACTTGTTTTTGGTTTCTTATTTTTGTTTAGTTTTGTTTTTCTTATTTTCTGGTTCTTAACATAGTTTTGAGAACTCTTGTTTCAGGTACCAATTTCTATGGACGGAGCATATTGAAGTGATGGATACGGTTTTCAACAACCTCAACACTATGACACTTACCCACCATCTATGGGATACCATCAAAATCAATTTATTGGCTATGATGCATATCCTAGACAACCTTATGGTGATTTTTATACATACCAACAACAACCTTGTAGTGGGTATGTAAGTCAAGCACCAAGGTGGGATAATTTCACTTCTAATTGGCTTCATTCGAGTTGTATGCAGATTTTGAATGGGTTACAAGACATGCAACAAAGACTAGACCAACTTGACCGTGATAGAGAGAACGTCGCACAAACCAATTTTTGGAACATTTCTTCTTACCCAACTCCAGATCGTAGTTATGATCATTAACTTATTCAAAGGGAAGAGCCATGGGAAAGAGAACCTATTGTAGCCAGCGGTGGTAAGCGTGTGAACGTCAAGAAACTTGCGCATAAATTATACAAATTGGAAGATGATGGAGCCTCGGAAGAGCTTGTCGATGAAATTAGTAGGACCATTCATATGGAACTTAAACGACGTCGTGATAAGGGTTGGGAAACCGGCGACGATTCTTATTATGGTGAGTCCGAAAATGAAGACGAAGATGATTGTGTTAAAAAGGACCAACCTTTGGAGACATTTGATGACAACTTTGAAACAAGGTTTAAGTCTAGAAGAGGATAATGTTGAGAATGAGACCGATATGACCAATATTGTGGAAGACCCAATTGAACTTGTGAATGATTGTAATGATGATGTTAATGTCGAAACTTTGGTTAAGGCGAGAAACGGACGAAGAATGGTTGCAAGGTTTGATAAAGGACCATGATATACAAGAGGTGAGTAATTCACTTGAGTTTTTCAAGGATGAAGAGGACTCCGTGATACAAGAGATTGTGCAGGGTTTGTCTAACCCGTTGCCTATTGTTTCTTCTCCTTAACCTCTTATTGGTTTGAATGTATGTGCTTCGAGAATATTGTCGAATGACTTTGTTTCTCGTTTCCACCATTAGAGATACTTGATTCTCATACTATGCAGGTTTTGGAACAAGAAACCATGGAAGTACTCGACTTCTATATTCTTTATACACTTCCAAGTGTGGACAAGAATAAGTGTGGGGGAAGCTTTTATCGGTTCATAGCTTCATTTCTGTTTTATATTACTAATATTTGTGTGAAGCTAGTGTTTGCAAAACAGGTTCTATGGAAGGATCCCCAACTTTTCGATTGTTGGTATATGGGGAATGAATCTTGCAAGGATATAGTCGGGCGACGACTTTAAAACCAAGCGCTACATGGGAGGCAACCCATAGGTTTTGTATCTCTTATCTTTTAATTTTTCTTTTCTTGTTTTTATTTTTGCTTGTAGCATATCATTATAAGATTTCCTACCTTGACTTTCTTTGGACGATTCAATTTACATTGAGGACAATGTAAAGTTTAAGTGTAGGGGAGTGGTTAAGCATTTGCATTGTAATTTTTTCATAAATTTTCAAAGATTTCTATAAATTAGTGAATAAAAACTCTAACTTGTAGTTAGTTTATAGTCACATAGTATACAAGTCGCTAAGATTACATCGAGAATCTCATAAGAGTGACTGAACTTAGAGATGACAGAGAACATGAACGGGTTTATTAATTGTATGAGAGTTAAAGTTGGATTTAACCATCCCACTGGAAAATAAGGTGCGGATCGAATTTCGGTATTAGAGTAGTGGTTCCCTATAGTGGAGACTACTCATGTTACATAATGTGAGGCACCGACCTTCAATTCTTTGTACTTTTGTCTAAATATGTGTTTTTAGAGTGTGTGTCACCGTACATAAATTCCGGTGTAGAATGGTGAGCTACCCAACCTCCCACCAATAAAAGCACTATTTTGATCTCTTGAGTGTTATTTTATCAATCATGATGGTGACATCGAATTGATAACTTGAATACCACTTGTATTCTTGTTCGCAGTTAGCACCATCCACTTTATCTCTCTACACCAACAGTCCATAGAAACACCATCATCATCAACAAGAGTAGCATCACAAATTCGAAGGAAAGTTGAAGATATTCAAGGTTTACAAACAACGATGCTAACTTAGCGATTTGATTCAAGTATAGCAACAAAACAAGGAGCGTAATGTTTACAAGTTGAAGACTATTGTACAAGAGCGAAGATTATCAAAGATGAGAGTTCGAGAAGTTTATGATATCGAGAAATACAAGTTGTGAAGAATTAAGCGGTAAAGTACTTACACCATGGCCTTTGTACTTGCTTTTTTATTTTTATTTTCAGTTTGTGTTTATCTCTCTTGTCTCAAAAAAAAAAAAAAAAAAAAAGAGACAAGAAAAATTCATTGTATCATATTTTGGGTTTGTATAGTTTGTTTTTAGTTTTGTATTCTTTAATAAAGCCAATGGAAAGAAGGAATATCTATAATGAAGTTCCAAGCAACAAGGAATTAGAGGAAAGAATCATATTGTCAAGATTCTATGAAGTTCAAGAATTATTATGAACAGTTGAAGGCCAAAGACGAAGATGAAGACAAGGATTGAAGACCGAAGACGTTTCTATGGATGCTGTGAGAGTGGTGCTAGCTGCACATCGAACGGATAACGATTTAAGTAAGCATATTCCCACCTTCGTTAAGTGGTTGATTTCCTTTCTTAGATATCGTCGAGAAAAATGGGTTTTCAAAAATGATAAAAGATGTGGGTTTTCAAAATAATTCGGAGGGTTTTGCCTTCCTACCATTCAAGGTGTCACGGGATTCTCTCTTCACTCCTATCTGGACACATGTGTGACCCATAAAAAGTCTGTTTATTATTGAGAGCAATTTCATAAAACCCTTTCTTGTGAGGCGTAGTCAAGACTTTCCATCACTCCGAACCCGAATTTCTTTCGATAAGGGATGGTTATTTCTCTCTCAAGTTTTAAGGATGAGATTGTGTTCATTTATGTGTCTAACTTCTTATGACTAGTGTGCAGAATTTCTATGTCTTCTTAGCACGTTGGATGCTATCATTTCGGAGAACTAGTAAGTTGGAAAAATAGGTTTTGTGGGTATATCTCTAGTAAGCCCTCACGGGACTATAACTCGTCCACTAGGGACACCTAGTGGTATAAAGGCTTGTTATACGTGCTAAGTGTGACCGTAGCCTCGGCGACACGAAGTTGTATGTATCATTTAGAATTGTTTTATTTGATTTGCTCGAGGACTAGCAAAGTCCAAGTGTGGGGGAATTTGATAGGTGTTATAAAACACCTAAGTTAATATCTAGTATTTATGATTTCTTTGCTATTATTCTTGTGAATTGCATCTCTTATGATTGATTTTGAGTTTGTTAGGTGCAATGGAGTCATTTGGGAGCAAAAGAAGGATAAATTAGTCATTTGGAGCGAAAAGGGAAAAAGGTCAACTTGTAGACGATATTTGGCGCATGCTAGGTTGCACAAGAGGAGTTACACCGGAAATTAGTGTCGGTCTCCTAGAACTGACAATTGAACTGAGAATTAGGCTGTCGGTTTTCTGAAACCGACAAGCCATATTTGAACTGGTCATCCCTTATCCTAACGCAGTTGGTATCTAAATCCATTTGTCTCTATAACCTTAAACTAAAAGGTCAAAGACCTAACCATTTCATCTCGGCTCATGCCGCTAACAAGAGTTCTTCTAGCCAGGAAAACCAAGATCGATAGGGGTTCGTGGTGGTTGAATTCCGTTGAGTTACAGGGAGGATTAAATGGTTGTGAGGAATTTGAGTTCGAGAGTTTAAGTTGATGCCGAGAATGAGATGGAATTGAAGCCGAGATTTGAGAGGATTCAAGGACATAGGTTTGAAGCAGATTCGCAGTAGGAAGTGAAGAATTGCCACTCGAGTTCAAGAAGTTAGGGTTGCTGATATCGATTGGTTAGTGGGGTGGAAGAATTTGAGAAGATCTGAAGAAGAAAAGATGAAATAGAAGATGGGTTTTTGCAGCTGTGAAGATTCAGATCGAGAAATTGAATTTCAGTGGAGATTAGGCAGTGCTTGACGATTCGATGATGAAGTTGATTTGTTGACGAGAGATGAATGACAGTGAAGCAATTGTGGTTGATGTTTTCGAGTTGAATGGCTAGGGATTGTTGGTGGTTGTAATGGTTTGAGTGAGATTATAAATCGACTGGTTGATTATAAGGGTTAAATTGAAGAAGAATATCTTGTAAAGACTGGAGTTGAACATGGAGGTTCGAATTCAAGATAAGAGAAGGAATCAATGAGTTTGGTCCGTGATATTTTTGTGTCTGCTGTTTGACAACGAAAATACGACGAGACGGAAGAAATTGGCTCGAGGCAAGTGGTACCAATTTTGGGTTTAGTTAGGAACTGAAGAAATAGGAGAATACCCCTGGATTGATGCCATTGATTGATAAGTATTTCGAAGATCAATTGTTCTAGAAAGACTGAGTTAGCAAGGAAAGATGGAATTCAAGTTAACATCAAGTTTTGAGTTTTTCCGAGAAATAACCAACTTGTGTGATGACTGATTAATGAATGTATGTGTGTTTGAGAAGGTTTATCAGAATGGGTGTGTTCTAAATGTGAAATGCAATGCGGGGAAGGAGCAGGTGACCTTAGGAGTCACCCACAAGCTTAAAACGGAGTTACCGGTATCCTTTTGGTGTTTGTGAAAAGACCTAACGATCGATTCAACTTCAATCACGATCGGGTCCTTACCAACTTTTCCATCAGCAAGACCATGATATTTAATGAGTGTTTAGGATGATTTCGTAGAGGATTGTCTTCAACACGGAAGGGCGGGGTTCTTTTTCGAGTTTGTGAAGATTTTATTCAAGTTTATGGCGAGAATGTCACCAAAGCGGTAAATCTCTTGATCCATGTTTTTCCTGTTAACCATGGATCTGTGGGCTATGTATGAGGCGTGTTCGACAAGAGATAGGAGAGGATTTATCAATCGTCATAAGTATAGAAATTGGGTACCAAGATGACTCAGAAATCATCCGAACTGAAGTGAAGATATATGGAGTTTGGGTCGAGTATTGGGATGTATTTCAGCCGGCAAAACAACCAGGCAAAAGAGCAGTGCTTCACAGCTTCAAGTTCAACAGCCGACCAGCTTAGTGGATACAGATACAAGGGCTGTTAAAGATGCAGACTAGGGATTGCGCAACCAGTATATGCAAATTCCATAAGTCTTTTGCGGTTATTAGCCATGGTCGATGGCTGTGCAAGAGGGGCATTTGGTAGTGGCTAGGAGATGTTTTCAGCAAAGAAAAGACACAACGTAACTGGATTGTGGCTGGAATGGCAAGAAGCGAGAGAGGAGGTGAAGTCGCGGGGATGCGGTGATGTTGTTAAAGCTTCTAGTTAGAGATAGAACCGGTGGTATTCGAAACTTCAAATGGGGTGCCATGTGTAGGTGAAATTGCAATTGGTGCTGCTGTAGCTAGAGCAAGAAATGGTTGGTGCTAATGGGTTTACGATGAGTTGAACTACAGACTAGTTGCTGCTGTGGGTTAGTGATGATGCTGATGCAGATGGCAGAGTTCAATGACAGATAGAGAAGCTGAAATGGTGGTGATGAACTGTGTGTATGAGCTGAGTTGATGAGATATTGGAGTAATGTGCAGCAGTAGAGAAATGAGTGCCAGGATTTGGTGTCGGATAGCCTTGGTGTTGATGTTGAGGTGCAGGGCAGGTCTGAACACAAGAGAATGAGCTATATTTGAGATAGAAACTGACATGGAATAAGAAATATTGCTGTTGCAGTTAATGATCAAGGAAGAAGCTGAGAAGCGACGAAGTTATGGAGATTGTAGGAAATTGCGGGGAGCAAAAGGTGTTGGTGTTGGTTTGGTGCTATTGAAGCAACAAACGGATGCGGTTAGAATGAATTGGTTGAATGTGGCCCGAATGAATGATGATTGTGAATGAAAGAAAGTGCCAAATAAAGGCTGGCTTGATTTGAGTTTCTGCGAACCGGTGCGAAAAGTGAGTGAGAATGGCGAGCCGGTGGTACTAGCCCGGGATGCGGATTTGGAGCCGAGAGTATGGATCATAATATTTCGGTGAATCGCGAAGGGTGTATGTGTTGGATGCATGATTCGGTGTGGCATATATGAGTTTCGAGTCACGCTTTTTGGTTACGTTTTCGCAAGAAATGAGAAGTTGGGTTAGATGGTTTTGTGAATGTATGAACTATAAAGAAGCAGAGATGAGTTCTTTGGAGTATATTTAATTCTGGCGAGTTTCGAGATATCTCGGTGGCCGAGATAGTTTTCGGTGACAAAATCCAATGACCGGATTCGGTGATGATGTCGGCAATCCGGCCGACCCGTTTTTGGACCCGAGAATTTCTAGAAGAGATGTTTTAACACATGGGCTTGGTGGACCAATTGGAGATGGGTTTTGAGAAGACCTAAATTTGGAAAGAGTATCCTTTTGGGATGGGAGAAGCATATAAATAGAAAACTCTTTCTCTAAACCTAAATATCTCCATTAGGGAGGCTTCTACTTGTTTTCTAGGGTTTCACATGATAGATTCTTCTAAACTCTTTGTGATGATTTCCAAAAACCCAAGTAGTTGACTTATTTTTATTGGTTAAAGATGTAGTTGGATTTTGAAAACAAGTGATGATTTTTATGAGTTAGTTTTCTCTCGATATTATCGTTTGATTTCTACGGGTTATAATAATTGCATGATTAATGTATTGCAATATGATTGAATGTTTGTTTAGTTGAGTCTAGAATTGATTGAAATCACATCCATATCTATATCTAATTTAGGGTTCATCATCGAGCGATAACCTTGAATACGAGTAGCATGATATGATTACGGCTTGTAGTGATACACTCTTGTAGTCATATGTAGAAGTTGACCTTTGTTCGAATTGTGTGCGCAATGTATTACAATTGCATTGATTAGCCTATTTTTGAAACTTAATGCTCATAGGAATTGAACTTAATTAGCGCAAGACGTTAGGTTATTCTTTAGGTAGAATTCATATACGCAGCTCTAATGTGTGTGTTGATGACTTAGGAAGTTTACGGAGTATTCTTGCAATAAGATCTTCTATGGCTTTCGATGATAGCGAGATTAAATACGAATTCTAATCTACATTCAAAACTTGTTTACAATTGAATATGAAATATTTATCCAATATTTTCACATCCTTGATTTGCGTGTTTACTTTTTATTGTTTTGCTTTTATTTTATTTTCGTTTATAAAAATCAGAAAACACCCCTTGTTATCTTTAGGAAACCAAAACATATTGACAACCTAAGACCTCTCTGTGGGAACGATCCTTTCTTGCCCTTGTTTTATTATATATTTTGAATAGTGAGAAAGTGTAATTTATTTTTGACGCCTACGACAGCGATCAAATTTTGGCGTCGTTGCCGTGGAGGCATCGGTTGTCACTTGTTTTTGGTTTCTTATTTTTGTTTTTTAGTTTTGTTTTTCTTATTTTTTGGTTCTTAACATAGTTTTGAGAACTCTTGTTTCAGGTACCAATTTCTATGGATGGAGCATATTGAAGTGATGGATACGGTTTTCAACAACCTCAACACTATGACACTTACCCACCATCTATGGGATACCATCAAAATCAATTTATTGGCTATGATGCATATCCTAGACAACCTTATGGTGATTTTTATACATACCAACAACAACCTTGTAGTGGGTATGTAAGTCAAGCACCAAGGTGGGATAATTTCACTTCTAATTGGCTTCATTCGAGTTGTATGCAGATTTTGAATGGGTTACAAGACATGCAACAAAGACTAGACCAACTTGACCGTGATAGAGAGAACGTCGCACAAACCAATTTTTGGAACATTTCTTCTTACCCGACTCCAGATCGTAGTTATGATCATTAACTTATTCAAAGGGAAGAGCCATGGGAAAGAGAACCTATTGTAGCCAGCGGTGGTAAGCGTGTGAACGTCAAGAAACTTGCGCATAAATTATACAAGTTGGAAGATGATGGAGCCTCGGAAGAGCTTGTCGATGAAATTAGTAGGACCATTCATATGGAACTTAAACGACGTCGTGATAAGGGTTGGGAAACCGGCGACGATTCTTATTATGGTGAGTCTGAAAATGAAGACGAAGATGATTGTGTTAAAAAGGACCAACCTTTGGAGACATTTGATGAGAACTTTGAAACAAGGTTTAAGTCTAGAAGAGGATAATGTTGAGAATGAGACCGATATGACCAATATTGTGGAAGACCCAATTGAACTTGTGAATGATTGTAATGATGATGTTAATGTCGAAACTTTGGTTAAGGCAGAAACGGACGAAGAATGGTTGCAAGGTTTGATAAAGGACCATGATATACAAGAGGTGAGTAATTCACTTGAGTTTTTCAAGGATGAAGAGGACTCCGTGATACAAGAGATTGTGCGGGTTTGTCTAACCCGTTGCCTATTGTTTCTTCTCCTTAACCTCTTATTGGTTTGAATGTATGTGCTTCGAGAATATTGTTGAATGACTTTGTTTCTCGTTTCCGCCATTAGAGATACTTGATTCTCATACTATGCAGGTTTTGGAACAAGAAACCATGGAAGTACTCGACTTCTATATTCTTTATACACTTCCAAGTGTGGACAAGAATAAGTGTGGGGGAAGCTTTTATCGGTTCATAGCTTCATTTCTGTTTATATATTACTAATATTTGTGTGAAGCTAGTGTTTGCAAAACAGGTTCTATGGAAGGATCCCCAACTTTTCCGATTGTTGGTATATGGGGAATGAATCTTGCAAGGATATAGTCGGGCTGACGACTTTAAACCAAGCGCTACATGGGAGGCAACCCATAGGTTTTGTATCTCTTATCTTTTAATTTTTCTTTTCTTGTTTTTATTTTTGCTTGTAGCATATCATTATAAGATTTCCTACCTTGACTTTCTTTGGACGATTCAATTTACATTGAGGACAATGTAAAGTTTAAGTGTAGGGGAGTGGTTAAGCATTTGCATTGTAATTTTTTTCATAAATTTTCAGCATTTCTATAAATTAGTGAATAAAAACTCTAACTTGTAGTTAGTTTATAGTCACATAGTATACAAGTCGCTAAGATTACATCGAGAATCTCATAAGAGTGGCCCGAACTTAGAGATGACAGAGAGAACATGAACGGGTTTATTAATTGTATGAGAGTTAAAGTTGGATTTAACCATCCCACTGAAAATAAGGTGCGGACTGAATTCGGTATTAGAGTAGTGGTTCCCTATAGTGGAGACTACTCATGTTACATAATGTGAGGCACCGACCTTCAATTCTTTGTACTGTCTAAATATGTGTTTTTAGAGTGTGTGTCACCGTACATAAATTCCGGGTAGAATGGTGAGCTACCCAACCTCCCACCAATAAAAGCACTATTTTGATCTCTTGAGTGTTATTTTATCAATCATGATGGTGACATCGAATTGATAACTTGAATACCACTTGTATTCTTGTTCGCAGTTAGCACCATCCACTTTATCTCTCTCTACACCAACAGGTCCATAGAAACACCATCATCATCAACAAGAGTAGCATCACAAATTCGAAGGAAAGTTGAAGATATTCAAGGTTTACAAGCAACAGTACAGAACTTAGCAGATTTCAGATTCAAGTATAGCAACAAAACAAGGAGCAGAATGTTTACAAGTTGAAGACTATTGTACAAGAGCGAAGATTATCAAAGATGAGAGTTCGAAGTTTATGATATCGAAATACAAGTTGTGAAGAATTAAGCGGTAAAGTACTTACACCATGGCCTTTGTACTTGCTTTTTTATTTTTATTTTCATTTTGTGTTTATCTCTCTTGTCTAAAAAAAAAAAAAAAAAAAAAAAAAAAGAGACAAGAAAAATTCATTGTATCATATTTTGGGTTTGTATAGTTCGTTTTTAGTTTTGTATTCTTTAATAAAGCCAATGGAAAGAAGGAATATCCATAATGAAGTTTCAAGCAACAAGGAATTAGAGGAAAGAATCATATTGTCAAGATTCTATGAAGTTCAAGAATTATTATGAGCAGTTGAAGGCCAAAGACGAAGATGAAGACAAGGATTGAAGACCGAAGACGTTTCTATGGATCTTTGTGAGTGGTGCTAGATGCACATCGAACGGATAACGATTTAAGTAAGCATATTCCCACCTTCGTTAAGTGGTTGATTTCCTTTCTTAGATATCGTCGAGAAAAATGGGTTTTCAAAAATGATAAAAGATGTGGGTTTTCAAAATAATTCGGAGGTTTTGCCTTCCTACCATTCAAGGTGTCACATGATTCTCTCTTCACTCCTATCCGGACACATGTGTGACCCATAAAAAGTCATTTATTATTGAGAGCAATTTCATAAAACCACTTTCTTGTGAGGCGGAGTCAAGACTTTCCATCACTCCGAACCCGAATTTCTTTCGATAAGGGATGGTTATTTCTCTCTCAAGTTTTAAGGATGAGATTGTGTTCATTTATGTGCTAACTTCTTATGACTAGTGTGCGGAAATTTCTATGTCTTCTTAGCACGTTGGATGCTATCATTTCGGAGAACTAGTAAGTTGGAAAAGTAGGTTTTGTGGGTATATCTCTAGTAAACCCTCACGAGACTATAACTCGTCCACTAGGGACACCTAGTGGTTTAAAGGCTTGTTATACGTGCTAAGTGTGACCGTAGCCTCGACGACACGAAGTTGTATGTATCATTTAGAATTGTTTTATTTGATTTGCTCGAGGACTAGCAAAGTCCAAGTGTGGGGAATTTGATAGGTGTTATAAAACACCTAAGTTAATATCTAGTATTTATGATTTCTTTGCTATTATTCTTGTGAATTGCATCTCTTATGATTGATTTTGAGTTTGTTAGGTGCAATGGAGTCATTTGGGAGCAAAAGAAGGAGAAATTAGTCATTTGGAGCGAAAAGGTCAACTTGTAGACGATATTTGGCGCATGCTAGGTTGCACAAGAGGAGTTACACCGGAAATTAAGTCACGTCGAGTCTCCTAGAACCGACAATTGAATCGAAATTAGGTTTGTCGGTTTTACGAAACCGACAAGCCATATTTGAACCGGTCATCCCTTATCCTAACGCAAAGGGGTATCTAAATCCATTTGTCTCTATAACCTTAAACTAAAAGGTCAAAGACCTAACCATTTCATCTCACTCATGCCGCTAACAAGAGTTCTTCTAGCCGGAAAACCAAGATCGATAGGGGTTCGTGGTGGTTGAATGCCGTTGAGTTACGGGGAGGATTAAATGGTTGTGAGGAATTTGAGTTCAAGAGTTGAAGTTGATGCCGAAAATAAAAGGGAATTGAAGCCTAGATTTGAGAGGATTCAAGGACATAGGTTTGAAGCAAATTTGCGGTAGGAAGTGAAGAATTGCCACTCGAGTTCAAGAAGTTAGGGTTGCGTGATATCGATTGGTTAGTGGGGTGGAAGAATTTGAGAAGATCGAAGAAGAAAAGATGAAATAGAAGATGGATTTTTGCAGTTGTGAAGATTCGAGATCGAGAAATGAATTTCGGTGGAGATTGGCTGTGCTTGACGATTCGAGATGAAGTTGATTTGTTGACGAGAGATGAATGACAGTGAAGCAATTGTGGTTGATGTTTTTCGATTGAATGGCTAGGACTGGTGGTGGTTGTAATGCTTTGAGTGAGATTGCAACTGGGACTGGTTGACTATAAGGTTTAAATTGAAGAAGAAGCTGCTGCCAACACTGGAGTTGAACATGGAGGTTCGAATTCAAGATAAGAGAAGGAATCAATGGTTTTGGTCTGTGATAGTTTTGTGTCTGTTTTGACAACGAGAAAATACAGACAAACATGAAATTGGCTCGAGGCAAGTGGTACCAATTTTGGGTTTAGTTAGGAACTAAAGAAACAGGAGAATACCCCCGGATTGATGCCATTGATTGATGAGTATTTTGAGGCTTAATTGTTCTAGAAAGACTAAGTTAGCAAGGAAAGATGGAATTCAGTTAACAACAAGTTTTGAGTTTTTCCGAGAAATAACCAACTTGTGTGATGACCGATTAATGAATGTATGTGTGTTTGAGAAGGTTTATCGAAATTAGTGTGTTCTAAATGTGAAATGCAATGCGGGAAGGAGCAGTGACCTTAGGAGTCACCCTAAGCGGCTTAAACGGAGTTACCGGTATCGCACACACGGTGTTTGTGAAAAGGCCCGGCCCGATCAATTAAACTTCAATCACGATCGGGTCTGCACCACTTTTCCATCGGCAAGACCATGATATTTGATGAGTGTTTAGGATGATTTCGATGAGGATTGTCCGCAACACGGGAAGGGAAGGGTTCTTGTTCGAGTATGTGAAGATTTTGGTCAAGTTTATGGCATAATGTCACCCGGTCTGTTGCAGTCTACTGCTCCATCTTACTAAGTTAACCATGTTGTGGGCTATGTATGAGGCGTGTTCGACAAGGGATAGGAGAGGATTTATAAATCGTCATAAGTATGGAAATTGGGTACCAGTCTGACTCAAGAAATCAGCCGGAATTAAGGGAAGATATATGGATTTTGGGTCGAGTATTGGGATGTATTTCAGCCGGCAAAACAACCAGGCAAAAGAGCAGTGCTTCACAGCTTCAAGTTCAGCAGCGACCAGCTTAGGCTGACAGATACAGGGGCTGTTAAAAATGCAAACAAGGGATTGCACAACCAGTATGTGCAAATTCCATAAGTCTTTAACAGTTATTAGCCATGGTCGATGGTTGTGTAAGAGGGGCATTTGGTAATGGCTAGGAGATGTTTCCAACACCATAAAGACACGGCAGAACTGGATTGTGAAACTATAATGGCAAGAGAAAAGAGGCTGAAGTCGCAGGGATGCAGTGATGCTGTTAAAGCTGAGTTGGAGATAGAACTGGTGGTATTCGAAACTTCAAATGAGGTGCCATGTGCATGTGAAATTGCAATTGGTGCTCTTTTTGTAGCTAGAACAAGAAATGGTTGGTGCTAATGGGTTTACGATGAAAATTGAACTACGGACTAGTTCTTTGTTGTGGGTTAGTGATGATGCTTGATGCGAGATGGCGAGTTCAATGACAGATAGAGAAGCCGAAATGGTGGTGATGAACGTGTGTATGAGGTGAGTCGATGAGATATTGGAGTAATGTGCGTGATAGAGAAATGAGTGCGGGGATTTGGTGTCGGATAGCCTTGGTGTTGATGTTGAGGTACGGGGCAGTCGAACACAAGAGAATGAGTTAGAGTTGAGATGAAACTGACATGGAAGAAGAAATGTTGTTGTTGCGATTAATGATCAAGGAGGAAGGTGAGAAGCATCATCTAGTTATGGAGATTGTAGGAAATTGCGGGAGCAACAAGGTGTTGGTGTTGGGCAAAAGCTATTGAAGCAACAAACGGATGCGATTAGAATGAATTGGTTGAACGGTGGATGAATGAATGCGATTGTGAATGAAAGAAAGTGCCGATAAAGGCCTGAGCGATTTTGAGTTTCTACACGAGAACCAGTGCGAAAAGTGGCGAAAATGGCGAGCCCCGATGGTACTAGCCGGGATGCCTGGATTTCAGAGCTTAGAGTATGGATCATAATATTTCAGTGAATCGCGAAGTGTGTATGTGTTGGATGCATGATTCGGCCGTGGCATATATGAGTTTGAGTCACGCTTTTGGTTACGTTTCGCAAGAAATGAGAAGTTGGGTTAGATGGTTTTGTGAATGTATGAACTATAAAGAAAAAGAGAGATGAGTTCTTTGGGAGTATATTTAATCTGGGTTTTTTTTTCAGATATCTCGGGTGGAGAGGCAGTTTTGGTGACAAAATCCGTGACGGATTCGGTGATGATGTCGGCAATCCGTGACCCGTTTTTGGACCCAGAATTTCTAGAAGAGATGTTTTAACACATGGGCTTGGTGGACCAATTGGAGATGGGTTTTGAGAAGACCTAAATTTGGAAAGAGTATCCTTTTGGGATGGGAGAAGAATATAAATAGAAAACTCTTTCTCTAAACCTAAATATCTCCATTAGGGAGGCTTCTACTTGTTTTCTAGGGTTTCACATGATAGATTCTTCTTAACTCTTTGTGATGATTTCCAAAAACCCAAGTAGTTGACTTATTTTTATTGGTTAAAGATGTAGTTGGATTTTGAAAACAAGTGATGATTTTTATGAGTTAGTTTTCTCTCGATATTATCGTTTGATTTCTACGGGTTATAATAGTTGCATGATTAATGTATTGCAATATGATTGAATGTTTGTTTAGTTGAGTCTAGAATTGATTGAAATCACATCCATATCTATATCTAATTTAGGGTTCATCATCGACGATAACCTTGAATACGAGTAGCATGATATGATTACGGCTTGTAGTGATACACTCTTGTAGTCATATGTAGAAGTTGACCTTTGTTCGAATTGTGTGCACAATGTATTACAATTGCATTGATTATCCTATTTATGAAACTTAATGCTCCTAGGAATTGAACTTAATTAGCGCAAGGCGTTAGGTTATTCATTAGGTAGAATTCGCATACGCATGACTCTAATGTGTGTGTTGATGACTTAGTAAATTCTGAGTATTCTTGCAATAAGATATTCTAGGGCTTTCGATGATAGCGAGATTAAATACGAATTCTAATCATACATTCAAAACTTTTTTACAATTGAAGATGAAACCTTTATCCAATATTTTCACATCCTTGATTTGCGTGTTTACTTTTTATTGTGTTGCTTTTATTTTATTTTCGTTTATAAAAATCGAAAACACCCCTTGTTATTTTTAGGAAACAAAACATATTGACAACTAAGACCTCTCTGTGGGAATGATCCTTTCTTGCCCTTGCTTCATTATATATTTTGATTTGTGAGAAAGTGTAATTTATTTTTGACGCCTACGACGAATGATCGGGGTTTCAAATTATGTTTAATAATCTTCCAATCTTATTAAGGATCCGAGTAATTTTCTTAATTCTTGTTAAAAATAAATCGTCGGTCTAGAGATAAACAAGGTCTAGGCTTTGTTAAAACCGATGCGACTCAATGGTCTTAAGAATGGTTTAAAAAGGTTTCTCAATGGTGTTCTTGGGTATGGCTTGTTTCTTTTCGGGCATGTTTGATGTATTAAAGTTTTTTGATGGGTGTTAGCGGTGATTGTAGCCTATATAGGTAAACCACGTATATCATGTGTTGTGGTTGTGTGCTTATTTATCTTATTTATCTCATATGAAGTCTCTATATTTGAAACAAATCACCAATTTCCCTTTGTGATCATGTATTTCGCGGGCGCTCGGGATGCCAATTTCCCTAGTAGTTATGACATTATCTCTCTAGACTAGTTAGTCTCACCAACTTTATTAGAACTTCTTCTTCTTTGAACATAGGACAATTGATTCAGAGGTTTGAATTATAATGAATGGTCTTAATTGAAATTTTACGCGCTTAATTACCATTTTTATTATCTTTTGTCGATAAACTTATTGGGAATAACCCCATATTGACAAGAAAAATTTAGCTAAATCGTTCTGTAGATGAACATGAGTCATGTTGAAATTGAACAATTTCAGGTCGATCCTGACCAAACGATAAAATAAACGATCAAAGACTGAATGTCACATCATCAAATGCATAATGAACTATGGAGCCACTAGAAAGACTGTATAACAATTTATATCCTAGTATTTTGGTTCATGCATCCACTAATTTGGTTATGCCTCAAAAATAACATTCCAAGGATGTATAACGCGTTATGCGGCGCTGTTCGGCCCTCCCCACCGTGGTTGCGGTGTTCTAGTATGATTAGAGCTTAAATTACATTTAGATATATATATATATTTTTTTTTTTTGTAAATAAGACATTTCATTAAGCAAACTAGACCACGGGAAGCCTGTGTTACAAAAGGAGTAGAGCCATCTAATATCGATCCATGAGGATTTGTTGATATTAGACTTATCTCTTGATATATGTTATTGAATAAAAGAAGGAGGGATGTTTTCCCATAAAATAGTTGAATTTAAAGGTGTAGTGAACTCACTACAAATTGGATTATCAGGAACAGTTTGAGTCTCTAAGGATAGAGATGATTTGGGATAGATAGATGGAATTACAGGTTTACAGTAAGAAATAGACAAATTAGGGGGATAATAGGAAGAGATTGTTATAGAAAGAAGTTGCAGAACGATTTAGTGAAGAAGATGAAGATTTTACATTTTCATTAGCTAGCTTACAAAATACAACTCGTCTGGATAATATAGCCTGAATACTACTCTCAACAAATGAGTCCCTAAACTACCCTCCATATAACAATAAACTAGCCATATACCCTAGCCAAGGTACATGACAAATACCCACTCCTCCAAATTATCCTTGTCCTCAAGAATGAAGAAAGAAAATAAGCTCGACCAAAGAAGACAAAGTGGCAACAACTTCTTCGCGAATCGTTATAAAGATCGTGGCTCTCATCTTCAAAAGTAGCACCGCAAAGTCCGCCAAAGGTTGCATAACATCTTGAAGAATAATGTAATAAGAAAGTACCCGAGTCTAAGTATATCCCTTTGTCGTACGGTAAGTATATAAGAAGGTATTGTACTCATGAGAACACATCTTGTAAAGATTGTGCCACTAGTACTTGTGGAAGTACAATCGAGCCCTCGAAAACTCAATGGGATAAGAACTCAACCAATATTAGTCTGGCTTAAGATGCACAATACCCATTCCTCTCCCCAGTGACAACCTTGATTTCAGAAATGGTATAGTCAGCCAGTCCTATGTTGATGCCGGTTAATTGAATTGATGAGGACTTTGGCCTCAAAATCAACTCCCCATTTTCACTCTTGCAGGCTGCTGACAAAACCTTGACTAAGAAGCATTCCACCTGGTCATTGTGTGAGATGAATAAATTCATTTCTTCCATTGAACCAGTTGTACAGTTGTGGTGACTTGTACTAACTCGTAGAGAAGTATGTTTTGGTAAATATCTCATGCCAAAGTCTTCTAAGAATTGCATATTCATGGATGCGAGAGGATCATAACAACAAGCTATGTAATTCCATCGGAAAAGTAGAATTTACCCATTCAAATCTGTGTATAATAATCCTGGTGATGCGAGGCTTAGCTGAATCAGGAGTTGAAAATGTGATATGCAGTGATAGCTCCCAGGAAGAAATTTCAATTTCCCATCTGGATTTGAGTATATATGAGAAAAAGACTGGTCCTATCAGTACCACAGTAGATATAGCCTTCACAGTATCATGCACAATCTTATTTAGGTAGTTGGTTGTGCTCAGAACAGTCCGGCTAGATACGTCCATTAGGCATGTGGAGGTTTTTCAAGCTAAGAACAACAATTCCATCCCAGCAACCCCCACCATAGTGCTCGAGTTCCAACTCAGATGACACCTTAGAATGATTTGCTTGTAAACTTCAACTTTATAGGGCGCTTTGCTATAGTACCAGGATGTTTTCATGAGAAACACAACTGATGTAAAATTCATAATAACCCACCATCCGAATGCACTCCATTGATCTGTTGAGAACGATTTCCATTTCAAGAAGTGAACCATTTCCAACACATTTCGAGTGTATAACACGGTGAGTAAGGCCTGAGTGTCCACCATTCTTCCGTAAAACACTAGTTTGAATAACCATCTCATTGGATGATAATATCGACTCAAGAATCGATAACATCCATATAAATCATGTAGGGCATAGTGCAGGTAGCAGATAACAACACCTATGACAGGGTTCAGATATACCTTAGTCATTGTGAAAGTACAACTCAGTGTAATAACCTCCAACCGAGTTTTTAATATACTTCCATGCTCATTCCATTAACCACCATTATCCTGCATAAGTAACTTCATGATTCCCACTACTAATTTATAGAACACCTTCTCTTGTAACATACATGCTAACACTTGATTACCATCATGAAGGAGCTTTCGAATAATAACCAAAATGAGAATAACCCAAACAGCCCATAGATTTCCACTCTCCTTGATTTCCACCAACCATAAAAGAATTCCCCACCAGTTAATAGCTTCATGTGGTTGGTGCTTCAGACACCCCGGTGTGACTACTCAAGCGAGTGTTGTCAACATACTCTAGAATATGGACTCTTAACGAGCGAGGGTCCAAAACTAGCTTGCTTGTAACACCAAGGAGTAATCCTTCACCTGGCAAAGATATGTAATCCTTCACCGGCGGTTTCTCAATCAGTCCATGTGAATTACCATAATCAGTTTCCTTGGTCATTAGAAGAAGCAAGACTGCCAAAAGAACATCACATTGTAGCAATACTTCGTCAAGCATATTTCTAGCATCACTACTGCCACCATTTTGTAAAAACATAGACACATTCCCACTGTGTTCAGTTGTCATTTTTGACCCCTTAAGAACAATCATACAAGGATCAAGAGTATCTAGGCAGAATTTAGTACTCCTTATAATCAACTCCAGCAATCTGCCTCTATCAAAAACTCTTCTAGCAAACTCCTGTTTACAATAGAGGCACCTACCACCACTCAAACATCACCTTATGCCAGTAGACATTTCAAGTAAACCATATCCCAGCTTCAAGTTACGATACTCTTTGCTACATCTGAAACTCTTTATACGCTTACCAAAAATTTGATCAATAAGCTCCCGAGTGTTCTCAAACATGTCAGTTGTGGTCACTGTGTCACTACCTTTCCGCAACATCTCTTCAGAGAACTTGAAAACATCCTGACTAGCACTAGTTTCCACAACACACACGTATTTGGATATACCCATAACAATTGTGAACAATTACCATTCGGAACAAGCAAACCCAATTTAAGTACACCAAAATCAAATGAAAAACCGCTTTGGTACCATAATGAGAATACATCTTGATCAATTCCAACCACTTTCCTCTATCAAATAAGGTTCAAGCCAATTCGAAGCTACAACAAAATATGGGTATAGATTGAAAATTACCTTCATCAGTAGCACTAGGAGTTGAAGGATTTTTTGAGAATATTGTTCCTGAACTTGAATCTTCACCTGAATCAAATGGAATTGACTTCAAATTTACAACAATTTTGTTCTCGGTCATCTTCGATTCACCAGATCTGCGCGAGAAATTGGTTATTTTAGTAGAATATAAAACTCCATCTGACGCATCTGGAACTAGTGGATTTGAAGAATTTTGAGTGAAATTATTAGTTGGACTTAAATCAACATAAGCTCCTTCAATTTTCTCAACGATTACCTTCTCAATCAGCGTCAATTTATTCAGCACCGATCCAACTAATACAAAGTTTTCTGCCGAATTAGAGTTCTTGTTCTGATCCACAAATTCACTCATCCAATGCTCCAATAACATAAGCTTCATTACTTTTGTAGCTAAATAATCCTTCCATCTTGCTAAAAACTCAGGAGATGGTTTAGTTTTGTAATCACCCAACACTCTTGATATCTCAGCTAGAGCTAGTTCTAATAATTCAACTTTGATAGATAGCTCTTCACTTTATGTTAGGGTTTTCATGTTTGCAGCCGCAGAATCGACTGCTCTGATACCACTTGTAGTGAACTCACTACAAATTGGATTATCATAAATAGTTTGAGTCTCTAAGGATAGAGATGATTTGGGATAGATAAAGGGAATTGGAGGTTTAGAGTAAGAAATGGACGAATTAGGGGGATAATAGGAAGACATTGTTACAGAAAGAAGTTGCAGAAGGATTTAGTGAAGAAGATGAAGTTTTACATTTTCATTAGCTAGCTTACAAAATACAACTTGTCTGGCTAATATAGCCTGAATACTACTCTCAATAAATGATTCCCTAAACTACCCTCCAGATAACAATAAACTACCCATTTACCCTAGCCCAGGTACATGACAAAAGGCCTAATGAGTTTCGCTAAAGTGTCTTCCACCATATTTCCTAGTCTTGGAACAAAATAAAAACCCAGAAAATTGTTGCATAAGTGAACTAATTTGTTTACCTCATCTAAGTAGGCTTTGGAACGCCAAGAGATGTCAGATTTCTTTCCTTGGATGTAATTAAGAGGCTTTTACTGTCTCATTCAATTCTAAAGATTTTTATACCTTTCTCCTGCGCCCACATAGCTGCTTATAGCACTCCTAAAGCCTCCGCTTTTTGTGGGTTTGGGGTTGATGACTATCCCGCTTTTCCTCCTCTAGAGTTGCATGCATCATCTCTTAGAATTATAGCATAACTTGAAGGTAAAGTGTCAGAAATCCAAGCAGCATCAACATTAATTTTGAGAGTGTCCTTTAGACGTGCCTGCCAAATTGGAGCTATAGTTTTCTTAAGTTTTTTTTTTAGTTTTGTCCTGTGTACTACTTCTTTTTGACCAGAAATCAACATATCCTTTGTATTTCTAAAGTCAAGGTCTTAGAGCAATTCCTATGGAATGAAAAATCTTGAATTTTGTTCATTTTGCTCCCATTATGGACTCAACAAACATGAAAAACGGATGGCCAATTTGTTGGTTTTCCCATTGAGATGGAAGAACAAGCACGGGCGAAGTGGAAGGACGGGTGATTTTATCACAATCATTGGCGTTTTATCCACAAACGCTGGCATTTTATCCAAAAACGCTTGTTATTACTTCACACGACAACGTATTTACTGTTAACACCAGCGTTTGACACAAAATCACTAACGACTAAATCTCTTCGGCTAAAAATCCTTGTCATCCAACGGTTAGAATTTTGAGTTCTACAAATACTCCATATTTCAACTCCAAATTCACACATCTAGTCTTCTTTACTCTTCTTCTCTGAGCTTAAAAAAATCTTCAATTCTTGAATTCAACAAATTTTTCGAAAGATGTCTCGGCCTTTGTTAGTTCGGCGAGCTCCGTATATTGAAGAAGAAGATAAATCTATTTGCAGAAACTATGTCTTTTTATTTACTCAGCTTGCTTCAGCAAACTATCCATGGGTGAATTTCTAGGCGGTTATTTACAACGGGTTTTGCAATGACACCCGTAATTCGAGTCGTCGTGCTATATGTGAAATAGAAAATCATTTTGGTACAATTAAGAAAGAAGTAAATGAGTTTGTATCTTTAACTATGCAAGTCAATCGATATAGATTGAGAGGAGAAACTGATGCTGAGATGGTAACAAGATCTTTGGCTGAATGACGAAGATGGAAAAAGGTGGCTTTTCGTTTCGAAATGCTTAAGATGTTTAACAATTTCAACCCCTTCTTTGTAGTTGTTGTTCTACCTAGTACTTCTCACCGGTGAAGCTAATGTAAATTCTAAATTTTAAACATATGTAATTCAGTGAAGATAATGTTAAACGCTTAAGTTTAAACATATGTAATTCCATTTAAATAAACCGTCATACTTTTAATTGATTAAAACTAGAATTACAAATGTAGCAGAACTAAAATTACAATCCCTCTAACGTTGCCCATCGTTAACTCGTTCATCGCATGGAGTCAACTAGGCTGCACAAGAACCGATCACTTGTCCTGTGTTTGAGTGCAGGAGCCGGTTGTACCCGAACCGGAACCGTGCAAAACCGGTTTAGGCGGTACAGGGACCGGGACAAAATTTGAGAACCGGGATAGGACCAGGTACAGGGATCGGTTCTAGGGGGAGGACCGGCCTGTACCGGACCATAAGAACCGGTTGATTGGAGCCGTTGATATCTTGATTTGTTTTTAATCTCGGTCGTCCATTTTAGGTGAAGACTATCGTGAATCAGTCGGCATTTCATTTTACTTCTTCTTTTTTTCTTTGGAGAGAGCAGCGGCACTCTTTTTTTCTCTTCTCTGTTCTCTTTTGATCACCATCTCCATCTCTATTCTGAGTTCGATCACTTCTTCCATTCTAGGTAAAGACTATCGGTAATTGATAGATTGATTTAAGGTTTTTAACTTTTTATTATAGATTGATTTAAGGTTTTCATGGTTAGGGTTTTAAATTTAATAACCTTAATAGATTGATTTAGGGGTTTCATTGATTTCTGTTGTAAAGATTAGTCCAGAAATGGGTATATGTTCTTTGATTTATGTGTTTATTTCAAAATGGGTTTTCGTTTTTGATAAATTTTGATGTTTTGCTAAATCTTAGTTTTGTGTTTGTTTGACAGAAATCAACCATTTGGGTGGGTTTTGGAAACGAAGCTCATGATCTGGTCTTCTAACTAGTAGACAGTAGTACTCAATATAGGTACTTCTAACAATATGGCGACACATTACCTCATAAAGAACCTTGAACACATATTGTACTCCATGATCCTATTTCAAATTAATAGATTGTCAATAGATCCTTTACCAAAGTTGACATATTCTACGTTGAATATTTATAAAAAAAATTATGGTATTGTGGATCGTTGCTTTCTAAGACCTGTAGTTTTCAAAATTGGCCTCTTCAAGTCCCACGGCTTTCTAAGTTTATATATCTTGTTTGTTTTTAACATTTTAGTTATCCATATTGTGTTTGTTACTAACTTTAAACTTGATGTCATCTTCTACTGTGAACTTTATGTGATTTCAGAATCGAAATAGTTATACCTCTTTCATTCGTATCAAGTAATCCGCTGTATATCCCAACAATTCTTGTACAACAATTCCTTTCTTTTGTCGTTTCCGGACCATCAGTAGCCATTATTGTCAAACGCAATCTGTCTAATTTTTGTTGATGTTAT
Source organism: Papaver armeniacum (assembly GCA_023531295.1). NCBI lineage: Eukaryota > Viridiplantae > Streptophyta > Magnoliopsida > Ranunculales > Papaveraceae > Papaver > Papaver armeniacum. Next base: position 558,321 of record JAJJWW010016014.1, on the reverse strand, counting down.
GTATTTGCAATGTTCATTTTCTTAAATAAATAGATTGTGGGAAAAACTAAAAAAAAAAAAAAACATAAGTATTACATCGGGTCTAAGTTACTATATCCAAAATACTACGGACACCACTTACGGTGCCTTGTTTCCTCAAATTCCTCATTGCATTCTAGAAAGAATAGGCAACACCAATCATTTGCGAAAGTGAGCTATTTGCGCAAGTGTGGTTAATGTATCCCTTGCCTGTAATAATAACAACACGTCGAATTTTTCACGGCATCCAATTGTAAATGGTATGAATCTAATAGATTTGAATTATACCTCAACCTTAGATATCACATTCTTCTCACATAACATAGCAATTGAGGAAGGACAAATCTTGACCACTCTTTACATAGGCGAGTTAGCCAAACTATGTTTTGCAATTGTCTTACGTGAAATTTTAATTAATCCATATTTTAGTCAGCTCGAAGCCGATCTAATTAGTCTATATAAAGTTAACCTTAAAAATTTTGACCTTATCTCTTGACCAAATTATAGAAGTATTCTCGAGTCATAATTACATGTGTGATCTACCCATCTGTGTCTACTCTACCTTCTAACCCGATGAATGAAACCTATACATATTGATCCGTAATTTGATATTGTTGATTTTTCATCAAGAGGCTGCATGATTTGAGAATGTAAAATATAAAATATTCTATAAACATCGGAGGCGAAATTTAGATTTATGATTTAGAGTTTATTATGATGATTTTGATGAACAAACACAATTTTCAAACAAATATTTTAGAATGCAAATACATTTTCCCGATAAATAAGGTTTTATATCTGGAATTGAGTGAAAGTTGTTGTCTTTGTAGGTAGTTGTCGCGAAACAACTTGACATTGATTTTCAGGAAAAATAATGTAATAGTACTTGAGAGAGCGATAATGTTTTCTTACACGGGTACACCAATTGCCTTTATATAATACGGGTGATCGAACAGTCATTATCATATTGTCTTATACGTTCCGGTATCATCCTCGAAATATTTGGTTTTTGTCCTTATCAAATCGTGCTAAAAACAACCAATTACATCTTCCACAATACAATATAGTTTTTAGTAAAATTATGTATTTATGTTAGATTATTAAAGAGACATTTATAATAGAAATTTAATTAATCATTTATCTTTACCAAGGACAAATCCTGACCACTCTTTACATAAACAAATCGATAATAAATAATTTCATATGTTAAGTCTTGATTCGTGTCGTTCGTTTAGTTATTACATAACATGGAAATTGATTGCACCAATTTTTTAAAATGGACATGTGTTTTATCGAGTTTATGTTAACATTAGAATGATCAACCACGTTTTATACTTTATAATATAACGTTACACATTTTGTGGCGTTACGAAATTAGCATAATATGTTTTTGTTTACCAATACCCGCCACCACCATAAAACCATATGAATCCACTTTTTTATCCACCACCACCTAGTGGCGGAGCCAAGGGTTGACTAACCCCGGCTTTAACCCCTTAAATTTTTAATAACTACATAAATTTCTTAGTTTATTTTATAAGTAGTACGTTGTCCATATATATTTATGGTTTAGTCCACCAAAGTTTACATGTTTCTTTTTTAAAAAAAAAATAGGCCTCTTGATGTTAATTTTTGACACCATCACCGCCGTCCATCCATGTAGGTTGTTGGACGCAATTCTAATTTTCAATCACAAATGCCATGTATGAGGTTTATATTGAACAAAATTTCATCAATTGATTAGTTTCATTATATTTTTTTCCGTGTATATATGTTTTTTTTTGTATTGCAATCAATTTTATTTTAACATTAAAAAATCATGATTTATACGATATAGTACCAAAGATAACAGTACCATTTGGGTGATCCAACTACGATCATGAAAATATTGTCTTGTATGATATCATCCCTGAAATATATGGTACCTTCCTTTATCAAAAGTGTTAAAAACAACCAACCACATCTTCCACACTACGATGTTATCGATGTTGTAACGACAACATAAAATTAATATTATCCATCACTACTCACCATCATTCACCGTCACTACTCTTCCACCACAAACCAGGGGCGGAGCCAGGATTTTGAGGAGAGAAGGAGAAAAAATTCTTGGCAAGTTGGATACAGGTGAAAAATGGACTTTGTATCCCATTTTACGATAAAAGAACAAAAATAAATATAATTGTGCTTGGCTCCGCCCTTAACCACCACTAATCTTTCGGCCTCCGCTCTTCTACTACTCATTGTCATGAGAAAATGTCTATTGATTCTATATATCAAAATAACTTATTAATAGAAATAAATATTATAATTAATTAAGAAAACATTTATAATTAAAAAATGATTAGTCATTTTATTATGAGCAATTAGTGAAACACTAATTAATAAAACATTTTATAATGAATAAATTATTTATTATGAGCAATTAGTGAAACACTAATTAATAAAACAATTATGGTATTTTAAGTTAAACAAACCACCAACTGTTGATTTATCTTTTCTATCAATTCTAACCAAGGTGGAACATCGGTTAGAGGCCACTCTTATGACAATGTGGGTCATGAGTTGAACCTCCCCATTGTAATTTTTGAAATTCCATATCTTGACTTGAGTATTCATTTTTCATTCATAATATTGGAATTAATGCCACGTGTGTGCGAGTTGTAGGGGGTGGTCGGAGAACCACAGCCCTTGATTTATCTTTCCCACGGACAAATCTTGACCACTACTCGAGACGGGCAAACTTAGCCTAGCTTTGTTTTGTATTCTTGATTTACTTTCTTACTTTGTTGTTTATCTTATTTTTTGCATGTTGCAGTCATAATTGAATCTCTCCTAAAAGCTTGAAGTTCATTCCTTGCTAAGAAATGGAAGGTTGGTAACTTTTTTTTATCTTGTCTTGTCCCTGGATACATGTTTGTGCAAACTTGGAAATATTTTGTGGTTGCTTGCTATTTGTTTAAAAATCTGACCTGGCCCATTGTTTGAGAAGATAGGAAAATCCGCAGATTTGTGGTTGCATCTATTTGTTTGAAAAAATCTAATTTGGCCCAATGTATACATTCAGAAAAATTCTTATATATTTGCTTGCTATTTGTGGTTTTAATACACACAGGTTGAGGTTGTGCAACTTGTGCTATCACTGGCTATATTGGAGATGAATATACAGATTTGTGGCCTAGGATTGCAAGTGCAGGCTGTGCATCCAATACCATTGTTTGAGAAGTCCCCATCCTTTTTTGTTGCCTTTCATTTCTTGTCATGAGACTTATGGAAGTCTTGTTTTTACTATTTTGTAATGTTGAACTTTGGTAAGTATGTAATGTTGTTTTAAACCTTTGTTTGTTTTGAACTTAAGTTGTAATGTTGAACTTTGAACAATCAGTTTTTGTATTTTGAGTTTGTTGTTAGCCTGTTTCTGTGTCTGAAAATTCAGGTAAAAAACCGGTACCGGTCTGGAACCGGACCGGTCTTATAGGTGCAGTGCAGTGTACAGGCACGGTGCAGTGCCGGTCCTCAAAATGAGTGCCGGTCAACACCAGTGCGAGGACCGGTTCCATAAAGTCTGGACATGCACGGACCTTGTGCGACCATAAGTCAGCCATTCTCAAGACACAGGATTTCTCCGAGTTTCCAACATCTTGGATAAATTTCCAAAAGGGAAAAAAGCTGGTTGAAGAACATTAGGCGATTGGAAATCACTCGGTCTAGTTGAAGAACATTGCACAATTGAAAAGTACTCGGACATCCAAACATATAAGATGTTTGTTGTTGTAGTGGAGGTGTAACAGTGTAACAAGCATCATTTGGGTTGTAAGGAGAGAATGATGATGAAATGCGTCTAGGATCTGGCTGAATTACTTGAGGTTGAGATATAGGCACAGTTTGTGGTGAAGTATTATGTCGTACTTGTGGTGAAGTACTGTGCCATACTTATGTTTCTCCTATCACTGTATCACTCTCGTGCAATGATCTGTTGCTCCTGGTGGAATCAAAAGACTGTAACCGACCATCTTAATTACAGTTGGACTTCAAAAAGTGGGGGTCTAACAACCACACCCAATATTTCATTTAGGAAATCTCTATGGACTAATTCCAATATAATTCTGAGATCACCATCTAATAAAGCGAGCTCAATCAAGAAATATATCTAAAAGTTATAACTCTGTTTCTTAATGTAATCAGCAAATTAAACAGATAGAAATCCGTGAGCCTGATTAATATAAGAAACAATTTGTACGGTATCAAAAACCAATATACAAGTGTCAATCAATTCAATCTACAACCAAATTTCGGATTCACAATTGATTGAACTTACGCATAACTTTGTGATATTTCAATTATATAAACAAATATAATGCGGAAAAAGAGATAACACAGACACCATAAGTTTTGTTAACTAGGAAACCGCAAATACGAAAACCACGGGATCTAGTCGATTTGAACACCACTGCTTGTATTAAGCCGCTCACTGAGACACTAGCCTACGCAAGTTAACTTAGGGGCTGGAATGTAGTTGATCCCCAACCAATCTCCACCTGATCAAGGTGATCCACGTTCCTTACGCCTCACCGAATCCCGCGCATGACTCTCGCACTTGATTCCCTTAGTTGATCTACCCACAACTAAGAGTTGCTCGACCAAAGTTGAAGACTTGATAAAAAAATCATCTCTCACACGAAAAAGTCTATTGAATAGATAAAATATGTATCCACGAAATACCTACGATTTTGTTAGTCTTTTGATAAATCAAGGTGGCAGGAACCAATTGATACACCGACTTATATTCCCGAAGAACACTGACCTAGTAATATCAATCACCTCACAATAATCTTAATCTTATGGTAGCGAAACAAGATATTGGGGAATCACAAGCGATGAGACGAAGATGTTTGTGACTACTTTTTATCTTGCCTATCGGAGATTAACTCTCGAGCAAATCTTAGAGAAGATAGTACTAAATACGATAGAACAAATCAAGATTAGACACCCAACCACATAGAGAATAGTTGGGTGCTGGCTACAATCCCAATGAAGTATTTAAGTTTTTAACCTATAATGGTTTTAGGAAAAACCTAGGTTAAAGGAGAATCGACTCTAGTCAAGAACTAGTATCACACAGGAGGTGTGTGAATTAGGTTTCCCAGTTGCTAGATTTTCCTTTATATAGTCTTCAAATCAGGGTTTGCAATCAATGCTACCTTGGTAACAAAGTATTGAATATTCATTATTAGATGAAAACCTGATTAGACCCAAGCTAATATCTTTCAACCGTTAGATCGAACTTATCTTGTTACCCACAAATAAAAAGTGACTTCATTTAGATATGGGTAACTGTACCTAAATGTGTACACCTTGTTGGACTAATAATAGTTAACCGAAGTTAGACATATGAACACTTTCATATCAACCTTGTTCATCTTAACACAACTGATTTAAATGACTCAAATGAAACTATTTCTAGAGTTGTTCAATTGTTTATATTCTCGTAGAAATATACAAGACATAATTGAAGCAAAATCGATTTTGATTCACTCGAATCAATTCATGAACATTATAGCCACGGTTTGCGAGAAGATTGGATTCCTTAATTTATAAATGTATTAGTTCATGAACAAACCAATTTTAGAATATAACTTACTCAAAGTATGCAAACGTGTACGCATACCTAAGTAGCCGGACTTGGTCTGGTTTCGCTAGTATGTGAAAATTCTACGCATACTATCGTACACCACCAAACTTCAGTTGAATTCCCAAACTTGAACTTACGCCGGTACGCATACGGGTATGCATACTAAGTTCCTGGACTTCAACTAACCAACCAGTACGCATACGCATATGCATACTATGGTTCCCGGACTTAGAATATCTTGCAACAGTTAGCATACAAGTACGTATTGTGCTATATCCAATTAATGGTTAATTGTTCTAAACTCCCATTTCAATCATTCAAACATTCGTAGAAGACGGGAATAGCTGTCACACACAAACTATTAGCTTCAAAGTAATTTTCAAGTGATCGAATGATCAATAAAAAATATTCGATTCTAGACCAAATGACTGTTGTTGATGGTGGTTTTTAGCTTACGGTTAAAATCGTAAAACTATGCATCTGACATGACGTCACTATGACCACTAGCACACTTATTGAATCAAGCGACATGCCTACGTAAAATTACCCGGTACCCTTTTTTTATATCACGTGTGTCATGTTCCACGGTAAAACCCTTAGTATTAACTGACACCACATTTGTATATGCCAAACCCTAATTCTCCCACAGTGCCAATGACAAACCATACCAGCCACGTCTCTACGCCAAGGCATTCCAATCATGGCAGCCGCACCATCGTGTCAATGGCAAACCATGCCATCCACGTCTCCGCGCCAAGGCATGCCAACCATGCCAGCCGCACCATCATGCCAATGGCGAACCATGCTAGTCACGTCTCTGCGCCAAGGCATGCCAACCATGACAGCCACGTCTCTACTCCAAGGCATGCCAACCATGCCAGTCGCACCACCGTGCCAATGGTAAACCATGCCATCACGTCTCGCGCCAAGGCATGCCAACCATGCCAGTCGCACCACCGTGCCAATGGCAAACCATGCCCGGCCATGTCTCCGCGCCAAGGCATGCCAACCATGCCAGCCACACCACCGTGCCAATGGCAAACCATGCCGACCACGTCTACTGCGCCAAGGCATGCCAACCATGCCGCCGGCCCTGCCGTGCTAGCCACGTCTACTGCGCCAAAACATGCCAGCCATGCCGCCGCACCACCGTGTCAATGGCAAACCATGCCAGCCATGTCTCTGCGCCAAGGCATTCCAACCATGCCAGGTAGCACCACCGTGCCAATGGCAAACCATGCCACCACGTCTCTGCGCCAAGGCATGCCAACCATGCCATGTAGCACACCGTGCCAATGACAAACCATGCCAGCCACGTCTGCGCGCCAAGGCATGCCAACCATGCCAGCCGCACCACCGTGCCAATGACAAACCATGCCAGCCACTTCTCCACGCAAAAACAAAGGGTTGCAATAATCAACGACTACCCTTATCTTTAAGATGCAGATCTCGACCATCCAAGTTCGCCACCTAACGCATGGAAACTTGCGGCCCAAAGCCAAACACCATGGTTTGCACTAAACCTAGTTTTGGCCGCGCCTATACCATACTAGCCTTTCCTTCATGTCACTGGCTGCCAAAAACGAAGGGTTGCAATGATCAACGGCCACCTTTCCATATAAGATGCAAATATTAACCGTCCAAGGTCACCCAGCTAACGCGTGGCAACTTGTGGCCCAACGCCAAGCCTTAATTGTGGTCGCGCCTAACTACACCAAAATCCTAGCTTGCAGCCATACCTTCATGCCGCCAGCTACCAAACGAGAAGGGTTGCAATAATCAACGGCTACCCTTCTCTTTGAGATGCGAGATCTCGACCACAAAAGTTCGCCACCCGACGCATGGTAACTTGCGGCCCAAAGCCAAACATCACGGTTTGCGCCTAAACCTAATTTTGGCTCAATGATGGCTTAAAAATGAAGGGTTGCAATAATCAACGGTTACCCTTCTCTTTGAGATGCAGATCTCGACCACACAAGTTCGCTACCTGACGCATGGAAACTTGCGGCCCAAAGCCAAAAATCACGGTTTGCACCTAAACCCTAATTTTGGCCGAGCCTACTCTATGACCAAGAAATGCTCAACGATGGCTGCTACAAACGAAGGGTTGCAATAATCAACGGTTACCCTTCTCTTTGAGATACATGTTGGATATTGTTACTTCTAATTTTGGGTCATCGCTACCTTGATTGCATTAGGCAATATAAACTTAAAATACTCATGTTCATGTTATTTATATGCTCTGAAACATTGGTTTGGACTTGATCCAGTTATTGCTTTGTGCTTTGACACATACTGGTTTTGTTTTCAAAATCAGTTTCGCCTATATGTTTGGTCTTTGTCTTTTGCGAGAGAAAGGGATTTAGATTTTTTAGATAGAAGGGATAGATTTGATAGGCAAGAATTGGTGGAGATACTACAATATGTACGATTGTTTGATCTTGAAAACTTCATGTAAGGTTTTTGGTTACCTAATTAGTCAGCTTTCTCAATATATTTTTTGAGGTTAGCCTATTTTTCAAAGAAAAAAAAAAAGGAATGAATGTGTCTATTTTGAACCATCACACCCTTTGGAGATGCCTATTTATCTCCAACAAACATCCATTGCGTATATTTGGAACAGTACGTTCCCCATCGTAGCGGAAAACCAAAAAACGAAACTCATTTTATTTTCTCTGATATAAAAAATATATAATACTAATGTCACTATCTATAGATTTTAATTTAAATCGTTAATCCTCAACGTTTTTGGAATTATAAGTAGATGAATCATTCACGAATTAATGTGGCCTCGCCGAATTAACCGCGATTTATTCGCGATTCCGATTAATTCGCCACTTCAAATCGGGTTTGAATTGGGTAGTTATTTTAAAAAATTTAAACAATGCACGAGGCGGGACTCAATCCAATAACCTTTGGGGTAGGAACTGAGAGTCCAACCACTTGGTTGTGTGTTAGTTGTTATAAGGAAGTATATATTGTTAGAGCATAGCTCGGTTGAACTCACCAAGCGTTGGTATGTCAAGTTTGGTTGTCATATTTTAGTATCAAAAGTCATCTAGAGTCACTTGATTAAATACTAGAGTCAACTTCATTTAGGTTAGACTAGAAAGTCTAGGAATGTTGAGACAAACAAGTATTACGTACTCCGAAGAATGCGAAGAAGTAACGAACTACAACGACAACATCATCCTTCAACTTGAGGTTAGTAATATTGACTTGAATTCATTCCTAACGTATCTTTCAATTCGTGTTATATTTAAAACATAACTGTGAATCTGGAGTCTCCTTTCTTTAATCTAGCTTGAATACCTTCCTTAAGCATCTCCTGCATACGAGAAAGGCATCCTACTTAATATAGAGGGTATCTTTAATATATGGAAATAAGGCCGATTACTAATCGATTTTATATTGTACATATATTATAATACTCTAGTGATGGGACATGATCATAATAGTATGATCATGGTATTCAGGAATTATACTACGAAGTATAACGCTTAGTTTTTAAACTTCGTAAATATGACATCGACATAATCTTGTATATATTGTTATGATTATGTGAATGGGTTATGGTGAAGGTTTCATCTTAGGAAATAATGTTTTACATTTGTTTAAAATAAGTACATTCATGAACTTGTTTCGAGAATCGAAAGGGAAATCATTAGGCTTGTTGGTTCGACTATTCATTGCAAATATTTAGATGACCAATATGTAAGAGATGGTAGAACCGGTTTTGACTTTGGTTATGTATCTTGGTATAACTAATCACAATGCCTGACTTATGATTTGATATGACCGGTTTTGTTAATTGGTGTAACCGATCCTAAGTAATCACCAAGTGATGGTATGATCGATCCTTGTAATTGGTGTAACTGATCCTAAGTAATCACCAAGTGATGGTATGATCGATCCTTGTAATTGGTGTAACCAATACTTGTAATTGGTGTAACCGGTCCTGGTAACTGGTGTGACCGATCACAAGTAATACCATGTGTAGATCGAACCGATCCTTGTAACTGGTGTAACCGATCCTAGTGACTTGTGTGACCAATCACAAGTATTTCCATATTTAGGTATAAATGATTAAACTCATGTATGTTATTTTGTATGGAAAATCACATAGTAGTCTTGGAACACATGCAAACCAATTATAAACTTGTTAGGAAGTGTGGTATAACCGATTCCAAGAATGCAAGTCCATGTAAATATGAAATAAGGATTTGTAGTGAATAAATGTCAACATACTTTGAACATGAGTAGTAACTCTTATCATTTATTGTTCAAAGAATTCATTGATACTCAAGGTGATCCTATGCCGAAATAAATTAAGAATCTTTTAATTAAGGTTTTTGGTTTTATATGCATGAGAGTTTTGATCACATGTGTTGTAGCAAATGATGTTGATGACAAGATTGATCTTGTTGTTAACTTTCCTGTCATTGTTTCTGGTGCTAAGGTTTATGTCGTTCATGTTATTGCAGTAGTAGATTTTTCTCCATTGAAAATCATATGCTAACTCTCGAACAAACTCTTCATAAATGAAATAGACAACAAAAAAATCTTTAAAAAAAAGAACTACAATAAGGAAACGTTTGACTATTACTGTAATCAAATTAAAGTTTGGAGTGAGAAACAAAAACTTTTTCTCTCTTGAAAGCTTTTATTCTCAATGAAAACACCCAACTGCCTTTGCTCAGATGGGCTCCTTTATCAAACAATACCATTCTCTCTAAGCAGATCAAACATTACCATTCACTTTGATTTCCATTGATCTAGCTTTTGTGCTTTGTTACTGTAGATTTGGTCACCATTTCAGTTTATTTTCAATCCTGAGTTTATTGGTTGTTCTCGTGATTTTTCTGCTTTGTATTTGTGCATGTTAGAGAAATTATAGCTTGTGCTCTATCACAACAAAGACTCGGAGCATGTCATCTTCTTCTTCTTCAGTGCAAATCTTAAATGATATTGTATTTTATCATTGTTGTGGTTTGTAGAAATTGTGATATTCATAAGTGCGGGTCATGTTTGAAAGGTTTTATGTTAGCAACATGTTGAGTTATCTTGCAATTGTGAAATTTCCCTAAAAAGTTGACAACCTAAATGTAATCAATGTCGTCGATGGATAAAAGAAAACTATGAAGTGGGCAACTTCATATATTATTCAAGATGACCTTAAATTTTTATCCGGACTAGTTACTTGAAAAATTAATTTTCCACATATTCTCCAGCAAGAGATGCCGCTAATTTCAAGCGCAAAGGAAAATATGCCAATATCAGTTCTAATGGGTGACTCAATAGCAATAAAGTTTACTTTCCCTTAATGATGAAATTATATTATCTCTCATACATTTAAAATAAAACAAATTTTATCACGAAGACCTAACCTAATTTTGGAAAGAGTATCCTTTTGGGAGGAAAGTTATAAAAAGAAAAACTCCAGTCTATGCTATAATCTTGGACTTTTACTTTTCTGCTAGGGTTTAGAACCATGATTCTTTTTTTTATTCTTGTTATGAACTCCATGAATATGAGATAGAATTTTATTTTTGGTTATGGAATAGTTGGATTTCACAATATATGTTTCTTTGATTGATGAATTAGTTTTGTCTCCATGCTTTATCGATTATGATTCACTATTTATAGGGATATTTTGACTTTGGGTAAGAAAAAAGTGACCAGAATTGCGTTTGTGTCACACTTTTTTTTTTTAACTAGAGTTTGGGTCACAGGACTATCATTGACCATCATGGTGGTTAGTTAATTATTTAATTTTAAAAATTAATTTTAATTTATAAATTAAAATTAGTTGGGGTTAACACAACCATCACCACACCATCTCCGGTATAACCAGCACCACCTCCGCCTCATTTGGTTCAAGCAACACCTTTGCCATCACCTCCTGCACCACCAGCAACAATACCTAATAGCAAAAACAAAATTGAAAATGTTAACATAAATGTCTCTACACCTAAAATAGAGTATCAAATCATCCCGACAAACTAAACAAAATTGATTTACCATCCAAAATCCCACAAAAACATGTGACGACACCATCATTCTAATAAAGCTCGGGAATTTGGGGTCTAAGCTGGACTGTATTTGTTTGGCATGCTCTTCAGCTAATGATTTAACATTATCAATTTCAATCATCGATTTGGTTGATCTGCATGTTCCAGTGAACGACGACTTGTAAAAGTTTTGTCAGCACTAAGTTATAAGGATCCTTTTTTTTTTTTTTTTTGTATTATCCCATACTTTTTAATTGTATATGATATGGATCTAGTTTCGCTGATCAATAGAAAATATATACACATCTTTTTGTCTTGTGCATTTTGTTGTACTTGATTCATCATCAGCTTCAATTTCAGGTGAAAAAATGGAGAAGAAAGAGAATTATATTCGAATTGAACTTAGGGTTTAAATGGAAAAGTTAGCAATTACTCTCAAATCCAAGTTTTGTTCGATCGTCTACACGCTTAACTAGATTCTGTAGCAGTCAAGACGATCAACCACGGTCATGTGACCTAAACTCTTTTTTTTTTCCGAGCCCCAAACGCAACTTTGGTCACTTTTTGTGACCCATAGTCAAAATATCCCCTATTTATATTGTTACATGATTTGAATGCTTGTTTGATCTAGTCGAATCGGTTGAGTTAGTTTTCATCTCTATTGCTAGATTAGGTTTTGTTATACGTAAAAGTGATAAATTCCTGATTGCAAGTAGCAAAAATACGGTTATAGCTTGTAGTGATACAACCTTGTAATCATATGTGAACCATAACTTTTGTCAAATTAAATTAGTGCACGCTTTCCACGTTCAATTACATTGATCAGCCTAATTTCATAAATCTTATTGCTCATCGGTAATTAAACTTGATTAGTGCTTTTACATGTTAGGTTGTTCCCTTGGTAGAATTCATATTCGCATCGTTTAATGTGTTTGTTGATGACAAGAAGAAATTAAAGAGATATTTTACGATCAAGGTATCTTAGGGTTTTTGATAATGAAAGACTAAATACCAATTCTAGTTATTAAGACAAGAACATGTTAGTGAATGAAAACGAAATCCTTGACCAATAATTTAACATATTTGATTTGCTTGCCTTATTTCCTTGCTTGCTTTTATTTTATTTTAGTTACAAAAATAATTAGAAATATGAAAAATCCCATAACCAAAGTTGGGTGATAAAAATCCAATCTTTTATGTTTCCTTCATCAAGGAAGAAAGATTACTTTTTTATTTCTCTGCTCTGGTTTCCATCAAAGTCCCATCTTGATCTATCTCTAGATCTGGAATTCATATTCATAATCAGATATGTATCAATCAGATGAGAAATAAGCAGTCCCAGGACCAAAATTGGGTGATAAAAATTCAATCTTTTATGTTTTCTTCATCAAGGAAAAAGATTTCGCTGCTCTGGTGGTTTTCATGTAAGTCCTTGTTGCACTGCTACTCCTTCTTTCTGCTTTTATTTTCTCTTTGGATCATCTGATTGATGATTCATTTATGTTTTGATGTTTTTTTTCGTTCAATCCCTTTTTTTTTTCTTTTTTTTTCTCTTTTTTTTTCCTCTTCCTCTTATTCTTCTCCTTTCTGATGGGTGTTTTTTAATTATTTTTTAATATAATTTTAATATTATTCTAATCCAATGGCTAGGACTAAGTTTAGAATCAATGGCTCTCATCTTATCTCGTATGCAAATATTATGTTTTGACGCCGAATAATCCATGGACCGGAAATGTCACGGATCTAAAGGAGGATCCACCAAAAACCCTGATATTTCATATTTCGTCCCTTAAACCTATATAAATACCGATCTTACGAAACCCTGATCCCATTTTATCTCATTTTCAACAGAAGAAAATATGAAGGGTGGTAGAGGAGGAGTTGGTAGAGGAAGAGGAGACGGAGCAGGTGGAGGAGGCGGAGGTAGAGCAAGGGGTCGAGGTGGTAGGGGTGGAGGAAGAGTTGGTGGTGATGTTCCTGGAAGGAGACGTTATACCAGATTTGGGGATGACGAATCTGTTGCTGTCTGGGAAGGCAATCAGGAGAACATAGATCTGCAGATTCCACGAAGTGAATGGTGGATTTCGATTAGAGAAAGGCATGGTCATCGTTTTTTGGATAGAAGAACCCCTGATGATCTTAGGGTAAACAACTTCTCAACTCATTTTTTACTGATTTTGTTTTGATTTACAATTATAAGATTTTCTATTGTTGACGGATTCGCTTTTCTATGAGTTTGTTTAAATAGATTTAGAATACGAGCATGTTGTTTTTCCATTTTTTTGCTATTTTGGGGTTGATAGGACTTTGTTGATTCTCTCTGGGTATAAAGACATTTATATTGATGATTTTCAGCATGTTTGGTGTATGGAACCCTCACCGTGGAAATAGAAAAGTTGTTGGTTTATGTTTATGAAATTCTTGTTAGGTCTAGATATCTGTTGAATATATATTGTTCATAGTTTGTTACATTTCTGTTGGTTGGTGGTGGTTGATGAGTAATAGCTTCAAGGAATGATCATGATAGTTGTTTATCTTAGAACTATACCCTTAGTTGATGAGTAATATCCTTAGAGATCACCATATTTGAGTAGGGTATACCCTTAGTTGATAAGTAATAGCCTCAAGGAATGATCATGAAAGTTGTTTATCTTAGAAATTTTTTCAAATTGAATTAGTGCGCGGTTTCCACATTCAATTACATTAATCATCCTAATTTCATAAATCTTATTGCTCGCCGGGAATTAAACTTGATTATTGCTTTTACACGTTAGGTTGTTTCCTTGGTAGAATTCATATTCGCATCGTTTAATGTGTTTGTTGATGACAAGATGAAATTAGCGGGATATTTTTACCCGATCAAGGTATCCTAGGGCTTGGTAGAATTCATATTCGCATCGTTTAATGTGTTTTTTGATGACAAGATGAAATTAGCGGGATATTTTTACGATCAAGATATCCTAGGGATTTTGATAATGAGAGATTAAATACCAATTCTAGTTATTAAGACAAGAACATGTTAGTGAATGAAAACGAAATCCTTGACCAATACTTTAACATATTTGATTTGCTTTCCTTATTTACTTGCTTGCTTTTATTTTATTTTAGTTACAAAAAAATTTAGAAATATGAAAAATCCCCTTCTTTTTCTATATAGGAAATTGAAACAAATTGACAATCCAAGTCCCCTCTGTGGGAAGAATCCTTTCTTTCCATTGATATATAATATATTTTTATTAGTGAGAAAGCAACGATCAGGTGCTAAGGTTTATGTCGTTCATGTTGTTGCAATAGTATATTTTTCTCCATTGAAAATCATGTGCTAACTCTTGAACAAACTCTTCATAAATGAAATAGAGAGGAAAAAAAAATCCAAAAAGAAGAACTAGAATAAGGAAACATTTGATCATTATTGTAATCAAAACATTTGATCATTATTTGTCCCCGTTACAACAACTATGGCTTGTGATCTATCACAACAAAGAACTCGAGCATGTTGTCTTTTTCTTGATGCAAATTGAAATGATATTGAATTTTATTATTGTTATGGTTTGCAATAAGGGTGATGCTTTGAAAGGCTTTATGTGAGCTACATGTTGAGTTATCGTGCAATTTTCAAAGTTCTCTAAAAAGGTGACAACCTAAATGTAATCAATACGGTCAATGGAAACTGTGAAGTGGGCAACTTCAAATATTATTCAAAATGAACTTAAATTTCTATCCAGACTAGTTACTTGAAAAAAATAATTTCCTACATACTCTCTTGCAAGACATGCGGCTAATTTCAAGCGCAGAGGATAATATGCCAATACATGCCAAATTGGCTTATATTAGGATAATATGCCAATATGTGCCAACTTGGCTTATATTAGGTTTAATGGGTGACTCAATAACAATGAAGTTTGCTTTCCTTTAATAATGAAATTATATTATCTCTCATACATTTAAAATAACAAAGATTTGAAACCTGCCGATATCCTTGTTCTTAACTGGGAAAATGAATGAGATGTTTGTATGAATGTCACAAGTGTCTCGCCATTCACTGGGTGATGATGTTCGCTCTTTTGTCCCAGGAAAGGCTATAGTGCGGTTTTCACGAAAAGCATACTAAATATTTGTCCAAGTGTGTTTCACATGGTTTTGGTCTTGGCGTCCTTTCTTTCTCTAATTTAGGGGAACTTGGTGAAGATACTTTGGGTTTCTTCAATCGTCTGAAGAATGCCTTGTTAACAATGATGCTAGTAGCGGATTTGGTAGTTTCATTTTTTATAGATTAGGCATTGCTATTCGAGTTGGAGCCCATCTTGTTGCTAGGTTACCAACCAAAAGCTTTGTATAAATCATTATTATTATTATTTTATATTAATATAATTATCATAAAATAAGTATTTAAAATAAAATAAATATTAAAATGAATGTTATTCCTTTATTGTGAGAATATAGATTGTATATTATACTTATTCGGTAATTGATTCTCAAAGACTTTATAAGCCGCTTGGATAAGTCGAAAATAGAAGCGAGAAGCGAAATATTATTTACTTCAAAAATTAACTTTTTGTTTATCATGGTGAGCACAAGCTTCTCTTGCCGGTAGAAAACACTTTACAAGAGACCAAGGTAATTTTGAAAGACCTCCTCAAGCACATGTAAAGTTTATAATATGGAAGCACAACTCATTATCGGACTACTTAGCTAAAGAAGCAAGGATAAAAAAAACCTCCAACATATGTCTTCCAAATTGCAACAAAAAACCCAGAAAACTAGCATTCTCTCTAATGTTTTTAACAGGGCGGAGCCAAGAAATATTGGTTGGGGGACAAATATATATGGTGAAAATGGCATCCTTTCAAAAATATGCGTAGAAAGCGCACCAAAATTTTGGGACGTTTTTGTTATTAGATTTATGATAATCATCGAATATCATCACAAAATCATACACAAATTTTAATACTAATCACACCTATCGTTAATGTTTTTAAGACATTTTACAAGACTTATGTGAGTAATTTTACAATCTAGGCTTATATTAGTTCATTTTGTTTAAAACCAAGGGGACAAATTTTAGAAACACCTAAAATTTAAAAGCTGATTTTATAATTTTGGGATTAGGGAGGACAACTATCCTCCACTAGTCCCAACACTGACTAAATCCACAGTTTTTAATAACAATGAAATTGTGAATCTCTTGTACTATATTGGGGACTTTGTTTTCTAAATTACAAACCTTGAAACAACTTCTTCTCTTGACACAAGGAGAGGTTTGAGACAACACCTCCATACAAAGAATGAAGATATATGGAGACAAGCGATCTCCTTGTGAATGCCACGCGAAGGAGAAAAAGTATCTCCTAGAACCATTAACCAAGACGCATAAGACACCATACTAATACATTGGTGAATCATCTTACACCAGTCTTGAGAGAAACCCAATTTTTTGAATACAACTAAAATGAAGGACCACTCCACCTATCAAATACTTTCAAAAGATCAAGTTTTATCGCTAAATGACCATTTTTTGCAGATTTTTTCTTTCTTTTAAAAGAATGGAGAATCTCATGAGTTATGACAATGTTATCATGAATATGACGATTGGCAACAAATGCAGACTGAAAAGGAGAAATCGGGGAGTCTAAGAGAGGTTTTAGTCAATTAGTCCAAATCTATCAACGACCAATTTATGGTTAATTTCAAGGATGAGATTGATTGGTTTTGGGGTATACCATATCGCAGCTATTGGTGAGTAGCTTGGTTTATCGTTTCTCATTTTTTTGTTCATTTTCGAGGCTATCGATCACGTTCCATTTTCTACTTCTTGGAGCCGGATCAACCTTTGCTTTTAATTTTAAGTGTACGTACATTTAAAAGACTACAACTTAGTTAATGCATTCCAATTTATAAGTAATCACCGCATTGGTTAAAAGAGGACAAAATCATTTAGATCCTTTTTGTTAATTGACGATACTTCTTTTTTGTGAAGTTATGATGCTCCCAATCATCAAAACGCATATTATAAGACCATTAATGATGCAATGTATTTCATGAAATACATGCCGATAGGAAAAAAATAATGTAATACCGCTTTTGCTTATTACCCAAAGATTGGTATATATGCTTCAAGGAAAAAAAAATGTATAGTATTTCAAACATAAAGAATTATGTTAGTTTTTTAAAGAAAGAGAGCAAATTACTGCATACTTAAAAGTGTATATTATAGCACTTTGTTTTGAACTGAGTTTCATAAATCATTTTCCATCAACAGATAGACATGTGTTAAAAGGCTTAATATTAACAAACCAATATGGCAACAAACAAATGAAAAAAACTCATTATGTAATATGATATATCCCTAATTACTTGTTTTCCTCGGAATGAAATCACTTCTCCATTTATTTCTTCATTATTTTCTTCTTGAAAACAATATTTAGAAAACAGAAATTTGCTAACGTTGTAAAGATGTCTATGTAGTTCTTTTGCATCCATCCCCTCATTTGATTATGAATCTTTTCTGAAAGTTTCCCCAATAAATTAGCTTCAAGCATTTTACTGTCACACAACAATAGATGAGTTGTACAATTTTTTCATGTATTGTTGATTTCGTCAGTGTCATCCAATTATTAAAATTGGTTAAACGTGATGTCATTCCAGTCTTTTTATAATTTTTGATATTGTCTGAACTTTTTTGGCTCGTGTTTCTGCCTTCTCTTTTCGTTGTACATATATATGATCCTATTGTAATGATCTTTCATCCAATCCTTTTTAGATGTATAAAACGCAATCGGATAATACTAAAATACGTGGTCTCTTACCCATACTGTTCTCCATGTATATACTGTTGCAACTCATATTTTTCATCATTATCTTTCGGATTTCGATTAAAAAAATAAGGGCGCAATGTATAAAGTTTCTTTTGTTGTGTCGTACCTAACATTGGTTGTTTGATAACGATCTTTTGTTCAAGTAAATATATTTGTGTTATATACATGTATTATTGTGTACATTTTTTCATAAGCAAATTTAAACATTGATCAAAATTTGGTAATAACATCGGAAATTTACTTAGTTTCTCTGCTATTTGGAAATTTTAAGTGTAGAAGATACTATAATAAATAATAAAAAACTGCTTTATAACAATTGAATAATCCTAGTTATATTAAACAACAAAAATAAAGTACTATTGGGTTTCAGCTTTAGCTAGATTAGTAAAATGTATATTTTTCAATCAAACATATATGGAATCACAGCATGGTAAAAGTCCAGTGTACCATAAACGGAAACACCTCGTGGTAAAATTCTTGTGTCGTTGTAAACACCCATGACTATGAATTTAATTGTTTTGACTTCTTTATTGCACTATGCAATCAGCACATCAAAAACATATGTCTTTCCCATCATTGAATCAAACAGTGATAATGCCTCATCTGGTTTGTTTGCTCACACCTTATCACAATGTTCTTCGACATTATAATTCATGAATGATCTTCCGTTGATAACAAATAGTGCATTGGACATGTCATCGACCATTCGATGTACCTTGTACCTACATGCATATACAAAAAGTTAATTATTCAATTTATATATTATTAATCCACAAAGATTATTGCACACATACACCGGTATTTCTAATGTAAACGAAGTATTGCATCCCGTGCAGCACGATTGATAAATTCTGGAATTATTAGGTTTTAATCGTAATTGACTTCCGCTAGTCAAAATGACCCGAATTCGAATTTATATGTCTTTGAATTGTGTTCGAATTCCAAGTTTCTTTCTTCAATTTTACATACTATAAGACTTTGTTTGCATATTTGCATTCTTTCTTGATCCCAGGTTCTATCGATGTTGCCATCTATATCATACGAATATCTTCCAAGAAATAGATATACAAAACAGTATCTTGTACATACCGTCATTTTATCTCTAGATGATGATAACACTATAAGAAATTAACGAGATCGTAGGTAAATGCCTCAATTTGTTTGTTGATTATGTATAGTGGGTTACACCGTAGTCTTCGGTATTGGACACTTGATTTTTAGCTTGATATGTACCGAAAAAATATTATTAAATATCAATAATATGATTGTTATCTAGATATGTTCATTGATATTGTCTGGTTTATGTTATATATATCTAGGTATCACCGTTGATGATTTCCTAAAATTATTCTGTCGTATAGCTGGTTCATTATTGATTTCAGGATATCAAAATAGTGTACATTGATTAACCGTGAACATCACGTGTGAAAGGCGGTCGTCAAAGTATAATGTAATTTAAGTGGATGATGTTGAGCTTTTTATCTAACAAATTAGAACATGCAAGCTTAAGCGTGGTTTGAACCAAAATTGAATTATTTATTTGAAACGAACAAATGAACAATTCTTGTATTCGCTTTAATAAATTATTTAGAAAAAAAAAAGTAAGAACTTTAATGGACTAAGTCTAAAATTTAATAAAAACAATAATATACCTTTATACTTGCAAATATAAGAAATCTATTCCGAAGAGAAAAAGGTCTCATTTAGATAAGAATTTAAATTACCAAAATAATAATATACCTTTATACTTGCATGGTTGTATTCTTTTTGAGTCCAGTTTTTTTACATCGGCTTTGAATATCTTTTCTAGACGTTGTTTCAATTCTAACATTTTTAGTCTGTGTTTTTGTTTTGATTTTAACTTCTCCAGATTTTCGTGGATTGATGTCATGTATTTGTAAATTTCCTGTTCAAACCCACGTTGTAGAAAATGAACAAATGCTTATTGTCTACACACCATTTCTATAACCTGATCTCGTCAAAAAATATTCATGTCCTTGTCGATTTCCTTGAGTATTAAATCTCGGTTATCTACTTATCTTCCCCATATTCGGTGGAATCTTCATTCTTCAAATAAACCTCAAGCATTTTAGTGTCATGTGATAATAAGATGCACATGCTGCGATGACACTTGTCACCGCTCTTAACTTAATCAAAGTCATGCAACATCAAAAAGTTAAGAACATGTGATACCATTCTAAAAAAAATATATATTTTTTATATTTCTAAATTTTTCCATGCTCATTCCAAATACTTTTTCTTTTCAAATTCATGTTTAAACGGTTCTTTGTTAGATTCTAATGACTCAAAAGGTCTAAATCAACATCATTTTGTTGGTCTAGATCTTCCAAAAAGTTCTCCAGTTTGTCTTCATTATCCGAATATTTTGACTATTGACAAAAGTACCCATAAGAATCATGTGGGAATTGATTGCTCTTTCTTTTATTATCTACAACATTCTTGTTATTTTTCAGCATTACTTTCAGAGCTCTTGATCCTTCACATAGTTTAATTACCTTGTTTTCAAGAGATGAATGTCTTTTCCTCTATCTTCGAGTATCATATTGCCCATGTCTTTGGCTCAATCATTCATCATTGTATATTTTATTTTATCCATGGTTATTCGATATAAGTTTGTTAATTCAATAATGAATAATGCGATCACATTTACATTCAATAATAATTTAGTCCATAATGAGCGTATTTAATTTAGAAGAGAGGATTCGATAGGATTCGACATGTTGTTACTTGCTACATTCTCAAACTTTGGTTTTGGTATTATGTTATATGTTTGTGGTTATCCAACATGAGGGTTCTTAATTTTATATATTTTTGATGTTTACTTGATTTTAAAGTCTACCTTCTTCACTCCTATGTAAATGCTCGGTACATAAGGTTAATTCAAATACTTGACAACGGTCAAGTAAACCGAAAATCAAGATGCAATGACACTCAATACTCAACGACAGTCAGTGTGCAATATGTTTTTGGATGTCAATTAGATTCATTTGCTATAGTTCGATCGATGCTTAACTAAGCTACTTTGACTCAATTGAACAAACATGGTAATGCTCAAATGAGAGTTGTTCACAGTGGAAGAGAAGATTGCAAATTCAAATACATAATTTTCCAAAATATAAAATTTTAACATATCATAACCTTAGAGATAAGGACATACAAAAGTCCACATTGTACTTAACATATACAATAAGCAGTCTAATGCAAGTGTGTTGATTTTTGGTAGAGGTTAAATTGAACAAATTCGACAACATCGTTATTAGAATGATCCAAAATTGATCACGTTTTCGTTATTATTTTTTCATCTTCTCAACCGATACGGTTTTTGTGAAGGATGATTTACTCTTACACTCATATATTAACACTATCTTACACTTTCGCCAATATTTTTGTTAGTAAAACCTAAACAATTATGGATTTAAAGCTAATATATTTGGGATATGTTCCTATTACAAAGCTCTACGCTCCTCCTTAGATTGAGCACATTCCAAGATTACAACACTTGAAAATCAACTTATTTTCAACCTTTGAATTTAAGATTGATAAATAATGAAATTTGGGATTTCTAAAACGTGATCATTTTTGGTAGGTATATAGAGCTTTGTAACATGAAAATATCCTCAAAATATTATATTCAAATTTGTTACCGTTTAACTTCTAGGTTTTGCTAAGAAAGATATCGCCGAAAATGAGTTGTGAATATAAGAGCTTGAGGGGATCCTCCCTCATCTTTAAAGGTGCATTTTTGTTTTGTCATCCTGGCTCCATTAAGGAGGTTGGTTTGTTTTGTTCATAGGATATTGAAGACCCAAGAAAATTGATGGTCTCCTCATTAGGTTGCCATTTAAGTCGAGACTCTAAGATGAAGGCAATGACCTTATACTCAGTTTAATGAAGCGGATTTTTACTTCTAATGCCATGATCCAATCTACATATTAATTCACATTTGTTTGTGTATTTATTTGCGAAGGTCAAAGGCCCAGTTTAATCGCAAACCAAATTTTAACCCAAAATCTTGGTTTTGCATTTATCTCACACAACCGTATATTATAAATCCTATTATAGGGGACTCCAAGAATTTGGTTTTGAGGGCTCCAATGGATATAAATGTCCAAAATGTGGATGAGAGGCGACCTAATCCATAAAAAAATACAAAAATACCCTTTGATTAGTTTTATTACTACCTTATTACCCTTAAATAACCAACCTAAATCTAACTAAAAACCAAAAACTAAACTTTAACCAAAACAAATCGTCAACTCTTCCTCTCTTCTTCTTCTCCATCGTCTCTTCTTCTTCTTGATTTCTTTTTTTGTTCTTCAATGACGATTAATCATCGATTCTCAACCAGTAATTACTTCAATTAGGTAAGAGCCGAAAAACCCACCATTTTTTGTTAATTGCATAAATAGGTTAAATTCGATCAAATTAGGGATTTTGAAATTAGTTTCAAAACTACATAAGTAGGGAAAACCAATATATTCCCGATCGTAAATAAATCGACTCTATGGTAGGGATATATTAATTTCCCAACTGTAAACCAATTATACGGTTGAGAAAAATATGAACTCCCAACCGGATATTTTTTTACTGAACTTCCAACCGTAAATTAGTGGGGATATTTTCTTACCCGCCAAATTTTTCAAGAAATATTTTCTCCCTATAAAACCCAACCAGAAGTAGTTATACTTAATATTTTTTCCAATCATAAGTTAAATTTAAAAAGAAAAAAAAATTGTTCTTGTTTTTCAAACCGTAACTATAAATTTTGATCTTATTTAATCACAGTAATTATTCCAGGATATTCCAGTCATTAGAAAATTAATAAGCTAAGGGATTTTATCAAAACCGTAACTATAAATTGTTCTTGTTTTTTGTTTACCAAATTTTATCATCTAGCCCTCAAAACCAAAATCTTGAAGCCTCAATAATAAGATTCTATATTAGAGAAATTTAAATGTAAGTGGAAACATTACATAGCTCACGCCCGGTATCTACTTACTCCCTCCGTTTCAAATTTGCACATAAACGGAGGGTGTACAATATTTTGTTTACCATAAGTAGCTAACTCTGTAGGTAACGTTATACATAAAACAACACTTGGCCCAGGTGTTCATTACACGATAATAGGCAATTTTCTATTTTTGCTTGCTTAACTTATCAGTCTTCATTGCAGGTAAAAAGGACTCTGGATAAAGCACGCTTCACACTCTTTATCACTAAATATCCACACCAATAAAGGTGACGGAGTCCCTTGTAGTATGTGCCATAAAGTGTTGGTTCTGTTTTGCATATTCTTCACAGTTAATAAGCGTTAATATCACCGGAACCTTTAGAGCATTTGACGAAAACAATAATTTTAATATACGTTGCTCACGAAACATCTGTAACTATGGGAACACGTACTAAGGCTTCACAAACTTTTCTCTAGCCAAGTTCCTCGGTAAAGAAACTAGAAGATCTTGAGCTCGTCATGACAGCATCCTGGTGTCAATTGCATGTCGGTCGTCAAAATCAGTAAATAGATACTCTAATCTTCATGTCTGCTAAAAGAAAGCCAAAGTTTTAGTAAAATTAGTGCCCCAAGACTCTATAGAAGGCTCAATCTAAAATCTTTGAGTGACGCAAATTCCCAACGGAATCTAGATATAATCCTTAGAAAATGTGAACTTAAGAATCTAGGCACTTAAGACCTCATCTTTTTTTCCCATTTCACCAAGATGAAAGCTACAACTGGAGGCAAGTGTTGATCCCAACAACTTTTCATTTCACAGAAAGATAATGTAAGAATAAATGGGAAAGCAAACAGAAGTAGATCTTGTGTAGAAGAAATCAATATGTTTTGTGAAGAAATAGTATTGATATCTCGGGTGGATGGTATACATATCAACATTCTGCAGGGTATTAATACACGAAAAACAAAATTACTCAAAACTTTAAAATTGAAACTAAATGAACAGAAAGAGGCGAAATAGATAATAACCCAACAAAAAATTTAAAGGAAATGAATTCTTGGCATCATTAGCTGAGCTGGAAAAAAGGAAAGCAACTTATAATCCACACACAACTTCACAATTAGTTTTGTTTCAATTTATACTACTAAACTAAATTTCCCAGGAGAAAAAAGCAAGCAGGAAGATGAAAATGAAGATACAAATTCAGTGTACTCTAAATATATGATGGAAGAAGTACATGAATTCTGTAACATATTTCATTATCGACCAAATTACCTGGAGATGACAAAAATATCTCCAGGTACTTAATCCTTTTAGTGGTTACTGAAATGCTACTAAACATATTTTCAAGATAACACAAACTTATTTTTTATTGCAACACAATGTATGAACAACACAATCAGTAAATAAGATAAGTCAGGAGAGTAAATTAATCGAGATAAACCAAAAAGGAACTGAATCTGATTGAGTTCACCAAAAAGATTCATCTATCTCCCTTGATGGGGGGGGGGATTGAATATTAGCAGTCAGGTGGAGAATGTCCAAGATGATAACTCAAACAATGAACAAAATTGTGATTGAGTGTCCTTACCGACTTAACCATTTTAGCGAACTCCTGATCATGACTCCCAACAGGTCTCCTCTAACAACAATCTCTAAGACTTTTCTCCAGAGATAAATATAACGCCATCCGCGATGTGTTGTGCTATCCCTGACATCAAAGAGTCACAAATTTTCAAAGTTTTATAGTCTAGGACCCTGAACCATGCATATTGTATAATTCGAAGACAAGGATAGAGATAAAAAAAAATGTAATAAAAATAAGCAAAAGCAAGAGAAATGCTTTCTAATGATGTAAGAATTAAGTTAAGATTAGACACAGATGCTAATGATATTGTAATATTAGTGTCCAAAACCAAAATTAGTCATGCTTCAGTTCATGGTAGTTCTGTATACCACAAAAGGAAGGTATAATATTCTTTTGTTTTCTGTTATCAAGTATTAGCTATG
Organism: Papaver armeniacum; assembly: GCA_023531295.1. Taxonomy (NCBI): domain Eukaryota; kingdom Viridiplantae; phylum Streptophyta; class Magnoliopsida; order Ranunculales; family Papaveraceae; genus Papaver; species Papaver armeniacum. The sequence continues at coordinate 532,862 of JAJJWW010016014.1, read as the reverse complement.
GCCACTCTTTTCTATTTTTGATTAACAATTCACTTACTGTCTTTGGTTGTTTTTGAATTTGATTAAGGTTTACTTGAGCGTGCACTAAGCCCAAAACACATTAAAGAGAAGCTGGACCTGAATCTACGAATGTTTCACCTCCTACTCCAAGGTTTGATCTTTGACTCGATTACACAATTTTATTCATATTTGTAGAAGTCATATGGTGGGCATTATTTGCAACGTATCTATGATCAATTTAGTAGTTAAAATGAAGTCTCGATTTTTCAAGATATCAAGATTCTGGTTACATGCACTTTCAAAGTCTGGTTATATTTTTATAGCCTTGGAGCATGTAGAACAGTTTCAAAGATAACAACATAATCATGTACCCACTGAATAATGCAAAGTCATATCGTCATATATTTTCTTAACTATTATTATGGTTCTCTAAACAACTTTGACGGAGAAAGTAAGGATTGCACTAATAAAATAAGAAAAACAAAATAAAGTGGAGATTCAAACCTGTGAACAATATGATGCAAATCACATTTTTATGTCGAATAACGTTGGACACATAATCCCGCTTGGCTTACAATTGAAGAAACTATATAATTGCTCACCACCTCTGCAAATTGTGCAAGAACGAAAATGGAGAATGGTAAATGAAACAATAAAACTCCAACAAATGGGTAATAGTGTACCAATGGGACAAAATTTATTATCTTCATTAGTTGTAGTGATCTGAATGCTTAGAATGAGCGAAGAAGATCAAATAAGGGTCGTCAATTTGTTTGTGGCAAAAAACCGATCTAGCACCCCGTATACACATTATTCCCAAAATTCATTCTAAGGCTTAATCATAGAACATGGGTTATTGACTTCCATATAATGGTGAGAATATTACCCAAAATCACTATAAAGGAGTTCTCAAAGCGTACTAAAACAAAGCAAACAATTCATTCGTAGTACATAATTATCCCTTATATTCACCTTAATTAGTTGCTAAAAAACATCAAAACGCAAATAATATCATGGTATTCATTCAACGCACACAAAAAAATAATAATATACTCATCCTTATCAAAATTTTCACTGCTAGGAGGATCAAAGAAAACACCACTTGTGGTCCAGATTTTCCACCATTGTGGCCGCTCCATATAATTAGTTATGAAAGCGGGCCAAATTATCGGAGATTAATAATCTGTTTTACTTGATAAACCTAAGTATATACATACAACGGTTTGTTGCTCAATATTAACACTACCCCAGATTCCCCAAGTCACTATACAATAGAAAAATCTGATGGTTCATTAGTCTGTCCAATTTATTTGAAGATGCTAGGCAAACTAATGGACTATACCATGTCAATCAACACGAACACACATAATCGCTAATTGACATGCTAGGCAACATATTATGATGGTTCATTAATCTTGCACAATAAATAACACCGTAATTTAAAAAAGGTTAACCCAAAATAGATTAACAGTGGAGAGTTAGCTCAATATGACAGACCTTAACCATTACATTTGTCTAAGACTGCAATTGTGGCCAAATTTAGATTGTTCAATCTACGAACCCTCTGAACACCTCAACAATTTTCTTAATTTGCCATAAAGTTCAGAATAAATTCCCGGAATGGCCCAATTCCTAATTCCCACCATTTGCAGAAGTTATTAAAAAAATGTTGAGTCTACCATTTTCAGGACTTATGGCATGGAAGTTCATCAGTAGATTCAGTACTTTTGAGAAAATGAACAATTTGATATCCTGATATAACATATCTTAGAACATTTATTATACCCTGCCAAACGTAATAGCATGTTGGGCCAACATACAATGAAACTGAGTACAACTGCTTTTCGACACAGTTTATCAACATTTACTTGTTGCCCAAAACATAATGAACTTCAATTACGAAATGTTATGCCTGTTTTGAGAATGTGCCTTTACTTAAATCAGGCATGTAGTTCATCCACCTAAGTCAACAGGTTCTGCCACACCTTTGAAGACTTGCAAACATTTTCCATTTTGAGCAACATCAACAAAATATTCTGCAATATATATCATATACAATCTAGTGAATAAATAATTAGTGTATGGAACCATGCTTAGATACAGAACTCCAACATCCCTGACCATACTTAAAGTGATATGGGACCATCCCTGATCATACTCCAACAATTTTGTCATGTTCTTCAGAAGAACCCTGTCTTCATGCCACTTAGGGGCACAACCTTGAAATAAGTTGAGCATTTCAAAGTGAGGTCCAATCTAAATTCTGTATAAACTGGACCAAAAAGAGCTAGAAAATATTTTATGTAAATTTAACAAACCTAAACTTACCGAGTTGAATGAATAGAAATTGGTTGTCGTGTTAGAACCACTTCAATTTATCTACATCGACCTACAATCTCACTATTGTGGCACGTAAATAACTAACTACGCAAAACTTCTGTTCAAAGCTTCGTATATACGCTCCTTGATCCCTCTTCTAAGCAGAACTATGAATCGTCTCCACCATAAGTCCCCACTCTTCCGAATCTCTGACTTCACCATGTTCCCTGCATCATCAAGTCCCATCAAAAGTCATTCTCCAGAATCATCAAATACAGATCAAATATTCTACTTTGATGAAAGATATAAGTCTAAGATCATTCTCTGAACCAAAATATGTTAATCAATTTGGAGGGGATAGAACCTACCTCAAATGAAAAGCAAATGAAGAATCGTACACACTACTAATATTTGAGTACATCGCCAGAGCGCCGTATGAACACATATCATGCTTTATTGATGGTTGATGTTGACAACACCAAAGAGTTCAACCTTCATCCTCGTAGGTATATTCTTTCCATGAGCAGAGATAAAGATGCTTCAGTAGTCAACTTTTGCTCATTTTCTGTACTTGCAACACCCTCTTGATGAAACTCCCCATCTTGTAACTTCTACAGCTCTTTAATTTGGTGCAACGCCTACATTTTATATCGCACCTACGGTTATAAATCCATAAATCCTTATAAAGAAAAAACTAATAACATAACTGCAAAGGTGAGATAAGATTATATACCATTTGGGAGAATGAGTAAAAGGTCATCTGGGTTGACAATGACGGAAGTGGAAATTCAATTAAAGAGAGATAATCCAAGGCAGTCGATGCATGTCCATAGTAGATACGACGTCCCTCTGATAACAATACCACCTTGTTAAAAGCAGTATATGCAAGTTCTGAAATCATACTTGAAAAATAATTTGGTTATCAATACGATTACGATTCTGAGAGATATTAACTAAGAATATGTACTACCTTAATAATTTCACTGATTGAAAGGTATCATGTTTTTTCCTCTACTTGTTAAGTAAGTCAAATCCGTAGATGCTTCAATGGATCCATCACGGATCCTATGAAATATAAAATATATCTAAGGTTACTTATGGAGGAAGGGGTTGAGTGTGTATTATTGGTATAAGAGCGGCACATAACAGAAGTGTAAAAGTATGATCACTAATCCACTAAACAAAAGACATTAATTACTTTTGAGTTTTCAGTGCAGCTTCAAGATCCCCAATAGGCCATGTCCACAGATGGTACTCTAAAAGCTTTGTTCCTCACAGCGTATCTTCCATCCATTGCTTCACACTTGCAACAAAGGCCTCTGTCATGTCGTAAAGACCGAACTACAAAAAGAAATAAAGTAAGGTAGAAAAATTAAACACACTAATATCCATTCAATGCGCAATATGACATCAGCTTGAGAAATATCTTTCCTGATGTTTACTATTATTGAACATTACCCCACTGAGACGTTTCAATCCACACATGTTCAACTCCATAAATAGTTACGATGGATAGTGGAATAGGATCACATAGGAAATGGGAAACCAAAAAGAATTTGTAGTATGTTAAATTCAATGGAATTCTATACGAAAAAAAGGAAGTAACCATAGAGGATGGTTGAAACTTGCACATATATATCTTTTCCTTCAAGATCTTCACATTTCTAATTTGAAATCAGTCTAGGTAAGAGTTTAACCGCACTTTGAAGAAATGAACTTTGAGAATTCTAAACCTAACCAAATTACCAAGAACATATATATATACAGGAAAGTAACCGAAGTCAAATTTCCAATCTATTCATCTCAAAAAATTTCCGTTGTGGTGGATTGTATGGAAAGCAGAAAGAGAGAATAAAATATGATACATCACTAAGTCAACAGAAGCCAACTTTTTCCCAAATTAAAACCAATCTGATTCTTAAAAGAAGTACAGATTTAAAAATCCAGAGTTTCCACATATTTACCTTGTTCTTCCTTTTCTCTGTGTCGTCTTTGAAATTAAACTTTTCCTTTTAAATCAATGTTATAAACTTTGCCCCATCAATTTCCTACATCAAGTACATAAAGCAAACACAAATCAGCTTACATCAATCAAGAAGAGAAAAAATAAATAAATACAGATTCAAGATTTCTAGGGTTACCTTCTTCTTCCTCTCCTCTACATCTACATCGTTTTTTTTACTAAACTAAACATAAATCGCAGAGACAGAATCAAATTAGTAAAATCAGTCAGCCTATATCAATCAAAAAGATTAATAAATAAATTACAGATTTGAAAATTCTAGGGTTTCATCATGTTTACCTTCTTCTTCCTTTCCTCTGCATCTTCTTTTTGATTAAACTTCCCCTCCTGAATTTCCTGCAAACATCAAGCACACAAACCGCAAAAACAAAAACTGATATGCAAAAATCTAAAGTTTTTGTGTGAGAAAGAGGAGAAGAACTGTCGCAGCAGAAAAAGAGAGAATTTTTTTATGTTAGACAGATAATAAAAACATCCCCGAGCATCACCACGTATTCATGAATAAAGGTTGTTATTTCATAGCCGGGAGTCTTTCGCAGCCGTCTAATGACTACTCCATCCGGAGCTTCTCGACCTTCGGATCAGGGTCCCCATTAAATGATGTCCGTCTGATAGCCCTGGCTATCATGGACATAAACCTCATACCTTTTTATAACTATGATTCGGGGTCTGGTTTTAAAACTCTTTTAACTAGGGGCCTCATATTATGGGTTATCCATGGGTTGGGCCTTAGGATAAGTCCTATGGGCTAGATTGGACTGCTAGATTGGCCAAAAAATGTTGCAAATCATGAAAAAAGTGTGGGAAAAAAGTTAACACTCAATCTGGATACTTCTCTCTCCTAGCAGTTGCTCGCAGTCGCACTATCAGCGAGATTGAAACGCTGAATGGTGCGACGCTTAAAAAGTGATGCAAACGCTGGATGGTTCGGCGTTGTACGAATATTCCAGAGAATAACGCCAAATGGTAAGGGTTTTTTTGGACGCTGAATGGAGCAGCGTTGAGTGTGGGGAATTAAACTCGATTTTAGATGCAGAGAAGTACTCCTAGCAATTAATAGCGATAGACGTGATGTAACTTCAATTAATGTCATTAGGTAAAAAAGAAGATGAACAGAGTTCGAAATTTGAACCAGTACCATAGTTGTACCCCTAGTTCCATTAAAAACGTAGACTAGCCAGACGTACAGGTAAACATCAACGGCTAAGAACAAAGAACATATTAGATGGAAGGCTAAAAAGGCAGAGAAGAAAAGATAGCAGGAGACAAAAGTTTTTTTTGGACGCTGAATGGAGCGGCGTTGGACGCTGATCAGTTCAGCGTTTCGCTGCTAGATTGGCCATCCCATAGGGGTTAGGAGGTTGCCCAGGCTGACGTGGATGGCCAATCTAGCAGCTAGATATCTAGCCCATAGGACGAAGCCTTAGACTAATTTTCCCATTTGCTTACCAGGCTGGGGCGGGTAACCCGATACAGTATCCAGATTCCCACACTAGTTGGCAACCAAAACCTAAGGCAGGGAAGAAGAGTAGAGTCTCTTTCACAAAAGTGAAAAATACTAGAACCCCCTACTATATGGGTTCAACATATAGAAGCCCCACTAAATGGATCCTTCACTATCAACTCCATACTTTCAGTTTTTGATATTTCTAGGCCCAGAACTTTAGAATTCAGGGCTTGGTAATAAAGTTTAGGGTTTGAGGAAAATTAGTAATACCAAAATTACCCTTTAGTATAAATATGTGATAAACCTACCTAGAGATTATCTTTTCAGTTTCATTTTCGTTTTCATTTTCTCTCTCTCATTTTCTTTGGCTCTCTCTCAGATGAAGAAACAGAACGAGAAGAGACGATAAGAGAAATATTCATTTAGAAAATGATTTCAAAACATAGATCTAAGCTTTACAACCAAAGATAAACATAAATTCGACATCAAGATCTCTTGTTCGTCGGAGATTCAATGAAAATCAATAGAAAATGAGTGATAATCATCATCAACAACAACTGAATCTGAAGATTCTCCTAGAAATCAAATGAACAGGTAGCGTTTCAGTTAAATCGGTTGATTTAATTCTTAGATTTTGTTTTTTATTTTCTACAAAATCATTTGAGAAACTTTAATAGTTTGATTTTAGTTCAAATCTGTTACTGAAATCATAAGCAGAGTTAGATCTGTTACAATCTCACCTCAACTTTACTTTTGAGAGAAAATTTTCAAAGAAAAATTTCTAGGGTTCTTGAACGAAATTCGATCTATCTTTTAATCTCTTATCTTGATCGAAAATTGGTTTTCAGATTCAAAATCTGTGAATCATTATCTGTTTTACCCATTTATTTGATGCAAATTCATTGAGTTTTGATTTTCGAACTAATTTTGAGCTCATCTTCGGTGGATTTTGTTCTTGGCAGATTGTTTGAAGTTCAATCCTTGTCCTGAAGATGAAATATTAATCAATGAAGATACCTGTAAGCGTACGGATGAATCTAAGCAATTTAAACAACGATTTCGACAGAAACTCAGTGAAATCAGATAAGTTTCTTTGAACTTCTTTACGGTTTATGCGATTGATGGATAAAACTTGTAGAACAGGAAGATAAAATATGTGTAAACTTTTTTTAATGTGATTAGGATTTGAAAGTATGATTTGTTTTAGTGTTTTATAGGTTTGTGTTTTTGAAATATGTGTATTATTGCGATTACGAAATAATTTCTCAACTTTCACATTCAAAAAGACATGTAGGTGGTTTGATTTGTAAAGTAAACAAATTGATATGTGAAGTAATGGTGATCTTTAACTTGTCTTATCTCTTATTTGCAGAGGGAAGTTCACTTGCATCGGTAAATCTAAGAGGAAACGCCTGGAAACAAGATTCCTTGGTAACCAAAATTCTACAGAAATATCCATATTGTTGTGTATCTTCTAGTTACACAAGCTAAAGTGGATGTGTAACTTCTAGTTACACATGCTAAATATATGTGTAACTTTTATTTACACATACTTGACCGGATGTGTATTTTTCACAGAATCATATAAATCACTCTCAGACAATAGTCAGAATCTCTTTGTTCATCTATTTACTTGAAAATGTTGCATTCTTTCCATTAATGTTGCATTCTTTTCATTCTGGTTCGATTTTAGTTTGTTTATCTTGAGTCTTGGCCTACAAATATGTTGTTTGATTAAAGAATTTGTGGTGGTGTTGATGGTGGAGGTGCAACTGCAGGTTTTGGAAGAGGATAAGGAGGCAGGGGTGGTAGTGCATCAGGTTTGGAGGATAATTCGGATTTGGAGTTAGTGGTAGTGTTTTGGTATGAAGCAGAGAGGTTTGCTACGGATGCTGGAGCTATACTGGACACTATAAGTTGGATCTACTTTACATTCTGCTTGTATTGGCTTTTTTTTTATATGTTGGTAGTCATGATCTTGCTAGAACATGTATGAACAATAGTAAGTTGATACTGGTTCTTCAGGTCGACTATTTATTGGTTTTAAATGCCAAATAGCTTTTAGCATTTGTTGAAGTAAGTGTAGGAGAAACTAGTGAAACAACAGAAATGATCAACTTGTTGTGAACGCTTATAAACTATTAGCTTTTAGTATGATTCCTTCATACTTTACGAGTACGCAATGATAATTGGATGTGTAGATACTACTTACACATGCTAATTATATATGTAACTGCGAGTTACATATTCTAATTATATGTGTAACTACAAGTTACACATGCTAATTGGATGTGTAACTGCGAGTTACACATGCTAATTATATGTGTAAAAGTTTGAGTGAACCAGAAATGATGAGAAGTTCTGTTTTATTAGTTGCATGCAAAAATTAAGTAGATGCCTTCGGATTGAGTTTGTGATTTTATGAGGTGAAATTGCAAAGTGTTGTAACTATCCTATTGAGTTTGTGATTGTAAGAGGTGTTGGTGGTGGAGGTGCAGGTGTAGGTTTTATAGGAGGATTTGGATCTAGTGGTGGTGCAGTACAATGTAAGTATAGTCAATTTTTTTGTTTAACTTCCATTAAACTATGAACTGATAATTGCATACGGTTTAAATTCTAAGCTTGTGAATCTAAGGAAGGTTTTTGTTTTGGTTTCAAATGATTTTGGTAGATTTTGTATGCACGTGCTTATACGTACGAGCTCTATTTAATAACATATAAACGCATTTGACTGTAAGCTAACTAGTTCGATCTGTTGTTATTGAGTAACAGGATCATGTTGATTATACATGGGTGTGGATGTGTAACTATTGATTACACATGCCATGTGCATGTGTAACTCAAAATTACACATGCATTTTGTATGTGTACCAGCTAATTACACATGCTTGTTTTAGTAGTGTTTAGAGTATGGATGTGTAATTACTATTTACACATGTTAATTATGTTATTCATACAGGATACAATTGTGCAGCAGAGGAGTCGTGAAAATAGGGGTTCTGGTGGAGCAACAATCCAAAAAACATGGTGAAGTATCACATTTGCTGACGTTGCAGGAGTCGATGAGGCTAAAGAGTAGTTGGAAGATATTGTGGTATGCCTAAGAACTTTCTTTATTGGCTGGTAGATTGTAAAAGTAGTTACACTAGCATCTACTAGTTATATACCTTTCAAATTATTATGTTGCAATTTTCAGTTGATTAAGTGTTATTGAGTAGATTTTACTATTTAAGAATCGCAAGTAGCTATGTGTGATGTCCTTTTTTCTAGCGTTAATGAACAATATGCTATGAGTACACAAGGCATGTGGTTGTGTAACTGTAGGTTACACAAGCCATATGGATGTGTAATTGCAGGCTACACAAGCCATATGCATGTGTAACTTTAGCTTACACGTATTAATTATATGTGTAACTAATGATTACACATGCATAACTGTTGATTTTGGGGTTTAACTAATGATTACCCATACATAACTATTGCTTGCATTCTGCTTGGTTTTTTGTATGATGGAGTGCGTTCAGTTGAATGATTACATTTACTGGTGCAGCTGCAGTTAAGACAGTGGTAATGGAATAGAGGAAATGAAGTTGGCTGGTGCTGAGATTTGTACTCAGTTGGTGTTGGTTGCAGTTGCAGGACATGGTTTCCTATGGAATTGATATGTGTTCAGTTATGGCCTGAGTCTGAGAACTCAATATTGCAGGCTAGATGCATGTTAGGATAAACAGGTGCAAAGTTGCGAATGTGTGTTGCTTGCAGTGGATTTGCCAGGAAGTGATGCAGGTAGAGAATGATGATACGAGCCATGGTGGTAGCTATAGCTGGTAGGATAAATGTTGTTGAAGGTGTGCACAGTGTTGTTGGACATGATGTGCAGTTACATGTGCTCATAGTGGTCCTGGTGAAGTGCATATGCAGTTGGAGTTGCTGGTTTAGATGCATGTTTAGGACAGGGAAGTGCAATAGCAGGTACTTGTGGTTCTTAGTTTGCAGCTGGTTGGTTGTACTGGTGCTGGGAAGATACAAGTGTGGTGGATGTGGTAGGCAGTGCAGGTGATGGTGAGCGGACAAATTATTGTAAATTATTTCTTGGATTTCGCTTTCCATATCTCGTGTTTTAATTCGTTTATTGTGTTCAAACAACCAATTACTATGATTGTAGTAATTGATGAACGGACAAATTATTGTAAATGAAAATTAAAGTAATACATGTATTTTATGATGAATAACTTGTAGATAACCTTACATATAGCATGTGTAATAAAAAGTTACACATGCACATGGATGTGTAACTTGTAGATACACATGCCATACGCATGTGTAACTTCTGCGTACACATGTTTAACTACAGAGTACACATCTATGTACAAGTGTAACTTTGCATTACACATTTTATATGAATGTGTAACTTCTGGATACACATGTCATATGCATGTGTAAGTTCTGTGTACACATCATGTTGGTGGTGGTCGGCGGTGGTGGCGGTTGGTGGCGGCATTTGCCGTCAGCGGGTGGTCGGAGGTGGTGCGGTGGTGGTCGAGGTGGTTTGACGGTGGTGGATGGCGGTGGTGGTTGGTGGCGGTGGCGGTCGGAGGTGGTTTGGCGGTGGCTGTGGTGGTCTGAGGTGGTTGGAACATCATCACATAATATTTTAATAATTTTGGGCCTAAATTTAAATTTTATTTAATTATGGGCTTGACAATATGCATAAGGGTATCAAGGTCTTTTAATAAGAACTGAACCGTTTTTTGGGGACCAGCCTTTTTTGGGGGGGACCATTGTTTTATAAGGCTCCCTACCCTACAATGTTAAGGGATGTCCTAAAAATCATGAGATTACTAATTTGCCCATTACCCTAATTAAAATTAACCCTAACCTAATAATTGCCTCTAACTTAATCTAAAACAAAACCTAAACCTAAAAAAAAAAAAACAGTTTTGAGGAGAAAACTGTTCTCCCACTTGTTCTTTTCTTCTTCCCCGTTTCAACATCGTCTTCATCGATTAATCGTCGATTCATAAAATTTTCATCGTCGATTAATCAATCGACTATAACAATGGTTCTTCGAAAGCAAACCAAAAGACTTCAAGGAGAAGGTCCTCGATTGGGACATCTAGCAAATCAGCCGAGTGATTTTGAGATTCATAAAGAGGTGGAACTACCAAGTAAAGCCATAATCCAGTATAATAGACGGTTGCAGAAGACTGATTCTACCATGAGACCGATTCGCAGGTATTTTGCAACAAACCCATTACTTTTAATTTGATTTTGATTCGTTTAATTGAATAGAAATCATCAAAATAGGGTTCAAATGGAAGTTACAGTGCATAGTTCGGTTAGGTCGAGTTTCTAAAAAACCCTATTTTGTTAACCGAACTTCCTGAAAGGAAGAACACGAAGAACAGTTCGGTTCTCTAGGTTTCAAAACTAGCTAACCGAACTGCCAGTTCGGTTAGTTCGCAAAGAGGCCTAAAATTTTTTTCTAACCGAACTTAGCAAATTTTACAACAATTTGTTTTTTCACATGTAACCGAACTGTGCTATTGTGTTCGGTTTGTTCGCATAAAAATCTAAAACTATTCAGTAACCGAACTTTACCGGAAAAAAAAATGTAACCGAACTCTTGACAAAAAATCTTGACAAACCGAACTCTTCATTAGTTGCAAACATGTTGAGTTCGGTTAGTTCGCAAATTTTTTTGACAAACCGAACTCTTCATTAACATTTACCAATGTTGAGTTCGGTTTGTTCTCCAAAAAATTGTTGGTAACCGAACTATACTATGGAACACAAAATTAGAGTTGGCCTATTTTTTCGTGAACTTTTGCTATTAACCAAACCTTACGCTGAGAACCCTTATTTTGCATCTGATTTAGTGAATCATTCAGCGGTTAAGCTAATATTTTTTGTTTTCTTGATTGGTGGAAGAGGCAAAAAATCAAAAAAACCTTTACTGGAAAATCTTAGAACTCCCACCCCTCGAGGCAAAGTACATTGTGATGCCGGTCACCGTGGAACCAAAAATGCTAAGTATAGAGGTGGGTCATTACTGGGTGTTGTCATCCAAGATGGTGTTAATAGAGATAATGTTGACAACGTAATCCAACAAGTTAATGAAGAGATCGTGGAAGCGATGGGCAATGAAGAACAACATCAAGGTGGAGAAGGTGAACCTCTTTGAAGGAGGAGGAAATGAGGGTGCCAATGATGGTGAACCCACCAAGGAGGAAGAAATGAGGGTGCCAATGATGGTGAACCAGCGGAAGGAGGAAATGAGGGTGACAATGATGATGGTGAACCAGGTGGAGGAGGAGGAAATGAGGGTGACAAAGATGAGGAAGATGGAGATAAGGATGATCTTTGAATTAGATGAGGACTTGGAGGAAGAGGAAGTCGAAGAGGAAGAGGCACAAGTAGAAATAGTGGGAAAGAAACCTAGAAAGACGCCGAAAACGCCTTGTGCTAGATATTCATACATTCCTGATGACAATTTGTGTTTGCCTCCAAAGAATCCAACTTATGGTACTCCAAGAGATGGAGGGGAGGTATTGATGGGCTACAAAAACTCATGGGCTGCCAAGATCTTTGCGACAAAGGTATGGTTCAATCTTAACCATCAAGATTTCTCAATCTTTTTGTTATATTTTGACATATATTGTTCTTTTCTATATATTAGTATATAAGATATGATGTTGCTTTTGTAGGATCATACTAATGTTGTTCGTGTTTTGAAACGTCAAAAGAACAAGATATGGAATATAGAAAATGAGTGTGATGAGGTCCGCTTGGCGGTATCATTGTGTACTATGGAATGGGATACAACATGCGCACCAAAAATTTGATGATCACATTTCTTATCGCATTTGCCGAGAGGTCTTATCCAGAGACGGATACCTTTCATCTACCTTTTGGTGAGATGGCAATAACTCCGGATGATTGTTTTAGAATCACAGCCCTACCAATTACAAGAAAAAGTGTTCGAGATGGCTACGATCCCTCGATGAGTTATGAACTTATTGAAAAGCTAGTCGAAAGGTGTCTAGGATGGAGCGATAAAAAGGCACAATGTGAGTTTAGACGAGCTAACAAAGAGCCCAAGGAAGGTGATGAGTATAATGAGTTTGAGGCAGACCGCACGTACAAGAAGAAGTTGAAAAAGATCAAGCTCAAAACCTTGTTTGATGAGTTTTCAGGGACGAAAGATTTGGTTGCTCGAGGAAAGTTGGTGATGACAGAGGAGAAGGTTAAGCACCATGTGACTTCTTATTTGTTATATCAACTAGGAACCATTTTCTTCCCTGACAGTTCAGGTCACGTGGTAAATGCTCATTACCTCCAGCTATTGGACCCCCGGATGAGGTAAACAACTACTTTTGTTGGGGCATTGCGGTGCTTTCATTCGTTCAAGAGGAACTCAGAAAAGCTTCGAGGCTTAAGAGTCTATATTTTGGAGGCTTATACACCCTTGTTCAGGTACCCCGTTAAATTATCATTTGTGTGTTTTAATATATAAGTGAATGAATGTGTATTGTTACTAATCATATTGCGAATGTATTATTTGTTGCCTCTTCTTATAGGTTTGGGTGTACGACCACTTCCCTAAACTTCAATTGTCTCATGCTCACACTCCTTTGCCTTATGGGAAGCCTACAGCTGGTAAATATGAATTTTTGAACTCAAATGAAAAGAATAAGAAAAAAAAGGTGTTGGAGATGAGGGAGACATTGGATAAGTTAACGATGGAAGATGTGGTTTTCCATCCTTACACCATTCCATCGGATGAAGACGAGGAGGATGTTGAGGTTATTGATTTCTCACCGTTGCGGCGTATAATGGACCGTTGTTTCATCCTGGAGGTTGTACAATGTATAATCCTCGAAGAGTATTAAGACAAGTTTCTTGTGTCCAAAGTGTCCCACAAGTGGAAAACTTCAACTTCAAGGTGAAGAAGCAGGGAACTAAGAACACCGAGTTGAATTTTACCCCGAAATACGATCCTGCTCCATCTGTGGACCACTGGAGAACTTTGGGGATTATCTTGTTCCAGTTGAAGAGTTACAATATTCGTTTGATGAGCCAAATGCCGTTGACGATGGATATATGGAATGGTATGAACATTTTTCTCATCCTCGTGTAATAAACACTGTCCAACAAGCCCGTGCTGAGAAAAAAAAAGCGAAGGCAGTGGAGAAAGAGGCTAAGAAAATTATGAAGCATACCCCTATGTGTGGTGATGAGGCCTTGATCTTGTGGAATTCGGCGGTAAGAAATTTACTCTTATTTTTTGTTTTTCAAAATGTTATGAAGTATTGAAAAATAATAGTTACTTATGTTTTTGATGAGAATAGGTGAAGGCAAGTGCTAAATTGTTGAAGAAAATGATGGCAAAAATCCGGAGTGGACAGTAGATGGATACTCGAGAACAAACAGAACCTCTACAACCAAATAACTAATGTTTTTAATCCCAACCTTGTCGATACAAGCCAGGTTGATCCAAGCCAGACCATGCCGTCGAAGAGGAGTCGCCGAGAAGGGGAAGGTTCAAGTCGGATGGTTGAACAACAAAGCAGTGGAGATGACACTCCTAGTGACGAAGGACGACCTAAAGCTCCTAAACCCAAGAGTAGAAAAGTTTCTGGTAGTGGTCGTGGTAAATGAGTGATTGCAACAATTATTACTCTGGTTTCTTATGTTTGGAAGACTTTTTAATTGCGGATTTGGTAGTTTGGTTCCTTATATTTGGAATACTTTTTTATGGCGGATTTGGTAGTTTGTTTCCTTATGTTCGTGTGCTTCCAACATTTAGTGATGTGGATTAGTAAATAAATTTCATAATTTGGTTTTTAATTTGTGTTCTAAGGGATTAGTTTGGCTATTTGACGGTTAAGTGTTTCATTACATTCAAATTTTTAAGAAACAATTAGGTAGTTCGGTTAAGAGACTAAATCTCGTAAACAACCGAACTCCCATGTTCTTGATTCGGTTGGTTCTCCAATTTCAAATCTAACCGAACTCGTATACCAAAAAAAAAAAGAAGTTCTGAGAGTTGTATTCGGTTTACTGGTATTATTTTGCGAGTAATCGAACTATAATGTTCGGTTACCTGCAGAAAAGGCAATCCAACCGAACTCATAACAAGAAAATTTCAAAAGTTACAGTGTAATGTTCGGTTACCTGGTATTATTTTGCAGGTAACCGAACTACAATGTTCGTTTACCTGCAGAAAAGGCAATCCAACCGAACTCATACCAAGAAAATTTCAAAAGTTACGGTGTAATGTTCGGTTACACAGGTATTATTTTGCGGAATAACCGAACTCGGTGGTCCAAAAGTTCGGTTGGTTTGCTGATTTTGCAATCTAACCGAACTCACAACAGCTAAATCTTTCAAAAGTTACAGTGTAATGTTCGGTTACCTGGTATTATTCTACAGGTAACCGAACATTACACTATAACTTTTGAAATTTGGTGGCTTGCACTGTTCGGTTACCTACGATTTACAGAACCAACCGAACCGATGAGTTCGGTAATCTCGATACATTTGTTATGTAACCGAACTATATATTTTGAAATTTGAATGACACTAATTTCAAGTAACGGCTATTTTTATAGCCGTTATACACCCCAGTGGTATAAATATGTGTCTCATAGTTAACATTTTGTCTCAAAATCTTCTAAAAATGGCAGCCACTACTCCTAAATTTACTCTAGATGAAGATCTATCTCTTTGCAGAAACTACATACTATACTATCCAAAGAGGGGTGAAGAACGAAGAATGAATGGTATTATGAGTCAAAGTTATTGGGGGGGAAATTCATGAGAAATTCTACTCCGACACAACAAACCCTCATAACCGTGATCATATAGCTTTGTTCATTCGATTCGACAAGATTAGAGCTAGAGTTGTGGAATTTATGGCTTTATTTCGTATTGTAAGGCGGTATCGACTTAGGGGTGAAGGATTCTCCGAAATAATTTTAACATCAAAAAACGAATGGCGAAGATGGAAGAGAAAGGATTTCAAATATGAATATCATTTCCGCCTCCTTAAAGACTTTTTCATAACGCGTTTCGGATATTAAATGTTATGCAGCTTTAGTTTTAGTTCGTCAATGTCCTCTAATTTCATTTCCTAACCGAACTTAAGTCTTGATGTCTCACTTTGTTCGGCGATGTCATGTAATTAAGTTCCAATATGAAAAAAAAAAAGTTCCAAAATAACAGTCTCCTCTCTTATTCTTATGAAAATGTTCAAAGCATAACCCAAAAATAAGACCTAATTCCAAAAAAAAAAAAAAACTTTGATTCTTATGATGATGTTCAAAGCATACTTAGTTTAATTAATGGTACATTTAATCATCCGCAAGGGAAACTGCACCCTCGTGTATGATTTTTTCCGAATCATTCAAAGTATTCCACATCTCCGTGTTATGCTCGTACATAATGCACCATCCCAACATTGTGTCGGGGTTAAATCCATGCCAATAAGAGTTTCCGCATATCGGAGGCAGTGGACAATCGTCTTCTAACCGGAGGCCTATAAAATGGTTGTTGTTAACAAGCGCAATCACCACTCTCCTACGTTTAAGTTGCTCGACACATATTTTTGTTTTCGGAGTGTATGTGAAACTAGCACCTTTTGAGAAATAGTGAACCACGCAATTGAATGCTTCGGCGATTAAGTGCCCACATATCGGCATGCCCATCCAATGATCCCTTGTGATTGGATCCCCCCGTGGAGACGCCTTTGATACCTAACAAACTGCACATTGAGACTAGCATCCCCATCGGACAACATTCGCTTGTAAAATTCCGGGTTGTCCTTTAGCTTCATCAACATCCTTTGCCGGACATAAGTGATTTGATTATCATTATACTGACTTCGTACCTTCAAAGTGAAAGGCCCTAGTTGTTGTACGACAACGTGGAATCCGCAATTACCATCCGGAGGGACGTCATCGGTGGATATGACGTACTTTCTAATATATGGAGGTAGCTCTTCCAAGTACCTTCTATCAACAAAAGTTGATGTATCATCACTTGGTCGACTTCTTTCTTGGATGCGGCATATTGGAGCCTTAAGCTTCACGTCTCGTTGAATTGGTTGGCTACGTTCCGATGGAGTAGGTGGGTTGGTTGCGAGCGTAACATCGGTCCTTTTTTCTTCATATCCCGTTCACTTGTTTCGCCCTTTTCCACAATATTCCTAGACATTTTCTTAGAATCTTCTTGATACTTCGCCGCGGTATGCTCATGCCCACTAGGGTCTCTAGTAAAAGGGGTCATTTCACTTTTCCTCTTAGCCAACACCTTTGCATATTCTCTTACTTGTTTTTTCGTTTCTTTGGTGATTGGCCTACCTTTGCCCTTGCCTTTTTTTGGTTCGTGCACATTCTCCGAAGTGTGTGGATAAACAATTGGCCGCATGTCATCCCAAAAGATTTGCTTTTCGAGTTTGTTCATGTTCCGGTACATCTTGATAACGATTCTTCCCATCTCATTGTCACCAAACTCTTCTCCGACATCGCCCTTTGGAGGAGGGACAAAACTTAATTGTTGCCAATATGGATCTATATCGCTTAGAGGGATTATGCCATGTTCATACTTAACTATCATATGGCGACAAGGGAGTCCCATAGACTTCATCATGTTGCAAACACACACCTTGTCCGGCTTGGTTCCCCATATGTCAATCAAATTCACCTCTACCATTAACCTCTTAATGCAAGCACGTGAAACATTATAATGGAGTCCCTTGAATAACCGAAGGTCCACCATATTCTTGATGTTACCACCTTTGTCTACAATCTTTTTG
Organism: Papaver armeniacum; assembly: GCA_023531295.1. Classification (NCBI taxonomy): domain Eukaryota; kingdom Viridiplantae; phylum Streptophyta; class Magnoliopsida; order Ranunculales; family Papaveraceae; genus Papaver; species Papaver armeniacum. The sequence goes on along the minus strand of JAJJWW010016014.1, from coordinate 515,255 downwards.
TACTTCATGATGCGTCTTTTTTGAAACTTCTCTTTAATTCTATCAATCTCGCGGTTGAAGTAATTCTCCATTGAGTTAAACACAATCACAAAATTATCGACACATCCAAAAAGATTTTTCTTCAACCGGTGGTGTGCCGATTCTACCAAACTTGTCGCTTGATTCCCAAAGTGTTTATGGTTGTTGGTAAATGCATAAACGAAGCGCTCTTTATGCGCTTCCAACCATTGCTTAACCACATACGTTATAATATCCTCGGGATATTCGGGGCTAGACCAATGTTCGATAAATGCCGCAAGATTTAGATTATACTCTTCTTCGGTGAGAGACCAAGTCAATGACTCCCATTCACCGGAGAAAGCAACCCATTTAGCGTGATTTATAGTGTATTGTATATTGAATTCCTCTTTTGCATCCGCTTGTTCATCTTCCGGTAGCTTACTAATCTCTTCAAATGCTTTCCTCTTTGGTGGAAAAATTTGAGGCATGCACCTATTCATCACATTACACCATATATGGAACGTACAAAGCATATTATGTGCTAATGGGAAGACTCTCTCTATTGCGTTCATTAATGCTACATCGTTGTCCGTCACTATAACCGCGGGGATATCATCATCTCGGTATATGGCCTTCACTTTTTGTAGCGCCCAAGTGTAACTTGGTTCTTGCTCATCTTCTAGAAAACAAAAAGCAACGGTGGGAACGGTGACTTCGTCGAGGTACGACCAACAATGTTCAACAATGGCATCTCGTATTTGTTAGTCTTGTAAGTGCAAACCATTATAAGAACTTGATGGAAGGATTGAGCCAATTGAACACTCTTCGGATGCGCAATGAAGAGATGCGTTATTTCATCTTCCGGACCTACCTTCTTTTGAACCGCGTAGCCTTTCTCTTTAGCGCAAAAAAACAATTGTTGCATCACTTTTCTATCCTTCCATTCATTCCTTTTAATTGTCTCAATTGCATTGTAAATGGTCGTCAAAGATGATACATTATCCTTGTTATCATCCTTTAGTAAGCGAAGCATGTTAAGTGGTGAAATTCCCATTATCCTAAATTTAGCTATTTTCTCCATTTCTTGAGGAGTGAGCCTTGCGGCCATTGCATGTCCTTCAAGATCATCCGGACGAGGGTGGTTATGATGACCTACCACCTTATCCATAGATAGAACCCATCCATTCTTTTTTTTGCACTTACTAAATACTAGCTTGAACGGACATTTAATTTTCTTTGAGCACGCTGTGTTCTTCCTCGTTGTCTTTCCTTTATACACATAACCCTTCTTCTTGTGACTAACATTGGGATCTCCACTTCTCTCACAAACCATTTCAAAACGAGTTTGGCTTTCTTTTCCATTCAAAACTAATACGCACATGGCTTTCTTGGCATGGTCTCTAGCCCAATTCTTCGCATCAATAGTTTCATCAAAAACCAAATCATTGACATAGTGATTAGATGTATCTTCAAACATCATGCCAACCGGAGAAGGTTGATTATCCATTGGTATAGGTTGACATTCAATCTACAAGAAATGGAACCACATCAATTGCAATCAGAAAAAGTTCGGTTACATGATAATTTTATCGGAAAACCTAACTCAAGTTCGGTTTGTCAAGCAATTTGACAACTAATCAAAGTTTACGTACACTAAATCAAAATTTTATTGTACGTAAGTTCGGTTAGGTAGTGGGTTGGTATGAAGTTTGCGAACTAACCGAACTCATGGACCCTAAAGTTCGGTTATATGATAATTTTATCGGGATAACCGAACTCGGAGTTCGGTTTGTCAAGCAAGTTGACAACTAACCGAACTTTACGTACACTAAATCAAAATTTTATTGTACGTAAGTTCGGTTAGGTAGTGGGTTGGTATGAAGTTTGCGAACCAACCGAACTTATGGCCCTAAAGTTCGGTTATATGATTATTTTTCTGGAAAACCGAACTCAGAGTTCGGTTTGACAACCAAGTTCACAACTAACCGAACTTTACGTACACTAAATCAAAATTTTATCGTACGTAAGTTCGGCTAGATTAAGGGTTGGTATGAAGTTTGCGAACCAACCGAACTTTATACACTAATGTGAAATATTATTTTACGTAAGTTCGGTTAGCTATTGGTTGCGAACTAACCGAACTCATAGACCCTAAAGTTCGGTTACATTTCGGCCAAACCGAACATAACACTGTGTAATCCTATTTATAGAGTTCGGTAACTACTCTCATTAACCGAACTTCAAAAAACCTCCATTAATGGAGAGTTCGGTAACCTGCGTGTTTAGAAAAAGTAACCGAACTACACTTTCAGATGAGTTCGGTTACATGTTCTTCACACAAGGTAACCGAACTAGCCCAAATCTACTCTAAAAATTCACATTTTTTTGAATATTTGGACCAATTCAACCAACATTATCTAAGTTTAGAGTATACCTGGGTACCCAAATAGTCTTCCTCCGGTTGTGGTTGGTAAAATCCATCGTTTTCACCATCTTGATATTGGCTTTGGGGAAGAATACATTCACCATCTAAGAAATAATCCATATCTGGATCATTGTGAAGATTGACATATACTCTAGGAGAGGAAGGAGATGAAGATTCAGATGAGCTATCATTAATTGAATCATCACTTGAATAGTCTAGATTAGTGAACTCAAAATTTTTTTTATTTTCCATGTTTGTGTTCTTTATCTTCTCTAACTTTTATCTCTCAATAATTCTACTTCTTTTTTAAAAAATCTGATTTTTTAATCTCAAATCTTTATTCAAAATCATTTCACTAATCACACTAACTAATATATTAACACTAACTAATCATTAACCAAAAATAATCAGAGGGTAATTTAGGTATTATCATAAATATCTAGATAAGGGGTGACCTATAATTATTTCTAATATCTTACCTAAAATAAAACAATGTTCCCCCAAAAAAAGGCTGGTCCCCAAAAAACGGTTCCAATTTGGGGCCTAGATTTAAACTTCTTTTAATTAAGGGCCTCATATTATGGGTTATCCATGGGTTGGGCCTTAGCCTAATTTTCCCTTCACAAAAATTCTTCTTAATAACGGTCACATAAAAACACTCTAGACTCGAGTCACCAAAAATGGCTGAACTTTCCCTCTTTTTATCTTTCTTTCTTATCCAAATTGTAAAAACCTCTAGAAATCTCAAACAACTTCGTTATGTGGCTCCAAATTTAACGACCCTTGCACCCTCTACAGTCTACCCCACAACCCCTCCGTCTCTCTCTCCACACACACACACACACAGAAAAGAAGATGTTAGCATTCATCTTCAATTTCTCTGGAATCCGTTCATGCATGTTTGATTTCATTTAGATAAACCAGAATTCAAATCAAATTCATGCTTTCCGGCCAATAAGAAATAGAGATTAGAGAACCAAGTAATTAATTATGGAGAGATTTTCACTGAGAGAACATGTATTATTAGGATCTTCATCTAGTCCAAGAAGATCATCTTTGAGTTCCACTAAATTGCAATCAAGAAATTCAGATGTAGATTTTAATGATGTATTTGGTGGTCCACCAAGACGTTCTTCGATGCACGAGTGGCGTAATAGCAATAATAGTCTTAGTGACACTATTAATTCTAATTCATCTGGTGGGGATGACGAAGACGATGGAAATATTCCTTCGCGCAATCCTTGGTCTGGTTTAAGTTCTGAAAAACCAGTTTTTGGAGAGGAAACTATAACGCGTAGGAATTCCCCAAGCAAAGATTTTTATGACGACATTTTTAAAGGCGACGGATTAACGACTTCGACCCCAACTAGACTCAGTTGGGATCATTTGCATTCCAATCCAGCTTCTCGGGTTTTAAGCCCTGCTCGTTCGATGCATACTCCTCCACCTCAATCCGATTCGTTTGGTGGATCATCACTGCCTGTACTACTAAGGTCTTTTGCACCTTCATATCTTTTTTTTTTCTAGAGTTTATTTGATTGCATTTGCATTGATTATACACCATAGACGTCCAATGATAAGATCTAATAGTTTCGTGGTTAAATTTGGTTTTCCGGTTGTTTTCATTTAATTCATCGGATGAGCACAATTTCATTTGCAGAACCATGTGACTGTGGGATAAGGTTGTGGTTTGCGCACGAGTCTTTAAAATTTTGTTTTTGCTGAATTTGTAGCATTTTAAGTCACTAGCCAGGGTGGCCGGCTTATGTTTCTGGACATTCATCTACTGCCGAGACCAAAATGTGCTTTAGTCATCCTTCCTAGGCATTAGGCAAATATGATAGGTGCTGCAACTTGCCAGTTAGATTTCTTTTTATATTGCCATTGACTTGAATTGCTCTGAGCATTTCAGTCTCCCACCAAAACTGGCGAAAGGGGTGGATCAAGCATTCAGTAGTCCTAGTCACAGCCCATTTAAAAGCAAAGAAAGTTCTTCAGCTGCATTTGGCTCTTCATCATCACCAAGTGTCTCTAGAGCTTCAACTCCCGTGGCTCAAGGGCAAGAAGAGTTGAGAAATGATGTCCAACATTCTTACACTAGAGCGTCTTCATCCCGAGATTTTTATGATGAGGGGTTATCAAAAGCTGTAAAGTCTGAAACAAATTCAGAAGTTACTAGCAACAGTAATGGCCAATTTCACTTCTCTATATATAAATGGCCAACTAAAGGTGTGCCGTTAGTGATGCATCTTCGTGGAGGAATTAATATAGTCTCAAAAGGAAAGGGTAAAGCTGAGGGGATTGAAAGTGAATTACCTAAGCCGGTTGTGCAAGAAATTAGCATCTCCTCCAAAAACCAAAGCTGTGGTCTAAATACAATTACGAAAGACACTAAAGTTGTTGAGGAAGTAGCTCGTCGAAAACCTGTATCAGAGGCAGAAACCAAAAATGTCAAGAACAAAGTCAAGGGAAGGGTTAAAGATTTCGTCAAGATTTTCAATCAGGAAGTACCTGTAACACATGTGCCTAGTGTTGAAACGGTAATTCAGAGTCAGAGAACGGGAGCACAAGACATGGGTGAATGTAAAGCAGACGATCAAGAAAATGTTGTTCAAAAGAAGGCTGGTAACAATGAGAAGGTACCCAGCCAAAGAAGTAACGAAGTATCAGTAGATACATCTTCCAAGGTACGTAACTAATAACTATCATTCTTACCGAGTCATATAGTTTCAAATTTGGCACAACTTCATCTCTTGTAGTCGGTCATTCTGTATAGCTCTTGAAACTTACTTTGTCCGGAAACTCTCTGAAGGATCAAGTAGTTGAACAATTGGATAAACCTCGTGTTGCTGAAGACAGAACTTCGTATAAAACTTATGTCGCTTCATCTGAAAGAAATGATACTTCAACCTCGTGTCCTGGTTTGGTTTTTTATTCTACCTATGATCTCTTAAATTTCAATCCTACTTTTTGAGCTCAGATTATGTCCTCCCACATTTTATCTTCCCGTGTATATTACTTGATACAGTCTATCTGTTGTTGTTTGTTTTGTTTTTTGTCAGAACCAATTCCTGTAGTTGTTGAGGCTGTAATTACGAATATGGAGGAATCTCATTATGAAGATCTGCAAGGGAACTGCCTGGTAAAGCGAATCTTTTGTCAAACATGGATCTGATATTTGCCAATCAATCTCTAAACTTGCCAGCAAAATTTGAAGGGATTTTTCTCATTTGGTTATATAAACAGGTCGAAGTACTGCCTCCTGAGCCCGATAAGCAATCAGAAGCTGATCAACTTAATGAAGAAATTAAAGTAATAAATAATAGATTGTGTTTGTGTTTGTGCAGTTGCTGTTGCTTTCAGTTGTTGTTCGATGATTTATTCGTGAGCCATTTTTATTTAATTTTGGTCAATTATTTGTGTGTCATTATACCACAGGCTTCAGATGTTAAGATACGGAAGTGGTCAAGCGGGAAGCAAGGGAATATCCGGTCCCTATTATCAACTCTTCAATATGTAATGTTTCAAGATCAAAATTGCCTACAATTTCAACGTCAATTTTAACTGCATTTGCTAGCTTTTTATTTCTCACTTTTACCATCTATCAATATTTTCATGGATGAAACATGTTTGTTTTCAAGGAATCAATATGCTCATTGATCAAAGATGTCTTCTCTTTTGATGTGCACAGGTTCTTTGGCCTGGAAGTGGATGGAAACCGGTGCCACTAATGGATATAATTGAACAGAACTCTGTGAGGAAAGCCTATCAAAAAGCTTTATTATGTTTGCACCCTGATAAGTTACAGCAAAGAGGAGCTTTGCCACATCAAAAGTACACGGCCGAGAAGGTCTTTGACATTTTGCAGGTGAACATGATTTGTATTTCCATTGTGTGGTCTATATGTTTCTCTGTTTGTGCTCCACAGCACTTGGATATTAAATTTAACATTTCGTCAAACTAAACTGAAAGACTTAGCAAATGCTTGACGTTGACTCTAGAGGGAAAACTTACTTTTTCTCCAGGAGGCTTGGACACAAAACAATTCAGTTGGCACGTTGTGATGGAAGAGTCGCTGACCTGCTTCATGTATGCCAACCTTTCTTGTCAGTAGATATAATCCAAATTCAAAGAACAGATGATCAAATTAAGTTAAATGCTCATTTAGCTAATGTTTGGTGAGTTTCATTATTGTTTTCCATTTCAATGTGTAAAGAAATTGTATATAACACTAGCATCCAGACTGCTGACTGGAAGTTGCAGCGTCAACTCTATTTTTGATAATATAAATTGGTCCACATGCACAGCATACTTATTTTCGTATGGCAAATTTGTCCTAATGATGGCAAGGCTCTAAGACCCCACCTCTCTGACTAGCAAGCACAACCGAACTTATGGCCATAATCACAAGCTGCGGGACACCGAAGGTGTAAAGAACAGGATTTGATCTTGCACATTGGGTTCTGACATTATGTTATTCTATGTCCACCCACGAATCACAAATGTAAAATTAGCCCATATGTAACACGTAGTAGATTCGAAGGGATAAATTCTCATTAACTAACAGAGGAAAGACTAAGGGTGCACACGGTACGGTACGGCACGGCTCGGTTCTTGCCGAGGCCGAGTACCTGTACCTCCCTAGTCTCGGTTCTTAGATTTTGGACCGGTACCTGTACCTCTGTCCTCGGTTCCGGTACCATTCGGGACAAAAATGCGGTACTGTGCACGGTTCCTGGTACCATTACGGGACAAGTACTTTCAGTTGAGAATTCCCGAATTCCGATTTTCCTGTCATTTTTCCAAACAAATTTTGATCATTAAGCGACTTAAGTACATTTTCTTGAGCAACAATATATTAAGCAATGTCTCAATCAAAGCACAAAGTAACAACTAACAAGTAGCAATAATACTAGCAAAGCAAAGTGCCAAAGTCTTGAAAATCTGAAAAAATAACAAGTATCAAAGATGCAGACTGCAATACACTACAGGCACCAGAAGCACACAAACACACACACACACAAACAATACTACAATAGTCTTAACAACTAATAGCTGCAGTACTACACACTACACTGAAGAAAAGAAGAATTGAAGTGGTAGCAGTGGTGGTGAAGTGGTTGTGGAGATCTATTCCACGACAGCACTTGTGGTGGCATTATTGTTGATAGGACCCAGTAACTCTGCAAAAAAAAGTAATAGCAAGTTATCCATGATTGATCACTGACAAACAATATATACACAAACAGACATGATTTCAATTCACAAGCCACAACAACAACAACAACAACAACATGAAAGGACTAAGTAACATAACATAGGCAGACTCTAATTATAGGCATCAATGGTAATGTGTGCATAGTTGGACATAATATAACATGCCATACTAATTTCTTTGCGCAGAAACTAATGCTCATAAAGGAACCTCAGTACCTCACTCCATTAGCTTAGTTCAGAAATTAAAACTCAAGAAACAAATGAAATTAAAAGCATTCATAAAGTGCTTTCATATCATATCCTCAAGATACAAACTTACAACATTAGACAGATTTTGCGCCAATGACAAACAAGGTACTAAAACAAAGTGCTTTCATATCATATCCTCCTACTTAGCTAAGCTTCAAATTTACTCAAACAAACACCAATTCAGTTTACAGAATTCATATTTCACCTCAAAATCGTATCGATAATTCAGCAAAATCACAAACATGAACCAAGTTAACATTTGAAATAACATCTACTATTTTGTAATCAGTCCTCACTAAAGAAATCATTTCACACTTGTAGGATCAGAATATCGCGACATCAATACCTTACGAGATCAATAAACGACAGCGTTGCGAAGGCGTCGCAGACGGGTAAAATAAATGACGCAATGGACGACTATAGCTAGAACACGAGAAAGGTGTGAAGATCTAGCGAGATCTAAAAGAACTGCGAGATTATGTATTTATACACTTGCGATATTTCGCAAGTCATTCCCTAAAATAAAGGATAGTCTAGCTGTCATCCACTATGTACTACCCTATATAAAGAGTTGAACAAGTATGTTGAAGGAGAGATCTTTTTCGGGTGTTAGACAAGTCATTAGGAGAGAGAAAGTTTGTGGTGATTGTAATTTCTTTAGCTCTTTTCTATTTTATCTTGTAAACATTCAAGGAATTAATCAATAAAATCATAGTTGTTCATCTTCAAATGTCTTAGTTGTGTGGATTATTGTGAGGGGTGTAGTGTAGGATTTCCTGCAACTACAACACTGATTCCTACAAATCCTACTATAGTCAAGAAAACATCAAACTAGACTTAACTTCCATGAACTTTCACTATTACAATATCAAAATCGCATCTGAATCCAACATAAAAACAAAAAACAAAAATCAAATTCCACATTCAAAATGAAGCAATACCAAATTGAAATCAACAAAAGTAAGGGGAATAGTTGTATGTATACCTGACGCCTGAAGGCAGGAACATTAGATTTAACAGCACAACCAGGAGGACCATAATCATACAACCCAACAACACCACTATAGATATTAAAGTAGGTATATAAAACAATCTCCTCTCTAATGTATTCACTAGATTCTTCCTAAACACCTCTTTATTCACACCACCAACACTACTACTCCCGTCAGCAGCAGTCAACAATTGTTGTTCAATTGATGATTTCTCAAGTTTCAATGAATTAAGCGTCTTAATAGCTTCATCTAAGGCTGATTTATCAGTAGCAGATGACGATTTCAAATCTTAATAACATACAGATCTAGATTTCATATTACCAAATCAAGCTCAAATTAAAAAATTCAAAGAACCCAGTAATCCAAATCAAATGATTAAACAATAAACACAATAAGGAATCAGTAAAATTGGAGAAGAAAAAAAGCAAAAAAGCTTACAAGAGAAATTTCTTCTTCTTCTGGTTTGCTGATTCTGCAAAAAGACATGATAGGTGGTGTAACTGGTGTTCGTGGAGTTGAATTCTTGAAGAGAAGAAAACTCTTCCCTGTAACTGGTGTTCGTGTTCCTTCTCAGAGAGAGAGGAGCTACAAAGCAGAAGGAGAAAAAAGAAAAAAATGAGAAACCCTACCTAATTTTCTATATATACCACCATCAGATATTCAGATTAAATCCCTAAATCTAATGGTCATTATTACTCGGTACAAACGGGACGGGATGGTATGGGACATGAATAGGACCGTGTACTTGTACCCCCTAGAGGCCGGTTCTCAGTTTTTGGACCGGTACCTGTACCCCCTTCCTCGGTTCGGTATAAAAACAGGTACGGTTCCACCAGTTCCGGGACGGTCCGGTTTTTCGGCTCGGTTCCTGTGCACCCTTAGGAAAGATTATATCAACAGAGGAAAAAGACTACTACAGGAGGTCTTAACAATTCTGTTACAGATAATGGAAAATAATACAGCCGACATTTACAGTGACAGCTATTAATGAAAAAGATGTTACCACACTCTAACAAAGATAAGGGCACTACACACACTTGTGTTGGTTACTACCCCCTTCAAACTGAAGTGGAGAAAACAGTTTCAGTTTGTCCTTCCAAAAACTAAATCTTGGACCAGCAAGACCCTTTGTAAAAATATCAGCAACCTGTTGAATTTTAGAAATATAACCAACCTTGAGTGAATTAGATTGTACCAATTCTCTGATGAAATGGTAATCAATGGAAATATGCTTCATGCGACGATGCAGTACAGGGTTAGAAGCTAGAGATATTGAACTTTTATTATCACACAGTAGTTGAGAAGGAGAAGGAAGGAATTTTTTTTTGAAGCCAAAAGGAAATATATTACTTAGATGGAATTACATAACACCAGGCGATCTTCTTTATCCCTTACAACATCCGCTAACCAGCCAGGGATGGTATTCCAAAAATCAAAAGAAGCTCTTTCAATTCTAGCTTTGTTAGACAGATTATGAGCTATATTGTTGCATGTTCTCTTAACATGACTGACCTGACTCATACTAATACTAGACAAGAGATGCTTTATTTCTTCTACAATCCCCTGACTCCAACAATTTACAAAAGGGGTAGCATCCGTGATAGTTTTAACTAGATTAAGACAATCCGATTCAAGTATTACATAATTAAGGTTTAGAGACTTGGTCCATAACACTTCCTCTTTGAAAGCCAAGCACTCTACTTGTTCAGCATCTAGTCCTCCATAGCAGAATCTCCCCCTGATGCCCTGGAAACTTCCTGCACAATTACGAGCTATTAGGCCAACACTATATTTGCAGTCATCATAAGAAGCATCTATATTAATCTTTATGTAGTTTCTTGGTGGAGGAATCCACTTAGTGTTCAGATTTATATCAGAAGAAGTATTATCCCGTGTTTCTGTTGTAGTAAGGGAATGAACCATACTACGAATTTTCTTTACTGTCCCACAGTTACTTGGATTTTTGTTTCTAAAGATTTTGTCACATCTATTCTTCCATAGGTATCAAGTTGTTGTCATAAAGAGTATGGTGTAATCATTATTCCCTGTGTCCTGAGAGAACCAGCTGTTTATCCAAGATTGTACTGTAGTTTGACTTGTTTGCACATTGTTAGTGTTAACATTCAAGAGCATCCAGACTGATCTTGCATAATCACAGTTGATAATCAGGTATTCCAGGGTTTCTTGCTGTGAGTGACAGTGAGGACAAGTAGATTCTATGTCTCTTTTGTATCTACTGAGTTTTACTCTTGTCGGGACAATGTCTTTTAGGCATATCCAGATAAAGAGCTTTATTTTGTGAGGAGCTCTAATTTTCCACAGGTGCTTCCAAGTTTGTTTTTGGACTATCTGTTGATGTTCAAATTGCTGATAGGAATGAGTTGTTAAGACCTTGTATGCCGATTTAACCGAAAATTTACCTGTATTATTTGGTTCTCAAACTAGAGTGTCACTACCTTGTTGGCTGAGATACATGTTACTGATCAGAGTTGCAGTATGCTGAGGAAATATTACTTTTATAAGAGGGATGTTCCACCTTCTTGGACTGTGTAGCATCAAATCAGAGACATATACAACTCTCAATGGTTCTCTGAAATCATCTTTTGGAGCAGGAGGATAGTCTAAACCTATTACCCATTTATCGTACCATACCAAGACTTTAGTACCACATTTTACATTTCATATATGATACTTCCTAACTTGCTAAAGACCTTCCTCAATTCCTTTCCAACTCCAAGTGGAATTTTGATGTTCTTCTTACAAATGAAGAAATTCACAATGAGGAGAATATTTTGGTTTAAGAATTTTAACCCACAGTTGGTCATATTCAGTGCAGAGTCTCCAAGCTAATTTAGTGATTAGAGCCATATTGTATTGCTCTAAATCCCTAAATCCTAAACCTCCATCACACTTAGAATATGATAGTGAGTTCCAGACAATGAAATTTAATCCTTTGTTACTTTTTTGTCCCCACCAAAACTTTCTCTGAATGGCATTCAGTTTATTTATTGTGTGTTTTGGAAGTTAAAGTTGCCCATGTAGTGAGTAGGGATTGTGTTCAAAACTGCTTTTACTATGGTGGATCTTGCTGCTAGGTTTACAATTTTAGAATTCCAACCTTGAAATCTGTTTTCAAAGGCTTCATTGATGGAGTGAAAAGACTTAACCTTGTTCTTCCCCAATAATATTAGAACCCCCAAATATTTATCTGAAGAACATAGTTGCTTCACACCTAGAGTTTTGATAATGCTCTGTTTTTCTTCCATTGTGACATCTCATGTAATAAAAGCTGCCGACTTTGTGAAATTTATATACTGTCCTGAGAGTGCTCCAAATTCTTAAATAATGTGCACGATATGATCTATGTTTCTCTGATCTGCCTGGAAAAAAGACAATCATCTGCGAATAATATATGATTAACTGAAGGAGCATTTTTAACAACCTTAATGCCCTGAATTTGTAGGTTTTTCTCAGCTCTATTAAGACTACTAGTAAGGAACTCCATTGCAATGATAAAAAGATAAGGGGACAGAGGGTCCCCTTGTCTTATTCCTCTAGTAGGAATTCCTTACAAGACCCACCATTCAGCTTAATTGAAATGGAATTAGTACTTACACATTGTTGAATAAGTAGCCTCCAATCTTCAGAGAAACCAAAGCAGTCCAACATTTTATTTATAAAGCTCCACTCCAGTCGATCAAACGCTTTCGACATATCCAACTTTAGAGCAATCTGAGCTGATTTCTTCTTACATTTCTTCATTGAGTGGATTAATTCATGAGCTATTACAATATTATCATTAATTAGTCTTTTTGGGACATAAACGTAGGTGTTGGAGATATTATTTTATGCATGAGAGGTTTCATTCTAGTTACCAATAATTTGGAGATAATCTTGTATGAAATGTTGCAGAGACTAATTGGTCTGAAGTATAAAGGAGTGACTGGGTGTTTTGTTTTTGGAATTAAACAAATGGAAGTTTGGTTCAAACCTTGGGGCATCTGTTTTTTTGAGAAGAAATCTTGAGCCATTTCTGTGATGTCATCTCCAACAGTTGACCACTGAGTTTGGAAAAAACTAGCTGGGAAACCATCTGGTCCCGGAGAATTCCAACTCTTTAAACTTTTAACCACATAGTAGATTTCATCTTTAGATGGCATTTCAGTAGGTTATCATTATCCATAGGAGAAATGACAGCCTAAATGTGATCAAAAGAAGAGTTATGAATTATTGGTTTAGTTGTGGAGGCAATATGAGAAAAATGATTGGTAAGTAGGCTTGCCAGTTCTTCTCTTGTCTGGTACCACTTTCCATTCAAATCTCTTAGAGCTGTAATATTATTTCTTGACCTTCTTCGGTTAGCTAGGGCATGGAAATAAGCAGTATTATTGTCTGTATCTAATATCCAGTGATCACCAGATTTTTGCTGCCAATAATCTGCCTCTATCTTCTTCAAATGATTAATCTGATCAATAGTAGCTTGAATTTGAGCACTATTTTGGTCACTAAAATTCTTGGATTGAATATATTGAAGCTAGACTTAAGAGTGAATATGTTTTGTTGTATATGACCAAAGTGATTCCTACTCCAATATCCTAAATTTCTTCTAGTTATAGTCAATTTAGTCCCAAGATTCTTAGGATTCTCCCTAGCATTTGACATATCCCAAGATTTTGTGATAGTCTGAGCACAGGTAGGGTATTTTAACCAGCATCTATAAAACTTCCAAGCATTTCTATTCTTAGGACAATCAACTTCAGTAACTAGGAGAATCAGACAGTGATCTGAACTAATAAATGGGAGGTGATAAACCTTAGAGTCAGGATAATTTATTTGCCACTGAGCATTATTCAGCGCCAAGTCTATCCTAGCTCTTTTATAACCTTTTCCATTTGTTTTATTAGTCCATGTATAATTATTACCCACAAAACCCATATCCATAAGACCAGCTTCATCAATAGTATTACAAACCCATTAATTTATAGAGGTGTTATGAGAAGACTCTCCCTTATGCAGATGGACATTTAAATCACCCATTACTACCCAATTTTGAAAAATATTTTCTCCTAATTCTTTAATGAAGCTTCACTGCCGTTTTTTCAACTCACTGTAAGTTGAAAAGTAAGGAGCCATTCCTCTTTAGATCGATTAGATGTAATTAACAGATGGATCATGTTATCTTTGGAACATAATGCATCACAAGGGAAACCCTGCTTCCATAAGAGAATTATTCCTCCAGATAAACCAATAGAGCTAATGAAAAGAGAGTGTGGGTAGCAGAAAAAATGTGTTAAAGCTTTAGCCTTATCTTCACTAATTTTTGTTTCCACTAAGAAGATGATATCTGGGTTATGAATGCTTATGATTTATGCCAGATAATCCCTAGTATCCTTTGAAGCAAAACCTTGAACATTTCACATAAGTATTTTCATATTGTTTGATTTGTTTCTATCTAATTTAGTGAAAATGGGATAACTACTGAAAAATTGAAATTGGAAAATGTAATTGATATTGCAGAAAGGACTAAATTTGTAATTAAACTTAAAAGAGGAAGGGAGGGGTACCTGATCAGCAGCACTTGGGGATTTGCCTTTGAACCTTCGAGTGTAGTTTTGCTCTGAGACTGTCCCTTGATAAGAAGGATAAGAATTAGGAGAGTGATTTTGATCATCAAGGATTAAATGAGTGTTTGAGGTAGAGCTTGCATGTTGATTGGAAGAGTTTTGACTAGACCGATTTTGCTCATACTGTGAAATTATGGCTTCAATAGGACCTTTAAAAGCTTTCGATTGATGAAAATTGGCTGGATCTATATCTTGAGCATTATAAACATCAAAAGAAACATCAAATTCCCCCATAGCTAGATAATTTTTGAGCAAGGTTCTATCAATTTCTTCGCCTAAAACTCCCCCACTTAGATTTTCTTCATTGATATTTTCAATTGTAGTATATTCCACGATATTAGTTGGGTGCAGAGTAGGATTTACTGAAGAATGATGAATTGATTTTCCTCTGCTAATAGACTCTCCTTGGTCCATTTTGAGTCTCTTACCCTGTCTAAGATTTGAACTATCCTTATCTCTTCCTCTAGAAACATTAACTTGAAGCATACCCTGGTTATTACACCCAATGCCAATTTGTGGCTCGTTCCGATTCGCCGAATCGACTGGTTGAACCCCCAACTGAATCTGCTCAGCATTTTATCTTGTACCCTCAGCCACATCATGCGCCGTTATCTGTTGGTTTGCAATTAATACAGCGTCTTGATTTTCCTCAACCATTATTACATGCTGATTCTCCTGGTCTATTTGCATGCTTGATATCTGACTTCTTGTAGCTTTTGAGCCTATGGTATCTGGATTATTCCACGACAGTGGATCAAGGATTGAACCAGAAGAGAGAAAACCTTTTTGTTGATGAAGAAAAAAATTTGCAATAGCTTCGCACTCTTGTTCCTTGTGATCAATTGTGTAACAGAAGTTGCACAAGTTAAAAGGTTGCTTCTCATAAAAGAGTCTAATCCACACCTCCTCTCCTATATCATTTTTCATCCAGAAACCCCTGCGAAGAGGATCACGAACATCTATCAAGACTTGAGCTTTTTGGACTTTGCCTTTTGGTACTATACAATCTCGAGGATCCAAATCCTTAACTTCCCCCATAACAACAGCTATGCTTTCCACAATGGGTGGATTAGAAAATTTTGGCTGCATGTTATATAATCTCAACCATAAAAGTTGCTTAGTTAAATCCACTTGAGACTTTGGTATGCTTGGATTCCAGGGTTCCATAACTAGTAGGTCTCCCTCTATAAACCATGACCTCAACTTCAGTACCATCTCATACTCATCTTGAACATAGAACTTGATCATTAGACAATCATCCTCTTCCTTTTTTATGTAGATTTCCTTGCTTTTAATCCATAACTTCTTCAGTTCTTTATCCAACTCACTCACCGAATATTGTCAATCTGAGTAAAGCTTGGATAAAAAAAAAATATACTTCCATTGTTTAGCTCCTTCTAAAAGATCTTCTGCTGAGATATTTGATTGTTTCAGCGCTTTCAGCGCTTTCGGATATGGACGTGGTTTCCATTATCTGTTGGACTTCTTTGAGTTGAGTGTCCATGAGAGATGGAGGGGAAGAGTAATATTGAGGGAGAAAGATTAAGAAGAAGAGTAGCAGTAGATGCATGCTTGGGAATTCAGAGTTACCTCTCTCCTGCTCTGTGAATGTTAGACACATGTAAAAATAACTCAGGTATATGAGACTGGTGGAAGAAAGATATTAAGTAAGTATCTAGTAGGTGGATAGAAATCCTGCAGAGATAGATCCTCCAGGAGAATAGAAAAGTGGATTATCTTTAGGGTTCTGCAAAGAAGATACGGAAGTAAAGAGGTAGATTTTTTTTACTTGTAATCGATAAAACCAAGGTATAGAAAAGATTAAAATAGAGAGAAGGAGGGGACAAATAGGCAAAACTGCTCTAGGTGTCTCCTGCTATAATCCCATTGTCGCTGATCAAACCTACACGTGAAGTAAAATATAATTCATTAGAATCAAGAGAATGAAGGAATATATGCAGATCTTTAAGTAACTGACAAACCCATAAGTCTTCAGCAGTTGTAGAAGCTAAACATTTGTATTCTTCTTACAGTAAAATTTAAATGGTGGATTATTTCTTAGCAGACCACGAAATAGGATTATTCCCAAAAAAAAAAAAAAAAAAACACTAGTTGACCTTCTTGTATATAGATCTCCTCCCCAATCAGCATCATTAAAACCAGAAATAGCAGTAAGTCCTTTTGTAAATAAAATAACATGACCCAGTGTACCTTTGATGTACTCTCAAAATACTTTTAGATGATGTTAAGTGTGCGGTGGTAGGAGAATGCATGAATTGGCAGACCTGATTTACTGCATAAGAAACTTCAGGCCTCGACCAAGTTAAATATGGTAAAGCGCCAACCAGAGACATGTAGTCTGTTGGATTTGAAACTAAGTCACCGTTTGTTGCACCGAGTTTGGCACAGTGGACAAGGTGAGCTTCATGGTTTGAGCCAACCATATTACTCTTTTAAAGAAGATCCAGAGATTACTTGGTCTGATGAACAAAATATTCCTGAACTACTTCTTTTGACTTCCATTCCTAGAAAGTGGCTGAGTGAACTTAAATCCTTGGCTGGGAAGTATTTGTTGAAGTAAGAAATAACGTACATGATCACAATAAGAAGATTATTGCCAGTAATTAAAATATTATCCACATAAACTAAGACTGTAGTGATTCTTGAACCAATTTTTTGAACAAATAAAGAAGAGTCTGCTAAGAATGGTGTGAAGTCAAGCTCAACAAGTATATCTAGTAACTTTTTATACCATGCCCTTGGTGCTTGTTTCAAACCACATAGTGATTTATGTAACTTACATATATAATCTGGATGTTCCTTATCTTGAAAACCTGGTGGTTGAATCATGTAATCATCCTCTTGTAAATCATCATGAAAGAATGCATTGCTAACATCTAACTGTTTGATGTTCCAATTGAACTTGACTGCCAGAGATATAATAATTCTAATAGTTGTTGGTTTGACAACTGGACTAAAAGTCTCAGTGTAGTTTAGACCCTCCATTTGATGAAAGCCCTTAGCCACTAATCTGGCTTTATACCTATCAATTGTACAATTTGGTTTGTACTTGAGCTTAAAGACCCATTTTCAACCTAAAACATTTTGATATGGATGTGGTGGCACGATGGTCCATGTGCCTGCATCTTAAAGAGCAGTATGCTCTTCTACCATTGAAACTTCCCATTTTAGGGTGTTTATTTGCTTGTGTAAAACAAGTGGGAATAAAGGATGACATGTCAGCAAGAAAGGCTGCAAGGGTTACATGTTTTGTAGCAAAGAAAGTTTTGGGTTTAAAAATACATATTTGTCCTCTGGTGTCATAGGATGAGATGTAATAGAAGTTTGTACCAAATCAAAATAAGAAGTATTGGAAGTAATATCACTTGCTGTGGAGGTAGAAGTAATACTTGAAAAAATAGCTACCGATGTAGAACCTGTTCACGTGTTGAAATTGTACCAATATATGAAGAAGTATTTGAAGTAGTGAAAGCGCAGGGGTACCAAGTACGCACCTAATTTTTTCGTTCGGCAACCTGTATGGACAAAACTTAATACAATTGCAAGTAGTCCAACTGAATGATCCTTGACAATATGTATATATAGTTTATATATCTAACCTCTACTCAATTAATATGTAATAGACACAGGGTCCGTAAACTTAATTGTTAAGAAGAGTACTTAGACGATCTGAAAAATCAATATCCAAGATCAATCTAGTCGTATCCAAATAATCCAATCAGAATTCTTCCAAGTAATTAAACTTGTTATCTATATTTCAGGATACAAATTCTACAAGAAACTAATCTCGTAATCGATTGCAATTAGGCGGACGTATCTTCTTAGATTGAATACGTACAAACCGGTGTAAATCCAATTATAAAGATATACAGTATAATGTGGAAAAGGAAAAAAACAAGACACTAGAAGTTTTGTTAACGAGAAAACCACTATAGCAGAAAAACCCCGGGACCTCGTCCATAAACACCGGGACCTCGTCCAGATTTGAACACCAAACAGTATTAAGTTGCTACAGACACTAGCCTACTATTAGACTTCACACTGGAATGTAGTTGAGACCGAATCCACCCTCCAAGAGATTCGATTCTGAGTCGCGCTCTTTGCGTCTCTTGAACCTCGCAAGGCTCTACGTAATGATTCCCTTAGATGACGTCCTTTGAAGCCTAAGAGTTGCTTCAACCTCAGTGGAGACTTTTGATACCAATCTGCCTCTAACAGATAAGCCTATTTGACTTCCTTTTAGATCAAAGATCAAGGTGAGGAAATTTGTTTGCAATAGACAAAGCTAGCAACCCTAACAAATCAGGAACTTACGACCCGAAGAGAAGCCTAGATTCCTAACAACCTCTCAAGAACAATCTTCAAAAGATAAATTAAGATGAGTTTTAAGATATTTATCTTGAGGAATCACAAACTCTGAGACAAAGAGAACTTTGTGATTACTATCTATCTTGCCTGAAAGAGATTACGAAAACCTCGATAACATAAAAGCAAGATAAGGATAGACGAACTATCAAGGTAAAGATAGTCGGACATGGCTTAGAGAATTCCCAAAGTGGAGTCTTTTAGTCTTAGACCTAATTATGTTTCTCAGAGGAAACCTAGGTCTATAGGAGATGACTCTAGAATCAACCAGGACACAAAATTCCATGGATTGATTTTCCCAGTTGAAAGAGCATCTCTATTTATAGATTTTCAAGGACCAGGGTTTTTTTAGAATTCAAGCTAAGATAACTTGAGAATCAAGCAAACACTTTAGGTCTGGAAAATATAACAAAGAATATACACTAGGAACCGGTTCTGGAACCATGTATAATGATTATTCGGTTTGGCAAGTATGCCAAAGAACTAAAGCAATTTGATATTCATTTAAACACTTAAGAATTTAACCGTGATGCACATACATAAGTGTTTGAGCGATCAATGAAGTCTTAGAAGTGTTTGAGAGAGTTCTAGTGATGCTAAACATATTTTAAAAATAAGTCTTTGAGCATATATTAAAACTTAAACTAGGACAGCTGGTACAACGGTTCGTGAACCGTTAGGCTTGTTCAGAGTCAGGGTACAACGTTTCGTGAACCATGTTGGCCAACCCTACAAGGCTACCGAACTCAGTTGACCACGATTTGTCATCCGGGTTCGTCAACCACTAGCCTTTAAAACCAACTTTCAAATTTCAGTTCACACCGGTTTGTGAACAATCCCCAATTGTACTTGTGGTACTAACTAGTTCGCTAACCCTCCTGTATTTTTGAAACTCAGATATCTATGGTTTGTGAACTGGTTCACCAACTTACCCTGAGTAAATAATCAGAAAGTTCAATATTTCTCTCTTATGATATTTGAAACATTCCCGCGTACGTAATACATGGGCAATTTTCAATCGATCCAAAATTTAATTCACACAATAAATTGTTTAGAACTAATATTGTTAAGGATCTTTGAACATCTTTGCTTAGAATTATACTTCAAGATTTTTTACAAGACAAGCTTGACTTGAAATTTCTTCGTTGTAAATATACTAGAAGTCGTACGACATCAACTCAAAAAGATAGAATGGTAAGATAATGAGTAAAATAGAATGGTTCGGTCTTTATATACCTGATACTGAAGTTCTCCAAATGTCTTCGTCGATCTTCAATCTTCAAGGGTGATGTCTGATACTCTACTACAAAATTCTAACTTAGTCTAAGACTTGACTTGGTAGAATATAAATCAAGATATAGTTTAAATCATCTGACATTGACAATAACCTTGAGATAGCAAAACTTGTGGGTTCAACCTAGCAATCTCTAACAATCTCCCCCTTTTTCAATTTTAGTGATAAAACTATAATACATATGGGTTCAAATAAATAAACTTTTCAGCTTAATCAACTATATGCTCGATTTCCTTGGTTGAATTCTTCGTACTTCAAGTTCTTCTATGTTTCTGCATGTGTTCGTTTAACACCTTTGTTGTTGAAGATCCGTAGAAATAACAACTTATGAGAATACTCAAAAAGAGTTTTGCTAGAATGTGGTAATTACACTCTACTCATCGGCTATTATATAAAAACATAATATTGTTATCTTCCTCAAAGTTCAATTGCACCACAACTTCGAAGCAATACTACGGTGATATGTTCTCCCCCATAGCCAATACTTACCCCTTTTGAAAAATATGTGAAATCTATAGATAATAATACGCTCCCCCTTATATGATGCTCCAGAAAGCCATATGTAATGTAGTAAGATACTACTTGAAAAAGCGGGGGTCTAACAACCACACCCGATATTTCGTTCGGCAATCTGAATAGACAAACTCCAATATACTTTCAAGAGAATCAACTAGACAGTCAGACTCAATCTAAAGAAAAGTATATCAAAGAGCTATATCTCAATTTCTCAATTCAATCTGCAATCAAACAAATAGGAATTTGCGAGCCCGATTGAATAAGAGAAATAACTTGGACGATATCACAAACCAATATCCAAGTGTCAATCAATTCAATCAACAACCCAAAGGTCGAATTCAAGAACTGATTGAACTTAACGCACAACCTGTGATATTTCTATTATATAACAAAATATAATGCGGAAAAGAAATAACACAGACACCAGAATTTTGTTAACGAGGAAAACCGCAAATGTAGAAAAACCCCGGGACATAGTCCAGCTTTGAACACCACACTGTATTAAGCCGCTACAGACACTAGCCTTACTACCAATGAACTTCAGACTGGAATGTAGTTGAGCCCTAATCAATCTCACACTGATCAAGGTACAATTGCGCTCCTTACATCTTTGAACCCCAGCAGGATTCTACGCACTTGATTTCCTTAGCTGATCTCACCCACAGCGAAGAGTTGCTACGACCCAAATTCGAAGACTTGATAAACAAATCTGTCTCACACAAAAAAGTATATTGGAATAGATAAATATGTCTCCCATATAAATACCTACGAGTTTTTTTTCCGTCTTTTGATAAATCAAGCTGCACAGGAACCAATTGATAAACCAGACTTATATTCCCGAAGAACAACCTAGTATTATCAATCACCTCACAATAATCTTAATCGTATGGAAGCGAAGCAAGATATTGTGGAATCACAAACGATGAGACGAAGATGTTTGTGACTACTTTTAATCTTACCTATCGAAGATAAATCTCAAGCAAATCTTAGCAAAGATAATACTCTATCACGATAGTAAAAGTAAGATCAGAACACGCAACTACATAGAAAATAGTTAGGTCTGGCTTCACAATCCCAATGAAGTCTTCAAGTCGTTAACCTACAGGGTATCGTGAAAAACCTAATGTTAAAGGAGAATTGACTCTAGTCGCAAATAGTATCACACAGAAGGTGTGGGGATTAGGTTTCCCAGTTGCTAGAGTTCTCCCTTATATAGTTTTCA
Organism: Papaver armeniacum; assembly: GCA_023531295.1. Classification (NCBI taxonomy): domain Eukaryota; kingdom Viridiplantae; phylum Streptophyta; class Magnoliopsida; order Ranunculales; family Papaveraceae; genus Papaver; species Papaver armeniacum. Next base: position 493,330 of record JAJJWW010016014.1, on the reverse strand, counting down.
AATCAGGGTTTGCAATCTAAGTTACCTTGGTAACAAAGCATTCAATATTCACCATTAGATGAAAACCTGATTATACTCAATCTAATATCTATCAACCGTTGGATCAAACTTAGCTTGTTATACACAAATGAAATGTACCTTCATTTAGGTTTGAGTAACTGTACCTAAATGTGTACACTAGGTTGGCTTCAACAGTAGTTAACTGAGGTTTGCTATATGAACACTCTCATATCAACCTTATTCATCTTAACCACAACTAGTTCAAATGACTCAAATGAAACTAGTTATAGAGTTGTTCAATTGCTATATTCTCATAGAAGTATACAAAAACACAATTGAAACAAAATCGGTTTGATTCACTTGAATCAATTCATGAACATTATAGCCACGGCTTGCAAAGAATGCATTCCTTATTATATAAATGTATTAGTTCATGAACAACCCGATTTTAGAACTTTAAGCACTCAAGTATGCAAACAAGTACGCATACTAAGTAGCCGATCTGAGTTTGGGTTCACCAGTATGCAAACGGGTACACATACTTCCAAACACCGCAAAAATTCCCGGACCCAAACCCTTCGCCAGTCTGCGTACGGGTATGTGTGCTTAGGTACTTGGAATTTCACAATAAACAGGTACACATACGGGTATGCATACTATAGTTCCGGTCATGGATCACATATATGCAATAACGCATACTATGCTCATAATCCAATGATGGTTAAGTGTTTTAAACTCTATTTCAATCATTGAAACTTTCTTAGAGGATGACAATAGCTGTTTTCACGAACTATTAGCATCAAAGCAATTTTCAAGTATTGAAATAATTATGACGAAACATTCCAAGTCTACACCAAATGATTGTATCACACAAACCATGTAAGATGTTACTCGGCAATTTTCACATGATCATCTTTTGCGCAAAAACAATTCTATAATATTTTGTATTCGCTGGCCATGAAATTGTCATGTAAGGACACAAATAGTTGATATGACTGCCCATGGATAATTTCACCATCTTTGATGCGATGAACTAGTAGATCGGTGCTTTTCGCCACGAACGTCATTTTAGCTGTTATTTAAGCCGTTTATTCTCCGGTGATCGAATCCACTTGTACTTTCTACAAAAGCACTAAAATAGTGTTATTAGTCAAAATATCGAGTCTTAGCTAATATAAATAAGGGTATAAAATATAGCACCTACGTGCTTATCAAACACCCCCACATTTATATTTTGCTAGTCCTCGAGCAAAACAAATATATCCGCTCCACAGCTGGATATGGAGTAACATTGAGAGAGACCCGCTCAACAACTGATCATAATTTATTTTATTTTTAATTATTTGTTTTAGACCCGTTCAACAACTGATCATAACATGCAAGAAAATACTCTACAATAGATCCGCTCAACAGCTGGTCATAACATGCCTTTTTTTTTTTACCATTTTTTTTAAGTTCCTAAAAAAAGTGAAAACCTATAAAATCTAAATGCTCGACCACTCCCCCACACTTAAGCAATATATTTTCCTCAATATAATTGAGTCATCCAACATAGAAATTAAGGTGGGAAATTCTAAAATGCGGTATGCAACCTGCTTGCCAGTAGAACGTTCTCAAACAAGGTGCTGAGCTGTCTCATACAAACTATTAGCTTCAAAGCAATTTTCAAGTGATCAAATGGTAAATACAAAACATTTCGAGTCTACACCAACTGACTGTCTCACACAAATCATATAAGATGTTACCATGCGATTTTCACATGATCATCTTTTGACTTTCGTCAAGAATATAAGATGAACTTGGTTGAAGCGAAAGCTTACCAACACATATTTAGAGAAATATGTAAGCGAGTTAAACTCAGTTCGAAATCTCAAATGTGCATAATCGAATACTATATAGTAATACGACTTTTGTCTCAATATAGGAGATAGAGTAGAAATAGACTTTCCAAGTGATAGATGAGTTTTAGTCTCCACATACCTTTTGTTGATGAAGTTCCACAAGCTCTCCTTAGTAGTTCTTCGTCTTCAATTGATGAACGCCGTGAAGTCTAATGCTCAACTACAAAATCTATCCTAGTCCGAGACATTACTATAAGTAGACTAGAAATCAAGACTTATAGTTTTGATCACTAACATTGACAAACAAGCTTGAGATAACAACGCTTGCAAGTTCGACCGAGCAGTGCTCTAACACTACTTATTAATTCTCCCCCTTTTTTTCAACAAAATTGGCAAAGGTGGAAAATCGTGATCAAAATGAATTAATCAAAAGAGTATTCAAGACTAGAGAACACATACCAATATTTAGTTTAGATGATTTCACCAAGTAAACTCGGTTCACGTCAAGGAGTTATAAAGGTACAAGAATATCCTACAATTTCATATCCGCTCTTTCCACAAAGATATTACTATTAAGTACAAGTTCAAAGAACTCTCCCTCATTTGATGTCATCCCTGTTAGAGGATAGCTCGGTTGAACCCACCAAGCGTTGGTATGTCAAGTTTGGTTGTCATATTTTAGTGAATCAAAACTCATGTTAAGAGTCGCTTGATTATGTACTAAAGTCAACTTCGTATAGGTTAGATTGAAAGTATTAGGATATGAGACTTTACAAGTATTGCGAAGACTTGAAGATGTGAAGAAGCAAGGAGCTACAACGACAACAATCATCCTTCCACTTGAGTTTAGTGATATTTGATTGAACTGTTTCATTCCCTAACGTATCTTTCAAGTCGTGCATATTGATAACAAAACTGCGAAGCATATTTGAACTCTAGATAGACATAATATTAAGGAATACAATACAAGGTTTATTGCTTAACCATTAAACTTTGTAGATAAGACATCGCCATAATTATTTGAATGCTATTGTGATTATGTATGGGTATGAGGTGAGGATTTTATCCTAGGGAACAATGTTTTACATGTGTTCTAAGGAAGTAAGTTCATAAACTTGTTTGTGAATCGAAAAGGAAATCACCAGGCGTTATTGGTTTTGTTATTCATTGCATATCTTATGAACAACCAATATGTGTGATTGAGTATAACCGTTCACGACTTGTTGTGTTCTTGGTAGAACTATTCACAAAGGCCTGACTTATGTATTGGTACGACTTTTATTAGTGAAACCAATCTTAAGTAATCACCTGAGATGGTATGATCGGGTTTATGATTTTACGTCGACCAAATATGGGAAAGGGGATCCGATCTTAGTAAGAGGTGCAGTACTTCACAAAGGAGAACCGATCGTTGTATGAGAATCCCAGGATCGAAACATAAATAAGTTAAGAATCTTTTAATTAAGGTATTGTTTATGGGTGAAAACTATTCCTGCCGGATTTGGTAATTTGGGGTGTGTGGATGAGGAATGAATCTAAACCCTAAACAAATGCACTGCGCGATGAGTGCTTGTGATTCGAGAAATCAATGCATACAACTCGGCCTAAACCAAGAAATGGCCGTTCCAGACTTGCTTCGGTCACAAAGTGAAGGAGATGGGGTTGATCTTAGGGAGGGAAGCGAAGAAGGTGTTGAGATTGTGAAGGTGTAGGCTTGTTTATGACTTGTAACAGAAAGGTGAGCAGGCTTACGATTGATGCAAGCAGGCTTTGAGTGTTTGAATACGTTTTGTATTAACACTTGGTTTCTGTCTTGTCTTGACTTGTTCTTTTTTGTTGTTGTTGGAAATAGGGAGGATAACCTATTTATACAAGTCATTTGAGCCTTATTCACGTCTCTCGTGGGAAGTGGAGTAAGTGGAGTGATGGAGTAGTGGAGTTGTGTGTTGGTGTTACACGACCAGTCTTGCCCACTTCTCCTGTCATCTCTAACCGTCCATGACTTCCTGACACGTTCTTGTGATTGCGCTTTGCACGCTGCACGCTGTAAACCGCCAGACCAATACCCCAGTATGTATCCCCCAGTTTGTGACATGATTGATGTCTCGAGTGTGTGGATCATGGGACCCACAGAAGTTGCATGTAATGCTAGATTAAATAACTAAGTTATTTAGGAAGTCGATACTTGTGAAGTATCGTGTGTATTCTATGCAGGTACTGCATCATGGTGTGGTAGAGTGACGGGTGGTGATCACCATGACGCCTCACTGACGGGTTGTATAACCAAGCCGGTGAAGTTGGACGGACGAGATGATCTTTGAGACACTCATCTGCGACCGTTGATGGAATTAGGGTTTTGAAGAGGTGCGCAGGCATCACTCTTCATGCTTGGTCGAAACCAAGCATGGGAGGTGTTTTGGAAAGGACCGACCGGGCATGCGTGTAGACATCATGCCGGTGTACACGTCCGTACCTCACTGTCCCATGAAGGTGCGATCTAGGCCACTCAATTTGGCCGGCAAAGAGGAGCGGTTGAGATCGATTTGCAACAGAAATCTGGTGCCGCAAAAGCCGAGCATCATGCCCACTTCGGGCGCGCGTTCCAAGATGACCAATCTTGGTCGGTCTTGGCCGATCGGTCTGGCGTGTAGGTGGTAGGCTGGTGTTCACGCCTATACCTGACTGTCCCATGAAAACGTGATCTAAGCCACTCAAATCGTCCGGCGAAGTTGAGTGGTCGGGATTAGTTTGCGGGAAGTGTGACCACGCTAGTTTGGGCGGACGATTTGGGATAACCAGGCATGGTATGCCTTGGTCGATCAGGTGAGGGGATAGATGGGTCCACGGTGGTCATGTTGGTATGATCGGACCTGCTTAATCTAATCTCGGACCCTCCATTCGTGCCGGAGAAGATGGACGCTCGTGATGCTCAAAAACCCTAATTTTGGGTTTCACGGCCGTGCGTCATGCTCTATTCGGGTGTACGAATCGAGATGACCAACCATGGTTGGTCCTGACTGATCGGTCAGGTATGTAGGAGGGTTCACGGTGATTGTGTTGACATGCTCTGGGCCCTTTGAATCTACATCTACACCCTCCATCTATACCGCGAAGATGGATGGTTGAGGCTATTTTGCGACACATGTAATGTGCCGCAAACCCTAATTTAGGGTTTTCCGTCCATCTTTGCTCTGGTTTGGACGTTTTGGAAAGCTATGCCAATCTTTTGGGGAGGCCGACCATGCGGGGCTCGCGTTGGTTCGGCGAATAATATTCCATACACGCTTAGGGGTTATGGAATTGATCCGGGCCATCCAATCATCTCTGGTGAAGTTGGATGATCGTGATCATTTCCAGACTGATACGGACAGTCCGGATGCTCAATCGGGCTAGTATAACACACCGAGAGTTACAGCCTGTACGAGTATTTCGTACATGCTTTCATTATAATGCTTGTAGATTCGTGTTCCTATGCTGAGAGTAACGCTCAGTCGTCATGCCGCACTGATAATGAGTACAGGAAATACAAGGCTGGTTACAACATTAATTAATAATGCTGTAAATTCACAGGGTATATGGGATTGTTGCTACATGCTCCAACCTGGATGAATTTCGTGTATTTAATTCACAGAATGGGATTGTTGTCACATGCTCCATTCTAGGTGAATTAGTAAAGTGAAGAAATATCCAACACTTATTAATGGCTTTATCTTTTACAAGATGTTAGCGCATAATTATCTGGCTTTTACAATTTTAACCTTAAATGAAAATCCACCATCAACATTAGGTCCCCTGCCTAGCACATAATGGTTACACTATTGTGGGGTAGGCATGAGATGGTGACATATACAAACATAAGAAGACAAGATAAAGGAAGTCTACCAGGAGGGATTCCGACCAATCGTGGGCAATCCTCCATACGGTGACCACATGCCTTGATGGACCGGCTTCTTCCTTTAGGTGTTTGAGTTAGGGATAAGATTCTTCTTCTACTGGGATTCCGGGCGTGGGTCCTTACACACTGCTGGTTGAATCGCTCTTATCCAAATGCTCTTCCGATTCTTGATTAGGGTTCAAAAGAAATCCTGACTTGGTCGGTGTCGAATCCCCATATATCGGGCGCCGTAATCGTTTTAGGGTTTCCTCAGCATATATGCAGGTGTAGAGATTTTGAACCACTTTTACGATTTTACAATAGCGCTTTCTCGCAGAAACTCCGTTTCCTCATCATGTCGAACAACAGTGGATCGTTTTCTTCATACCATCCAGGATCTTCCGTTAAACGTGCACGACCAAGGTCCCGAGCTTCATGATGAATCCCACGCTCGTGTTCTCCGAGTCAAGAAGATCATCTTGGTTCGTCTCTTTTTCCTTTTCTGAACAATTGCTTGTTCTTCATAATGATCAGGTGAATATTCCCCTCATTCTTGCAGAGATACCCTACCGGAACATGTGTGACGGTTATCGATAATGACGACTTAACCAGTCCTCTTCCTTCAAACTCAAACACGCCTACCCCTGTGGACCTCGAAGATGCTGATCTGGGTATCTTATCTTATGAATACCCCAATGCAGGTCTTTCATTCGATGTTCGCATGAAATGTTTATCCTCCAGCTCCCGAGATGTCGGTGGATTCTTAGTGCGGAAGGAGTTTGTGCCTTTGTACATAAAGTTATGGAGAAAGTACGGCCATATCGCAACCAGGAATGTGGTCCGGCACTGTTCAGGAATGATATGCCTTGAGCCACTTTCCATTGATGACTGCTTCCAGCATGCCTCCGTCTACCTTAATGATCTTGTAGTAACTTGATCTTGTAGGCCTTGGTGACTGTGTGTAAGGACCTTCCCATTTTGGTGAGAACTTTGGTGCAGACATGTCTTGTTGGATGTGCTTGGCCGTTTTCAAGACCAAATCTCCCAATTTGAAAATACATGATTTCACAGTTTTGTTGTATGCCTTGGAAATCCGATTCCTGTACACCTGAGTGCGTTCTTCTGCTTTGTTTCTTCTGAAATCCAGAGTGTCTAACTCCGCTACTCTAGAGTTAGAGGCTTCAGCCTCGTTCCACTGGATCCGGTTGCGCCGCAATCTGGCCGATGGGATTTTGATTTCTGTTGCTGGGAGAATTGCGTCCGCTCCGTAAACAAGTGAGTATGGGGAAACTCCAATGGAGCTTACGGGTGATGTCCTATGCCCATAGCGCCGTTGGTAACCGATCATTCCATTCCCTAGGATTGTCGTGTCTTGTTCGACCGATGATCGGATTAATGTCTTGTTGGTACTCTCGGCTTGTCCGTTCCCTTGAGGATAGTAGATGGTGGAGAAGACACATTTAATGCCATACTCTTCAAGTAACTCTCGTACACTTATTGGCGAAGGGAGTGCCGTTATCAGTGATGATATTCTTGGGCACGCCAAAACGACAAATGATGTGTTCTTTAATGAAAACCGCAATTGTTGCTCCTGTAGTTCCTCGTACGGGAATGGCTTCTACCCATTTGGTGAAGTATTCTGTCGCGGTTATGATGTACTCATCTTTGCTTCGATGATGGCGGATTGATTTTCCCGATAATGTCCGGTCCCAGTGTAAAATGGCCATGGACTCTTATCGAGTGCAAAGGGTGGAAGGCGCATGAACAAGGTTCCCATGAATTTGGCATTTGTGACAGCTTTGAACAAAAGCGGCTGCGTCATCCTCCTTGGTCGGCCAATAGTATTTCTCGTGTATTTGGAGAAACAATTTCCTCTTCCCTTGATGTTCTCCTTCGTGTGTCTCCTTCAGCATGACTGGGATTTCTTCCCCAGCCAGACATCGTAGTAGATCACCTCCGAAGCTCTTGCGATACAAGATCCCTTCGTGGAATACGAACCGCTTGGCCTTTTGCTTTATCTTGATAGTATCCCTTTGATTGGCAGGAGTCGTTCCGTCACGGAGATAACTAATGTATGGCTCTCTCCAGTCTCCAATGTGATTCACGTTAAAAATTTCCAATTGATGTGGCGGTGCTTGGCAATTTGAGCAGGATTTCTGAAGTAGTCTGGATTGAGTCTCCATCTCTGGCCAGTAATAGCCCAGGCGTTGAAGTCGTCGGTAAAGTGTTACCACCAGTGATTGTCCACAAATTTCATTGTGAACACGATTCGGCCGTAGTTGTGCTTCGTCATCCCCAAGACATCTTGACAGGGAACCATCAGGGTTCCGATAATACAACATACCATGAAGCATGAAGAAGTTCTGCGGGGTTTTAAGACCGACCTTTCCTTGTGAGAGTGAGTTGTTGAGCTCTTGAATGATCGGAGTTCGCCAATCGTCGATCTTGGTGTCTTTGTATTGTGATAGCCATGTCGATTCTATGGTTCTCCTCTTTCTTGTCGGGGTTTCTTCCAAACCTTGAACTTCGATTTGGAAGCCAGTGTTGCTAGACGATCGACGTGTTTGTTGTTGCTGCGGCCAACATGGGTTATGGTTTCATCGGCAAAATAGTTTAGTAACCTCTGTGTTTCTGATCGGTATGGAGCTAGCGTTACTTCCTTCAGTGCGTATACTCCATTCATCTGATTCACCAGTAACTTGGAGTCACCTCTTATCTCCAAACGCGTGACTCCTGCTTGCTTAGCTATTGACAGCCCTATGAGGAAGGCTTCATACTCTACTGAGTTGTTGGTGCATTCGAAGTCCAGCTTGAAGGAGTGTGAGAATACTTCCCCAGTTGGAGATACTAATACCACGCCCGCTCCTCCAGTACTATTGCTAGGGGTAGCAGATCCATCAAAATACAAGAGCCATACTTCTTCTTCCAAAACAGAGATATTTGGAAATTCTCCAGAAGATCCTCATGTAGCCACTGTAGTGCCTTCTCCGGGAATGCCGCTAGTAAATCTGCATGCGATGACCCTTGATAGCTTTAGGTGACGTACATGTTATGTCCAGCTCGACATTTGGAGAATCCACTTGCCTGTCCTTCCCGTCAAGACCGGCTTTGAAAGTATAAACTTTGCGGGGTCAGATTTAGACACGAGTATTACCTTGTTGGATAGTAGGTAATGTCTAAACTTCTGAATGGAATGGATCAAAGCTAAACATGCTTTCTCTGCTTTGGTATATCTGAGTTCAGCATTTCTTAATATTCGGCTGAAATAGTATATGGGACGTTCAACTCCCTCGTCGTCTTCCTGAGCGAGTAGAGCCCCTACGGCGGTGTCACTGAAGGCGGTGTAGAGATATAGCGGCTTCCCTTGTGCAGGAGACTTCATGATGGCTGGAGATGACAGTATTCGATGAATCTTTCGAAAAGCTTCTTGTTGGGTTGCGGTCCAAACGAAGCTGGCTCCTTTCTTCAACAAGGGGGTGAATGAGGCGGTAAGTTGGGCTAGACCAGGTATAAAACGTCGAATATAGTTCACCTTGCCCATGAAACTCTGGAGATCCTTCAAAGTTTGTGGGGGCGGCATTGTGAGGATAGCCTGAGTCTTGGACGGGTCTACCTTGATCCCTTCTGCAGTTACTTGGAATCCCAGAAATTTACCTGAAGAGACGTCGAAAGCGCATTTCAAAGGATTCATCTTTAATTTGTATTCTCAACAACTCTCAAACACTTGCCGTAAGACGCTGGTGTGATCTGCTCGAGCCCTTGACTTGACCACGATATCATCTACATAGTCTTCTACTTGTTTATGCATCATGTCGTGGAAGATTGCCGTCATAGCACGTTGATACGTTGCGCCGGCGTTCTTTAAACCGAACGACATAACAGTATAGTAAAAATTTCCAAGAGGGGTTCGGAAGGTTGTCTTACTTGCATCATGCTCATACATCCTTATCTGATTGTAGCCACTGTAACCATCCATGAAGGAAAACATGCCGTGTCCGCTAGTGGCGTCTACTAACATGTCGATGTTAGGTAGAGGAAAGTCGTCCTTGGGGCAGCACTTGTTCAAGTCTCTGAAATCCACGCAACACCAAATCTGTCCGTTTTTCTTCTTTACTGGGTCCACATTAGCTAACCAGGTCGGATGATGAATAGGTATGATGAAGCCAGCAGCTAGTAACTTCTGAATTTCGTTCTTGATTTTTTCTTTTACTTCATGTCTGAATTGCCTCGGAGATTGCTTGATTGGCTTGGATCCAGGTATGACATGTAGGTGATGGGTGACCAATTTTTCATATAGACCATGCATTTCCTCGTATGTCCAGGCGAACACATCTTGGTACTCCTTGAGTAGTTGAAAAAGACTTGCACGTTCGTCTGTGGATAGAGTCGAACTGATAGAGACCGGCCTGGGAGATTCTTCATTCCCGATGTTAACAGTCTCGAGCTCGTCCGTCGTGGAATTGGTTCTATCTTGTAGTTGTCGCGGGGCATCCAATACCTCCTCTTGTATTTCGTCATTCTTGCAGCATTCAATTGGGCGGAGAGACTGGGTGCCAGTCTCTCCAGCTAATTGCTAACAGCGGCGCCGGTATATTGTCTTCCCCTTCTGATCACGTTTCGCCTCGAAAGTGCGTTCCCTTTTGGTTTGAGTGTGGTTTGAAGCTTCACCGGATAAAGATGGACGCCTCTTCAGAGAAGGCGTGCCGTGGTGCTTGGCCCCCAGTGATGCAAGTCGGTCTTCTTCCTGGATTAAAGCCCACGTCGGTAGTGGGGTGCACATGACCTTGTCTGATCTTCCCTGTGGAGTATCTTTTGGCTCGAACAGCTCCACTCCGCATATTGGTGCGTACGGAGACAATGATGCAGGAATACGGATGACTTCCTCATTTAGCATGGTCTTCAGGCACTGGTGATACGTTGAAGGGGTGACCTTGTTGTCATGAAGCCACGGTCTCCCTAGTATCATATGGTAGTCCGGCTCCTTTTCTATGACTTCAAATTTTGCTTTTGAATGAATGGGTCCCTACTTGATAAATTGATTGACATACCCGTATGTCTTGGTCTTGTTTCCTTCAAGTCCGTCATCGTGGTGGGCTGCCGTACAATCTTGCATGGGCTAACCTTGGCTGTCCTGAGAGTCTTGAGAGTAATCACATTCGAAGATGCTCCTGTGTCGACAAGGGACCTCCTGAACTCTGAACCCTTGATGCGTGCGGTAACATGTAGGGCCCGGTTGTGACCTTCCTCTGCCATCATGTCGTCTTACGTAAATGTAACATTGTTTACTGAGATGTTTCCGATCGATTAAGACTTACGGACGAGAAGGAGTCAGGTGTACGTCCAGGGCTATTTTATTAACTGCGGCAAACGTCTCTGCCCATTGATTCTTCGAGAGGTGCAAGAGTTCACACAAGCTTTCCATTAGAGATGCCGCTTCCTGATCCACTGGTCTCTAGTTCGTAGTAAAACTGTTGATCTGAGGGGAACTAGTCCCCGGTGTAAAGGTCTCCGGAACGCTCATCTATGATATCATCTTGATGAGGAGATCAAGTATGCCGTCTACTGCTTCTTTGATTAGCTCCATGTTCTTCGTGTGAATCTCTTGTACCCGTGCTAGTTCGCTTAATGTTGGGAATCTCCTGATCATGCCGTCAGATACGCCGTTAGGAAGAGGGGTATCTCCGTTGGAGGAATCATCAGGATTTGAGACTGTCGAGGCGGTCCTAAGACCAACCATCTCGAAATTGATTGAATGGTATTGAAAAAATTGACTTTACAACAGAGAGATTAACCTCCCACTGTGGTCGCCAATTGTTTATGGGTGAAAACTATTCTGACGGATTTGGTAATTTGGGGTGTGTGGATGAGGAATGAATCTAAACCCTAAACAAATGCACTGCGCGGTGAGTGCTTGTGATTCGAGAAATCAATCTGTACAACTCTGGCCTAAACCAAGAAATGGCCGTTCCAAACTTGCTTCGGTCACAAAGTGAAGGAGATGGGGTTGATCTTAGGGAGGGAAGCGAAGAAGGTGTTGAGATTGTGAAGGTGTAGGCTTGTTTATGACTTGTAATAGAAAGGTGAGCAGGCTTACGATTGATGCAAGCAATCTTTGAGTGTTTGAATACGTTTTGTATTAACACTTGGTTTCTGTCTTGTCTTGACTTGTTCTTTTTTGTTGTTGTTGGAAATAGGGAGGAGAACCTATTTATACAAGTCATTTGAGCCTTATTCACGTCTCTCGTGGGAAGTGGAGGAAGTGGAGTGATGGAGTAGTGGAGTTGTGTGTTGGTGTTACACGACCAGTCTTGCCCACTTCTCCTGTCATCTCTAACCGTCCATGACTTCCCCGACACGTTCTTGTGATGGCGTGTTGCACGCTGCACGCTGTAAACCGCCAGACCAATACCCCGGTATGTATCCCCCAGTTTGTGACATGATTGATGTCTCGAGTGTGTGGATCGTGGGACCCACAGAAGTTGCATGTAATGCTAGATTAAATCACCAAGTTATTTAGGAAGTCGATACTTGTGAAGCATCGTGTGTATTCTATGCAGGTACTGCATCATGGTGTGGTAGAGTGACGGGTGGTGATCACCATGACGCCTCACTGACCAATTAACTCCTGACCAGGGTTGTATAATCAAGCCGGTGAAGTTGGACGGACGAGATGATCTTTGAGACAATCATCTGCGACCGTTGACGGAATTAGGGTTTTGAAGAGGTGCGCAGGCATCACTCTTCATGCTTGGTCGAAACCAAGCATGGGAGGTGTTTTGGAAAGGACCGACCGGGCATGCGTGTAGACAACATGCCGATGTACACGTTTGTACCTCACTGTCCCATGAAGGTGCGATCTAGGCCACTCAATTTGACCGGCAAAGAGGAGCGGTTGAGATCGATTTGCAAATGTAAATTCAGTGCCGCAAAAGCCGCCCATCATGCCCACTTCGGGCGCGTTGTTCCAAGATGACCAATCTTGGTCGGTCTTGGTCGATTGTCAAGGTGGTGGTGGTAGGCTGGTGTTCACGCCTATATCTGATTGTCCTATGAAAACGTGATCTAAGCCACTCAAATCGTCCGACGAAGTTGAGTGGTCGGGATTAGTTTGCAATCGGGAAGTGTGACCACGCTAGTTTGGGCGGACGATTTGGGATAACCAGGCATGGTATGCCTTGGACGATCAGGTGAGGGGATAGATGGGTCCACGGTGGTCATTTTGGTATAACCGGACCTTGGTAGGCCTGAAGATGGGTATATAAATTTATGACCTACATGTTATAATCCGCAAGTGCACGGCGTCTATCGGAGACGCGGCAAGTACGGGTCGATCCCACAAGGACTTGTGGTGCTCTGATTTTGATCTAAGGCCGTCAACTGAGTCTAAAAGTGACAAGTAACAACGGTGTAACATATATTTTTGTGCCGATTTTTGTAGAATGAACCTAAACTAAGGAATGAAAGATATAAATTAGAGAGCACTAGGGTCTTTAAATCCACCACTAGTCTACACTTTGTGTTCACTTCATTATGCTACTCTTGCCCTTGTAACAGATAAGGGAAGAGTGTCGATGCTACCACTTACCTAAGGTGTTTCTCTCCGCCTGACATTAATCTCAACTAAGGTATTTATCCTAAGTATTAACTGTCATCCGATAAACATTGATTTCATTAAGCTTGAGCTGTAAACTACAAGAGGAATCAAACTACAAGGCATCCATGGCGTTGGTATGCACTGTGAGAGCAAAGTGTATCACACTCGATGTTAATTATCTAGAAAACATTCAATCATTCAAGAACAGTTCATGAAGAAGAACACAGAGATAAACTAGGGTTTCATCTCAAACCCTAGCAAAATTAAACTAAAACAACAAATAACAACAATTAAATCTAATTGACAGCACTGGCTAATCCAGGCGTGTCTCAAACACCCACAACTCTTTCTCTTTTATACATGCAACTCCAACCCTAAAACAACAAACCCTAATTCTATTTTAAAAACCGATAATAACACAAACCCATACCCTGAATCGCCGCTCTTGTCCAATCGTGCTCAGTTGATTGATTGGCTAAACCCTAGCTCTAGATGTCTCGATTCGGTTTAGGGTTGGTAGAAACTAGAAAAAGAGATATCTAGTGGCTCTTTCCAGGGGTTGTTGGTCGGTGATGGTGCGGCCGTCGAGAGTTGCGAGGTAGGGGAGAAAGAGAAGGAAGAAGAGAGATGAGGAGCGATTATTTGACCGGCAAAGAGGAGCGGTTGAGATCGATTTGCAACAGAAACTGGTGCCGCAAAAGCCGCCCATCATGCCCACTCACAGATTCTCGGCGCGTTCCAAGATGACCAATCTTGGTTCTCTATAATGAAAACTATGCGGTCTTGGTCGATTGGTCTGACACTAAGCTACAGCGTGTAGGTGGTAGGCTGGTGTTCACGCCTATATCAAGCTAAGTTACGATTGTCCTATGAAAACGTGATCTAAGCCACTCAAATCGTCCGACGAAGTTGAGTGGTCGGGATTAGTTTGCAATCGGGAAGTGTGACCACGCTAGTTTGGGCGGACGATTTGGGATAACCAGGCATGGTATGCCTTGGACGATCGGATGTGAGGGGATAGATGGGTCCACGGTGGTCATTTTGGTATGAATATGCACTACACACTCATAATCTAATCTCGGACCCTCCATTCGTGCCGGAGAAGATGGACGCTCGTGATGCTCAAAACCCTAATTTTGGGTTCACGGCCGTGCGTCATGCTCTATTCGGGTGTATGAATCGAGATGACCAACCATGGTTGGTCCTGACTGATCGGTCAGGTATGTAGGCTGGTCCACGGTGATTGTGTTGACATGCTCTGGGCCCTTTGAATCTACATCTACACCCTCCATCTATACCTGCGAAGATGGATGGTTGAGACTGTTTTGCGACACATGTAATGTGCCGCAAACCCTAATTTAGGGTTTCCGTCCATCTCTGCTCTGGTTTGGACGTTTTGGAAAGCTATGCCAATCTTTTAGGAATATTCCATACCTGCTTGGGGGTTATGAAATTGATCTGGGCCATCCAATCATGCTGGTGAAGTTGGATGATCGTGATCATTTCCAGACTGATACGGACAGTCCGGATGCTCAATCGGGCTAGTATAACACACCGAGAGTTGCTCAATCGGGCTAGTATAACACACCGAGAGTTGCAGCCTGTACGGATATTTCGTACATGCTTTCATTATAATGCTTGGAGATTCGTGTTGCTCTGCTGAGAGTAACACTCAGTCGTCATGCCGCACTGATAATGAGTACAGGAAATACAAGGCTGGTTCTGACATTAATTAATAATCTTTGTAAATTCACAGGGTATATGGGATTGTTGCTACATGCTCCAACCTGGATGAATTTCGTGTATTTAATTCACAGAATGGGATTGTTGTCACATGCTCCATTCTAGGTGAATTAGTAAAGTGAAGAAGTATCCAACACTTATTAATGGCTTTATCTTTTACAAGATGTTAGCGCATAATTTTCTGGCTTTTACAATTTTAACCTTAAATGAAAATCCACCATCAACAGGTATTTAACTTCATTTTGTAGGGAAATAAGAATTAGTAATGTGCATTTACTAATTAGAGATTTTCCGAGAGATTTCGATCATTATTCTCGGACAGAGCATTTCCAGGAATTATGGAAACCGAATTTGTGCTTTAATGGATATCTTGAGAATATTTTCGGTTTTGGAAATTCCTTGGTGTCCAAACTTCCTTGTCTATAAATACTCGAAGTTTGCATTTCTAGCAAACTAATCCTTCGTAACAACAGACTTCCTCTTTGTTGTGTTGTTACTGGTGTAGCCGCCTATTCAGAGAGGAGAGTAACCTAATTAGGCGAAATCTCTTACGGCCGCTCAGTTTAAAGTCTTCTTTGGGATTGAGAAGCTCTACGAGTACCATTGGTGGAAAACTAGATAATTGTGGTTTATCTTTTGTTTTCTTTGATTTGATTGACTAACGGTGGTTGAACTTTGATCGCACCTAGTTTGTTTATGTTTGAGAATCTTCTCTTATGATATAAGATTCACTCAAACTAGTTCAGAGTTTCGACAGGGATCTTTAGACTGTTGTTAGTTCTAAAGACGATCTTGTGATAATCCATTGTTAACAGACTCCGTTCTGTGCGTGATTGATCACAAGAGAATCAAGTGATTGTGTGCAGGTGTTTATTGAAGATCTAAAAAAATTTGAAGACGAAGAAGATATTGAAGATTTCTGAGTTGTGGGTTCATAATCTTTGGTGTGCACAATACTTGTTTCGGTAAAAGAGGATCCAATTAATAATCGGTTTATCTTTGTGATAGATTGGATTGATTGATTGAGTAGATCGGCATCAACACAATTCTTTGGATTAATAGTGTTGTTGGCTTAATCTTAAACGATTACTTCGGTAATTGAATATAAGATAGATCTAAGGACCTGACGAAGGATTTCATGTTATGATAAACGGAAGAGCCTTTGTCCAACTCATATCACTTGGTTGAATAGAGTTGATACCAAACAGATTTGTTGTTCCTGTACTGTTTGGAATACGAACCAAAGTAATTGTTCCAAGTACGTGACTAAGGTCGGAGGCGTGGGAATACAGACGGAACTAGGTGAACTATAGGTTTAGTTGCTTGGTCTCAACTATACGAAGTTAGGTGTAATTTTGTGTAGCGGATTAATCCTGAGAGTATTCAATTATGGACAAGGTCCCGGGGTTTTTCTGCATTTGCGGTTTCCTCGTTAACAAAATCTTGTTGTGTCATTTACTTTATATTTCCGCATTATAATTGTTATTATAATTAAAGTAAATTACACAAACGTTAATTCTTATTTACTTGATAAGTGAATCATATTGTGTTTGGTTAAGTCCGAACTTTTTTATCAAGTAACATACTTCATTGTTGTATTGTCTCGATCTCGTATCCATAGATGATCACACGAAGTGTGAACCGATTAGTTGTATTGTCTCGACTCAGTCCATAGACAATCACTTTCGGAGAAAGGACTTATAGGTAGGAAAAGTTTTAGCATATTTGGGTCCCTCGCCTTTTCAATTGGTATCAGAGCAGGCAAACACGAAAAGATCTAACAATCTGTGTTTGGTGCGATCCAACCTATAAGAATGAATCTAATGAGTGATTCAGTTAACGTACCACCAAGATTTAATGAGACAAATTACCCATTATGGAAATCGGCTATGAAAGCTTTTCTTCAATCCAGAGATTTTAACACATGGTTATTAATCGAAGAGGGATACCAACGTCCGATAGATTATTCAGAGTCTGAGTTTAAAAGCTTAGCGTCTTATACTCTTGAAGAAAGAGTTCTTGCAAAGCAGAATTCTGATGGTCTGAATGCCATCATACATTCAGTTAGTCATGATCTTCTACATCATGTGCTGGCTTGTAGAACTTCTAAATAAGCATGGGATATTCTTGAGACTGTATTCGAAGGAGATGAATCTGAAAAAGAAGCTAGACTTCTCACCCTTTCATCTAAATGGAAACATCTCAATATGAATGATAACGATACTTTCGAGGAGTTTAACTCTAAACTTTCTGAGATTGTTAATGCATCTTTTTTTTCCTTGGAAAGGACATACCTGAAAAGGAAATAGTATGCAAAATTCTCAGATCATTACCATCCAGATACGAGTCTAAGAAACATGCCATAATATAAGGAAATGATCTTTCTACACTTTCTCGAAGCTCTCTTGTAGGAAAGCTAAAGATCTTTGATAGAGAAATTCTGCTGAAAAATCAAACTGAGAAACGTTGCCAAGAGGTTAAGGCACTCGTTGAAAAAGAGCTTGACTCAACTATTGTGTTTTTAGCGCAACGAATTAAGAATATTTTATCTATTGATAAAGGTGTTCCTGATACACTATCAGTTTGTCGTAAAAAGGATAATGATGAAGTACAATGCTTCAAGTGACGTAGAATCGGACATATGGCAAAACATTGTCCCAGCAGAAGAACTAGGAAGTGCAATAAGGCGTATGTCTCCACTCTTGTTGATATTCCGGAGGAAGAATCCAATGAAGAAATATCTAATTCCAATGCACTTCTTGCCAACTCTAATTGTGATGATTCCAGTGAGTCTAATCAACTCCTAGAAAAAAGTGAGTTGGAGATTAAGGAAAATAAAAGGTTAAGCCTGGTACTTGAAAACCTTTTGAAATTCCTCTCAGATAAAACCTGTATGTAGAATCTGAACAAGAAAAATTGGGTGAAATACCAAGAGAATTGGAAACTAGTTTTTCTGATGACACGACAAGTTCTTCATGTGAAGAAAATAATCTCACTGCAATCCTTTGCGAAATCAAACTTATCAATGCTCTTCGAAAGGGGATAAAGAAGACTGGTAAATTTCTGGGTTTTCAAAAGGAGATTGCAAACTCTTGCAATTACAAGAGAAAGAAAAAACAGAAGGAAACACAGTCCATTATGTTTATGAGTCATCCTAAAGATGTCTTCGCTAAATGTGGTGAGAATAACTCTCACCTCAACACACACTGATTGTGTTAAGTTATGCATCCTCACTTGTTGCCCAAAATTTTGTTTGTGAGGAAGCATAAATCTGGGCAAGTTATTCATGTCTGTGAAAAATAATGAATATTTCTTATTTTTGGGAAAAATAGTTTCGGTTTCCTTAAACCAAATATTTTTTATATATTCCTTGATTTTCTCCCATCTTATATATCTTCTTCCTGTCCGAAAGAAGACTATCATTTTTCAATGGAGAAATCGGTAAAAGAAGAGTCATCTCTTGATGATCTTGCACTATGTGCATCAGTTATGACTGAAACTCATGTTGTTTCACTTCATGATAACTCTCAAGACTCTCTAAGAAAGCAGATTCTCTCTGTTAAAGGTTGTATTATGAGCTGATGATAACGGATTCAAAAGAAGTACTAGCTAATCTTCATTTTCAACTGTTGGAGATGAACAAATATACTAAAAGGGAAGTGCTCAGAGGAATTTGAATCCAGTTTTTGAAAGCAATCTTCAAGAACTGAGAGAGAGAGAAAAATAGACATCAATTTTTGATTGATTGTATTGGTCTATTGAGAATAAAACTATTATGAATAAAATTATTTGATTTATAATTTTTCTTGTGATAGTTTTCAGTTTACATAGCTTGTGCTTGAATATTTTTATCTTATTGCTATGTATGATTATGGGATGTTTGATTTCGGTTTTACTACCTTAATATTCGATCTCATATGTTGTGAACCCTTGTGGTTTGGGTGACTTTTTGATTTAGCAGGATTAAGTTCTAGCCCATGTTGGTAGGCTTTATCAAAGAATCATGAGGGGTTCTGGTAGAAACAATATGTGAAAAAGTCACAATATGTTGAATCGGTTTTGGTTTAGCATAAAAGCATATGTGTTTCGACGGTTTTCAACTTTTGCTGGCAATTGTTAAAACCGATTTCCAACCTTTCTCTGGTAAAGGTTGGTTGTTGTTATTCTTTTGTTTTTGGCATAAGGATGACAACATGATGATATTTCTATATCAATTCTCCCTGGAAGAAGATGCAATCATATTGGAGAAGTGGATGCAAAATTTGAGGTAACAATCTTGTTAGTTAATTGTTTTCCTGTTTAAGAAAAGCCTGAGTTTATTTCATATATATTTATTGCTTTTGCTTAACAAAATTTCGGTTCAATTGATGTTTATTCCATTATGTGTGTATGGATGTATGTGTGATTCAATTGGTTCCGGTTAAGAAAAACTATTGTTATCTTGCTTTATTGTGTGGTATCAATTGTTTAGGCTTACAAAATTTCGGTGCAATTGCGGTGCTTTTAATGTCTATGTTGTTTCAATTGCTTCCGGTTGAGGTGAATAATTATGCAAGTTGATTTATTTGGTTTGTATTTATTATTTATGGCTTAACGAAATTAAATGTGTACGGGATGAGTTGTTTAGTCCGATTCGATTCCGGATAAGAGAAACTAAGTTAATTCTGATCTTAGTTAGACTTATCGAAGTGAGGTTTCGGTTATTCAAGTCTAATCGAATGCCTTAACAAGAAATGCTAGTTAAGTAACCTAGTATTTGTCTTGTTTAAAATTGAAAGGTCTAAGTTTATGGATAATTAGAACCTGATGAGAAAAATAGAGTTATCTTTATTTTGGTCTTATCGAATTAAGCGATTGTTTTTGTACAATCGGTTTAGCAAAGGGACTAAGGTGCTTAGTTGTTTTTTTGTTTGATAAACTAAAATGGAAAAATTGTTTCGGACAATTGTTTCCTTGGTAACATGTCAAAATAAAACTACTTGTAGTTTCGGTTTTGATATTGGTTATCAGAACATGATGTGTGGAACCCTCGTGCCTAACTCTACAGGTTGCAAGTCTATTGAGATTTGTAAGATTCTTTTCGTGTTGTCCTTTATTTTTTTTGTTTCTTTTTCATTTTGTGACAAAAAGGGGGAGAAATATATGGAGTAAACAAGTGATACTGGCATTGATTTTATATTGATTGGTATAGCTAAGGAAAAGAACATTGGTGCTTAAACGTTTTATCTAAACGAAAGAGTGAAAGCACAGACTAAGGGGGAGTAACATATCATATGAATTGGTATAACAAAGACGTGCGGATATTCGTTGTATTGTCTATTGTAATACAAGTTCGACATTCTATTGCAGGGGTGTGAGTTGTCACACAAAATTAAACCCACTGACAGGGGATTCGTGGGTGGATAGAGTCTTACCTCCCGTACCGCACGGGCGATGAACCGTTGAAGTCGACTCAGGCCACCGACTCCGATGTCAGTGTACGAACCCGAGGGGCCGAGACAGTATCGTAACTGTCATCCTTCCCTGCAAACAGTTTATATTTAATTTTTAACCCTTCCTTAGGGTTTTTAAAAATAATGTCCAAGTCCAAAAGATAAATAAAGTCCAAAAAGTGTCCAAAAATAAAAAGAAAAATTACAACCCTATTTACAGTTTCTAAAAATAAAACAAAATAGTTATATACAAAATCTTCTTCTTCACTCTTTTCAGATTCCTCTTTTCTTTCCTTCTTTGGCGATGCTTTCCTTTTATAGCACTTTTTCTTTCCTTGTAGCTTCGCTTCAAATCTGAAAAGAATCGAAAAACACCAAAACGCGTAAAAAGGAACAAAAAATAATAAAAATAAACCTAAAACAAATCTAAATACAAGTCCGCATCGGCGGCGCCAAAAATTGATGTGATTTTATGTTGTTGTAGAAAGTGGTAGTAAAGTTCGTTCAACTCGGGCTTGTAAAGGTTTGATTTCAGATTTAATAATAGAAAATATATACAAAAAGTTGTCACGATATCGAGAGATTACTAGGACTCAGGATTTCACTGTTTTTCATATTCAAGTGGTTCAGAAATTAATCCTAGGCGATTATCGCTCAAAACAAAACAAATATTAACTCTATTCTTTGCCAAAGTAGATTCCATAAAATATTACTTGTAGATCATAAGTATGGCGCATCAACAATCCCTAGGACTAAGCATGCTCCATCAAACAAAGTCATAGGTAATTAATAGAAACCTTAATTCAATTAAAATCGGTGCAAAAAGTAAATAAAGAATTAATTAAATTACCACATGGATGAAATACAGCTTCCTCCGTTGTCCCAGTGATGGGGTTTAGCTCTTCATATTAATCACGTGCTCAAAATAGGTGTTCATAGCTCAAAAATGTGAAAAACAATAGAAAGCTAATAACTCAGGCAGTTTGCAACGCTGAAGAGGCGTTACAAACAGACTGTTACAGAAGAAATAAGACTGCCTTTAAACGATACTTGTTTCCTGCAGTAGAATAACGATAGTTGTCTGCGACCGTTCCTTGTGCATCTTATGTTCTTCGTGTTCTAGGGTTCTTGAGAACGACACTTCTCTAGTGTCGTCTGCAACCCTTCTCCTTCTTCTTCACCTGCTGCTGCTACTTCTCCTCTGCAGCTTCTCTGCTTTGATTCTGCAGCCTCCAATCGACCCCAAAACTCTCGAGACCCTTCTCTGGCTCCCCCTATTCCTTTATATACGTAACAGGGCCAAGTAATCTCGAGAGAATCTCTCTTTTCCTCTTCCCAAAGTCTCGGCCTTTTTTTCTTCTTCCATGTTTCTTCTCACGCGGATCTGGGTTGCCCAAACCTTACTAAACTCTCCAAAGATAGCGTACAATATCTCGAGAAGATATCCTCCCTTAACTTCACACGTACCTTCCCATAAATATGCTAACTTCCCTGTTTTGTAAAAAGGAAACGAAATCTTTCCTTTCTTCACCTCTCTGTTAAGCCGAGATAAACATGGGAACAAGCTATTATTTCGAATCTTACAAGATTACCTTCCCTGTTTTGTATTAACAGGTAAATACCAATCAATATCACCGAATAAATCGAACGTAATCTCCTCCAAATCATCTCCAGCGAATCACGTAGCCGGCTGGTTTTATTCCCGCCAAATTTTGAGATTTGAATTTGGAAGATGGTCGCCCCCTATCCTCTGTTGGGGTGCGAATAGCAAATGGTCACCCCTTAGTAATTGATGTGTCCCTTATCCAAATGAGGGGTCCGAATAGTAATTTTCTCCCACGAGCACAAAAACCACTTTTCGAGCCAATTTCGCCGCAAAAGCTTATTTCTCTAAAAACACCTACAAAGACATAAAAAGCCATAATAAATACAAAATCGAGCACTAACAAAATATACAATTGAGATTAAATCAGACACAAAAATGTGTCTATCAAATACCCCCAAACTTATTATTTGCTAGTCCTGAGCAAATCAAATAAAAAATAAAATCCTAACTCACTGTCGCAGGCATCGTCGATTGCATTTAGCGTATGCAACAAGCCTTTAAACCCCTAGGTGGCCAAGTTATAGTCTCGGGAGGGTTTACCAGAGGTGTACCCACAAAACCTTTATACTCCAGACCCTAACTATCTACGGAGAACCTTGGAAGGCACTAAAGAATCTCCTTGGTTGGCATACTTACTGATTACAGGAGGAAGTACCCTGATGCGAAATTCCAATTGATGTACACGAGTTTGCACTCAAGCATACTAAAAATTCATATATAAGTCACAAAGCTCTACTCAGATAGTTTTTGGACATCATAACCGGAGTCAACCAATCACATGGATAGATTAAGAAATGGATATAGAAAAACATAGATGGTTTTGATGTTGACTAAGGTGAACGGTGTTTCTCATATCTGTCTGAAGGCCACTGCCAAAATGAACCTATCCTAATGGACTGAGATACTGGTCTAGACTAATATCGACACACTGGCATATACAAGGGAAACAGTGGTCGATAATCCTAACTCTAGGTCAACACAACTGGCATATACAAGGGTACCAGTGGTCGACTTTATTAAATTTATTCTGGTTGGTCTAATGGTCTGGTCTCAAATTTTTTTTTTTTTTTTTTTTTTTTTGTATCTCAATCACTCTATTTCACCCTAGCAGTGGTAACAACTTGAATCGTGAGCCCCACCTAATCACTTAGAGAAACATATTTAAAGAAAACAAAATAAAAATAGAAGTGAAAAGTATTCAACGAGATATGGCGAAACTACCATGTTTTTTCTTTAATTCTAACACCTGAGCTCTGTGCTTTTATGAATAGACTCTTTAGATGTTTCCATCTAATCAGATTGGTTCCTCAACTCCTACAACCAAAATGCTTCCATCCACTTAGATTGGTTAGTGCCATCCTTAATAAGCATAAATTTCTAGACTCTGGAGTTTATTTATTGCAACTAACAAAAAGTAAAAGTTTCTCCCATACCCCCAAACTTAAATCTAACATTGTCCTCAATGTTCTAAAGATGAAATTAAAAGCATGAACAAGGAGAAACTGTTACCATTTGAAGTAAAAGAGTTAAGGAAGATATTACCGTGTTGCATTGATGAGTGCCAAATATTGCATATTTCTACATCTATTTATTGGCATTTAGCTCATCTTTTGTGTTCAGAAATCAGATATTATCCCAGATTCTGTATTTTCTTTGTTTTCAAGAATAAATATTTGTACTAATTAATTTTGTGTTTTTAGGTAGTAAATAAAGTTCGGAGAATCTGAGGAGCCAAAAGAGCAGAAAATTGGAGGCAAGCGTCTATGGAGCAAAAAGCCAAAGCCCGCGCGCATCAGTTGCAACCCAACAAGTAGCAACCCATTTACAAGACATGGGCTTGAGCTAGCCACGACCCGATCCGAACCCGTTCCCTCTGAGCCGTCAGTTTGCTCCTTCAACATCCAATGCTCGCTCCGTCGTTCCCATCAAAACTCGATGCCCCCGCTCCACAGCAAAAATCACCTACACCTATACCCAATCGGCCAAACCCATTTTCTCTTCCATCTTCTCTTTCTTCTCCGACACCATCAGAGAAAACCCATTCTATTCCTCCTCCCTCTCCCTGACAGTGCAGAGCCATCACCACCATCTCCTTCCCCTGACACCAGCAGCCACAGCCGCACCAGCGCCATCAGCACCTGCTCCGCCATCTCCCTACTTCGACTTATCTCTTTCATAGCTTCTCCATACCTTAGAAGCTAGGTTAGAGATAAGTTAGAACTAGGGTTTCTCCAACAACCACGCATGGAGCTCTGAGACAAGACAAGAGAGTATGGGCGATTGGGTTTGTTTTTAATTTCTGTTTTGAGTGAATTAGGGTTTTTAGTTCTTGGCATGTATAAATAGGGTTGTTGTGTATGTGTAAAACCTTATGCCTGGGCTAGCCAGAGCACCAATTTAGTGTAATTTGCATTTTGTTGTTTTAATTATGTTCTAATTTAATTAACTAGGGTGTTGTTGAAACCCCTAGTCTCATGTCAAGTAGTTAGTCTTTGGTTGTATTTATGTTGTACGATAAAATGATCAGGATTAGGAGTTAATTATGAGCTTTTGAACTTGTGATAGAGTGTATTGTAAGAAGACACTCTATACTAGGAGGGAAATAGTGAATTAGTTAATGAATATCCACCTGAGCCCTTCAAGTGAAGGCTCAAGAGCATAACCAGAGGTAAATTGCCTTAGCATAAGATTAGAGGGTGAATTCAATCACCCTAGTGCTCTTCAATCTTGTTACAACCTGTTGCTATCTTAGTTCACAGTCACAAACAATTCTTAGTCGTATCGACAACAAACCACAAATTGTGTCACTTTCCCTTAGAAATTAGTTAGAGAAAGCCTTAGATCAACCATACAGCACCCCATTTCTCTGTGGGATCGACCTGTGCTTTCCCTTGCCTCCAATAGGCCTGTGCACTTGCAGTAGACATAGTCGTAGGCATCTTTTCCTAGCCTACCAAGTTTTTGGCGCCGTTGCCGGGGACTTGGCGTGTGCTGTGTTGATTCTTGCTTGCTTTACTGATTTTCATCCCACCATTGTACATATTAGCTTGCACTCTTTATATCATTGTAGTATAACTTAGATAAAAGCATCTGTAGTTATAATTTAGTTGTAGTTGCATCTTTAAGCTGTTTTTCAACCTACCCTGCATATACTTGCCTTGAATTTGTTGTTTTTAGTCATTCTTAGTGTAACTTTGTTTTTAACCATCCATCTGTGTATATTGCATTGTAACCCTGCATTGTTAATATCATCTCTGTTATTATATATGGTTAGTATAACTTCCTCTAAACTCTGCATCTTGCATTGCTAAGTTTCTTTTGTGCCTATTTTAGCTCATTGTCTTTTGCAGTTGGTAACTTGTTTTCCTCTCAGTTTGCACATGCTGTTATGCTTAGATAGGAAGCCTGCTAGTCTGCATCTTCAATGCCTCTTGTTTACTCAGCCTGAGCATAACTCATTTGTAGCTAGGTGTAGCTTAGAACCTTGTCATTTCGGCATTGGTGCTACTTTGCTTAAAGCTCCTTGTTTCATCTGTGCAATTCAGAGAACTGAACTTCTCCTCTGAGTCAACAGGTACTTGTGGAGCTGCTGTACAATCCAAGAAAGACAAGCAGAGGAGCAGACCACTGTGGAGTGCCTAAACCCAGTTTAATATTGGTGGTATTGCTTTCTAACTCTACTCTGTGTGATGTATGTGTGATACACCCTGAATGCATGATAAATTAGAAGCTTGAAAACCTTGAGCCTCTGCTGAACCTTGTATTGCCTGAGCATACACTGTGAAATATTGACCTCCAGCCCCTGTAGCTGTGAGGTTGAACTTGGATAGCTAGGCTAGCTGCAAACCAAGTTGAAGTCAACTGAGATAGTTGACATCAACTCAGACCATTGACATCAACTGAGTGAGTTGATGTCTATGCCCTGTACCCTTATGCATGTTTAAACTTGTGCTAGACCTTGAATCTGTGAGACCTTGTTAACTCTGTCTCCCATTGGCTAATCTGTGCATCTGAGCATTTGCTAACCAGTGACCACCACATCCATCTGCCCTGTAATCTGTGGTGCATAAAATTGTTAGCATTGAGGTCAACTGACCCTGTTGCTACCTTGCCCTAGCTAATTGCCATGAGAGCTTAGCTCTGAAGTGGTACTGTGATCATAAAACCTTGCTGATATCTGCATAAAATTGTGTATAATCTCTGAGTTTTGAGGTCAACTGACCTTGCTGACACCCTTTGAGCATGTTGTAAAGTGCTGGTGTTGTTCATTTGTTGTTCATTGGCTACATCTGTGAAATCCATATCTACACTGTACTAATCTGTGATGAATGTATGAATGTTATACCCTGCTGTTGACACCTTGTGCTGTAAAATGTTCAAATTGTGCATCTGTTGATATCCTGTGAGCAACAAACCCTTGCAATTCCTGCAATTTGTGTGTGAATGAGCTTTTACAATTGTGTCATTTGCATTCCTGTGTGAATTAGTCTCTGCAATTTGTGGGTGATTGAGTGAGTTGTTAAGTAGCAAGGTTAATGATAGCAATAGCTTGGTTTTCCAATACACAAACCAGCACATGCTTCACCATTGAGTGAGCACATCCCTCAACCCTGTGCACCATTCACAATTTCTGTCCTGCTAGTGCACCTGCCAATCTGGGCTGTGCTGTGTCAATTTTTCTGTGAGTTTGCTTTGCTCTGTGCACATATCCAAGCTGTGATGTGTACAAGTTTTACTCAAGCTGTGTACTTGCTCAGCTGTGCTGTGCAAAACCAACCAACACATTACTTGTGTTGTGCTATGACTTACCTGAGCATAAACCAAATTTACATAACCAAGTCAGTCTTTGTGTCAATTTTGAGAGGCTGGCCTAGCCAGTGCTGTGCATCTGTAACAACTAGCCTGTGAACTTGTGTGAACTGCCAACCTAGGCTGAGCTGAGTTGCAAAAACTCAGTTATTCTGTGCACATAAGTAGTGGGCTGCACACAGCTGAAGCCCAACCCCTGTGCCTGACCATTTAGACCTGCAACTGGGCTAGAACCCAGTTTCACTAGGTTTCCCACAAACTGGGTTGTGCCAACCACTTACCTGTGCTTTTGCT
Source organism: Papaver armeniacum (assembly GCA_023531295.1). Classification (NCBI taxonomy): domain Eukaryota; kingdom Viridiplantae; phylum Streptophyta; class Magnoliopsida; order Ranunculales; family Papaveraceae; genus Papaver; species Papaver armeniacum. The sequence continues at coordinate 466,137 of JAJJWW010016014.1, read as the reverse complement.
CATGACCTGGGCTGCAAACAAACCAAATCCCACACAAACCAAAGCCTACATAAACCAAAGCCCACCTAAACCAAACTAAAGCCCACTGTGCATTGGGCTTTGCATAACAACTTGGCCGTGCAACTGTCATAACCTGGGCTCTGCACAAAGCTGAAGCCCACATAAACTGGGCTGTGTAACTGAGTTGTGCAACAAAACTGAGCCCATTACAACTGGGCTTTGCATAACTTTGGCTGCACATTCGCAGCAACACATTGCATCACTTGGGCTTAGCTTCCCTGTTTTGAAACATCATTGGTTATACATGCTTGATGTGTGCTAAGCTATGCTTCTTTTTGAGTTCAAATTGAGTTGCTAGATCATGTCAGGATTTTGGTCTGCAACTGGGGATGAAAACAAATCCATCAGAGAACTTGCTTACGGGCATGATTCATGTTATGAACTCCCCACAGTCCATGATGATTTTAGGGAATATTATGAGCCTTCTCAGGGCCCTGACCTTGACTTCACATACCCTAGTCATTCTTCACACATGTATCACCAACCACAGTGGGAAGTTGAACAATGTTATACTCCCCCAACCCCTTGTATGCAGTCACTAATGGATAAGCTCATAGAGCAAAACAATGATATACTTGGATGGAAAATGCATGATCATCCCTTCTCTAGTGAACCATGTGCACAACCATGTAATGATCCTTCATATGAAACATGCATACCCACTAGTGAAGACTCTCCTTCAGCTGAACAACTTTACTTGTTCTTGAGAATGAATCTCAGTCATTTACAAAATGTAGAAAGGGAGTATGCCCATAGTCAACCCACTAATGTTGAATATGAACCTCACCTGGAGGAGAATGAGTTGACTGAAAACTTCAATGCTGTTAATAGAGATGAGTATGCATATTACTCACAGGATGAATATGACATGTTAGAAGAACTTGTTTATGCTTTGAAAATGTCTGAAATCTTTGGGTTCAAAGACATTAAGTTTCTCTCCTGTGAACCCTATGAATGACGCTTCTTCTAATATTCATACATGTGATGCTGAATTGGAGTCTGTGCAATTGTTCACTGAAAATGAGCATGCTATACCACCTGATCGTGACCTAGGAATAGCTGAATTGTCTGTTGACACAGATGATTCAATGCATGTGTCTGATTTCATGCCTAGGTTACAGCATGATATTTCTCCTGGTTGTCTTATGCATGAGAGTGAAATTCTGGGTAATGATGATTATGACATGGAGATTGATGAATTGTTCTATGCAGGTGAACATGATTTACCTTCTTCTTCTGACCTTAGGAAAGTGTGTGATGGTGCAAATGATCTTATACATGAAAACAACTTAGATGTACCTAATCTCTCTCCTAAGGCACAGATTGAAACTCCTCCACCAAACCTAGGTGTAGTTTGTAACAAAATTGCAAAACCAACTTTTCTGAAAATGCCTAATTTAGGCCTAGAACTTTGTGCTTCCCAAGTCCTCTTGGACCATTTTGCATCAAAGTATAACACCTTTAAGGAGCCACAGTTGGAATATGTATGTCTGCCTGTTCTTAGCAAAACTCATTTTGAGTTAGACCTTGTGCATGATGTACCTTTAAATTTGCAAGATTTTGTGCTCAAGAACACATCTGTTGACAAGTTTAGGTTTGGGGGTAACTTGTTCACGTATGCAATCTTTCCTGCACTCTCATGTTATATCTGTGTAAGGCTGTTGATGTTTGTACATATTGTCTTTTGGGTTGATCCTCAACTCTTTAGATTGTTGGTATATGGTGAATTTTCATTGTATATAATCCAGTAGGACTTGTTAAATTTTCTTTTCTTGATTCGGTTGAGTCTTCTTGCGCATATATTATGCTAATCCGATATGATCTCCGCTGAGAATGTTGGATTCTAGCCTTGAACAATGAAGCTCTAACCTTGCTCCCGCCGACATCCGGTAATCTCTTCCCTTTTCTCTTATCAGCATAGTTCTCATGGTATGTGACTGTTTATTATCTGTTGAAACATTGAGGACAATGTTTGATTTAGGTTTGGGGGTACATTTGCATATAGAGTTTTTAGTCTTTTATTTCAAAAAATTCAAAAAAAAAAATTCAAAACTTTTTGCAAATAAAAACCTCCAACTTTTAGAGATTTTAGAGTCACTAGCATGCTTCTAGCTATGTTTACATAGAGAGTCTGACCGAAATAACAGAACTTGGAAGTACTGGAGAACACAATCGGGTTTCTTAGTTGATTAGAGCGTTAAAGTTGGATTTAACTATACCGGAGGGCGAATTAGGTGTTGTTTAGATATTCGGTAGTAGAATTGTGATCACCCATAGTGGAGACTACCCATTTTACATCAAGCGAGGTACCGACCTTCACTCTTTGTGACTTTCTAGAAAAGTTGTTAGAGTGTGTGTCACCGTACGTCAATTCCGGGTAGGAATGGTGAGCTACCCAACTTCACACCACTTTCAGCACTATTTTTGATCTCTTGAGTGCTAATTCCGTCAATCATGAGGGTGACGTTTAAAGATGAAAACTTCTTCTAAATACCGATTTGCAGTTAGCATCACTCTCTCCCTCTCAATCAACAGATTCATAGAAACACATCGTCGTCAGCAAGCGGAGCATCATCAGAATATTTGAAGAAAAGTTGAAATAGTCCAAGGTTTACATGCAACAAAGGAAAGAAAAGAAAATAGGATGAGAATTAATGAAGTTTGTGAAAAATTGAGTTTTATTGTTATTTTCATGTAATTATTTTCAAAAAATAAAAAAAAATAAAAAAAAATTGAGTTAGTAGTTTCATTGTTGTTATGTTCATGTAATTTATGTTAAAAAACAAAAAAAAAAAGTGTGTTTGTCAAGTTTTTGTGAAGTTCAGAAGTTCGTCATCAACAGTTGAAGGCCGAAGACCGAAGATTGAAGACGTTTCTATGAATGCTGAGAGAGTGATATTAATTGCCGATCGGGTGAGAAGGTAAGTGAGTACTCCCATCCTTGCTAATGGTTGATTTCCTTTCTTAGAGATCATCGTAAAAGATTCTTTTTGTCCACACTTCGTGGAGTCTCCGAGAAATTATTTCGGAAGGTTATCCTTCTTACCTTCAACGTGTGCAGGATTTCTCTCTTTATTCCTGCCTGCACACATGAGAGACTAAAAAGCGATCTTTTTGAGTGCAATTATCATAAAACCCTATTAGTGAGGCAGAAGTCGAGGCTTATGATCACAATCGAATCCGAATTCTTTCATATGGTATGGTTATTTCTCGCTCAGCACTTAAGGATGAGAATGCGTTCTTTGATAGTTCTAACTTCGTGTTACTAGCATGCAGAAACTCTATGTCCTCATAGCTCCTTGGATGCTTGAGACTCTTTTACACTCTGAAGTTGGAGAAGGTTTTGTGGGTACACCTCTGGTAAACCCTCACGAGACTACAACTCGTCCACTAGGGACACCTAGGGGTTTAAAGGCTTAGTGCATACGCTAAATGCATTCGAGAGACCTGCGACAGTGGTATAGTTAGGATTTCTTAATTTCTGTTTCACTTGAGGACAAGTAAAATTCGGGTTTGGGGGTATTTGATGAGTGCCAAATATTGCATATTTCTACATCTATTTATTGGCATTTAGCTCATCTTTTGTGTTCGAAATCAGATATTATCCCAGATTCTGTATTTTCTTTGTTTTCAAGAATAAATATTTGTACTAATTAATTTTGTGTTTTTAGGTAGTAAATAAAGTTCGGAGAATCTGAGGAGCCAAAAGAGCAGAAAATTGGAGGCAAGCGTCTATGGAGCAAAAAGCCAAAGCCCGCGCGCGCATCAGTTGCAACCCAACAAGTAGCAACCCATTTACAAGACATGGGCTTGAGCTAGCCACGACCCGGATCCGAACCCGTTCCCTCTGAGCCGTCAGATTTGCTCCTTCAACATCCAATGCTCGCTCCGTCGTTCCCATCAAAACTCGATGCCCCCGCTCCACAGCAAAAATCACCTACACCTATACCCAGTCTGCCAAACCCATTTTCTCTTCCATCTTCTCTTTCTTCTCCGACACCATCAGAGAAAACCCAATCTCTTCCTCCTCCCTCTCCCTGACAGTGCAGAGCCATCACCACCATCTCCTTCCCCTGACACCAGCAGCCACAGCCACACCAGCACGCCATCAAAGACTGCTCCGCCATCTCCCTACTTTGACTTATCTCTTTCATAGCTTCTCCATACCTTAGAAGCTAGGTTAGAGATAAGTTAGAACTAGGGTTTCTCCAACAACCACGCATGGATCTCAGAGACAAGACAAGAGAGTATGGGCGATTGGGTTTGTTTCTAATTTCTGTTTTGAGTGAATTAGGGTTTTTAGTTCTTGGCATGTATAAATAGGGTTGCTGTGTATGTGTAAAACCTTATGCCTGGGCTAGCCAGAGCACCAATTTAGTGTAATTTGCATTTTGTTGTTTTAATTATGTTCTAATTTAATTAACTAGGGTGTTGTTGAAACCCCTAGTCTCATGTCAAGTAGTTAGTCTTTGGGTGTATTTATGCTGTGCGATAAAATGATCAGGATTAGGAGTTAATTATGAGCTTTTGAACTTGTGATAGAGTGTACTGTAAGAAGACACTCTATACTAGGAGGGAAATAGTGAATTAGTTAATGAATATCCACCTGAGCCCTTCAAGTGAAGGCTCAAGAGCATAACCAGAGGTAAATTGCCTTAGCATAAGATTAGAGGGTGAATTCAATCACCCTAGTGCTCTTCAATCTTGTTACAACCTGTTGCTATCTTAGTTCACAATCACAAACAATTCTTAGTCGTATCGACAACAAACCACAAATTGTGTCACTTTCCCTTAGAAATTAGTTAGAGAAAGCCTTAGATCAACCATACAGCACCCCATTTCTCTGTGGGATCGACCTGTGCTTGCCCTTGCCTCCAATAGGCCTGTGCACTTGCAGTAGACATAGTCGTAGGCATCTTTTCCTAGCCTACCATGCATGAGTATTGGGTTACCTCCCAAGAAGTGCTAAGTTTAAAGTCTTCAGCCAGACTAAGAAAGGATTAGTCACCTCATAAAATCATAAAGTAATAGCTGGAATTTCTGTGGGTCATCAAAACCAAATAGAGCTATCACAAGTAAAAGGAATCTGCAACATGCCAAGAAAATTAATAAATAAAGCACACCCTTGTCTAGTTTCCTGTTTAAGACAACTACATCTAGCTGTGGTTCAGGTTCAGGCTCTATAACTGGATCCAAATAAAATATTTTCATGGGTTGGATTTCCTCGTAGCTAAGATCCGGTTCAGGTTGTAAAGTCTGTAAAAACTCAAATAAGAACTTAGAAGCACATAATAATAACCCGAATAATTGCGGATCCTTAAAGTCAATCAGTTTTGACTCACACAATTGACCACAATGAAACTGGCGGTCAATCATAATAAAATGTGTCGATACTAATTTCCTAAAGTACTTAGGTTTAGTCTCAAAACTAAATAATTGACACATCTGAAACTTATACGTTCCCACTGGTTGAAAAATATTTGGTGGGAAAACAAAGTCAATCTGGGTATCATAGCCTGAATAAACCACATCAACCAGAGGATGGGTTTCTAATAACTGAACTTCCCTATGGACATCACTAGGTTCAGGAAAACGTGTATGAAGATAATCTTTTAAAATGGTTGAGGCACATATGTCAAGTCCCAAGTGAGGGACCTTTCTAAGAGTTAAAGTACATGGAGAATGATAATCACCCCCAAACTTAGAGTTTGCAGTGTCTCTAGAAAGACTAGTCACAACTTCTCTAATTTCAAGGTCATTTGATTCCTGAAAATGGTCAATTGAGTCTTCTAAGTCTGGTTCATCCTCACTCATCTCTACGAGTCTATTTTCTTTGTCTAAGACTAATGTTTCTAAATCGCTAGACTCTAAAACAATATTCTCAGAAGAAACTCGTTCCTCAAAACTATCATCGGCTTCGTAATCATAAGGGAACACTACATCGTCTAAAACGGTGGTATCTCTAGTCAAATCCTCGTCCTTTTGAATAGGTGAATAATTATTAAAATTATTTGGAATTGAACTAGAAATAATATTATCATTGTAAAGCTCAATTGGAGTAACAAATTCCTGATCACTATGCCTACTTATTTCAAATTCTTCATCAACACTATCCTCATCATAATCATCATTATAATAACATGAAAATGGTTGAACCTCATCTAAACAAGTAGTGTTACCAATTCTAACCTCGTCATCTTGATTATGCAAATAACTATCCTCATTTTCAAAGGTACTATTGGAAACACTATATTGGAAATTAAGACTATCTTGAGCAGTTCTTTCCTGGGCCTCTAACAACATTTTCTGAGTCGACTCACATGACTTCCTGATTTTATCTAGGAAAGAAGGTTCACATATTGCATTGCTTTCGTCCATAACTAATTTATTCATCTCAGCTGAACTACGTGTCGACTCAAGTAACTTTTGTGCTGACTCAGCTAACTTACGTGCGGACTCTAGTAGAGAGGAATTTTGCTCGTATGACCCGTGGGTGTGTCGATAGTAATTGGGCTCACCATGGTATGGACCATAACCTTCAAAAGGATGATGTTCCCAACCACTATTCACACTATGGTCAAAGTAGTAACGTCCATTTTGAAACTCAGTCGGATATTCGTTGTATTGGCTATTGTAATACCAGTTCGACATTCTATTGCAGGGGTGTGAGTTGTCACACAAAATTAAACCCACCGACAGGGGATTCGTGGGTGGATAAAGTCTTACCTCCCGTACCAGACGGGCGATGAACCGTTGAAGTCGACTCAGGCCACCGACTCCGATGTCAGTGTACGAACCCGAGGGGCCGAGACAGTATCGTAACTGTCGTCCTTCCCTGCAAACAGTTTATATTTAATTTTTAACCCTTCCTTAGGGTTTTTAAAAATATTGTCCAAGTCCAAAAGAAAAATAAAGTCCAAAAAGTGTCCAAAAATAAAAAGAAAAATTACAAAAATACAACCCTATTTACAGTTTGTAAAAATAAAACAAAATAGTTATATACAAAATCTTCTTCTTCACTCTTTTTAGATTCCTCTTTTCTTTCCTTCTTTGGCGATTCTTTCCTTTTATAGCACTTTTTCTTTCCTTGTAGCTTCGCTTCAAATCTGAAAAGAATAGAAAAACACCAAAACGCGTTAAAAGGAACAAAAAATAATAAAAATAAACCTAAAACAAATCTAAATACAAGTCCGCGTCGGCGGCGCCAAAAATTGATGTGATTTTATGTTGTTGTAGAAAGTGGTAGTAAAGTTCGTTCAACTCGGGCTTGTAAAGGTTTGATTTCAGATTTAATAATAGAAAATATATACAAAAAGTTGTCACGATATCGAGAGATTACTAGGACTCAGGATTTCACTGTTTTTCATATTCAAGTGGTTCAGAAATTAATCCTAGGCGATTATCGCTCAAAACAAAACAAATATTAACTCTATTCTTTGCCAAAGTAGATTCCATAAAATATTACTTGTAGATCATAAGTATGGCGCATCAACAATCCCTAGGACTAAGCATGCTCCATCAAACAAAGTCACAGGTAATTAATAGAAACCTTAATTCAATTAAAATCGGTGCAAAAAGTAAATAAAGAATTAATTAAATTACCACATGGATGAAATACAGCTTCCTCCGCTGTCCCAGTGATGGGGTTTAGCTCTTCATATTAATCACGTGCTCAAAATAGGTGTTCATAGCTCAAAAGTGTGAAAAACAAGAGAAAGCTAATAACTCGGCAGTTTGCAACGCTGAAGAGGCGTTACAAACAGACTATTACAGAAGAAATAAGACTGCCTTTTAAATGATACTTGTTTCCTGCAGTAGAATAACGATAGTTGTCTGCGACCGTTCCTTGTGCGTCTTATGTTCTTCGTGTTCTAGGGTTCTTGAGAACGACACTTCTCTAGTGTCGTCTGCAACCCTTCTCCTTCTTCTTCACCTGCTGCTGCTACTTCTCCTCTGCAGCTTCTCTGCTTTGATTCTGCAGCCTCCAATCGACCCCAAAACTCCCGAGACCCTTCTCTGGCTCCCCCTATTCTTTTATATACGTAACAGGGCCAAGTAATCTCGAGAGAATCTCTCTTTTCCTCTTCCCAAAGTCTCGACCTTTTTTTCTTCTTCCATGTTTCTTCTCACGCGGCTCTGGGTTTCCCAAACCTTACTAAACTCTCCAAAGATAGCGTACAATATCTCGAGAAGATATCCTCCCTTAACTTCACACGTACCTTCCCATAAATATGCTAACATCCTTGTTTTGTAAAAAGGAAACGAAATCTTTCCTTTCTTCACCTCTCTGTTAAGCCGAGATAAACATGGGAACAAGCTATTATTTCGAATCTTACAAGATTACCTTCCCTGTTTTGTATTAACAGGTAAATACCAATCAATATCACCGAATAAATCGAACGGAATCTCCTCCAAATCGTCTCCAGCGAATCACGTAGCTGATGTGACTCAATAATGTTGTAGTAAATAGGTTCGTTGAGACTTGTGAAAGCAATGGATTTTAGACTTATAAGACTTAAAAATAGAGAAAACTTAACACAAAATTGATTTCAAGATATGAGGAATAACCAAGACACTGATTCCACTATTACACATGAATAAATAATCCCAAAACTCTAATTATCTTTTAAGCCCCTTATTTCTTAATCCACATATAATCAGGCAAATTCTCAAAAATTAATTGTATCCCCTAAGCATAGATTATCTAATACAAAGCATAACCTATCTAATTGAATCACAATTAATGAAAAGAACTATGCAAGCAATTTAAAAACTCTGCAAAAGCAGTGATTGAGTGAATTATAAATTATAAATTAGAGAAAATAAAATGGTTACCACCTATTCATGCGTAAATAGCTTCCTCATTGCCTTGGTTGTGGGAGAATTAGCTCATCATCATGTTGGAAACACGCTCAAAAATCATTTTTATTGCTCAAAAGAGGTGTACAAATGATGAAACGGAGAAAATGATGAAAATCAGGTGTTTGCAACGATTATAAGTGTTGCAAACACTGTTACAAAGAATGATAAAACTGTTACTTTCTTTTAAGTCTGCCTCCGTATTACGACCCACGCTTAAGTGTCGTTGTCACTGTATAAGAACGACTGCCTCTGGTGGTCTTTTGTTCTTGGTGTTCTTCAATGGCAGCAGCAGAAAGATTTTGTGTAACTCGATTTTCCGACTCTGTACGTCTCCCAAACTCTCCCAAACTCTCCGTAATCGTTCTATGCTATCTCAGCAACTATTTATAACCCAACAGCCCCGATATATCTCGCCATAACTTCATACAATCCTCAATATTCTTCACGGCCTGTTTTAGGAAATAATCTCGATTTTTGATTTCTACACGCGATCTAAAGCTGCCAAATTGCTATATATAACTCCTTCACACTCCAGAGAGTTCTTCCAGATACGTGCAAACACCTCTGTTGCTCGCGAAATCCCGTGAATATCTCCTCCGGCGTGTGTTGCTCTGTTTTTTTTCTCGCGGAAATTCCAGCCAAACTGGATCGAAACCAACACTTCTAACATCCCTGTCTAGCCCATAGAAGACTACCCAACCAATTCCAGCCCTTTAGTCTCCTTCAATCCCTTCCAAAATTCCAACCCTAATTCTGCCGGAGAAAACAATTTTTTTCCCGCCAATTTCTATTTTTGAACGGTGAAGAAGAGAGACAGCCCTTAACCAGCTATGGGGTGCAAATAGCAAAGGGTTACCCCTTAGCAATTGGGTTACCCCTTATCCAAAGTGGGAGTCCAAATATCAAATGTCCTCCGGGGGTGTTCCGAGCAACTTTTCGAGCCGAATTTTCCAACAATCTTTATTTCCAAAAAATACCTACAAACACACAAAACACCATAATAAGGACAAAAACGAGTACTAACAATACGAAACACTGAGGACAAATTAGACACATAAATGCGTCTATCAAATACCCCCAAACTTATGATTTGCTAGTCCTCGAGCAAATTTATTCTAGAAAATAAAAATCATTTGAACCCCTAGGTGGCCCTAGTGGCGGAGTGTTGTCTCCGGAGGGTTTACCAGAGGTGTACCCACAAAACCTTTACTCCAGACCCTAGCTATCTACGCAGAACCTTGGAAGGCACTAAAGAATCTCCTTGGTTGGCATACTTATTGACTACGGGAGGAAGTACCCCGATGCGAAATTCCAATTGCTGTACACGAGTTTGCACTCAAGCATACTTTTTGAAATTCATATAAAGTGACAGAGCTCTACTCAGATAGTTTCTGGACATCATAAACCAGAGTCAACCAATCACATGGAAAGATTAAGAAGATGGATGTAGAGAAAAGCGTGGATGATGTTGACTAAGGTGAACCTATCCTAATGGATTGAGATACTTGATGCGGACTAATATCAACACACCGGCATATACAAGGGAACCAAAGGTCGATAATCCTAACTCGGGTCAACACAACCGGCATATACAAGGGTTCCAGTGGTCGACTTTATTGAATTTATTCCGGTTGGTCTGATGGTCTGGTCTCAATTTTTATTTTATTTTTTTTTGAGTATCTCAGTCACTCTATTTCACCCTAGCAATGGTAAAGAGAAAAATAAAAGAAGTGATCAGGATTCTTTCGATGTTTCCATCACGAGGATATGGCGAAACTACCATGTTTTCTTTTTCTAACACCTGAGCTCTGTGCTTTTATGAATAGACTCTTTAGATGTTTCCATCTAATCAGATTGGTTCCTCAACTCCTACAACCAAAATGCTTCCATCCACTTAGATTGGTTAGTGCCATCCTTAATAAACATAAATTTCTAGGCTCGAGTTTATTTATTGCAACTAAAAACTAACAAGAAGTTTCTTCCCCACCCCCAAACTTAAATCTAACATTGTCCTCAATGTTTCTAATGAAAGAGCAATAAAAAGTAAAGTAACATAAGGAATCAGTAAAGAGAGAAGTCGGAAAGATAGTACCTGGGTGAAGAGAGAAATCAAAAACTAATATACAACATACAATCGCCTCGATGGTCAATCAAGGGTAAACAGGGTCCTCCGGAGGGACCTCCTCAACATCACCTGTAGGAAAGGGCTCTAAAAAGGGTTTCAATCTCTGACCGTTAACCTTCGAAGAACTACTACCATCCGGTGTCTCGATCTCAACAACTTCATGAGGAAAGACAGTGCGAACAATAAAAGGACCCGTCCACCGAGAACGTAACTTCCCGGGGAAAAGATGCAAGCGGGTATCATACAGAAGAACTTTTTGACCTGGAGAAAATGACTTCCGTAAAATATTTCTATCATGCACAAGTTTCATTTTGTTCTTATACTCCTTCGCACTATCGTAAGCATCTATACGAATCTCGTCCAACTCATTGAGCTGGAGTTTCCTATGGGCTCCTGCCTTGTCAAGAGAAAAATTTAGCTGCTTAACAGCCCAATAAGCTCTATGTTTTAACTCAACAGGTAAATGACATGCCTTGCCATAAACAAGCCGATAAGGCGACATTCCAATAGGGGTTTTAAACGCAGTACGATAAGCCCATAAGGCATCAGTAAGCCTAGACGACCAGTCTTTACGATTAGGATTAACTGTTTTCTCTAATATACGTTTTATCTCCCTATTAGAAACCTCTACTTGACCACTAGTCTGCGGATGATACGGGGTAGCTACCTTATGTGTAATACCATATTTCTTCATCGAAGCCTAAAAGGTCCATTACAAAAGTGCGACCCTCCATCACTAATTATAGCTCGCGGTGTACCAAAACGTGTAAGTATATTGTTTTTCAAGAACTCAATCACAACCCTATGATCATTGGTTTTACACGCAACCACCTCAATCCACTTAGAGACATAGTCTACGGCGACAAGGATGTATAGGTTACCAAAGGAATTAGGAAACGGACCCATAAAGTCAATACCCCACACATCAAAGACCTCAACGATTAAAATAGGGTTCAAGGGCATCATGTTCCTACGGGAAATGGTTCCTAATTTTTGGCAACGTTCACAAGTAACACAGTAACTGTGGGAGTCTTTAAACAACAAAGGCCAATAGAATCCACACTGCAATATCTTAGCAGCAGTCTTCTTAGCACTAAAGTGACCCCCACAAGCATGATCATGACAAAAGGAAATAATACTTCGACTGGTTACTCTCGGGTATACATCTCCTAATAATGCTGTCCGGACAATACTTAAACAAATAAGGATCATCCTAAAATAAGTGCTTAACCTCGGCTAAAAATCTAGAACGATCTTGTTTACCCCAATGTTGGGGCATTCGACCAGTAACAAGATAATTCACTATATTTGCATACCAAGGTGATTGGGAAACAGAGAACAATTGTTCATCGGGAAAGCTATCCCTTATATGAATGGAATCATCAGGGGAACTAACAACTAGCCTAGACAAGTGGTCTGCTACTACATTTTCTCGCACCCTTTTTGTCTCTAATGTCCGGACAAAATTCTTGTAATAAAAGGATCCATCTAATCAATCTAGGTTTGGTATCCTTCTTAGACAAAAGGTATTTCAAAGCGAAATGATCGGTATAGATTACGATCTTAGAACCTAAGAGATATGGTATAAACCTTTCTAAGGCAAACACAGTGGCCAACAGTTCCTTCTTTGTAGTGGTATAGTTCAATCGTGCATCATTCGAGTTTTGCTAGCATAGTAAATCACATGAAGTAATTTGTTTTCTCGCTGACCTAGCACAACACCAATAGCATAATCTGAAGCATCACACATGATCTCAAAGGGTAGGTTCCAGTTAGGTTCCTGGACTATGGGGGCGGTAGTGAGTAAAGTCTTAAGCTTCTCAAAAGCCTCTAAACAAGCATCATCAAAGACAAACTTAACATCTTTTGCAAGCAAATTGCAAAGAGGTCTAGAAATCAAGCTAAAATCCTTAATGAATCGACGATAAAAACCTGCATGCCCTAAGAATGACCTAATATCTTTTACGGTTTTTGGGACCTGTAAAGTCTTAATAAGGTCAACTTTGGCTTTATCTACCTCTATACCCTTAGAAGATACGATATGCCCTAAAACAATTCCTGATCGGACCATGAAATGACATTTCTCCCAATTAAGCACTAGATTCTTTTCCTTACACCTAGTCAACACTAATGACAAATGATGCAAGCATTCATCGAAAGACAAACCAAACACTGAAAAATCATCCATAAAGACCTCCAAGAACCGCTCTACCATATCTGAGAATATGCTCATCATGCAACGCTGAAAAGTTGCAGGGGCGTTACATAGCTCGAAAGGCATGCGTCTATACGCAAAGGTACCAAAGGGACAGGTAAAAGTGGTTTTCTCATGGTCTTCTCAGGGCAATAACGATCTGATTATAGCCGAGTAGCCATCTAGAAAGCGAGAATGACTATGTCCAACTAATCTCTCTAGCATCTGGTCGATGAAGGGAAGGGGAAAGTGGTCCTTCCTAGTGACCTTGTTCAATTTCCTATAGTCAATACAAACACGCCAACCCGTGGTCACTCGGGTAGGGATTAACTCATTGTTATCATTCTGGACTACGGTAATACCGGATTTCTTGGGAACAACTTGAACGGGGCTGACCCACTTACTGTCTGAAATGGGGTAGATAATGCCTGCATCTAACAGCTTAAGGATCTCGGTTCGAACTAATTCTTTCATATTGGGGTTTAGTCTTCGTTGCATCTCCCTAGAAGGTTTGGTATCTTCCTCTAAATAGATCTGATGCATACAAACAGTAGGACTTATACCCTTAATGTCTGATATGGTCCACCCTAAAGCTTCCTTGTTGTTTTGAAGGACGGTCACTAGCCTACTTTCCTGATCACTATCCAAGTCGGAAGCAACAATCACAGGTAAAGTTTCAGATGGGCCTAAAAACACATACTTCAGGGTATCTGGCAATGGTTTTAGGTCCAACTTAGGAGGCTCTTCTAACGAAGGAACTAGGGTAGATTTAGAAACTGGTAGTGGTTCGAACTTAGGTTTCCATACATTACTAGTGTCTAACAAAGGGGTTGAATCTAACAAAGCATTCACCTCATTAATCACATCATCATCATCAAAATCAATCCCAAAGTGATCTAGGCATTTCTCTAATGGATCTTCTAACAAAGTGTTTGGTAATGACTCCTCGACTAATGTTCCTATCATGTTTACCTCTTCTATGCTTGAGTCATCTAGTTCAGAGGGTAGCTTACTAATATGGAAGACGTTCACTCAATAGTCATATTACCAAAAGACAAATTCATAATACTAGTTCGACAGTTAATGATCGCATTGGATGTAGCTAAAAACGGGCGACCTAAAATTACCGGTATCTGGTTCTCTGGGTCAGGGACAGGTTGGGTATCTAGGATAACAAAATCCACCGGATAAATAAACTTGTCGACCTCTATGAGAACATCCTCGATCACACCCCGAGGAATTTTAACGGACCTATCAGCTAACTGAAGAGTCATCTGGGTAGGTTTCATCTCACCAAGTCCTAGCTTAAGGTACACATGGTATGGGAGTAAGTTCACACTGGCTCCTAAGTCAAACAAAGCTTTCTCAACACGGTATTTACCTATTGTGCAAGAAATAGTAGGGGACCCTGGGTTTTTATACTTAGGAGTAGTGGTATTCTGAATAATAGAACTCACGTGACTAGCTAGGAAGGTTTTCTTTTGAACACTAATCTTACGCATTCGTGTACACAAGTCCTTAAGAAACTTGGCATAAGCAGGAATCTGCTTAATCGCATCCAACAATGGGAGGTTGATAGTAACCTTCTTAAAAACCTCCAATATATCATTAAAGTTGGACTCCCTCCTAGTTGGAACTAGCAGCTAGGGGAACGGGGCTCTAGGAACAAAGCCTGGTTCAATATGACCCTCATTGGTCTGATTAGAGACTCTATCAGTCTCCTCATTTTCTGGCTCAGAAGGGTGAACTACAGCATGTTCACTTTCAGGCATGGCGACCTTATTGTCAACTTTCTTTCCACTCCTAAGGGTTGTAATAGAATTCACATGATTGTACGATTTCTCTCCTTTAGGGTTAGGATTAGTATGACTAGGGAATCTTCCATCTTCTCTCTCACTAAGGAACTTAGCTATTTGGCCGACTTGAAGTTCTAATTTAGCAAGGGACTGGGAATTATTCTTAAAATTCTGCTTGGTTTCCTCTTGAAAATTACCCTGGCTCTTTACTAACATTTCCTGGCTCTGTGTTAACATATCCTGGCTCTTTTTTAGTATACTAAGAGATTCCTCTAAGCTAGTCATTCTACTCTCGAAGGGTTAAACAGGGTTGACTCAAGAGTTCTTAGCATAACCAAAACCTAGGGGAGGCCGAGAATTACTAGGCTGACTTTGATTCTGTCCCTTAGACCAAGAGAAGTTAGGATGGTTTCTCCAACCAGGGTTGTAGGTCTCTGAGTATGGGTCATACTTCTGACGGTTCTCAAACCTAGCATTGTTATAGACAGCATGAGCTTGCTCTTCACTAACCTGACCTTCCCAAAACGAGCTATCGGGCTCTATTCCACAACTAGACACTTGAGAGGTTCTATTAGGTTCACCAAGGGACCTATTTTTAGACTGACCCATTTCCAAAGCTTCTAACCTTCTAGACAAAGCAAAGAAACTTAGCATCGACCCCGAAGCTTGTATCTACCACATTGGTGCTACTCCTATTAACCAAGAGTCTTTTAGGGGTTCAACACAAGACTCCCATTGTTGGGATTTCTCAAAGAACAACTCCTAAGAAGGTAAAGGCATCCTCGGACTTTTATTAGTAAACTCACCGAGACACATAGACTCGACCATGGCTTTGGTCGAATAGTCTAAACCATCATAAATAATCCCTACAAGTTTCATCTTATCAAATCCATGGTGAGGACACTGAGATAGGAGATCATTGAATCTCTCTAAAAACCTATAAAGTGACTCTTCCTCTTGTTGCACACTAGCACTAATTTTACGCCTAACATGCTGCAGTTTTATGCTTAGGGTAGAATTTCATATAGAAAGCAGCAATAAGTTCCTGCCATGTTTCAATGGATCCAGATGGTAGGTTGTTTACAAAGGTCTTGGCTTTATCTTTTAAGGAAAATGGGAACATCTTAAGTTTCAAAACTTCATCAGTAAGGTCTTTTATTCTAACTGTCCCACAAATTTCCTCAAAGTCCCTAATATGAAATAAGGGTTCTCATCATCTTTTCCTAAGAATATAGGGATCATCTGAAAAATACTAGCTTTTATCTCAAAGTTAGCCGTATTGGCTGGCAATTTAATGCACGAAGCTCGGTTGGTCCCAGTTGGGAACATGTAATCTTTCAAAGTTGCCATCGTTGGCACAACTGAAGTACTAGGGGTACTTTCCTCACTAAGAGACAGATTTTCAAAACTGAAGTTTCCAAAAACGGGGCTCTCAAAAGAAGAGTCTTCGAGTTCCCCGCCTTCACAAGAAGAACTACTAGGTTTGTCACTAATCAAACGACCTAGAGTGTTTCTTTTCCAAGCCCGTTCTTTAATGACCTCGGGCATACACTAGAAAAATAAAACAAAATAAAAAGAAAAATCCTAAAAGGAAGGGAAGTTCTATGCAAACACAAACAAGGCTGACTCCACCACAGCAAACCTATTGAATTCTAGCAAACAAAAAGCATGATGGCTCCACTTAGATTGTTTTCTAGACCAGCTTCTAATCGTTCGAAAGGGAATTCGTTACAATCTAAGCAAACCCCTCTGGATCAATCCGAGTCAAAGTAAGTTGAATCAAGGCGAGGGAAGCTCAGTGGAGCTTTGATACCCAAGGCCTCACCGCTATTACAAGGCGGCGCAGTCACGCATTCAACTTCACAGAAACCATCATGAACTTAGAAGTATGCTAAAAGAGTAACCAATATTTTTCGAGCGACTTTCCTACTAAGCTCGTTACCCTATCGGTCTCGTTCTATTCCAAATTTTAAAGCTTAGGTTCGCGTTAAGTATCGTTTTCCTAAGGCGGGCAAGAAGAGAACGGTGATGAAATCCGAACCCTTATCTTATATGGCCATTCCTTGCCCTTTAATAGGAAATTAAAAACATCCGTTTTCAAGTCCTCAACATATATTCACACGAAGGAAGACAGTAACTCGCTAGCAGGGGATTCGCGAGTGTTTCGACAAACTTACCTCCCGTACCAGACGGGGGATGAACCGTTGTAGTCGACTCGGGCCACAACTCCTATGTCATGTACGAACCCGAGGGGCCGAGGTGATATCGTAATCACCGTCCTTCTCTGCAAACAGTTTGATATTTAATACTACCCTTCCGTAGGGTTTAAAAATAAAAGAATGTCCAAATGTCCAAGCCCAAAAAGTAAAAGTGCAAAAGAAAAGGAAAGTCTTAAAAAAAATAAAAAAAAAAAAATATCTCTCTTTTTTTTTTTCTCTCTTTTTATAAAATATAAAAAATCTTCTTCTTTCGCTCCTTTCGCTTTGTCTTTAACTCCAAATCTTTAAGTATCCACCAAAAGCTTTGGCAAATTTTTCTTTCGCTCCAAATCCCAAAATCTGAAAGGAAAAGACAAAAACCCAAAAACGTAAAGAAGAACAAATAAATAAAAACCTAACAGAAAATCTAAAAACTCTAGCCTAAAGACAAGCCCGCGTCGGCGGCGCCAAAAATTGATGTGACTCAATAATGTTGTAGTAAATAGGTTCGTTGAGACTTGTGAAAGCAATGGATTTTAGACTTATAAGACTTAAAAATAGAGAAAACTTAACACAAAATTGATTTCAAGATATGAGGAATAACCAAGACACTGATTCCACTATTACACATGAATAAATAATCCCAAAACTCTAATTATCTTTTAAGCCCCTTATTTCTTAATCCACATATAATCAGGCAAATTCTCAAAAATTAATTGTATCCCCTAAGCATAGATTATCTAATACAAAGCATAACCTATCTAATTGAATCACAATTAATGAAAAGATCTATGCAAGCAATTTAAAAACTCTGCAAAAGCAGTGATTGAGTGAATAATAAATTATAAATTAGAGAAAATAAAATGGTTACCACCTATTCATGCGTAAATAGCTTCCTCATTGCCTTGGTTGTGGGAGAATTAGCTCATCATCATGTTGGAAACACGCTCAAAAATCATTTTTATTGCTCAAAAGAGGTGTACAAATGATGAAATGGAGAAAATGATGAAAATCAGGTGTTTGCAACGATTATAAGTGTTGGAAACATTGTTACAAAGAATGATAAAACTGTTACTTTCTTTTAAGTCTGCCTCCGTATTACGACCCACGCTTAAGTGTCGTTGTCACTGTATAAGAACGACTGCCTCTGGTGGTCTTTTGTTCTTGGTGTTCTTCAATGGCAGCAGCAGAAGGATTTTGTGTAACTCGATTTTCCGACTCTGTACGTCTCCCAAACTCTCCCAAACTCTCCGTAATCGTTCTATGCTATCTCAGCAACTATTTATAACCCAACAGCCCCGATATATCTCGCCATAACTTCATATAATTCTCAATATTCTTCACGGCCTGTTTTAGGAAATAATCTCGATTTTTGATTTCTACACGCGATCTAAAGCTGCCAAATTGCTATATATAACTCCTTCACACTCCAGAGAGTTGTTAGGGTCTTCCAGATACGTGCAAACACCTCTGTTGCTCGCGAAATCCCGTGAATATCTCCTCCGGCGTGTGTTGCTCTGTTTTTCTTCTCGCGGAAATTCCAGCCAAACTGGATCGAAACCAACACTTCTAACATCCCTGTCTAGCCCATAAAAGACTACCCAACCAATTCCAGCCCTTTAGTCTCCTTCAATCCCTTCCAAAATTCCAACCCTAATTCTGCCGGAGAAAACAATTTTTTCCCCGCCAATTTCTGTTTTTGAACGGTGAAGAAGAGAGACAGCCCTTAACCAGATGTGTGGTGCGAATAGCAAAGGGTTACCCCTTAGCAATTGGGTTACCCCTTATCCAAAGTGGGAGTCCGAATATCAAATGTCCTCCGGGGGTGTTCCGAGCAACTTTTCGAGCCGAATTTTCCAACAATCTTTATTTCCAAAAAATACCTACAAACACACAAAACACCATAATAAGGACAAAAACGAGTACTAACAATGCGAAACACTGAGGACAAATTAGACACATAAATGCGTCTATCAGTAGCCGGCTGGTTTTATTCCCGCCAAATTCTGAGATTTGAATTTGGAAGATGGTCGCCCCCTATCCTCTGTTGGGGTGCGAATAGCAAATGGTCGCCCCTTAGTAATTGATGTGCCCCTTATCCAAATGAGGGGTCCGAATAGTAATTTTCTCCCACGAGCACAAAAACCACTTTTCGAGCCAATTTCGCCGCAAAAGCTTATTTCTCTAAAAACACATACAAAGACATAAAAAGCCATAATAAATACAAAATCGAGCACTAACAAAATATACAATTGAGATTAAATCAGACACAAAAATGTGTCTATCATATAACCGTTCACGAATTGTTGTGTTCTTGGTTGAACTATTCACAAAGGCCTGACTTATGTATTGGTATGACTTTTATTAGTGAAACCGATCTTAAGTAATCATCTGAGATGGTATGATCGGGTTTGTGATTTTCTGTCTGACCAAATATGGGAAAGGGGAACCGATCCTAGTAAGAGGTGCAATACATCACAAAGGAGAACCGATCGTTGTATGAGGTGCAACAAGATTTATAGCAGAAAGGGGAACCGATCCTATGAACATGTGCAACACGTTTTTAGGCAAAGGGGAACCGATCCTATGGACATGTGCAACACATATAAGTTAGATATCATATATATGTGGGGAACCGATCCTAGTACCTAGTCAACCGAATTTTGGAAAGCTAGTGTGACTATGCACAGTACTCACATGGAAGGTATTACCGAAACTTGTTTTGGTAGAACCGTTAAACCCATGATTGTGATTGAATGTTATTTGATCAATCGCATAGTTCTTGAAAGTCAGATGAACCAATTCTAAACTTGTTTGGAAGTGTGGCAAATCGGTTTCAAGGTTGTAAGTGTGAAAGAGAACTTATAAAGTTAAGATGTCGACATACTTTGAACACGTGCTGTGAATGTTTATTTCTTTAATTGTTCAAAGTTATTCCTTAATAGCTAAGGGAAGAGAATCCCAGGATCGAAACATAAATAAGTTAAGAATCTTTTAATTAAGGTATTTAACTTCATTTTGTAGGGAAATAAGAATTAGTAATGTGCATTTACTAGTTAGAGATTTCTGAGAGATTTCGATCATTATTTTTGGACAGAGCATTTCTAGGAATTATGGAAACCGAATTTGTGCTTTAATGAATATCTTGAGAATATTTTCGGTTTTGGAAATTCCTTGGTGTCCAAACTTCCTTTTCTATAAATACTTGAAGTTTTCCTTTCTAGCAAACTAATCCTTCGTAACAACGGACTTCCTCTTTGTTGTGTTGTTACTGGTGTAGCCGCCTATTCGGAGAGGAGAGTAACCTAATTAGGCAAAATCTCTTACGACCGCTCAGTTTAAAGTCTTCTTTGGGATTGAGAAGCTCTACGAGTATCGTTGGTGGGAAACTAGATAATTGCGGTTTATCTTTTGTTTTCTTTGATTTGATTGACTAACGGTGGTTGAACTTTGATCGCACCTAGTTTGTTTATGCTTGAGAATCTTCTCTTCTGATATAAGATTCACTCAAACTAGTTCAGAGTTTCGACAAGGATCTTTAGACTATTGTTAGTTCTAAAGACGATCTTGTGATAATCCATTGTTAGCAGACTCCGTTCTGTGCGTGATTGATCACAAGAGATTCAAGTGATTGTGTGCAGGTGTTTATTGAATATCTAAGAAGATTTGAAGACGAAGAAGATATTGAAGATTTCTGATTTGTGGGTTCATAATCTTTGGTGTGCACAATACTTGTTTCGGTAAAAGAGGATCCAATTAATAATCGGTTTATCTTTGTGATAGATTGGATTGATTAATTGAGTAGATTGACATCAACACAATTCTTTGTATTAATAGTATTGTTGGCTTAATCTTAAACGATTACTTCGGTAATTGAATATAAGATAGATCTAAGGACCTGACGAAGGAGTTTATGTTAAG
This sequence comes from Papaver armeniacum, assembly GCA_023531295.1. Lineage (NCBI taxonomy): Eukaryota > Viridiplantae > Streptophyta > Magnoliopsida > Ranunculales > Papaveraceae > Papaver > Papaver armeniacum. The sequence continues at coordinate 444,981 of JAJJWW010016014.1, read as the reverse complement.
ATAAATGGAAGAGCCTTTGTCCAACTCATATCACTTGGTTGAATAGAGTTGATACCAAACAGATTTGTTGTTCCTTTACTGTTTGGAATACGAACAAAAGGAATTGTTCCAAGTACGTGACTAAGGTCGGAGGCGTGGAAATACAGACGAAACTAGGTGAACTATAGGTTTAGTTGCTTGGTCTCAACTATACGAAGTTAGGTGTAATTTTGTGTATCGGCTTAATCCTGGGAGTATTCAATTCTGGACAAGGTCCCGGGGTTTTTCTGCATTTGCGGTTTCCTCGTTAACAAAATCTTGTTGTGTCATTTACTTTATATTTCCGCATTATAATTGTTATTATAATTAAAGTAAATTACACAAACGTTAATTCCTATTTACTTGATAAGTGAATCCTATTTTGTTTGGTTAAGTCCGATCCTTTTTATCAAGTAACATACTTCGTTGTTGTATTGTCTCGATCTCGTATCCAGACGATCACACGAAGTGTGAACCGATTAGTTGTATTGTCTCGACTCGGTCCATAGACAATTACTTTCGGAGAAAGGACTAATAGGTAGGAATTTTTTTTGCTTGGGGTATATTTGGGTACCCTCGCCTTTTCAATCCCCAAAAGAGCAACATGGGAGACCTTAACTCTAATCACAAGAGAAGGATTTTCCTTGTAAATACAAATTTACTCGCCAGTTACGAACAAAGTAAATAAGCCCAATATTTTTTTCTCTTCTCGCCAGTTACGAATAAGAAGTTAAAAATAACGATTTTAATATTAGAGTCACTAAGATACAAGATTTTCATGATAAAAATAATCATCGACAAAAACTATTCTCTATGCCAGTTGCGAACAAGAGAACAATTATTGTGATATGAGTTAATGATAGGTGTCGTAAAACACCTAATTTTATATCTAGTATTTATGCTTTCTTTGCGAGTTTTCTTGTAAATTATGTATCTTATATTGGTTTTGAGTTATCAGGTGTTTTGGAGTCATTTGGAGCAAAAAGAAATGGAAATGGCTACAAAAGTGAAGTCACAAGTGAAGAAGGGCCAAGGACCCAGTGGAACTCGTTCAAATGGAGGATTTCTAGTCATCATTTTGTAGAGGACGAGAAGACGAAGACAATGGCGAAAGAACGGAGTCATTCTGAGTTCGTATGAAGAAGTTATGAGCAAAACAAGAACTCAGAAGCATAAAGGGCAGAATGGTCATTTTATCGGACAAGTGCTATTGACACCCCACTGTACGTTAAGGGGAAGTCATTCTGATAAGGGGTGAACTGTTCCAAAGGGATTGCTAAAGGGAGTCTGGTCTTTTACTTGGGGGAAGCCAGAATTCAAAACATGTTAAATACACCCTGGCCTATTCACTCAGGGCCACCATCTTCTCCCATGCAAACTCAACAGAACACGATGAGTTTTCCGGCCAATCTCATGTTGCCGTACTGAAGGTAGTTAATGGTGATTGTTAAGGCTTCGAGCTGGAATATGTAACAATGGATTTCTGAATGTGTTTAGAGACATGGGTTACTCTCGATGGAGTTTGGAGCTGTGACTTCGATGGAAGTGATGAAGACGATAACGTACTGCTGCCAGTGATGATGGGATGATAGAGTTCTGAGATTTTGTCAAGTTCGAATGGTTCATTGGGTTGCTGATGGACTGAGAAGACATGGGTCGTTGTTGGATTTCGATAAGCTTGGCGGTTCAATCGGTAACTGCTGGAATAATGCTTGAGGCTCGGTATATTGATACCTTCTGCCATTAACGAGAACCGGGATTTAGGAGGTGCTTTCGGTGCTATCCTTTGTACGATGACGCTGCTGTGTTCGATTGATGAAGCTGTTAGCAGTAAAGATAAGAAGGGCTCGAGCAAGTTCAGGGAGCTGTTGGCAGAGATGATGGAGTTCGATGGCAGCAATGTACATGGAGCTGAGCTGTGGATATGGGATTACGATGGTTGCAATGGAGAAGAGGTCTGTTAGGTGTCAAGCTGAAGCGTGACGATGAAAGGTCGAATTTGGTAAGAGCATGTAGCTGCTGCCACTCTCGGTGATGGTTACTAATGGGACAGTGGCTGTGATGATTGGAACTGAGAAAAGATGATCGATTGAGTAACTGCCAGTGAGATGAATTTGGCTGTTGCCATTGTCAGCGACAGATGGAGGAGCTCAGCTCGAGTTTTGAAACACAGCGATGGAACTGTTATCAAGTTCGAGAATGACAGAGAAGTTGAAGTTTTATTGAGTTGTGGTTGTGATGAAGCCGATAGGAGAATGAGGCTCATGTTGGATTTGAGCCGGGGTTCGATGGTGGTTATGGCAGTTGAGTTCGAGAGAGAGTAAGAGAAGATGAACTGTGGCAGAAGAATTTGTCGAGAGAGGGAAAGATGGAATTGAGAATAGACTGTCAGTTCCATATAACTGACAAGCCAAGAACGATAATGGGCTGGGCTTCCACAGCTGCTGCACGAGCTCAATAAGCAGTACGTAGGAGACTTTTTAATTTGCATGACCAGCCTTGGACGTGTGAATGGCCAGACTTTGGCAGCCACTTTGCACGGGGTGTGATGCACGGACACTTTCCTATTTTTACTAGGTTTCCTAGTTTCTTCAAGAAGAGGTTACAAAACTCTATATATAGGGAAGCTTAGATTGAATTTGGGGATATCTTTTAATCTTTTTGTAGTTGCAGGAAATCCCACACTACACCCCTTACTCAGTTTTGCTTGACTAATCCATTGAAAGATGTGTGATCAAGAATATTTATTAATTGATTCCATGAAATGTTTACACAGTACAATAGAATTACACTTAGAAATTAAAGCGCTCTTTAAACTTTCTCTCTCCTAATGACCTGCTTCACCATTCAAAAGATCCCCCTTTTCAACAGACTCATTTAGCCCTTTATATAGGGTAATACATAGTGGATGACAGCTAAGCTATCCTTTATTTTCGGGAATGTCTCGCGAAGTGTCGCAAGTGCACGAATATTCATTCTCGCGACACTTCTTAACCCTCGCCAGGTTTCATGTCTTCCAATTGTTTCGTTTGTCGTTATTCATCGCGTCGTTTATTTTAGCTCCCTGCGACTCCCTCGCGACACCGTCGTTTATTAATCCCGCGAACCTTGTTCGTTGCGATATTATGATCCTACATCTTGCCTCTTTTTCCTTGAATATTGCTTGAAGAGCGATTTGAAGGAAAAATTCATTGTTGTAATAGTCCTTGGTTTTAATTGGTGAAGGAACAAGCGAAAGAATACTTTTCTTGAAAAGTACGTACTTGCCTCTATTCTTTTGGCGAAGTTCTGGAGCTTCTTTGTAATATATATATGAAGTGTCATTTCTTGCCTCATGAGTTACGGAAAATAATCAATCTCGCAAGCTCTTCTCGTTTGTTAGGAAATATGTTGTGCGATATTTGGATCCTACTGAAATTCCTTTTGCCTGGTTTTCTTGGATTTAGTAGTGACCGTTTACACGTGTCTATATTTACCCCTTTTACCGGTGCATTTAATGTTATCCGGTCATAATATTTTTTTCGTCTATTTATAGGAGTGTCCCCCGTGAAGAATTTTCCTTTTCTTTTTCATCTTCTTCATCGTCTGCACGTGTTCTTCTTCTTCATCATTCTGCAAGTGTCGGCCTGCTATTTTCTCTCACCATCTTCTTTACCATTTTTATCAGTTGTCGTTCTCATGGCGTCTAGGTTTGTTAATCTTGCCGTATCTGACTGATTTTGTGGTTGATTAATTTTGAGATTATCTTTCTTTGTTGAAATCACTCTGGTATGATTAATTTTGTAGTTTCCTTTCTGCCATTGTTGTTTAGCAAGAACCAGCCCAGAACTAAATTTACCGTGAAGGACCCTCTTCTTTCTTTGGGCTCGCCGCCGAAATTTACTTCGCAACAAGAATCCCTTACGCAACCAAAGTCCTCTTCGCGAGCAAAATCTATGGCTACAAAAAGAAAGCCTGCGAGTGACAAGGTATTTAAGAAACATTTGTTTTTTATTAACAATATATTGTTGCCTCTGTTTCTTATTTAATTTGTTATTCGCAGGATGATGGAAATATTGACAAAACTCCTAAAAGATTTCGCCAACCCAAGCCTGTTACTCCCGACGTTCCATTTCCTTCTTTCAAACCTTCGTCTCCTGCTGCGAAATCTTCGCAAGATAGTTCTGTACCTCCTTCCTGTGGTAACATTACCCGCGGCAACATTCTTATACCTCAACTCCTCATAGACCAAGTTCCTCATAATAGCCCTACTACAAACAATCTTACACCTCCTCCTGTTATCAATGCCCCTTCTATTTCTCCAATCACTTCTCTTCCTGAAACCTCTTCTTCTCCTGAGGCTCCTTTGGCAAAGGATAACTCGTCTTCTTTGATTGAGCAAATTCCTCTAACGGCAGAAAATTTGGAGGGGATAGATGTGGCTTTTAAGGTTCTTTCAGATCTCGTGAATGATGCCAAAAAGACTTCTGCTGATCCTGTCAAATCCAACGTCTGCGAGATTTTAAGCAAGCACCTTGGTTCTGATAAGGTCTCGCAAGCATCTTTGGTTCAAGAGATTAGTAAGTTGAAGGATGATCTCCAAGTTATGACCGCGAAGTGCAATAGTCTCCACCTTGAAAATCAGAAATTTCACAACATCTCGCTAGATCGTGACAATCTTTACATAAAAAATGAGGAGTTAAAAGGTATACTCTCTCAACTCCCCCCCTTTTTTTTTTTTTTTTTTTTTTTTTTACAACTCAAATTCTTGTTCGCCCTCCAAGCATTAAACCAGAAACGAATAATGGAGATATATCAGACGGAGTCCATTGTTGAAGAAGTTCGAGTTGAGAGAGATGCTTGGATGGAGCAATATAATCTCTTAGATAATCTACATACTTATGCAGCTGATCAAATAAATAACTTGTCGAAAGAGAATTTTGATTTATCGCAAAAGCAAGACTTGTTAAGTAATGATTTATCTCGCCTCTCTTATGCTTTGACTAAATCGATTTGGAGTTGGAAACTTTATCCAGATGAGAATCGAACTCTTTCGCAAGAGAAACGTTCTTTCTTGAATAAGGTGGCGAACTATTCGCAGCAGTATGATGCTTGTCAAAAATTATGTGAAGAACAAGAACAAGCTAATCATACTTTGAAAGACCAACTTGAAGAAATTACCGCCGAGAGAGATAAACTTATTCAAGGTAGAATAACTTTGAGTGTAAAAGCGAAGCAATTCCAAGAACGATGTGTCAAATTAGAAAAATCCAACTCTACTCTTGCGACTGAAAATTCCATACTTGTTTCCAATGAAAAGAACTTGTGATCACGATTGAAAGGCTTAGGCACGGAGATTCATTTGATGATGCTATGGACTGTTTGGGGAATAACTTCACGGCTTTAATTCAGCATCTTACTTTTCAAAAGGAAGGTAGTCAAATTATTTGACTATCTTAATTCTTTTATTTATTCCATGAATGCTTTATTATCCTGAGAGTGCCGATAATATTCGATAAAAATTTTCTTTAATTTTGTGTATTTGTTACGCAGACTCTGAGAAAAAGCTTCGCTCCAACATCTCCACCCTCAAGTCTGATTATTCGAAAATTCGCAAGGAAAACGGGCTACTCGCCGCATCTCTTGCTCGTTCTCGCGACCGTGCAGAGCGAAGGTTTGATTATATGTCTGATTGTAAGGACATTGATAGTAAAAATCGTCAAAAGGCACTGCTTCGTCAATTCCATCTTAAAGCGGAAGTCCTTGTGAATGATATTTTGCTGTCGAAATCTCTTGATCCTATTCATGTCGATCCTTTGGAAGTAAGTGATGATGAAGTCCCTGATTCTCCTGATAGTGATTATGACTATGAAAGCGGCGAAGATATCGCTAATACTGAAGTTATCAACAAAGATCTGACTGAAAAAAATTGCTGATGAAAATCCACCAGCTGGCGAGAATGAAGGTGCTGAAAATATTTCTGATGAACATCCATTGACCGGTGAAGGTGAAGCTGAGAAAATTATTGGTGAAGATGATAAAATTGATGTAGAGAATTAACTGCTTTATAACTTTTGCTGCGACTGTCTTTTTGTTTTGAAAGATTAAATCCCTTGTTGAATAATTCTCTTATTTTCTTCTTCTTAACTATGACTATAATCTCGCAAGTTTATTCGCCTTCAATTTTACGAAATGATCTTTACTCAGTCATCATCGTTTTGAAATGTATTCTTCACTGATGTTGAATTTTATATTGCGACGAGGTCGCAGGCATCTCCATGAATGGAGAAATCTACTTTTCTCGCCTTATCATTTCGGTAGTCTTTATTTTATCTCTTCTTGTTGCGACAAGATCGCAGGCCGCCTTTACATTTTCATGCAATGGCCCATTGACCTTGCCTTATCATTTTTGTGTGGTCTTCCAAGTTAGACCTCCCTAATTAGAGGTCTTCCCCTGCCACCTTTCATCGCGACAAAATCGCAGGACGTCTTTACACTTGCATGTAAAGACCCATTGATCTTGTCTTATCATTTTCCAAGTATTTTTGCCTCTGCAGGATGTTTTAGTTGCGACAATATGACAGGCCTAGATATCCTTGCGAACATAAAGCCCCATGACATTGCCGTCTTGCGACGAAATCGCAGGACGTCCGTACACTTTCGTGTAAAGACCCATTGATCTCGCCTTACCCTCACGTTAGTATTATTGCCTCTGCAGGATCATTGCACAAATATGACGAGCCTAAATTCTCTTGCGAAAACATAGCCTTATGACATTTGCGTCTGTTTTGACACTCCCCCTAATGGAGAGCGTCGCCCTTATCATCCCCCGGTTGCCCCTTCAAGGAGGCGAAACATCGGCCATACAAGACTAGCTCCTCCCATCCGGTCTTAACAACAACCGATTGTTTTCGCAGCCTCTTATCCCTTATACCTATAGGGTTTATGGTTACAAGGCTGCACCCTAAGTGGAGTTTTCTTCGGGCGAGTGCAACATATGCCAAGACTTGCCAAGAATGGCCAGGGTAGGTTCATCCATCCCGGGCACTCTGGCTCAACCGTGTACCTCGGCGCCTTGAGCATACACTGACTCCTTAGAAGAGACCCTCGGTCGCCCAACCAGGGTATAACCTTATATATATAGTTGGGAATCCAAGGTACCTCTTCCGAGTAGGCTTTCATGGGCCCCAAATTTTCATGACTCAGGCTTCAGGAGCGGTGTAACCTTTCCCCTGAGCCATGTCGAGAGATACCCCCTTATATGACGCACTTTAGGTCTTACATTTGCCTCTTACGAAATGTTATTCGCGAACTAGGGTGTACGCCATAAAGGTTCGTCCCATTCTTTTGTTCATTCATTTTTGTTAAGTCATTCATGACTCTTTATTATTCTTATCGCGAGATCTTCGCGGATTTTCTCTGCATTTTATTGAATTTCGCAAATATTTTGCGTAGAAGTACTTCATCATAATTCATTTTCCCTCTCCCATTTTTATGGGTAATATTTCTTTAGATATAATCTGTTCCATGGTCTATCCAATTTTTGTCCCACATCATTTCCTTCAGGATCCATCAATCTATACGCCCCTGTACCAACTACCTCTTTGATGATATAAGGTCCATCCCATTTTCTCGCCAACTTGCCTCCACTTTCACGTTGATATATTGGGGTTTCTCGCAACACCAAGTCTCCCCGGTTGGAACTCACGTATTTTCACACGCTTGTTATATTCTCTAGCAAGTCTTCGATAATTCTCCTCCATGTGTCAAATGCCTTTTCTCGTTTTTCTTCCAATTCATCCAATTTGATTAGAATGTTGTCTGCGCTAGATTTTTCTCCCAAACCTCTTTTTTGGTTGTTGGAATCACGACCTCCGTTGGGAGTCTTGCTTCAACTCCGTAAGTTAAGCAAAAAGGGGACATTCCCGTGGCTTCTCTTCTAGTTGTATTATAAGCCCATACTTGCATTGGGTACTTGTTCGCACCATCCCCTTTTGTGTCCTTCCAACTTTTTCTTCAAGATATCGGCAATTGTTTTGTTTGTTGCCTCGCGCTTGGCCGTTAGCTTGCGGATATAATGGAGTTGATTTCCCACATCTTATCTGAAATGCATTAAGCAGCAACTCTATATTTTGCCCTTCAAACTGCTTCCCATTGTCAGATACCAATTGTGCGGGAATCCCAAATCTGCATATAATATTTTCAAATATGAAAGTAAAGACATCCTTATCGCGAATATCTTTGGACCGCTTTCACCTCTGCCCATTTTGTGAAATAGTCCGTTGCGACGATTAAGTACCTTTTTGTCCCTGTTCCTGGTAAAAATGGTCCTACAATATCTAAACCCCACTTTCCAAAAGGCCACACACTTGTGGAAGAATTTAACAGCGCCCCTGGCGCGTGTATCTTTTTCCCATGTCTTTGACAGTCCTCGCAGCGTCTTGATATTGTTTTTGCGTCCTCATGCATATACGGCCAATAATATCCTTGCGTCTTTGCCTTGTATGCCAAAGATCTCCCGCCGCTATGATTTCCGGCATCCCCACTATGCAGCATCTTCAATATGGTTTCTCCTTCTTTCCTTGTTAGACATCGAAGCGAAGGCCCATCAAAGGATCGCCGATAAAGCACGCCATCTCGTAATTCATAATTTGTTGCCCGGCTCTTTAACTTGTGTGCCTCCAATCTATTTTTTGGTACCTCTCCCTTCATTAAGTACGCGTGAAGTTCTACTCTCCAGTCTTCCTCGCGACATTGCATTTCATCTTCTACCATCATTATATCTGCTTCTTGTTCTTCCTCTTTATTAATTGATGGCGCGAGTAGTGTCTGTATTTTGATATTCCTCGCAGTCGGGTCTGTCATTATACTTGATATAAAGGCAAAAAGCGTCTGCGAGTCTATTATCTCTCCTTGATATGTGCCTCCATTTTATTTTTGGTATCTCAGGCTTACAATTCTTCAACATGCTTCTTATACTTTTTCAAAGATGGATTATTTGTAGTGTATTTCTCTTACCTGGTGAATTGCTAGTTGCGAATCACCTGTAATCCTTATATTCTCCAATTTCATTTCTATTGCAAGTCGCAGAGCATGTATTATAGCTTCATACTGTTTCATTATTCGTGGATTCAAACTCCAATCTAAAAGAGAAAGCTAATTTATTGCCTTCTGGTGAAATCATAACAATTCCCACTCCATTTCCTTCTTCATTTGATGATCCATCTACTAATATTTCCCATCTGTCTGGTTCAGTTAGCAGGTCTTTTGGGTCTCCATACTCTTCTTCTACATCTATCATTTCATCTATCGCTTCATCTTCTTCCAAGGGAAATTCTGCTAAAAAATCTGCGACAACCTGTGACTTAGTTGAGGATAATATCTCATACTTGAGCTTACAATGGCTTATTTGAGCATTCCATCTTTCAACTCTTCCCGATCTTTTTGAATGTTTCATCACTGACTCAATTGGTATTTTTGTGACTACCTTAATGGTATGTGCTTGAAAATATATGCGAAGCTTGAATGTTGCATAAACTAATGCTAGGATTAATTTTTCGATCTTGAATAATTTCTTTCTGCGGCATTAAAAGTTTCTTTGATGTAATAGATTGGTTTTTCTACTCCTCAAGGTCCGTTCGCGGTAAAACCGCACTTAAGGCATGCGAAGTTGTCGCGAGATATATTAATAATTCTTCTCCACGGTTCTTCGCTTATGCATAATGGATATATCCATTAAATGTTCTTTGATCCCTTGTAAAGCCTTTTCACATTCGTCCGTCCACTTAAACTTGATCCTTTTTTTGAACGCTGAAAAAGTGTTTACACTTATCGGATGACCGCGAGATGAACCTTCCTAGTGATGCTAACAACCCATTCAGCTTTTGAACATCCTTTACTTGTCGCAGTGTCGGCATATCGCGAATCTGCTTTTACTTTCTCCTGGGTCAACATGTATTCCTTCCTTTGATATAATGTAACCCAAGAACTTCCCCGACGCAACTCCGAAGGTACATTTTTCCTTGGATTTACTTTGATGTTAAAACGCCTCATCTGCTCAAAAATTTCTTTCAGGTCTCGCACGTGATCCTCTGCCTTCTTACTTTTTACAAGCATGTCATCTACGTATACCTCTAGTGTTTTATGTATCCATTCTGCGAATACCTCTTCTACCATCCTTTGATACGTTGCTCCAGCATTTCGCAGACCAAATGGCATTTTAGTATAGCAATATAATCCTCTTGGAGCGAAGAAAGCAGTATGCTCTTGATCTTCCTCGGCGAGAGGAATCTGGTTGTAACCTTTGTACCCGTCCAGAGATGATACTCTTTCATTCCCGGCCGCCGATTCGACTAGTTGTGGAATATCTGGCAATGGAAAACTGTCTTTAGGGCAAGCTTTATTTAAATCAGTGAAATCAATGCAAATCCTTATTCCCTTGTTCTTCTTTGGAACTATAACCATATTCGCTATCCATTCAGGGATATTTTGCTTGTCTAATAATTCCCGCATCTAGCATCTTCTCGCAGCTTCTTCTTCTATCCGAGGGTGATATCTTTGTTGCTATCTTTCTAATTCTTTGTTTAAATGGCTTCACATTTTTATCAATTTCTAACTTGTGACAAAGCGATCGACGGATCTATACCGGGCATTTCATCCATATCCCACGCGAAGATGTCTTTATAATCTCGCAACAAGTCGACGTTCTTTTCTCTTCATCTCGCTTCCATGTTAGTTCCAATCTTTAGCATCTTGGGTTTTCCTTAGTTCCAATATTCACTTCTTTGGTTTGTTACTGCCGCGACGTAACGGCCTTCGGTTCTCCCATAGGGTTGGTCCTTTTGGTTCTCTCGCAAGATCATCTTCTTCTCCAGGAGATCTCGCTAGGTATGCCTTTTCCTTCCTTTGCTCTTATCATGTAAACTCTGAATTCTTCTTCTTTCTTAGCTGCCTTCGCCATCTTTTTGCGGTATTTTGATATATTCTTTCGCTTGTTTACTTGTTCCTCGCAACACTTTACTTCATTTTGATAATATATTCTTCCTTTGGTAGCGTCCCCTTTGATCTCGCCGATTCCGGTTGGTGTAGGAAACTTGATACATTGATGAAGCGTTGACGCCACAGCTTTTATTGCATGTACCCATGGTCTTCCTAGTAATATGTTGTACGGTGATTCCATATCCACTACACTTAATGTCACCTGTGTTTCAATTCCTCCTAACGGAATACGTATTCTTATCTCCCCTTTAACTTTTGTAACAGATTTACCAAAACCTTGAATATTGTATGCCGCGAAAATCATATCTTCGTCTTTATATCCCATCTTTTTGTAAGCGTGATAGAACATGATGTTCACCAGACTCCCTGTATCGATTAAAACTCCATTCACCACCCATGTTTTCACCGTGTTCTCCGATTCCTCTCCTTCCTTATACGCGTTTATTGTGATCACCAGTGGAGATGTGTGATCCAAATTTTCTTTGGATATTTCCCCCGCCGTGAATGTTATCTCTTGCTTTTCCCAATCCTTCAAAGGTGATGCCATTTCTCTATCCGTAATCTTCTTTCCTTCGAAATCCCGTTTGTGTATTCTTCCTTTGATATTTTCATGAAATTCGCTAATCATTACTCTTGTGTCTGTGCTGCATGCCATATCTTTTCCATCCGATTTAAGATTTTCCTTTCTCATTTTCCTGATTTAAACAACTTTAATTTCAATCTTCTCTCTTTTACAAATGATCGTCCCTGTTTCTAGCGCATATGTAGTTGCAGGAAATCCCACACTACACCCCTTACTCAGTTTTGCTTGACTAATCCATTGAAAGATGTGTGATCAAGAATATTTATTAATTGATTCCATGAAATGTTTACACAGTACAATAGAATTACACTTAGAAATTAAAGCGCTCTTTAAACTTTCTCTCTCCTAATGACCTGCTTCACCATTCAAAAGATCCCCCTTTTCAACAGACTCATTTAGCCCTTTATATAGGGTAATACATAGTGGATGACAGCTAAGCTATCCTTTATTTTCGGGAATGTCTCGCGAAGTGTCGCAAGTGCACGAATATTCATTCTCGCGACACTTCTTAACCCTCGCCAGGTTTCATGTCTTCCAATTGTTTTGTTTGTCGTTATTCATCGCGTCGTTTATTTTAGCTCCCTGCGACTCCCTCGCGACACCGTCGTTTATTAATCCCGCGAACCTTGTTCGTTGCGATATTATGATCCTACACTTTTATCATCTTTTTGCCTCTACTTTGTTCTAGGGTTTAGAAACATGAAACTTCTCTTTCTTCTTGTTATGAACTCCATGAATATGAGCTAGAGTTTTATTATTGGTTATGGAATAAGTTTGATTTCCAAATATGGGTTTTAATTCAATAAATTAGTTTTGTCTCCATATTATCGTTTATGATTCACCATGAATATTGTTACATGATTTGAATGCTTGTTAGTCGAGTCGCGAATCGATTGAGTTTGCTTTCATCTTTATTGCTAAATTAGGGTTATTATACGCAAAAGTGATAATTCCGGATTGCAAGTAGCATAAATATGATTATAGTTTGTAGTGATATATTCTTATGATCATATGTGAACCATAACCTTTGTTAAATCGGATTAGTGCGCTTTCCACGTTCCTATTGCTTTGATTGGCCTGATTTCATAGAACCTAATGCATCTAGGGAATTAAACTTGATTAGTGCTTTTACACGTTAGGTTGTTCCTTTAGGTAGAATTCATATTCGCATCTTTTAATGTGTTTGTTGATTTTACATGAGGAGATTTTTGACAACCTAGACCTCTCTTGGATATCCTCAACAACCTTATTTTGAGGGTATGTGTGTGAACAACCACAAGGATGGGAGGATTCTTATTTTTGCTTGTGAACAAAAAGTCTCTAACTTTATAGACCAAGTTTCCAACTTTTACAAGAGGAATTTAAAAACCTTAGCTAAAGAGACTACAAACGAAAAGCAACTCCAAGAACTTTTACGTGAAGGTATGGCTAGCTTGCGAAGAGGCATTGATCAATGCAAGGAAAATATGGATAATTCTAATGTGCATATGGTTTGTGATGAATATTTGATTGATGCTAATGTTGAAAAAGGCGAATCCTTGGGCACTTTCGTTGATAATTGTGTAGTTAACTCAACTCTTGATCGTAATAATGAACTTTCACCTATTCAAAAGGATGAGTTCGAGATTAGCAACACTAAATTCAGCGAGGAACAACCTTATGTTGACTATGATAGTGACGGTGATTATGATACATTGCTTGAAACAACTCATGGTGACATCTCCGAGGAGTCTTTTTGGGATCAAGATGAAGAAGAAGAGGAATATGTCGACACTTGTGTAGATTACTCAAGCATTGATCTTAATAATGATCAAGAGCCTATTCAAAGGGTGGACCTTGAGAATGATGCATTTTCGAGTGTTCTAAAAAAGTTTCTTATAATAAAATTTGGATCCGCAAAAGAGTATGTGCCTTACAACAAAGAGGAGTATGTTGAGAATGAGACCGGTATGACCAATATTGTGGAAGACCCAATTGAGCTTGCAAATGATTGTAATGATGATGTTTATGTCGAGACTTTGGTTATGGCAGAAACGGACGAAGAATGGTTGCAAGGTTTAATAGAGGACCATGATATAAAAGAGGTGAATTATTCACTTGAGTTTTTCAAGGATGAAGAGGATTCCGTGATAAAAGAGATTGTGCAAGGTTTGTCTAATCTGTTGCCTATTGTTTCTTCTCCTTTACCTCTTATTGGTTTGAATGTATGTGCTTCGAAAACATTGTTGAATGACTTTGTTTCTCGTTTTCCGCCATTAGACATACTTGATTCTCATACTATGCAGGTTATGGAACAAGAAACCATGGAAGTACCCGACTCCTATATTCTTTATACACTTCCAAGTGTGGATCGAAAGTTTATGATATCAAGACATACAAGTTGTGAAGAATCAAGCGGTAAAGTACTTACACCATGGCCTTTGTACTTACATTTTTATCTTATTTGTATTTTACTTTCTCTTGCGAACCACCAGTCCTCGAGTTTTACATACAGCAACCACCCGTTTCGACCAGCATCTGATGGAGTTTTTAAGATATTTAGTTGTAGGAGACGGCGCAGGGTATGGGTTTCTCCAACAACGCTTATCGACTCTACCCATCAAAGATGGCGGCTTAGGTGTTTATACTATGCATGACACGAGCCAATACTGCTACTTAGCCTCTTGGATCCAGACTCGGTCTTTGCAGCAGTCCATTTTACACTCCATCGACCACTCAGCACCTTGCCTCAGTTACCAGGATGCACTATCTAATTTTATGCAAACCTGCAGTCTCTCCACCTCTACATTTGACATCAATACCGTCGCCCCACAGCCAGTGAAAAAACTGGCGGCTTTGTATTTCGATGTTGTGAAGAGGGAACTCCCTGACAAGTTTGCCTTATCGCCCAGAGATGCTATCCTATGGCAGAGTAATAAGATGCAGCATGCGATGGACTTCTTGAAGGCCATTCCTATAGCGGGAATCAACCAGACTATCGCTCCCCGGCAATTCAGGGCAGTCATCCAATACCGACTCGGCATACCGCTTTTCCCAGCAGATAGTGTTTGTTCCTGTTGTAAACGTGACATGGACGTATTTGGCGATCATGCACTCCACTGCGCTAGCGAAGTCGGCCTCAAATTTCGCCATGATCTAGTGAGAGACGTTGTTATGAACATCTGCTATAGAGCCGGGGTCGCAGCGCGGAAGGAAGCGGCTTTAGGCTTCTTAGCTGATAATTATGCCCCAAGGCCAGCTAATATACTTGTTTATAACTTTGGATGAACGGGATTGATACATGTTTCGATGTTACAGAGTTTCGCCTTTTCCTAACCTAGGTTACGTGCCTTCACACCAGACAAGCCATTTCAAATTGGTCAAAAGACGCAAGCACAACAAATACTTGGATATCTGCAAATCCCATGGCTACGACTTCGGCGTTCTAGCCTTCACAACCTTAGGTGAACTTGGGGAGGAGCTGATCACGTTCTTGAAAAGGTTAAGGAACTGCCTAGTTAATTTCGATGCTAACAATAAAATAGGTGGTTCTTTATTTCATAGGGTAGGTCTAGCTATCCAACAAGGAGTCGGAGCACAGTTTGTTGCTCGGCTCCCATCCATTCATGTACAAAACGATGATGTTTGATTTTCTTTAATAATAGCCCCCGGTGGCACTCTTTAAAAAAAAAATTTAAAAAAAAAAAAAAAAAACGAAAATTAGAAAAAAAAAAAAAAAAAAAAAAAAAAAAAGACAAGAGAAAATTTTTAGGTTTGTTAATAGTTTTTATTATTTTGTTTTATTTTTATTTTGTATTTGTTTTATTTCTTATTTAAAAAAAAAAAAAAAATTGAAAAAAAAAAATTTTGAAAAAAAAAATTAAATTTTGGGTTTGTATGTTCGTTTTTAGTTTTGTATTCTTTCAATAAAGCCAATGGAAAGAAGAAATATCTTTAATGAAGTTTCAAGCAACAAGGAATTTGAGGGAAAGAGTCATATTGTCAAGATTCTACGAAGTCGAGAGTTATCATCAAGAGTTGAAGACCGAAGACGAAGATGAAGACACCGATAGAAGACCGAAGACGTTTCTATGGATGCTGTGAGAGTGGTGCTAGATGTACACCGAACGGATAACGAGGTAAGTAAGCATATTCCCACCTTCATTAAATGGTTGATTTCCTTTCGAAGAGATCGTCAGAAAAATGGGTTTTCAAAAAAAATTATAAAAGATGTGGGTTTTCAAAATATTTCGAAGGGTTTTTACCTTCCTACCATTCAACGTGTCGCAGGGTTTCTCTCTTCATTCCAACCTGGACACATGTGTGACCCATAAAAAGCTGTTTATTATTGAGAGCAATTTCATAAAACCCTTTCTTGTGAGGCAGAGTCGAGACTTTCGATCACTCCAAACCCGAATTTTAGTCGAGAAGGGATGGTTATTTCTCTCTCAACTCTTAAGAATGAGATTGTGTTCATTTATGTGTCTAACTTCTTATGACTAGTGTGCAGAATCTCCATGTCTTCTTAGCGCTTGGATACTATCATTTCGGAGAACTAGTAAGTTGGAAAAATAGGTTTTGTGGGTATATCTCTAGTAAACCCTCACGAGACTATAACTCGTCCACTAGGGACACCTAGGGGTTCAAAGGCTTGTTATACATGCTAAGTGTGACTGTGGCCTCGACGACACAGAGTTGTATGTATGTCTTAGAATTATTTTGTTTAATTAGCTCGGGGACTAGCAAAGTCTAAGTGTGGGGGAATCTGATAGGTGTCGTAAAACACCTAATTTTATATCTAGTATTTATGCTTTCTTTGCGAGTTTTCTTGTAAATTATGTATTTTATATTGGTTTTGAGTTATCAGGTGTTTTGGAGTCATTTGGAGCAAAAAGAAATGGAAATGGCTACAAAAGTGAAGTCACAAGTGAAGAAGGGCCAAGGACCCAGTGGAACTCGTTCAAATGGAGGATTTCTAGTCATCATTTTGTAGAGGACGAGAAGACGAAGACAATGGCGAAAGAACGGAGTCATTCTGAGTTTGTATGAAGAAGTTATGAGCAAAACAAGAACTCAGAAGCATAAAGGGCAGAATGGTCATTTTATCGGACAAGTGCTATTGACACCCCACTGTACGTTAAGGTGAAGTCATTCCGATAAGGGGTGAACTGTTCCAAAGGGATTGCTAAAGGGAGTCTGGTCTTTTACTTGGGGGAAGCCAGAATTCAAAACATGTTAAATACACCCTGGCCTATTCACTCAGGGCCACCATCTTCTCCCATGCAAACTCAACAGAACACGATGAGTTTTCCGTCCAATCTCATGTTGCCGTACTGAAGGTAGTTAATGGTGATTGTTAAGGCTTCGAGCTGGAATATGTAACAATGGATTTCTGAATGTGTTTAGAGACATGGGTTACTCTCGATGGAGTTTGGAGTCGTGACTTCGATGGAAGTGATGAAGACGATAACGTCTCTTGCGCCAAAGTGATGATGGGATGATAGAGTTCGAGATTTTGTCAAGTTCGAATGGTTCATTGGGTTCTTGATGGACCGAGAAGACATGGGTCGTTGTTGGATTTCGATAAGCTTGGCGGTTCAATCGCAGAATCGCTGGAATAATGCTTGAGGCTCGGTATATTGATACCTTCTGCCATTAACGAGAACCGGATTTAGGAGGTGCTTTCGGTGCTATCCTTTGTACGATGACGCTGTTGTGTTCGATTGATGAAGCTGTTAGCAGTAAAGATAAGAAGGGCTCGAGCAAGTTCAGGGAGCTGTTGGCAGAGATGATGGAGTTCGATGGCACCAATGTACATGGAGCCGAGCCGTGGATATGGGATTACGATGGTTGCAATGGAGAAGAGGTTCATTAGGTGTCAAGTCAAGCGTGACGATGAAAGGTCGAATTTGGTAAGAGCATGTAGCTGCTGCCACTCTCGGTGATGGTTACTAATGGGACAGTGGGTGTGATGATTGGAACTGAGAAAAGATGATCGATTGAGTAACCGCCAAAGTGAGATGAATTTGGTCATTGCCATTGTCGCTGACAGATGGAGGAGCTCACTCGAGTTTTGAAACACAAACGATGGAACTGTTATCAAGTTCGAGAATGACAGAAGTTGAAGTTTTATTGAGTTGTGGTTGTGATGAAGCCGATAGGAGAATGAGGCTCATGTTGGATTTGAGCCGGGTTCGATGGTGGTTATGGCAATTGAGTTCGAGAGAGAGTAAGAGAAGATGAACCGTGGCGAAGAATTTGTCGAGAGAGGGAAAGATGGAATTGAGAATAGGTCGTCGTTCCATATAACCGACAAGCCAAGAACGATAATGGGCTGGGCTTCCACAATTTCTTTGCCGCACGAGCTCAATAAGCGATTTAGGAGACTTTTTAATTTGCATGACCAGCCTTGGACGTGTGAATGGCCAGACTTTGGCAGCCACTTTGCACGGGGTGTGATGCACGGACACTTTCCTATTTTTACTAGGTTTCCTTGTTTCTTCAAGAAGAGGTTACAAAACTCTATATATAGGGAAGCTTAGATAGAATTTGGGGATATCTTTTAATCTTTTATCATCCTTTTGCCTCTACTTTGTTCTAGGGTTTAGAAACATGAAACTTCTCTTTCTTCTTGTTATGAACTCCATGAATATGAGCTAGAGTTTTATTATTGGTTATGGAATAAGTTTGATTTCCAAATATGGGTTTTAATTCAATAAATTAGTTTTGTCTCCATATTATCGTTTATGATTCACCATGAATATTGTTACATGATTTGAATGCTTGTTAGTCGAGTCGCGAATCGATTGAGTTTGCTTTCATCTTTATTGCTAAATTAGGGTTATTATACGCAAAAGTGATAATTCCGGATTGCAAGTAGCATAAATATGATTATAGTTTGTAGTGATATATTCTTATGATCATATGTGAACCATAACCTTTGTTAAATCGGATTAGTGCGCTTTCCACGTTCGATTGCTTTGATTGGCCTGATTTCATAGAACCTAATGCATCTAGGGAATTAAACTTGATTAGTGCTTTTACACGTTAGGTTGTTCCTTTAGGTAGAATTCATATTCGCATCTTTTAATGTGTTTGTTGATGACATGAGGAGATTTGCGGGATATTCTTACGATAAGGTATTCTAGGGTCTTTGATAAAAGTTGAGATTAAAATATCAATTCTAGTTATTGAGTTGAAAACATGTTTGTGAATGAAGATGAAATCCATGACCAATATCTTCTTATCCTCGATTTGATTTGTTTGCTTTGCTTTATTTGCTTTTATTTTATTTTAGTTTATAAAATCACAAAACCTCGGTGTTATTTTTAGGAAACCATAACAATTTGACAACCTAGACCTCTCTGTGGGATCGATCCTTTCTTGCCCTTGCTATATTTATATTTTGAGTAGTAAGAAAGTGTAATTATATTTGTGTCGGCTGACAACCGGTCAGTTAACATAAGAATTATAACTTCTATAGCCATGTATGAATGTAGAGATTAAAGTTCACCACTTATTCCCTGGCGGTGATGCAATCAAGGAAGTAAGTCGATCCCTAGAGAACATCTTATAGAATCCTGTAGCAGTTTATTCGTAAAACTATAGTCATGGAAAGATCAAAACTACCATTCTCAATATAGTTTACTCTTTTTTTGCAAGAGTTAAGAGCTTAACCTATGAGAAAATATGAGATTTATGTTTTAATCACCAAAATATGATAACAAATAACAAATCTCACAAAATAAGCAATACACATATATAATCCATGAAGATTGGGTATTGCAAGTCATCTAACAAAATAAAATTTAAACATGCAAGATGATAGTATTTGGAATAGCTAACGTAACACATAAGAACTACTCCAAAAGCTAGTGTTCCTCCTTAAAACAATAAGAATAAAATTCCTACAAGGAGTTAACTAGTAACGTGACAAATCATCCCTAAGAGAATGTGCATAGAATTCCTTCTCATTATTGACGAATTTGTTGATGATTAGATCATTCAATTTTCTTACATCTTCAGAGATATCAATAAGCTCACTAAGCTCTACTTCAAGACCAAACAAGGTATTTTTCCACAAATTAAGCTTTTGTTCACAGTGACTTATCGCTTTGAAGGAGTGATTAATCTTGAAAAATATATCATTTCTCCAAGTCACGAATTCTTCCACATTGGCTCTAAAATGGTTATCAAGATTGCAGGTTGACAATAGACATGTGGCTGAGAAAGAGTCTCCATCTTATGAAGATTTTTCCTTCTTGGTTTTTGATGACGTAATGCCTTCATATGGATTAACATTGACATCTTCTACTGCATCCTTCTTTGTAATACATATAGTTGTTTTTAAAGTGCGAAGCATGACTCATTTTTCATTTCTACGAAGCGATGCGTATGTTGAAGCGTGAAGCGTCGATTCATGGTTGATGTTTGAAGCGGATGCTTTCTTATAAATAATATTAATTTTTAGTGTTAGTATATAATTTAGGATGATAATATTTATATAAATTTAATGTATGTCCAAGTATTATAAAAAACAAAAGCCTGGTATAGTGGTTCATGTTAGAGCATTGCTCAGTCGAAATTGCAAGCGTTGCTATCTCAAGCTTGTTTGTCAATTTTAGTTGATAAAAACTATAGTCTTGATTTCTATTTCTACTTATAGCTATGTCTCGGATTAGGATAGAATGTGTAGTTGAGATTTAGACTTCACGGCGCTCATTGATTGAAGACGAAGATCTACTGAGGAGAGCTTGGAGGAACTTCGTCAACAAAAGGTATGTGGAGACTAAAAATTAATTATCAGTCAGAAATCTAATCTATTCTACCTCCTAATGAGACTGAGTCATATAGCTATATAGACTTTTATATTATACACATTTGATATTTCGAGCTGAGTTTAACTCAATTATCTGTTTCTCGAAATATGTGTTGGAAGCTTTTTGCTTTAACTATGTTCATCATTATTCTTGACAAGTTTAGTTAGAAAAAATTTATTTGTTGGAAACTAAATATTAAGTCAAAAGATGATCATGTGGAAATTGCCTTGAAACATCTTACATGATTTGTGTGAGACAATCATTTGATGTCGACTTGGAAAGTTTCGTATTGATCATTCGATCACTTGAAAATTACTTGAAGCTA
Source organism: Papaver armeniacum (assembly GCA_023531295.1). Taxonomy (NCBI): domain Eukaryota; kingdom Viridiplantae; phylum Streptophyta; class Magnoliopsida; order Ranunculales; family Papaveraceae; genus Papaver; species Papaver armeniacum. The sequence goes on along the minus strand of JAJJWW010016014.1, from coordinate 424,280 downwards.
ACAATTTGTGTGAGATGGCTATTGTCGTCTTCTAAGGATGTTTCAATGATTGAAATGGGAGTTTAGAACAATTAACCATGTCTGGATACAACACGGTATGCATACCTAGTATGCAAACTATTTTGTAGTGATTCGGGTCCGGGAACATTGTTTGCGTACCTAGTATGCGAACGGTTTTAACTGTTAAGGTCCGGGAACCTTGTTTGCGTACCTGGTATGCGAACATTTCTACCCAAGTTAGGTACGGGACGGCTGTTTGGGTACCCGTTTGCAAACGGTTGGGCAAGACCAAAGTACGGAAGCTATAGTTTGCGTACCAGGTTTGCAAACTCAGTGGTTTAAGTTCTAAAATCGGTTAAGTATGATTATCCAACTCATGAACAAATACATTTATGAATTAAGGAATGCAATCTTTCCAAACCGTGGCTTAATGTTTATGAATTGATTCTTGTATAAGTACTTTGTACGATTACGAATCAATCCGATTTTGTTTCAATTTGTTCATATATATTTCTATGAGATAGTGAACAATTGAACAAATCTATTTCAAACACAATTAGATTCATTTGATTATCTTTCATGATTGATTGATCATCATAGTTGATCTAGATGTGTTAGATGAATGTGGTTAAGACAAAAGTGTTCATATGGCTAACTTCGGTTAACTATTATTGAGCCAACTCAATATACACGTTTAGGTACGGTTACCCATATCTAAATGAAGGTATATTTCATTTGTGTGTAACAAGCTAAGACCATCTAACGGTGGAGAGATATTGCTTTGGTTTTAAGTAAACTTAGCTTGAATCTTAAATCAGGATTTCATCTAACGGTGAATATTGAATGCTTTGTTACTAAGCTATCTTAGCTTTGATTATAAGCAAACCCTGATTTGAAAGAATATATAAGAGAGAACTCTAGCAACTGGAAAACCTAATCCGACACTTTCCTGTGTCCTAGTTGCGACTAGAGTCGATTCTCCTTTATCCTAGGTTTTTCCAAAACCATATTAGGTTAACGACTTGAAGACTTCATTTGGAATTCGTGAATCCAGATTCAACTATTTTCTCTGTAGTTGCGTATTCTGATCTTACTTGTTCTATCATATTGAGTATTATCTTTTCTAAGATTTGCTCGAGATTTATCTCCGATAGGTAAGATATAAAAAGTAATCACATAGTTCTTCGTCTCAGACTTTGTGGTTCCACAGTAACTTCTTCTACCACCATATAGTTAAGTTATTGTGAGGTGATAGATATTTCTAGGCTGCTCTTCGGGAGTATAAGACCGGATTATCATTGGTTCCTGTTCACCTTGATTTATCAAAAGACGGAACAAAACTTCATAGGTATGCGTACTTCAGTAGGAGACGGATTTATCTATCAAAATAGACTTATCTGTGTGAGAAAGATTTTTTTATAAGTCTTCAACTTTGGTTCGTAGCAACTCTTAGTTGTGGGTGAGATCAGCTAAGGGAATCAAGTGCGCAAAATCCGGCATGGTTCTAGAGGCGTAAGGAACGCGACTGTACCTTAATTGGTATGAGACTTGGTTAGGGCTCAACTACATTCCAGTCCGAAGTTAACTTGTAGTAGGCTAGTGTCTATAGCGGCTTAATACAGCGTGGTGTTCAAATCTGGACTAGGTCCCGGGGTTTTTTCTGCATTTGCGGCTTCCTCGTTAACAAAATTTCTAGTGTCTGTGTTATTTCTTTTTCGCATTATATTTTTTATATAATTGAAATATCACAGGTTGTGCGTAGTTCAACCAATTGGTAAATCCGACCTTTGTTTGTTGGATATAAATTGATTGACACTTGGGCATTGGTCTTTGGTACCGTCCAAGTATTTCTCACATCAATCAAGCTCATAGATTTCTATTTGCTTGATTTTCTGATTGATTTGAGAAAAAGAGATATAACTCTTTGATATCTTTCTTGGTTGAGATCGCTTTATAAGCTGGTGCTCTCGGAATAATATTAGATTTAGTCCATACAGATTGGCGAACGAATTATTAGGTGTGGTCTTTATACCCCCTCTTTTTCAATTGGTATCAGAGCAGGCAAACACGCTAAGACCTCATAAGTCTGTGTTTATAGCAATCTGATTTTTATGGACGAGTCTATCTCTAATAACATACCAGTTCAGAAATTACTAGATGTTTTTATGCTTAAATTCACCTGAGAGAACCGTCACATCTCGGTCAATATCTAAACATCCTCGTGATGTAGAAACTATTGATAACTGGGAAACACACCTAGAAGAACAGTTGGATGAGCTTTCTGACGAAGGTTATTGATAGAGATGTTGATGAGGAAATCTCAGAGTATGTTAAGTTATTGAAACCGGTGGAAAAGTTGAAGACTTATTCTGTCACTCCTTTTCTAACCCATCTCTGTCGAGAAAATAAGAAATTGAGAAGAATTTACTCAGGTCTTTATTCTTGGAATAACATTAACGATTCGATGCTCAAAGATCGTGTGAATGACCTAAGTAAAAAGTCACTTGAATGTGATAATATTCATCAAGATTTTTATAAGTTGGAAGATAAACTTGCAGCCACTGAAGCAAGGATTAACTCCCGGCAAATAAGTTCTAATGACAGGGAAATCGCTTGTCTCGCTCGAGAAAACGCCTTGAGGCTGATTTAGCTGCTGCTCTTCATAAAATCAAGATATTGGAAGAGGACTTGAAAAAGTTCAATATTATCTCAAACAAATTAACCGCTATGCTAGGAGCAAGTAAAAATCATCGTGATACACGAGGGTTGGGCTATAAGGGAAAAGATGCTCCAAGTTCTAGCAAAGAGGTAAAATTTGTCAAGGCTAGTGATTCTTCTCAACAAAAGGTTTCCACTGATGGCAAAAGTGAAATTCCTTCACCGGCAGTTAAAATTCGAAAGAGAAAAGTATATCAGCCTCCAAAAACAGCACACATGAATCCGGGTAAGAACATTACTTATATTTGTCATTATTTCGGAAACAAAGTTCACCTGGAAAGGAGATGTCGTTTTCGTAATGAAAAACTTCATTACGGGTTGTGAACGTCTAACCTTTAGGCAAAGGAATAAGTTCTGTGATAAACCTAGATTTTCCTATAAACGTCATACGAAGTCTTTTCAAAATTGTAATGATTATCAAAAGGATAACTTTGTAAAGACGAAGACAAGATCCGATTCTCCCAATTGGAGACAAACTAACTTGCAAAAGAATAGTCAATCCAATTCTCTTTCGAGAAATAAAGAAGAGAGTAATGGGAAGAAGGTTATGGTTGTTTATAAACGCACTCAAAAGTGGGTACCAAAGAAAGTCAATGATGCTCTGAGTGTAAAAATGAATGATCTCCCAAAAAATTCCATGACTATGGATAAGGCAGTATCCATGATGTTGCAAGTTAAAAAGTTCTTTGATGATAATTAAAATGTGAAACACAAGAATTGGGATATGTGTGTTTGCGTCCGTGAACTATGATTGTCCCATACACATGTCAAAAGTTAAGTCTTTCACATGTCATTATGCAAATATTGATAAAAGAATGAATGAACTTTTGACAACAAAAGTTAAGCCTATTATGTCATTATGCAAATATTGATGGAAGATAGGATGAACTTTTGTTCACAAAGATTAAGTCTATTATATGTCTCTATGCAAATAGTGATAAAAGATAAAATGAATCATTGAATATTCCGCAGTATTGGTCTTTCCCTGATCCACATCTTTGTGTATATACTGTGCGGCTCCGTAAGTTCTCTTATTTGAGCATTTCCGATTAAATTAATCATGGGTTTTCTTGTGGTTAATTTAATTGAGTATTTTGGATACAAATTAATGTTTCATGTGATTTGTTAATGTCCAAAGAAATCCTTTTTTTCTTGTGAAAGTAAGGTCGCTCTTGTTGTCCATCGTATTGTTGTCAAAGTTGTGATACAATTGAACTTTGATGATGTGTAATAATACTATGACACTGTATAAAAATGATTAAGAGCAACTGTTTTCTCATTGTTATAGTTACGGATCTTCAACAACATTGATGCTGAGTTGAACACGTTCATAATCACTGCAGTACGTGGAAGTGACGAAGATTTCGAGTAATGTTGAAGAACCAAGGAGATCAAGCATTTGGATGAGAATCTACAAAGTTTATTTATTTTGTAATCCATATGTATTGATAGTTTTGTCACTAAAATTTACAAAGGGGGAGATTGTTAGAGCACTGCTCGGTCGAACTCGCAAGCATTGCTATCTCAAGCTTGTTTGTCAAGTTTAGTTGCCAAAACTATAAGTCTTGATGTCTAGTCTACTTATAGCTAAGTCTCGGTTTAGGATCGAAAGTGTAGTTGAGCTTAGACTTCATAGCGTTTATCTATTGAAGACGAAGAACTACTAAGGGGAGCTTGTAGAACTTCATCGACAAAAGGTATATGGAGACTTGAACTCATCTATCACTCAAAAGTTTATCTACTCTATCTCCTATTTGAGACAAAAGTCGTATAGCTATATAGACTTCAATGATGCACATTTGATATTTCGAGCTGAGTTTAACTCACTTACATATTTCTCGAAATATGTGTTGGTAAGCTTTCACTTTAACCAAGTTCATCTTATATCCTTGACGAAAGTCAAAAGATTATCATGTGAAAATCGCCTGGCAACATCTTACATGATTTGTGTGAGACAGTCATTTGATGTAGACTCGGAATGTTTCGTATTGATTATTAGATCACTTGAAAATTGCTTTGAGGCTAATAGTTTGAGTAAGACAGCTATTCCCGTCTTCTGAGAATGTTTCAATGGTTGAAATGAGAGTTTAGAACAATTTGATTTAAGCATAGTATGCGTACTTAAATATATGTAATCCATGTCCGGGAACCATAGTATGCATATCCGTATGCGTACCTGTTGGACTGTGAAAGTCTTGGAACCTAGTACACATACTGGTACGCGTCCTAGCGTAAGGTTTAGGTCCGAGATTTTTTTTTAATTTGGAGGTATGCTGGCGAACCCAAACTTAGTCCGGCCACTAAGGTATGCGTACCCGTTTGCATACCTGAGTGGATGATGTTCTAAAATTGGTTTGTTCATGAACTAATACATTTATATAATAAGGACAGCAATCTTTTGCAAACCGTGGCTATAATGTTCATGACTTGATTCGAGTGAATCAAAATCGATTTTACTTCAATTGTGTCTTGTATACTTCTATGAGAATATAAACAATTGAACAACTCTAGAACTAGTTTCATTTGAGTCATTTGAACTAGTTATGGTTAAGATAAATGAGGTTGATATGAAAGTGTTCATATGGCTAACTTCGGTTAACTATTGTTGAGCCAACAAGGTGTACACGTTTAGGTACGGTTACTCATATCTAAATGTAGGTATATTTCATTTGTGTATAACAAGCTAAGTTCGATCTAACGGTTGAAAGATATTAGTTTGAGTCTAATCAGGCTTTCATCTAACGGTGAATATTGAATGCTTTGTTACCAAGGTAACATTGATTGCAAACCCTGATTTGGAGACTATATAAAGGAGAAATTGATAAACACATTTTTGTGTCTAATATAATCTCAATTGTATATATTATTAGTGCTCGATTTTGTATTTATTATGGCTTTTTGTGTCTTTGTAGGTGTTTTTTGGAGAAATGAACTTTTATGGCGAAATTGGCTCGAAAAGTAGTATTTGCACCCCCGGGAGAAAGTACTAAAGACACCCCAGAGAAGCGTTAAAGGCACCTAGGAGTTTTGATATTTACACCCCGCAAATTACTAAGGGGCACCCACTGCTAAGGGGCGACCACCCGCTATTCGCACCCCTGGTCTGGATAAGGGGCATCTTCTTCCACCTTTTGAAAAGATTGTTTTGGCGGGAAACTATTTCAGTCGACTGCAGATTGTAGTTTCGATTTTTGGGTACTATTGAGAGAGACTCAATCACAGATCTTTATTGCATTGGACTATATTTGGCTAAACAGGTTTAGTGTAAGTGATTTAATCGAGTGGATTGGGATGTATTATTACTTTTGAAGAAAACATGGGAAGATAAATATCCGTGTCCCTGTTATCGATTTGGATGAGGTTTTGTCGGAGATTTCAGGGTGTTTGGATTAATATCAACTTGTTTCAATGAAACAGGGTTGGTTGGTTGCATTATAAAGGGAGATACACTGAGTTTGGATAAACAGAGGTGAAGACTTTTCTCGGGTCTTTTCTTGTGGAAGTTGTTCTCGGATTTCTTCATGGATTCCGTTATATTCGGGCCTGTTTGGATTAGACATGAACTATAGGAGGTTTGGTTCGTTTCATGATGAAACAGGGAAGGTCTTGGTCTTGCAGACGTAAAAAAGGGAAGAGCTCAATCAATTCTCGGTAAAACAGGAAACATAGATACTCGGGATTTGCTGGGATTGAAATAAGAGAATTTACGTGAGATAAAGGCTGTTGGATTGAGTTTATATTTGGAAAGATTTTTGGTGAGAAGGGACTCTGTTAGGGATGCGTAGAAGAGATAAATAGGGAAACAAATCCCGTTCTTGGCAAGAAAGAAACGGAGAAGATTTGGAAGAATATATTCGCAAAGATATGATCCTGTGGTGTTTAAATAGATTATTTTCGAACTACATAAGGTCAGTCGGGAGTTGGGTGTACGGTGCAGAGCTAGGAATCAAGCTACAGGAGAAGTTGCAGCAGCAGCAGGAAGAAGACGAAGCTAAAGAACATAAGGTTGTACAGGACTGTCGTTTGTAGGGTCTTAAATTTCATAATCTTGTAACAGTCCATTAGTAACTATTATCTTCAGTTTGCAACAATTTCTGTAACAGTTGACTCTGTAATAATTATATCTGTTACAAAATTGTTGTAATACTATTTTTCTTCAATAAAACACATATTCAGCCATGAGTTATTATTTTGAGCGTATTTTCGGTATGAGGAGCTAAAACCCAACATTGGGACAACGGAGGAAGCTGTATTTCATCCATGTGGTAATTTAGTTAATTTTTTATTTACTTTTTGCACCTATTTTAATTGAATTAAGGTTTCTATTAATTACCCGTGACTTTGTTTGATGGAGCATGCTTAGTCCTAAGGATTCTTGATGCGCCATGCTTATGATCTACAAGTAATATTTTATGGAATCTACTTTGGCAAAGAATAGAGTTAATATTTGTTTTGTTTTGAGCTATAATCGCCTAGGATTAATTTTTGAACCACTTCAATATGAAAAACAATGAAATCTTGAGTCCCAGTAATCTCTCGATATTTGTGACAACCTTGTGAATATTTTCTTTGTTTTTAGTGTTTTCTTAAATCAAACCTTTACAAGCCCGAGTTGAGCGAACTTTTACTACCACTTTCTACAACTTGTTAAAATCACATCAGAAATCTAGCAACTGGGAAACCTAATCCCCACACCTCCTGTGTGATACTAGTTGCGACTAGAGTCGATTCTCCTTTAACCTTAGGTTTTTCATGAAACCATGTAGGTTAACGACTTGAAGACTTCATTGGGATTGTGAAGCCAGACCCAACTATTTTCTCTGTAGTTGCGTGATCTGATCTTGTTGTTTTCTATCGTGATTGAGTACTATCTTCTCTAAGATTGGCTCGAGATTTAATCTCCGATAGGCAAGATCAAAAGTAGTCACAAACATCTTCGTCTCATTGTTTGTGATTCCACAATATCTTGTTTCGCTACCAAACGATTAAGATTATTGTGAGGTGATTGATATTTCTAGGTTATTCTTCGGGAATATAAGTTCGGTATATCAATTGGTTCATGTTCACCTTGATATATCAAAAAAACGGAACAAAACTCATAGGTTTATCTGTGAGAGATAAATTTATCTATTCAATAGACTTTTCTGTGTGAGACAAATTAGTTTATCAAGTCTTCGAATTTGGGTCATAGCAACTCTTAGTTGTGGGTGAGATCAGCTAAGGGAATCAAGTACGTAGAATCCTGCTGGGGTTTAGAGACGTAAGGAGCGCAACTGTACCTTGATCAGTGTGAGATTGGTTAGGGCTCAACTACATTCCAGTCTGAAGTTAACTTGGAATAGACCAGTGTCTGTAGTGGATTAATACAGTGTGGTGTTCAAATCTAGACTAGGTCCCGGGGTTTTTCTTCATTTGCGGTTTCCTCGTTAACAAATTTCTGGTGTCTGTGTTATTTCTTTTCCGCATTATATTTTATTATATAATAGAAATATCACAGGTTGTGTGTAAGTTCAATCAATTAGATAATCCATCCTTTGGTTGTTGATATAAATTGATTGACACTTGAACATTGGTCTTTGGTACCGTTCAAGTTATTTCTTATATTCAATCGGGCTCGCAAATTCCTATTTGTTTGATTGCAGATTGAATTGAGAAATTGAGATACAACTCTTGGATATATTTCCATTGATTGAGTTTGACTATTTAGTTGATTCTCTTGCAATTATATTGGAGTTAGTCCATACAGATTGCTAAGCGAAATATTAGGCGTGGTGTTAGACCCCCGCTTTTTTACTGTGATCATACTATTATGATCATGCCACATCACTAGAGTATTATACAATACATACAGTATATAAAGCTTCGCAATTATGTTTTCAATATAGCACGCCTTGAAAGATACGTTAGGAAAGAAACAGTTCAAGTCAAAATTACTAACCTCAAGTGGAAGGATGATGTCGTCGTTGTAGTTCGCTACTTCTTCACATTCTTCAGGTCTTTCTGAGTAATACTTGTAAGTATCAACATTCATAGACTTCCTAGTCTAACCTAAACGATGTTGACTCTAGTATTTAATCAAGCGACTCTAGGTGAGTTTTGATACTAAAATATGACAACCAAACTTGACATACCAACGCTTGTTGAGTTCAACCGAGCTATGCTCGAAGACGAGATAATTAACATTTGAATAATCTCTAAAAACACCATAGACATATTTGATCACATTATTGTGACTCGAGTTTAGTCTTAAGTGTTTATGAAAATGCTCAAGCTTATAGTTCAATTGGCTAGTTTCGACTAACCATTCATGAGCGTGGTCTTTTACACGGTTCGGTTACTGTTCATCCTAACCAGAGTGTATATCTTGATTATGTTAATCATATTCAAAGATTCATCTAACGGTGGATATTATTTGCTTGGTTCCAAAGCTATCTTAGCTTAAACCTAAAGAAACCTATGCTTTGAATGTATATATAAGGGGAACCTCAAGCAACTGGGATATTTGAATCCCGACACTACTTTTTTTTTGGTGTGTCCTAGTTGCAAAACTAGATTCGTCCTCTTCCTAAAACCCTTTTAGGGTTTAGCGACTACAAAGACTTCATAGGGATTCGTGAAGCCAGGTCCAGCTATTGTTTATCTGATAGCTCGAGTATCCTGATCTTGTTCGATTGTTGAGCTTCCCACTTGAACAAGATAGATAGAAATTATCAAAGTTCTTTTCGTGACTTTGTTGATTCTACAAGTTTAATACTTGTGAGGTGAATAATAATCTAGGCTGCACTTCGGGTTGCATAAGTCCAGATTTTGAGGTTACCTAGACTTTGTCTATTGCTATCGATTTCCATCATATTGATCTTCGATTAAAAAGGAAATCACACATATAGGCTTATCTATGGGAGACAGATTGGTTTAAAGTCTTCAATTGAGTTGAAGCAACTCTTAGTTGGTGTGACGTCAGCTAAGGAAATCAATTGCACGGAGTCTTACTGGGATTCAAGAGGCGTAAAGAACGTGACTGTAACTGAATTTCTGGGAGGGCTTAATTCGGTCTCAACTACATTCCAGTCTGAAGTTAATTGGTAGTAGGCTAGTGTCTGTAGCGGCTTAATACAGTTTGGTGTTCAATTTGGACTAGGTCCCGCGGTTTTTCTGCATTTGCGGTTTCCTCATTAACAAAATTTCTGGTGTCTCTGTTATTTGTTTTCTGCATTGTTTATCTCTATAATTAAAATATCACAAGTTGTGCGTTAGTTAATCATAGTAGATACGTCCAACCTTGTTTGTTGGATACAAATTGATTGATTACTTGGGAAATTGATCTTTGGAATCACCCAAGTACTGTGACACGTAAATCAGGTTCACGAACTAGTCTCTGTAAACTTTCTGATTGTGAGAGAAAGAGATATAACTCTGAATACTATTCCTTGATTGAGATTCATTAAGTTGAACTTTCGGAATTATGTTTAAGTTTGTCCATACAGACTGCCTAAGAAAAAGTTGGTGGTGTATTTTGGTTCCCCCGCGTTTTCAGATATCTATTGTCTTGGTTTGATTTCTTGACTAAAGAAGTTTATATTTATAAACGGAAGATTCTTTACTCTGCTTTTCATTGATCAAACAGCTAATACTTGTGATTGATAAGTGAGTTGGTTACTGAAATAATTTTTCCATTACATTTTCAGGTTACAATCCAAATGAGTTAGGTGCACAAATCTTCACAGCGGGTGAAGTAACTCAAGATAGCACTCTATTTTGGGATTCATGTGTATAAACTAGATTGGTTTTAGACCCAAGAATACTGAGTAACAAGGGGTATATTACTTGGTACCAACTACACGAAGGCGTGGGTAGGCTTTTCGTGTAGCGACTTAATTTTGAGAGTGTTCAAAACTGTACTAGGTCTGGTGGTTTTCCGCCAAGTAGTTTTCCTCGTTAACAAAAGTTGTATTTGTGTGATTTTACTATTTTTTGCATTAAAGTTAATTGTAAAATCATTATTCCTATGTTTGAATGCATTTAGATTAAAAAGATTTATGGTCCACTTGGTGCACTCATCTTTTCAGTATCAGCTAAGTTTCACCGAGGTTTATAAAACGGTATGATCCAATGACATGGTTAGAATGACATTTGGTTGACGCCATTTTTCTTGTAAAACTCAAATAGCAATGAATTTAAAGCTTTTTTTTTTCATCATATTCCTCTTATAAAGATCTACCTTCCTACCAAAAATTAGTGCATTGTGAGATACTAAACATCGCCATCTATAAATTCTAATTTCAACCGTTGAAATTAGAATTGGTAGAAAGTAGCCTTATACGTCTCAGAAAATACTCATTTTCGGTAGAAAGGTAGATCTTTATAATCGGAATTGTCATGAAAAAAGTTAGCTTCAAATTCATTGTCGTTTGAGTGTTATAAGAAACCTGGTGCGCAAATATTAACCAAATGTCATCCTAATCATGTCATTGGATCCTCTACCCTTATACAAACCTACCTAAATTACTCCAGCTTTCCATACGGTCGTCTTCAGGACCAGGGACACTCCAGCTTTGCATACTTTTAAAAGTAACCGAAATTACTTGATAAATTAGGGTTTGCAAAAATTATTTAGGAATTGAAATTATTCCCACATGGACCATCAATTTCCCAGATTCTTTGTTTGATATACTAGTTTTCACATCCTAGTTTTTGATTTCTTTTTGATAATTAGGAAATGTCATGGAAAATATGAAAATTTTCTGATACACCTTTACTAAAGAAAATCCCAATTTTATCATTTAAATCCGGACGCAGGAGAATGTATCTCCTATGGGTATTCTAAATAGTATCATAAATCTATGTTATTCTACTTGAAAATGACAATCGGCAAAAAATTGATAGTAGCCATTTAATCACCTTGTCAACGCTAGCACCGCATGAATGATTTGGATGTTAAATGCACATACCATAAAGAACTAATTGCGTAATAAACCATTCGGTGTTGGAATACACTGCCACAGATACGATGCGGTGCGATCATAGAGATTCAAGAGTTTCTCGAGGAAAAAAAAAAACGAAAAAAGGAGGACTCAAAACATATTATGAAATCAGCAAAATTCTCTATTCAAACAAGCATATTAGTGACCTCATAATATTAATAAATAACGAGCAATTGGGGAATACACAAATTAATTGGGGGATATTTTCTATAACAATCGACATGATTTTTTAATACCAACAGTCCAAATCGGCATGATTCTTCATGTCTTTTTAACTCTGGCAGCTATAATAAAATATCCTCAATTAATTCGCGTATCCCAATGTCTTGTTCTTAATAAATGGTCCATAAGCAAGCACTATACTACTAGTGTTATAACTTGCATACCAAAAATTCGGACATCTCAAGTTTACATATAAAATTATGCACAATCATAACCTTTGAAATGGCTGGTATGTTTGATGAGAACTTTGTTGTTTAGTCCAGTAAACCCGAGCCGGATTAATGTGTACTCCAGCGGGATATAACATTTAATCGCTGGTCCAAAAAAAATTTAAATAGAGTAAAATTACTAAGATAACCCTAACAACACGCGTGTCACCGCCAGAAAACGCAGAGAAGAAATTAAACGCGTGTTTCTTCTCGTTTTCATCGACTTTTTTTTTTTTTTTTTTTCAATTTTCATTCTTCTTCTTCTTTTGTTTTTCAATCTTCTACAGAGAAAACAAAAATCCCAAAACCAGATCGAAAACTAAATCAAAATCTAGGTCTGTTTTTCATCTCAATTATCAAAACCAAAACCAGATCTGTTTTTCACCATCAAAAAGAAGAAAAAATGGTTAATCGAAAAATTAAACGAACAATTACAGAAGAAAGTCCTTCACCATCAAAAAGAAGAAAAACTGCTAATGATTCACCAACTGCTGCTAATTCACCAAGAACAAGAAGTATGACTAAAGCTGTTACTCCACCATCAGCACCAGAAAAAGGTAAAACTTCTAACCACCACTACATATTGGTATGCACTACATGTTTTTCGATTCACCATTTACGTATCCGGATGTTGTTTTTTATGCCTATCAATATGTAGTGTTAGATAAACTTTCAATATGTAGTGTTAGATAAACTATCAATATGTAGTTGTACATAGTGGTATACACAACTACATACCAATATGTAGTGTTTGGATATACTGTCAATATCTAAAGATGTGCTTATTGGTAGATAAGCAATACATCTTGTTTATCTACCACTACATATCTAGAGATGCAGTGGAAATTCTTTTATGTTTTGTACAAGTTAGTAATAACGAGGGGGCGCTGCCCCCTCGACCCCCGTAAATGGTGATACATATTCATATTGATATGCATTGTTCTGTTTGTTTATGAATATGTAGTGATGCATTGTGCTACTTTGTCAAGTATCAATTTATAGACACTATACATATTGATATGTAGTGTATATTACTATTTAGATATGTAGACACTATCAAATACTTACACTTCTAATGGACCAACAGCAAAAACCAAAAAAAGAACAGCAGCAGCAACTCCTTCACCATCTCCTTCACCAAACGCAAAAAAGGCGAGAAAAGCTGATACTCCTTCACCAAAACCAAAGCGGAAGAAAGTAATTATCCTGAAAGATGCTACTCCTTCACCAAAAGCAAGAAGGGTGGGGAAAGCTGATATTCCTTCACGGAAATCAAAGCGGAAGAAAGCAAATGTACCCCTGAAAGAAGGTACATTTCTTAGTTGTTGTTTTGTGTGCTTAGCTTTAAATCACTGTTTGTTGCATTTGGTCTGTTAGTTTGTTTTTCTTTTCCAGCTGAAGCATTTTTATAATTTGTTTGAAGTTATCCAAAACATTAAGGGTAGGTTGTATTGTTAACATGTATACGTGGGAATTAAGTGCATCTTTTTCGAATAACATGTATGTGTGGGACTTAAGAAGGAGAGACTAAATAGTTGATAGTCTTGGTTTATGGTGATTATATGGTATATTGTTGTGCATGTTGAGTGCTTTTGTAATCAACTTTTTGTATTGCTTAAATGATTTCTTTGCACACTCAAGCATCACAGACCTCTTCTTAGCTGTTGTTTTCTATATGATGATTAAAAATCATCACTACATATTGAACATATTGATATGTAGTTATAATACCAGTATGTAGTGGTATCTAATATGTACCATATCAACATGTAGTTGTTTTAAGTACATTAGAAGGAAGAAACTAAATAGTTCATAGAATGGGAACAAATTAAGATGCTTGCTAGTTTATGATGTGATTATATGGTATATTGAGTTTTGTTCTTACCATCGCTGGGCATTAAATCACTCACTTTTGTACCCTGAAAGAAGGTACATTTCTTAGTTGTTGTTTTGTGTGCTTAGCTTTAAATCACTGTTTGTTGCATTTGGTCTGTTAGTTTGTTTTTCTTTTCCAGCTGAAGCATTTTTATAATTTGTTTGAAGTTATAGTAGATATTGTAACTACATATCAATATGTTCCATAAACTAGGTTTTGATATTATAACTACATATTGATGTTATAACTACATATCAATATGTTCAACAAAATTACATATTCACATTATAACTACATATGTATGTTGAGTTTTAAATTTGCTTTTAGTGATGGATATATATAGGTGTTAATAAGTGTAAGAAATCGGTATATTGATTAAAAATCATCACTACATATTGATATTTTTAGCTCGAGTAATTACCACTAATATGTTCAATATGCAGTAGATATTATAACTACATATTGGTACGTTCAATATTTTAGTGATGGTCGTGTAATGTTTTTAGATACTTGTTATTATGCAGGTAAAAAGCGTAAGCAAGTAGCTGGAAAACCAAGGAGTTTATACCAATCCGGTTTCAGGGGCATGTATGGGCTTGTGAAGAGGATTAAAAAGACATAAAACCTTAAATTGAGTGTCTTGCAGTTACATCTCATCAGTGAAGCGTCGTATGGGAACCTGTTCCTAATGTTCTGGTACTCAAGTTTTGATTTAGAGCATTGGTTGAAGAATGAAGAAGCAGTCACCAAAATGTTACGATGTTACAAGAGAGGTCGACATCCAAGAAAGCTTACATTTCAATTTGAAAGGCATGGCGAGAAGTATGAGCTGTCAACCACACCAGAAGAAATGGGAATCACTTATGGGATGCCAAGAATGTCGAATAAGGAATATCAAGATTTAAAACTGACATTAAAAAGTGGATAGTGTAAAACTGCATTCTTCCAAAGGACTTTTGCTGATGTACTAGTGAGTGGTAAAAAGGTGAGTGCTAACAAGGTGACCAGGCCAATGATTGAAGACGCAATCATTAACATATTGAAAAGAACACCAATTAATGTAAAAGTTGGTAAAGATTCTCTGTAACGGTGGGTGTTAAATCAAATGAAGATCCTCAAGAATCTGAGGAAGATGTCGAAGATCTTGTTAGGCTTATCTGCTTATATATGTGTACTTCATTTTTTTCGCAACAAAAGATGCAAACTCTTTGAATGAAAAATACATTGGTTTCGTTGATAATCTTGAAAAAACAAAGAATATTTCATGGCCTGACCTACTGCATTCTTACTTAGAGCGAGAGATGAATGAACACGAGGAAAGCGTATAAGACACTAATGGTCGTGTTGGGTACTTGTTGGTAAGATTTTCT
Organism: Papaver armeniacum; assembly: GCA_023531295.1. Classification (NCBI taxonomy): domain Eukaryota; kingdom Viridiplantae; phylum Streptophyta; class Magnoliopsida; order Ranunculales; family Papaveraceae; genus Papaver; species Papaver armeniacum. The sequence continues at coordinate 408,904 of JAJJWW010016014.1, read as the reverse complement.
TTACGTTAAACTCTTTTGTTTTGCGTGTTTCCACTACATATAAGTATTTCATGGACAATACTAACACTACATATCAATACTTACAACCTTGGTTTGCGGAGCATACCCATCTAGTGGAGCCAGAGAATGTAGTGACAGAACCTGAAGGAATGTATGTGCCAAGAGCTGCTAGATGGAACCACACAAAAATATGTACTGAATTCCTAAAGGTCATTGATCTTTCCGAGTATGAGGTAAATGTAGTTGCAGGAAATCCTACACTACACCCCTCATAATATTTTGTAGATCTAAATCTTATTAATCACCTAAATTTCAAATATAAGTGCTAGAAATATAAATTGACACAAGGATTTTTTACATGGTTCGATCAATGTGATCTACATCCATGGATCTTCACTATGATTTTTGAGGTTACATAGGAATTAGATTTACAATCTCCATTAATGGATATTTTGTAGAGCTCTAGATCTAATTTTAGGGGAAGAAGATCATAAAGAAAATAAATCTCTCTCTAAAAATATCTCTCTCCAAAATGATTCTCTCTCTCCTCCCAAAATTATCTCTCCCTTTCTCTCTCCTGCCCTCTTCTTTATATAGTGTTTACATAGTGGATGACAGCTCATGTACAACTAATATTTCCCTTAATTTCGGATTTACCTTGCGACATTTCGCAGGAGTATAAATGTTAAGTCTCGCAGACACTCTAGTTTTCGGAAGATCTTCGCGCTTTCTTTATGTTTCTATCACCGCCCTCTATTACGCCATCAGTCTGCGACACTCGCAATGTGTTGTAGATGAAAACTTCGCAAATATGTCCTTCTGGCGATATTCTGATCCTACATCTTGCCTCTTTTTTCTTGAATATTGCTTGAAGAGCGATCTTTAAGAAAAAATTCGTTGTTGTAGTAGTCTTTGATCTTTATTGATGAAGGAACGAGCGAAAGAATACTGGACTTGAAAAGTACGTACTTGCCTCTATTCTTTCGCGAAGTTCCGAAGCTTTGCGAAATAAATTAGAAGTATCAACCCTTTGAGTATAAGAAGTATGAAGTATCCTTGAAGAAGTATAAGAAGTACTTAATCCTCGAAATATATAAGAAGTATGAAGTATCCTTTGAGAAGTATAAGAAGTATCTGTCCTTGATTGCGAATAAGAAGTATTGCGAAATTATTACTCCATGCTCTCTGCCTCACGCAATGCTCTATTCTTTTGCGAAATTCCGAAGCTTTGCGAAGTGAATAAGAAGTATTAATCCTTGAAGTATAAGAAGTATTGCCTCTGTTCATGCGAAGTTATTATTCCATTTTTGGTGAGGATTCTTGTTGTTCATTGGTGAATATCTTCTTTGGAAGTGATTCTTGCCGAGAAGATAAAGAACATAAAATGTTTTCTTGGTAATCCATAGTTGCCTCCGTTCTTTATCTATGAGGTTAGAATCCACGAGAAAGTGTTGATTGAGCGAATTGTTTTTGCATTCTTATCTTGCCTCTGTCTCATGTCTTGTTCTCATGCGATAGTATAATCTCTTCAGGCTGCTTATCTTATCTTGTGAAGTAATCACATTCTGCGAAATTCTGAATATCTCTGCGACGTTTTGAATAATACTGTGAAATTCTGTAAAATACTTGTTCGAATATAATGCTTATGTAATGATTATGTTATGAAATGTGTATGCGATGTTTATGCCATGAAATGCTTATGCAATGCTTTCATGATGCGAGTATGATGCTTGTATGATGAGAATGCTTATCTACTGCAATATATAGCTAATGTTTGTGTTACTTAGCTCATTTTGTCGCTCTAAAATTGATGTAGCTTTTAATCGCTTCCATTCTTCATTTCTCTGATTTTGTCTCTAGTATATGCACTCCTCTTTGCGTATTTATTGTTCCTCGCAAGTTCTTACTTGTGCTTCATCTTTTCTTATTCCTGCACTATTAGTATCGCATGATAATATGATCATAATATCAAGTGTGCGGCATTTGCATTGCCTCAGTCTCATTATCATGTATATATTCGCAAGCTTATCATTTAATTATTTTTTCAAGCTCGCAATCTTATCATGTAATCTTTCTTGCGATGAAAGATCTCGGTTACCTACATTCAAAATGTTTATGTTGAATTTTGTCATTGCGACAAGATCGCAGGACGTCTTTACATTTTCATGTAATGACCCATTGGTCTTGCCTTATCATTTTTCTTGTGTGGTCTTATTTCGCCTTCCTAGTTAAAGGTCTTATTTTGCCACCCCTTATTATTGCGACAATATGACAGGCCTAAATATTCTTGCAAACATAAAGCCCCATGACATTGTCGTCTTGCAACGAAATCGCAGGACGTCTTTACACTTTCATGTAAAGACCCATTGATCTCGTCTTATCTTTATCTTTTGTATTATTGCCTCTTCAGGATCATCGCACAAATATGACAAGCCTAGATTTTCTTGCGAAAATAAAGCCTCATGACATTTGCGTCTTAAGACACTTATCAGCTCCCTAATGGAGGGTGCCGCCCTTATCATCTCCCTGGTTTCCCCTCCAAGGAGGCGTACATCGGCCATACAAGACTAGCTCCTCCCATCCGGTCTTAACAGCAAGCAGTTTTTTTCGCAGCCTCTTATCCCTTATACCTATAGGGCTTATGGTTACGAGACTGCACCCTAAGTGGAGTTTTCTTCGGGCCGAGTGCAGCATGTGCCAAGACTTGTCAAGAGTGGTAAAGAAGCTCCAATGCTCCCCGCACTCTTGACTCAACCGTGTACCTCGGCGCCTTGGTCATACATTGACTCCTTGGAAGAGACCCTCGGGCGTCCAACCAGGGTATAACCTTATATATATAGTTGGAAATCCAAGGTATCTCTCCCGGATAGGCTTTCATGGGCCCCAAATCTCCATGACTCGGGTTCCGGGAGAGCGGTGTAACCTTTTCCCTGAGCCATGTCAAGAGATACCCCCTTATATGACGCACTTTAGGCCTTACATTTGCCTCTTACGAAATATCATTCGCGAACTAGGGTGTACGCCATAAAGGTTCGTCCCATTCACTCACTCATTCATTTTTGTCAATTCGTTCAATCATTCATTTTTGATTATCTCTTCTCATTATCTTTGCGAAATTATCGCATTTCCATTATCTCTGCGAAATTATCGCATGTCTTCATTCTTTCTTTCATTCCTTCATTTATGTCATTTCCTTCACTTATTCTTTCATTTCTGTCATTTCTTTCATTAATTCTCATAATATCATATCATTTGAAGCAAAGTAAATATTCAAGAGAAATTCTAATACATTATAGTCCTGAAATCTTTGTAAGTTGTGAAATCTTTATACTTCTGCGATCGTATCGCGTTTTGAGATTCAAATCAAAAATCTTTTATTGTCTATAAAAGAAATATTTAAATTGATTTTTTTTTTTTTTTTTGTAATCAAATCAAAAATCTTTTATTTTCTGTAGAAGTAAAATGTTCAAGGAAATTGGTACTTAGCTTTTGTGGTTTGCTGATGTTGTTGTCTCTTGCGAAGTATATGATTTGCTTGCGAAGCTAGCATCCTTGAAATGTATAAACATCGCACAAAATATAATTATCTCGCAGCAAAAAGAAGTGTGAGAAGTGAGATTTGAACCCTTGACCTGCCTCTTGCATATTCTCGCACCATACCAACTGTTCTAACCCTCTCTTGCGAAATTAATTTGTGAGGTAGTCATCAACTTTCTTCTTTGCGAAATAAGGAGACCTACAAATAGGGCTTGGCAAAGTTCTTCTTTTCTTGTTCTCTCGCAAGTATATTTGCGAAGATGACTTCTCTTGAAGAAAATTTGTTTGAAGCAATCATTTGCGAAGTGTATTTTCGTGCAGTAAATGTTCGCAAAGTAAACATCTGTAAAGCAAAAAATTCTGTGCGAAGGGGACAACTCGAACTCGCGACCTCTAGTTTGCATACCCCTTCTCTAACCATCTGAGCTACTTTGCTGCTTGTGAAAGAAACACACAATGCAATAACTCTATTCCATTTCCTCGCCTTTAAAAGTTTAAAATTTTTTTGAAAAATTTTGTGGGGCTGCGAACTCGAACACATGACCTCAGGTTTGTTTACCCCAACTCTAACCATCTCTGCTGGCTTTTGTTTGTGTAGGAATGGCGAAATTCACACATGTTATTCTAATCTTAATTTTCTTTGTATACTCTTCCTCATCGTCTTTTCTTCTCCTCCTCCTGAGTTGCTGTCTTCGCTGGAATATGTTTGCGAAGAGAACAAACTGCTTCGCTGGGAGGTCTGACGAAGTAAACTTCATTTATATTTTTTCTTTCCTAACTGATCTTCGACGGAACTATCGTCAATGCTCTGGGAAGCCCAGTTTTATTCCGCTGGTTCTTATTGGATAATTAGTTGATGAGCTTTCATCGGATTTCATTGCAGGTTCTGTATTCTGATCGCCATGAGTTGGCTGTTTTGGTCTCCGCAAGCTGGTACTTCTCCAAAGCCGAATGGACCATAAGTGAAGATATTAATATTTAATACTATCTTATTCTTTTGTTCACTGGTAGTTGAAACTGGGTCTATGAGCTTTCCTCTTAACATCTTATCATTCTTCTCCTGCGAGGTAACAGTTGCAGCAAGCTGCGAAGTGAATGGATGAAATGGGTTATTTCGCTGGGGTTTGGTGACGAAGTAATTAAAACCATTGTGTCTTTTCTTCTCTTCGTTGATTGTTCTAGCTGAATTCAAATGCATTCTTATTGTGCTCCGCCTGAAGCTTTAATATCTCATTGGATTAAGTTGCTGCGAATAGTCAATCGGGATTTGGCTTTGCGAAGTGAATGGATCAAATGGGTTGCTTCGCTGGTTCTCCTCTTCGTCTATGGTGTGAAACTTGACTGCTGCATGATGTAATATCTCTTCTCAGAACCCTTCTTCGCAGACTCTGCGAAATATAGTAGACTTTTCTTCGCAGAACCCTTCTTCATTGTTCAAATTAGACTGTTCTTGTGTCTTCTTCTTTCCTTTATTGATATTTCTCCCCTTATACTTGGACGAAGTGATGTCTTCGCTGGAACACAGCTATATTCTCTTTTTCTTTGTTTGAAGTTTTAATATGTTGTCTTAGCTCACAGGATATACTAATGGCTGGCAGTATCGAAATTTTGTTGTCACTATAGCTGGATTATTTAGTGGTTTAGACCTGTTCTCTTCCTCATGCTGATGCTTCTCTTCATTCTTCCAAGTGACGTCATTGACTCCTTCTCTGGTAACCGCAAAGCTGATCTTCACTGGAATCTCCGTTGAAGTAAACTTCTTATATATCTCTTCTTCTCAATCTGATCTTCACTCTTTGATAAATGTTATCTTTGCGTCTTTGCGAGTTGACTTCTTTTCCGAACCGGTTCATCTATTCCAAAGTGATTTTGCTGGCGAAATTGTAAGTTGACGATTTGGATATGTCATATCATGTCTTGGCGAACTAAACTCGTGGTACTGAAAAGCTCGAGAAAATATAGGGCCAACGAAGTGATCTTTGCTGTTATTCTTTTCTTCGCGTGTAATTTATGCTGGGAAGATATCCAATCATGCATTGCTGCGAACAACAAATCAATCCAATGAAAAATCTAGAGAAGTTTGTGCTGAACCTTTTCTTTGTGGAGAATGTAATTATCATCGAAAATGCATTTGGTTTTGTTCATGGGAAAATTCTCCAAATCAACTGAAATTTTTTGATATTCAATATGTTTGGGATCTGTCACATTGGTTTGTAAAACAAGCTTTGTAGTTTATTATTCTGTAATCAAAAATTTAGCTTTAAATCAAGTTTTTAACAGAAAAATAAAATTTTATGTAGAACAGAGTAGTAGTTTTGGAAAAATCTTTTCGAAAAGTTTTGTTTTAAATCACCAGATCTAAATACTTCAGAGTAAAAATGAAAGAGATAAAGAAAAATTTATCCTTTTAAAATAGATTCTCGATGTGGCTTAGCTTGATTTTGTTGTAACCAATCCCTCCATTGTTGCCTGTTGATGGAACTTTCCCTCTGGAATTTCTTCTTTTTCCCTAGAATTAGTAGGTCCAATTTAATCCATATCTAACAGTTGACAACTTCTCTTTATTTTCTTCAATCTAACAAGTAGTAGCCCCTCCTTCTAGCGCATATGTAGTTGCAGGAAATCCTACACTACACCCCTCATAATATTTTGTAGATCTAAATCTTATTAATCACCTAAATTTCAAATATAAGTGCTAGAAATATAAATTGACACAAGGATTTTTTACATGGTTCGATCAATGTGATCTACATCCATGGATCTTCACTATGATTTTTGAGGTTACATAGGAATTAGATTTACAATCTCCATTAATGGATATTTTGTAGAGCTCTAGATCTAATTTTAGGGGAAGAAGATCATAAAGAAAATAAATCTCTCTCTAAAAATATCTCTCTCCAAAATGATTCTCTCTCTCTTCCCAAAATTATCTCTCCCTTTCTCTCTCCTGCCCTCTTCTTTATATAGTGTTTACATAGTGGATGACAGCTCATGTACAACTAATATTTCCCTTAATTTTGGATTTACCTTGCGACATTTCGCAGGAGTATAAATGTTAAGTCTCGCAGACACTCTAGTTTTCGGAAGATCTTCGCGCTTTCTTCATGTTTCTATCACCGCCCTCTATTACGCCATCAGTCTGCGACACTCGCAATGTGTTGTAGATGAAAACTTCGCAAATATGTCCTTCTGGCGATATTCTGATCCTACAGTAAACATACATTATTAGTTGAACTTAAAAATAAATTTGTCGTACATATTTTGTCAACAAATATACATATTGATAAGTACCAATGAAATATTCACTACATATTGAGTATGAGGTAAACATATAACCACCACCACCACAGGTGTGCCTCCCCACATATTCCTTTATCTTAAAAACATCAATAGAACTACCAATGGCAGTTGCATGAAGCCTCCATGAACAACCTTTCATGCTGCATACGGCAGTGAATCTCTCAAGGTCATTCTTCAACTTATTTACCATATATCCAGTTCTCATGCAATATTTTTGGCAAGCTATACGTACAGCATCAACACCACCATAGAATAATTGTTTTGTATCCTCAAAGATGTCCTCCCAACCATCTGAAAAAAGCACATTTGGAACCTCTTTACCATCTTTCAAATAACTGTTTTTTGCACCGACAACTAAGTCTGCATTACTGTCAACTTCCATACGCCTAGAAAAACTAGATGCGCCAGCTGAAATAACATCCACCTGCGAATCAAAGAAAGCCGATTTCTTTGCACAATGTAATGCAAACAGCGAGGCAAAATAATTTACGAGCGTTCCTACGTCGGCAAGAATATGAACTATCAAGGATGTGAAAATATTGGATAAAGGTTTCATCTTCAATTGTAAAACAAGTTCATTTTAATCTCGGACATAGTTAACGACAATAGTCGATGGAGTCAACCAATCAAGCAATTCCTACATTAAGTTTCAGTATTACAAATGGCAAATTTCAAATCCTTTAAAGTCGAAAAGGTTATCGATGCAACTATAGATAAATATCCAAAGTGGTATTACTTATGGTGTACATGAGAGTAGCAAGCAATATCAAAAGATATGATATGTGTTTTGAATCGCTTAAAATTAGGTTTTGTCTTCACGTTAGAAGTCCACCAAGCCCACATGTTAACCCGTCAGCAAAAAATGATCCAAAAATTAACTATTGGTAATATACATATTGATATGATATGTTGAGCCGTTCGATATGATACGAAATGATATGTACCATTCTCCGAGTCTAAAAAGAGTCTATTACTTCCTCCACTCAATGGATATATGTTGTATCATTTCGATATGTATTGAAATGTTCTACTTCATAGCTTCATGACTGCACGTATCATTCCATTACCCCGACTTGTGCCACTTCAATCCCAGTCCTTAGTCTTCATCCAATAGAATGGATATGCGCTATACATTTTGATATGTATTGACATCTACTGTAGGATGAAAAGAGAGCATGCTATATGCAGTACGTATTAGTATGTAATGTAGGATAAATAACATACATTTTACTACATATCAATATGTACCGTGCCTATGAATGAATATGTTCCATATATTTTGAGACACATTATCATATCAACAAAAAACATGCTAATGAACTGCAGCTACATCAAAAGAAAAAACAAAATTACTACACGATCTGTCTATGAACAAACATATCTCAAAAAATACAAAAATCAGATTACAAAGAAACTAAACAGAGCAGCATCAGAGAAAAGATGATTATAGTAAAATACCTTGTTTGAATCTGTGATAAACCTAATTCGAATCTGAGATACCTAATTGAAACACACAAAAATCACAAAAAAATTACTTAAAAATCGAACGGAAACTGAATTGAACAATGTAAATCATCATAAAACTGAAATCATAAAATAAAGTTAACAATGTACATAAGAGAATTATTCTGATAGAAATCGGATCAGAATAAACCTAATTATTCATCATGATTTCAAGGGGAAAAAAGAACAGCAGCAGAGAAAGATGATTATAGTAAATACCTTGTTCGAATATGAGATAAACCTAATTCGAATCTGAGATGAACCTAATTGAAAGACACTACCAGTAGCAGAGAGCGAGAAACACAAAAACGCAGCTGCAGATAAGCGAGAGACTAGATTTGAGATGAAGAAAAAAAAAAGGGAAAGAAACGGAGCTGGAATTTGATTTCTTCGTTATATAAAGTTGTAGAAGGGTATGTTTGGTATATGCAAATTACGTTTTTGTTTGAGTCGTACGTGTGCTGGACTAGAGAATAAACAATCTGACCAGCGAATAATTTTTTTCTGGTGGTGGACTACACAATAACCGGTCCTGGATATACTGGATTAACCAGTAATTCCTAGAAGTCTGATGGGAATGCACGCACATGTAAGCGTCGGATATCGACACAGCCCCAAATTCCAAGTGTCCATGCTACACAAATTTCCGTGACTACCAGGTACAACAAGGGAATTTCGTGTGTGTTTTTTACCAAAAGATAAAACCGGGGGATTTGGAAAGTTTAATGCCAGCCCAGGCAACCTGTACTTAATTGCCGTGCAAATAATTAAATGCAGCAGCAATGCGCAGCATCGTATTCGTTAGACAATAGACAGACATGATTACAGTTTACAGCCTTGCAAAGAAAAACATTAATTAGTTTATCTTTTGAATGAGTGATAGGGTGTAGAATACATCCTATTTACTATCTATTGTTTATGCTTTCTTTGCTATTTTTCTTGTAAATTATGTATTTTACGCTTGTTTTGAGTTTTGTAGCTACTTTGGAGTCACACGGAGGAAAAGAAGAAGAAGTTACTCTATTTGAGCCAAAAGGGCAAAATTGTCATTTCATGGGCGATCACTATCTGGAGCCCAGTCAAGGTTAAGGGCTACTCTCTATTGGAGGATTACTAAAGAAAGGACAGTTCAAGTTAAGGGGCTGCCAAACTGGGTAGCCCTTATCCAGAAACGTAGTGCTGTTATCAGCTGGTAAAATGGATGGGTTATGTCCATGGATGTTGAAACCCAAACCCATAGACCCACACCCGTACCCGGATCCATGCCCGAATCCGCCCCATTTAACCCAACCCTAAATCGAGAAGATTACTTCTCAATCATTTTGTCTGAATCAAATACAGAGAGCGGCTGCAATCGAGAGAAATTGGAGAGGGTTTGTCTGAAATCCAAAATACGAGAGATGGTGTTTCGTGGGAATCTCCCGATTGTTGAAGCCGAGAGCTATAATTAGGTCTGCTTTGTTGGTGGTCTGCCGGTTGAAATCGAGAAACAGAGAGAGGTTGAGAGAATGAACGAGCTGTTCTGACCGAATCGAGAAGATTCAATGGAGATGAAGGCGGTTCTGATATTGTTTGGAGGAAGGAAACGAGGGTTTGATGTTGCAGTGAATCGATTCAAGCCACTGCTGTTGAGATGGATCGATGGGTATTGTTCCAAGGAGGCTCTAGGAGATGGGTTCGACTTGATTTAGAAATTAGCAGTGGCGATGAGAAAGATCAGATGGGTTTGCTGGTTGAATTTGTTCGATCTGTGAAGTTGGTGGTGCTGAGTTGATGGTGGCCGATCCTGGTGTTGATATTGGCTGTTGTTATGAAGTGAAGCTCAGGGAGAATGGGTTCTGCTAATCGATTGAAAAGAAATGGAAGTAGCTGTTGTTGAATGGAGGCATCTGAGGTCGTTATTGATCTTTGGGTCGGTGCGAGAAATGGTTGGATCTGTGATGAATTGCAAAGACAGGAGGAGAAGGCAGTGGAAGAAGGGTTTGATATTGTTGATGGCATGAATGAAGATGTTTAATCTGAGAATGAGTGAAGCCTTGTTGGACTGCTCAGTTAGATGTATGTTAGGATTGTGGAAATTGAAGTTTAATGGAACTGAAGATGATGGCAGTGCAAGGGAAGATGGAGCATGATTGTGCAAGGCTGGGTTTGATGGAGTCTGAAGCTCTGTTGCAGGAATGGAAGCTGTTTGAAGCAGCAATTGAAGTGATGAAACAATAGATGAATTGTGAGGCCTTAAGTGACAATGGTGGTGAATTAACTTGAAGTTACTGAGGAGAGATTGCAGCCGAGATGTGTTGTTTGTTGAGCTCAATATGAGCCGGTGTGCTTGAAGCAGTTGGAGATGGCAACTGGATGATTAACGAGATGAAGGTACCGGTACTTCAATGATGGTGGTTGAGTGCTGGTTCTGTGCAATGGAATTGAATTGCAGTGCGTAACAAAGGATCAAGTGAGGATATGCGGTGGAAACCTGTTTAGCAAATTGCAGTTGGAGGTGGAATAGCCCTCATGGCTGTGAAGAAGTGTTGCAGGGGAGCTGAAATGGTGTTGGAAGACTTGCAGAGTGATGGCCATCTTGGCCGTGACTGAGCTACAGAAACACAGAAAATGCACAGCCAAGATGGCTGGAAGCACTACATTGGTTGCAACAGCTCTGGCCTGGACTGACTCGGGTCAACTGACTTAGTTGACTCCGAGTTGACTCAGTGACTCAGCCGATTAAGACCACTCATCCTTGAATTAGAAGCTGACTCAGTGGCTGACTCTCCTCCCCCTTTGACTATTTGACTAACGGTTTGACTCTTTTGACCGTTAGTCTTAACGGTGGATCGACGGAATATTCCGTCGAATATACCAAATGACGGTGAACTTTTTCGGTGGGCGATGCCACGACTTTTCCTAGTGGATTCCGGCCATAATACCAGTTTTTCGGCGAGCTAAAAATTCCAGAATTTTCTATGGACTTTTCTCATGGGTGTGAAGACTTGGACTAGGAATTGGATGGAGAATTGGGCTCAAATTTGGAAAGAGAAGATGGAAGAAGAGAAAGACTTGAATTTGGAAATTGAATTGCAAAAGGAAAAGGGTTCTATTCCTTGGAAGATTTGGAGAATATTGAAGCCTATAAATAGAGAAGTTTTCTACATCTTTTACACACCTCTCTACACACACAACACTTTTCTTTTCTTATTCTTTGTGTGAACTTTTAGCATGAGTAGCTAATTTTCTTATTGATTGAGGATGAAGTCCTAGTTCTTAATATATGTTTTGAGTTTTGTTCCAATTCTATCTTGAGTTTTTCACATGATTATTGTTTGTTTTTACTAATAGGAATGATCTTAAAGACATTCATGATTGATTGATAGATTGTTTAGGTGGCCAACTAAATTGATTTATTTAATTTGATCTAAAGCTAGTGAAAGTTAGGAGATAAGTAATCGTTTTTTGACTCTTTACATAAGTAGCAAACACGAGACCTTGCGGAGGGATTCCGTGGAGCAATTGTGTGTAGAAACAACGCTAGAAAGTGAACCAAGCGAACCGAGTTTAACTACTAGTACTAAACCTAAATTCATAAATCTTAATGCATTCAGGGAATTACATCTTGTAAGCGAACCTCAGGGTGGTTCTTTTGAATAGAATCGATAACTAAGCGGACTGTTACTCGGTGAAATTAGGGATTTTGGGGCTAGCTAAGCGGACCTGCTATCCTACGGTTGGTGATAATCTGTGACTTATAACAAGTAGAAAAGAACATAACTTTAATCATTGTTTTGCAACGAAGAAGGATTCCTTGATCTTGTCTCTCTTATTGATTTCAACTTTATCCTTTAATTGCTTTATTTACTTTCTTTTGCTTTACACCCCCCTTTTCGTGACAATTTTTACAACTAGAATCTCTTGCTCCTCGTGGGAACGAACTTGACTACACTATATTACTTGTTAATTAGGTGGAAAATCTTGAATTAATTTGTTGTGGTACGACACACATCAAATTTTGGCGCCGTTGCCGGAGAGCAGCGGACGATTTTAGTTGTTTTTATTTTTCTTTTTGCTTTATTCTTGCTTTGTTGGATTCTATTTCGTATCTAACTTAAGTTTTTGAGAATCTTATTTCAGGTATCGGTTTTCCATGTATGGTGGACAAGAGCAAGCATATTACAACAATCAATACTATTTTCAGCCTCAACATTATGACAGCTTCCAACCATCCTTAGGATACAATCAAAACCAATATTTTGGCTATGATAAATTTCTTACAGAACCTTATGGATATTCTCATACATATCAACAACCTTATGACGGGTATGTAAGTGGACAATCACATGGATGGAAGGATAGTTATGCATCTAACAATTTGTTTTCTAGTAATGTGCGACAGAGAATTTGGAATATACTCCTCTTCATCGTGTTTTTCCTTCACTTTTTCCAAAAGAGGAGATGCCGTCTAGAAACTCTATCAACGGTGGTAAGCGTGTGAACGTCGGAAACTTGCACTGAAAATTATACAAATTGGAAGATGATGGAGACTCGGAAGAGCTTGTCGCAGAAATTAGTAGGACCATTCATATGGAACTTAAACGACGTCTAGATAAAGGTAATGAAACCGATGACGATTCTTATTATGGTGAGTCCGAAAGTGAAGATGATTGTGTTGAAAAGGACCAACCTTTGGAGACTTTTGATGACGCTAGTGTAGATTACTTGAGCCTTGATCTTAATAATGATCAATCACCTATTCAAAAGGAAGAGCTTGAGGAAGATGCATTTATTGCTTGGAAAAAATTTCTTAGGGAAAGATATGAGTCCGCGGAAGTGTATGAACGTTGCAACAATGAGGAAGTTATTCCAACTCAGGATCATAATAAAGATCCTTCACCTATTCAAAAGGAGGAGTTTGGATATCACTTGCCTATTGTTGTAAACGAAGTAACACCCTCACAAGAAGATCTTACAATTTATACCGAGGAAGATTATATGAGAGAAGAATGGCCCGATTCCGATGATGAGAATGTTGAAGAGATGATGCTCGTTAATGAAACCGAATTGATTGAATTCGTGGAAGACCCAATTGAACTTTCTAATGATTATGATGATACCGAAACTTTGGTTAAGGTAGAAAACGACGAAGAATGGTTGCAAGGTTTAATAGAGGACCACGATATACAAGAGGTAAGTAATTCACTTGAATTTTTTAAGGATGAAGAGGATTCTATAATACAAGAGATTGTGCAAGGTTTGTCTAACCCTTTGCCTATTGATTCTTCTCCTTTACCTCTTATTGGTTTGAATGTATGTGCTTCGAAAGTATTTTTGGATGATTTTGTTTCTAGATATCCACCATTGGAAACACTTGATGCTAACACTATGCATGTTTTCCAAGAGGAATACATGGAAGTTCCCAAATTCTATGTTCTTTATACACTTCCAAGTGTGGACAAGAATAAGTGTGGGGGAAATTTCTATCGAGCGATAATTTCACTATTATTTTCTTGTGCTAACATTTGTATGGAGTTATTGTTTGCAAAACAGGTATTATGGGAGGATCCCCAAATTTTCCGATTGTTAGTATATGGGGAGTGAATCTTACAAAAGCTAAGTCGGGCTGTCGACATTAAAACAAGCGCTTAATGGGAGGCAACCCATAGGTTTTGTATTTCTTATCTTTTTGCTTTTTGTTATTTCTTTTTATTGTTCCTTATCATGTTAAAATCTCCCACCTTGACTTTACTAGGAGGATTCAATTACATTGAGGACAATGTAAGGTTTAAGTGTGGGGGAGTGGTTAAGCATGTTTTTAAAACAAAAATTACAAAAAAAAAAAATTAAATTTTTTTAAAAAAAAAAAAAAGTTTTACCTAAAACTTCAACTTTTAGAGATTTTAGAGTCACTAGCATACTTCTAGGTATGTTTACATAGAGATTTTGACCGACATAATTGAACTTGGAAATGTTAGAGAACTACATTCGGATTTCTTGCTTGTTTGAGTGTTAAATAATGGATTTAATCATGCCGGTGATGCGAATTTGGTGCAGGGAGAAGTGCATTATTAGAGTTGCTGATCAATCATTAGTGGAGACTACCCGTATTCATATCATGAGAGGCACCGACCAGAAATCTTCCATCTACTAAAGAGCTTCTTTTGAGTGTGTGTCACCGTACGTTAATTCCGGGTAGAATGGTGAGCTACCCAACCTCCCACCAATAGAAGCACTAATCTTTGATCTCTTGAGTGCTAATTTTGTCAACCATGAGGGTGACGTCTATAGATGAAAGCTTCCTTCTTGTAGTTCGATTTGCAGTTAGCACCATTCTCTCTCTCGACAATAACGGATCCATAGAAACACAATCATCATCAACAAGGAGCGACATTAAAATCTACAAGGAAAGTTGGAAAAAGTTCACGGTTTACAAGCAACGGAACGAGAAAAAGAGCAAATTTCAAATACAAGTAAAGCAACATACAAATGAGCGGATTTTACATATATGTTGAGGACTTACAATACAATGAGGTAATTTTATACCCAAGTATGAAGACTTATTCACAAGAGCGAAGAAAATTAAAAGGTGAGAATTTTTGAAGTTTATGATTTCAAGACGATACAAGTTGTGAAGAATCAAGCGGTAAAATACTTCTCCCACGGCCATGGTTTATTTTTGTATCTTATTTCTTGTTTTTTAAAAAAAAAAAAAAAAAAAAAAAATTTGAAAAAAAGAAAAGAAAAGAAAAAAAAAAAACAAAAAAAAACAAGAGAAATATTTGTTTTGTTAATAAGCCGTGGGGAAGGAAAATCTATAAGGAAGTTTCAAGCGGAAAGGATTTTTAAGGTAAAAGAGTTACAAATTGTCAAGGATTTATGGAATTCGAGAGTTTATCATCAAAAGTTGAAACCGAAGACGAAGACCAAGAAGATCAAGACGAGGAGCGGAGGACGTTTCTATTGGATGCCGTGAGAGTGGTGTTATCATAATTGGCGATCGGATGTGAAGGTGAGTAAGTAATCTCATCCTCAATAATATATGGTTGATTTCCTTTCTTAGAGATCATCAGAAAAATGGTTTTTCAAAATATTAAAAGATGTGGGTTTTTAAAAATATTTCGGAAGTTGTCCTTCCCACCATTCAACGTGTAGCAGGAATTCTCTCTTCATTCCTACCTGCACACATGTGAGAACCATAAAAAAGCCGTCTTTTTGAGTGCAATTATCATAAAATCCTTTTTGGTGAGGCAGAAGTCGAGGCGAAATGCTTATTGATCGTTTCTCAAACACGCATTCTCTCATTATGGTGTGGTTATTTCTCACTCAACATTTAAGAACGAGAATATGTTCTTTAGTATTTCTAACTTTTTATTACTAGCATGCAGAAACTCTATGTCCTCATAACTCTTTGGATGCTTAGGACGCTTGAACGCTTTGAAGTTGTGAGTTTTTAGTTTGATTTGCTCGAGGACTAGCAAAGTCTAAGTGTGGGGGAATCGATAGGGTGTAGAATACATCCTATTTACTATCTATTGTTTATGCTTTCTTTGCTATTTTTCTTGTAAATTATGTATTTTACGCTTGTTTTGAGTTTTGTAGCTACTTTGGAGTCACACGGAGGAAAAGAAGAAGAAGTTACTCTATTTGAGCCAAAAGGGAAAAATTGTCATTTCATGGGCGATCACTATCTGGAGCCCAGCCAAGGTTAAGGGCTACTCTCTATTGGAGGATTACTAAAGAAAGGACAGTTCAAGTTAAGGGGTCACAAACCGGGTAGCCCTTATCCGTAAACGTAGTGTTGTTATCACCGGTAAAATGGATGGGTTATGTCCATGGATGTTGAAACCCAAACCCATAGACCCACACCCGTACCCGGATCCATGCCCGAATCCGCCCCATTTAACCCAACCCTAAATCGAGAAGATTACTTCTCAATCATTTTGTCTGAATCAAATACAGAGAGCGGCTGCAATCGAGAGAAATTGGAGAGGGTTTGTCTGAAATCAAAATACAGAAAGATGGTGTTTCTGTGGGAATCTCCGACTGTTGAAGCCGAGAGCTATAATTAGGGTCTGCTGTTGGTGGCTGCTGGTTGAAATCGAGAAACAGGCGAGAGGTTGAGAGAATGAACGAGTACATTACGACCGAATCGAGAAGATTCAATGGAGATGAAGGCGGTTCTGATATTGTTTGGAGGAAGGAAACGAGGGTTTGATGTTGCAGTGAATCGATTCAAGCCACTGATGTTGAGATGGATCGATGGGTATTGTTCCAAGGAGGCTCTAGGAGATGGGTTCGACTTGATTTAGAAATTAGCAACATGGCGATGAGAAAGATCGAGATGGGTTTGCTTTGGTTGAATTTGTTCGATCTGTGAAGTTGGTGGTCTTTGAGTTGATGGTGGCCGATCCTGGTGTTGATATTGGCCGTTTGTTATGAAGTGAAGCTTAGGAGAATGGGTTACTCGCTAATCGATTGAAAAGAAATGGAAGTAGCTGTTGTTGAATGGAGGCATCTGAGGTCGTTATTGATACTGGGTCAGTGGCAGAAATGGTTGGATCTGTGATGAATTGCAGTACAGGGAGGAGAAGGCAGTGGAAGAATGGTTGATACTGTTGATGGCATGAATGAAGATGTTTAATCTGAGAATGAGTGAAGCCTTGTTGGACTTCTCAGTTAGATGTATGTTAGGATTGTGGAAATTGAAGTTTAATGGAACTGAAGATGATAGCAGTGCAAGGGAAGATGGAGCATGATTGTGCAAGGCTGGGTTTGATGGAGTCTGAAGCTCTGTTGCAGGAATGGAAGCTGTTTGAAGCAGCAATTGAAGTGATGAAACAATAGATGAATTGTGAGGCCTGAAGTGACAATGGTGGTGAATTAACTTGAAGTTACAGGGAGAGATTGCAGCTGAGATGTGTTGTTGTTGAGCTCAATATGAGCTGGTGCTTGAAGCAGCTGGAGATGGCAACTGGATGATTAACTGAGATGAAGGTACTGGTACTTCAGTGATGGTGGTTGAGTGCTGGTTCTGGTGGAATGGAATTGAATTGCAAGTGCGGAACAAAGGACTGAAGTGAGGATATGCAGTGGAAACCTGTTTAGCATTTAGAGTTGGAGGTGGAATAGCCCTCATGGTCGTGAAGAAGTGTTGCGGGGAGCCGAAATGGTGTTGGAAGACTTGCGAGTGATGGCCATCTTGGCCGTGACCGAGCTACGAAACACAGAAAATGCACAACCAAGATGGTCGCAAGATACTCGACCAAGATGGTGGAAGCACTACATTGGTTGCAACAGGCTCTGCTCGGATCGACTCGGGTCAACCGACTTAGTTGACTCCGAGTTGACTCGATGACTCAAATAGATTAAGACCACTCGGCCTTGAATTAGAAGGCGACTCGGTGGTCGACTCTCCTCCCCCTTTGACTATTTGACTAACGGTTTGACTCTTTTGACCGTTAGTCTTAACGATGGATCGACGGAATATTCCGTCGAATATACCAGATGACGGTGAACTTTTTCAAAGTGGCGGCGGCGACTTTTCCGGCGGATTCCGGCCATAATACCAGATTTTCCGGCGAGCTAAAAATTCCGAATTTTCTATGGACTTTTCTCATGGGTGTGAAGACTTGGACTAGGAATTGGATGGAGAATTGGGCTCAAATTTGGAAAGAGAAGATGGAAGAAGAGAAAGACTTGAATTTGGAAATTGAATTGCAAAAGGAAAAGGGTTCTATTCCTTGGAAGATTTGGAGAATATTGAAGCCTATAAATAGAGAAGTTTTCTACATCTTTTACACACCTCTCTACACACACAACACTTTTCTTTTCTTATTCTTTGTGTGAACTTTTAGCATGAGTAGCTAATTTTCTTATTGATTGAGGATGAAGTCCTAGTTCTTAATATATGTTTTGAGTTTTGTTCCAATTCTATCTTGAGTTTTTCACATGATTATTGTTTGTTTTTACTAATAGGAATGATCTTAAAGACATTCATGATTGATTGATAGATTGTTTAGGTGGCCAACTAAATTGATTTATTTAATTTGATCTAAAGCTAGTGAAAGTTAGGAGATAAGTAATCGTTTTTTGACTCTTTACATAAGTAGCAAACACGAGACCTTGCGGAGGGATTCCGTGGAGCAATTGTGTGTAGAAACAACGCTAGAAAGTGAACCAAGCGAACCGAGTTTAACTACTAGTACTAAACCTAAATTCATAAATCTTAATGCATTCGGGGAATTACATCTTGTAAGCGAACCTCGGGGTGGTTCTTTTGAATAGAATCGATAACTAAGCGGACTGTTACTCGGTGAAATTAGGGATTTTGGGGCTAGCTAAGCGGACCTGCTATCCTACGGTTGGTGATAATCTGTGACTTATAACAAGTAGAAAAGAACATAACTTTAATCATTGTTTTGCAACGAAGAAGGATTCCTTGATCTTGTCTCTCTTATTGATTTCAACTTTATCCTTTAATTGCTTTATTTACTTTCTTTGCTTTACACCCCCCTTTTCGTGACAATTTTTACAACTAGAATCTCTTGCTCCTCGTGGGAACGAACTTGACTACACTATATTACTTGTTAATTAGGTGGAAAATCTTGAATTAATTTGTTGTGGTACGACACGCATCAATGAGTAGTAGCAGTACGACTTGACCAACTTTAGACAATTAATGCCTTCCCTCTTATTTTATCTCCAGGAACGTACAGTACAACAACAGTATGACAAATTGTAGAGGAACTCAATTGTAGATTAAATTTCTATTTTTGTTCATATTGTGCATTAACTTGTACAGAGAGCGACTTGGAACACAATAGAAATATGTAGCAAATGTTAGTCACGGCTCACTATAAACTAAACCCTGCACTGCACCTTCCTCATAAGTGGTCGTCACGCAAGAAAACACAATTACGCTGGTCACAAAATAATAATCAAAACGGTTAGGCTAAGTCCCATGGGCTAGATTGGACTGCTAGATTGGCCAAAAAGTGTTGCAAATCATGAAAAAAGTGTGGGAAAAAAGTTAACACTCAATCTGGCTACTTCTCTCTCCTAGCATTTGCTCGCAGTCGCACTATCGGCGAGATTGAAACGCTGAATAGTGCGACGCTCAAAAAGTGACACAAACGCTGAATGGTTCGGCGTTATACGAATATTCCAGAGAATAACGCCGAATGGTTAGGCGCTAGGATGGACGCTGTTCCATTCGGCGTTCAACTACAACGCTGCTCCATCCAGCGCTTGACCCTTTTTTTTAACTAACAGCTATTTTTTCCAGAATTCCATTTCTACGTGTTTGGCAATTTGTTTCAATCGTATTTTGTTTCAAAATTTGGAAATTTATCAAAGTAAATGTAGCCGTTTGAGAATTTGTAATCTTCCATTACATTGCAAAACAAAGTTACAATGTTTTTTGAAGAAACTAAAAAGTACATTGAAATTGAAATCCTACTTCTAAATAACTTAAAACATAAAAAACTACATTAAAATTGAAATCCTACTTCTAAATAACTTAAAATCCCATATCACTTTAGTTTAGGGGATAAGGTCCAAACCATAACGGGCTAAAATCTCGTTCTTCCATATTTTGTAGATGGGTCTCTCACATTCTTGTAATTCATCCAAGGGTTGTCGTAGGATCTTCATTTCTGATTCTCTTTGTTGCTTTTGTGCCAAGATTGAAGAGCTTTCCATGTTCTTCCTTAGATATTCTTCCTCTTTTTCATATTTGGCCTCTCTTTGTGCTTGTGCGTTTTCAAGAAGTTCGATGAGTTTATCCATTTTTTCATCTGATTTCTGCGATGCTTTAGCCTCACGAGCCTTTTTCTTTGCTTGATCTCTACCTTCACTTCTAACATCATCGGTTTGTTCGAAATAACGTCTTCTCTTTGATCTTCATTTTCATCACAAAAATCAAAATTTATTTTTTGTTCATCACAAATAATCAAATTAAATCCCAAAAAAAAAAAAAAATTCATCACAAATAATCAAATTAAACCATACTAATTCACTGCATTGTACTTCTTTTATGTTATAAAGTATGGAAGAAGTATAATCATGCGAACTTTACATCAACCAAATGAATATTAAAACGACAACCATAAAGAAAAAAAAAAAAAAAAAACTAAAGACATCGCTTTTACTTCTGACCTTCAAAATTTGCACATACCAAAATATCATATAGCAAAGTTCCAGAAGCTACAACCCTTATTACACTAATTAAACAAGATATCAAAATGTTCAAAATTTAGAGTTGTAACCTACAACAACATCAACAATGGGATAAATACATCATGTGAAGAAAAATTGTAACTGCACTATGTATTTCGTTTGATTAAGAACAACAAACTAACAAGGAAACGAAAAAAAAAAATCGCTCATAATGTACTCTTTTGTGTTGGTGTATGTAATACCAAAACATTACATCTAACACCTTATTACTACTGGAGGTATCGGCCCATAATGTGAAGATATGTTGATCAATTCTAGTATATCCGCAACATATGGAGAAATGCATTAAAGCTTCAAGTTGAATTTTCATACTGACAACACAGGTACACTATGAACCTAGCATAAAGTAATGTTAAGATAAACACAAACACAAACACAGTAATAGTTTAGTGTTTCTGCAGTTGTGACACTGGTTTCCATTTTGAAGACTCGTTATTTTTACCTTCAAGTAGATTGAAACATGTAAAAAATGAACAAATATTATGCATCTAGAAAAAAAAAATTATGCATCTACAGATTTTTCATTTTGAACAAATATTATGCATCTACAAATTCAATACAAGTTTTCACCAACAAAAAATGTGGTTAGCATAATGAAAATTTAACAAAAATTATCATCAATTTCAATACATAATTTACAACAAAATCAAATCAAAATCAGGATCTATAACAAATGACAGCATACATGTTCCAGAGATGAATGATTAATCTCGAGATCAATTGATTGTTAATTAACATAAAGTAAACACTAAACTCAAACTCCAAAATTCTCTGCAAACCAAATGATGAATAAACAAACTAGAATTAGTATTTATCTTCACCGAATAAAACATGCAAAAGTTAAATATCTTTATGAATCTTCAAATCAAAACTAAATTAAAATTACTGGAACTAAATCTCTGCAATCCGGAGTTACGAAATTCTTTTCTCAGAGAACAAGAAGATGATGAAGAATAAGAAATTTTTTACCATGTTGTTCCATAAATTCAACCGTAAATTGTTTCGTAATTAACTCTTAACCCTAACAAATCAAAATGGAAACTAATTGAGAGAGAAAATCGTGTTTACCTTCGACTTTGCATCTTCGATTTTCTTTTAGGTTTTCTCTGATCTTCTATGTGTCAATTGATTTTGTAAATCTCTCTGATCTGTTAACAATAGTCTTTCAATCTGAGTTTTTAAGATTTTCTTTCCAGTTTTTCAATTCTCTGGCTGATTTTCGGTGGGTTTTGGAGAGAGAGTGATGGCGGAGACAATGAGAAATGAAAGTAAACTGGGATGAATGTTTCTAGGCAAGGGATATTGGATTTTATAAAAGGGTACTTTGGTAATCTAATGATTCGGGTTTTGGTCTTGTACCGGCTTGGGGGAATATATTAAGTTGAAAAGGGTATTTTTCAATAGGTACCATATTAGGGGTATATAGATAATGTTCCCTTAAATTAATACTGGTTTGACGACGTTTAAATCCGTCATACATTTATAGAATTTCTGGTATTGTTAAAATTAAAAGAAAAGAATTATGAAAAAGAGTTTTTCCTTCTTTTTTTTCGTTATGATCGTCGAAACAGTTTTTCCTCAACCATAAACACAAAATCTAAATAAATGCTTAAATTACTTAGGAAAACTATAACTAGGATTTATTAAATGTCTGATGTCTCCTATCAATGAAGAACCAGGTGTGTTTTCAATTTTATGATGAGTATCTTTGATTTTATAATCTTGGTTCTGTTTTTTAATTGGTTGAATTCTCTTCCAACACCATCAACGATCATCCATTGAAAAAATCATTGGTAGAGAAATAGAAATCATACGTGAAACTAATTAAATACCTAATCCTAATCATAGCTGAAACCATCATCCTTAACATGCTCACCAGAAAACCCTATTTTCAATTATCAACTCATGCATTCCAAATCCCACCCTTCCCCTGGAAACCCAACTCCAAAGTGGATGGATTCTGGTTTTTTAATTCTAGATTATATCACATGGATCTGATTTTAGAGAAGAAGAGATAAACAGTAAGAAGATAATGTAAAAAGGAAGAGAAATCAGTAAGAAGGCGAAGAAGTTTCAAAAAAAAAAATGAAGAAACATAATGAAGATTTGCTTTTATATTTTCTATATATTCTGTATTTTCTTTTTGAGCCATTAATATAGAAATAATTATTTGTTTAGCGGTGTGAAATGCTATTAGATCATGATATACATGTGGCACTCTCTAATTCGTCGGGACAGGGAGACAGATAAGTTTTGGGTACAGAGGATCCGAGCCCGTGATTTAAATAGAAATGCTATTTTTAAACAGTTTCAGTCGCGATCTCCTAGCTTATCTCTTGCCTTTGTGCTTTTCATAGTCTGTAACTTATCTTTGATGTGTTGCCTTAGATGGGTATAAATCATTTGAAGGTTTGGTCTTGATTCTTATAAGGGCTAGTTGAAATTAAAGCTAGAACTTGTTTTTTAGGAAAACCAACCCAAATCCAAACTCTTTGCTTCAACAGATTAAGAACTTCTTACAGGCCCAACCGTTCAAAAAGGAGAAAATTAAAAAAGATATTCAGGAAAAGAAAACAATTAAATCTGTTTGGAATAATTTCAAAGTGGATTTGATTATTTTTACAGATGCGTCGTTTAACAAGGAGAACTTATCCATGGGTTACGCCTTCATTCTCTATTCGGTAGAACAATAAACCTTTATGAATCTTTCTGCAGGTTCATATTGGGCGTCCTCGGCTTTACATGCAGAAGCAAAATCTCTCTTAAATGCTTTAAAATGGTTAGAAGACAATATTCTTTCTAGCGTCTTTATTGCTACAAATTGTAAAGTTCTGGCAGATACCATTAATTCAAAAGGAACAGACGTTTCTTGGGCAGCAGAGAATACTATAGAAGAAACTACTACTATTCTAGGCAGATTACCACAAGCAAAGGTAAAATTTATTAACAGAGATCACAACGCAACAGCGGACACAATGGCAAAAGAAGCAAGAATCATAAGAGTACAACACATGACGAAACATTTGCAACAACAAGTGCAAAAAGAAAGTATCCTTTCTAATATTTTCGGAAAAAAATGAAATTGTAGACCTTCTGTATTATATTGGTTAATTTATATATTCATCTTTACTATCAAAAAAATAAAAAAATAAAAAAATTGAAGCTAGAATTGACTTAAACTGTTGGGATTCAGAAGAAATTGTTTAAAGTGGTGTGATTTGATGGATTTGATGGAAATTTCCAATAATAGCTAACGGTCACAGTAATTTGAAGTTGATGTCGATACTGCTTTGATGAAGTTGATTTTTTTTTTTTAAATTTGATATGATTTATTAAATTGATGTGGTTAGATACAGAGATATATATAAGAGAATCGGAAAAATTAACGAATCGAGGAAAACAATGGGGTATTTTGGTCCGCTAAAGAAGAACCAGAGATAATAATATGGTAATTTCCCAAATTGGTTATTAAAACAGTATCTTTTAGATTTTTGGATTTTAGAAAAATATCTTTTTTTGGTCGTCCATCACACACAGATATAAGATTTTTAGGGTTATTAGACCGATTTTGTATAAATTCAAATACCAATAGTGCATTTATTGAACATAAACCATATATTTAATAATAAATAATAAGTTTTAAGTAAAATGATAAACTTGAGGAGGAAAAAAACCCCTATAAATAGTGGATAAACCTCATAAATTCCTTAATCGTCATCTAGGTTCACATCTTCATCAACATATGCAGCTGGATCACTGAATGTCACATTCTCTAATTCTGGTTCATCAAGCGAAAGATTTGCAATCTCAAGTATTTCACCACTTCCCATAGTATCAAATATACCACCTGCAACATTCCACATTCTTGTCTCACCTGTCATATAGTATGGATGTCTTCGTGATACAAGGCGAAGATTAGAATGCACATACACTAGATCTTCTCTTATTTTTGGTGTTATCTTATTTCTTTTTAAAGAATTATTTAAGCTAAAGGTGTAGATGGTGGATTTTCGACAAAGGCTAAAATCGTAAAACCATAATTGTACATGCTTCTGATCCAGCAATCAGATGAGTATTGAGGCTCATGTCTCTCATTGAAGCATGAAAGCTCATACCACAAGAACCTCTGACTGAGAATACTATCTCTCAGAGTATATGTAGATGTGTAGTCTCTCAACTGAGACAACGGCATATCTCATAAATACTGAGCAATTTCAGTAATTACTTCTATATAGAATCGAACGATTGGACGACTCCTAGACAGCTTGCCTGCTAGTATAGAGAAATAACGTCTTCAGGATGTAACAACGTTTCCCTGACTATATAAAAGAAATATGACGCTTCAACAAGCTCATATCACTCAATTCTCAAATAATTAATGCTCCTAGACAGCATGCCTGCTAGTATAGAGCCGTCAATTAATTATTTCTAATCCTTAAATTCATTAACAGAATATTCGGAAATCTTCTACGTTCTTCGTAATATTTCATCACTTCAATTCATGGTTCTTCCCAGCAGAATTCCATGGGTTAGTGATAAATATTCAACGTACGGGCATCTGAGCCGCTATCGAGTAAGCCCCGACCAAAATGGTGCAAGTGTACTCAGCAATAATGCACTAACGAGCACCTGAATGCACGAACGAGCGTTCCAAAACACGAAGGAACGATGAACCTATGCAAAATATGAAGAAAAATAATAATAATAAATATTAGCTAAGGCGCTAGGGGACTGGGCCCACCGGCTAGCCGGTCGTGTTGTGGCTAGCCCCACGCCCAATTCTATATTTTATCATATTTTACTATTTTTCCTTGATCTCATGAAAATTCCTTCATTTGAACAAAATTCCTCCATTTTAAGGAAACTCCTCAGTTTCATGGTGTTTCACTCACATCAAGGAAATAATATAAAATTGGGAAAGGTGTCATGGGACCGGGTCTACTAGCCGGCCGACTATGCCCTAGTTGTGGCCGGCCCCACACCTCATGATTCCTTATTATTTTATTTATTATTTCCCTCATCCCATGAAATTCCTTGATTTCATGATATTTCCTTAAAGTCATGGAAATAATATAAAATTAGGGAAAACTCACGGGACCGGTCCCTAGCCGGCCGACCATGCCCTAGTCGTGGCCGGTCCTACATTCCCCTTATTTTATTATTATTAATGTTTCCTTTATCTCATCGAAACTCCTCCATTTTAAGGAAACTCCTTGATTTCATGATATTTCCTTAAAATCATGAAAACAATATAAAATTAGGGAAGACTCACGGGACCGGGCCCTAGCCGGACGACCATGCCCTAGTCATGGCCGGTCCCACACGCCTTTTATTTTATTATTATTAATATTATTGTTTCCTTCATCTCATGGAAACTCCTTCACTTCAAGGAAATTCCTTAGTTTCAACAAATTCCTTGATTTCATGATATTTCCTTAAAATCATGAAAATAACATAAAATTAGGAAAAGTGTCATGGGACCGGGCTCATTGGCCGGCCGGCCATGCCTTGGCTATATCCGATCCCACACTTCATGATTCCTTTATTTTATTATTATTATTTCCTTCATCTTATGAAGTTTCCTCAGTTTGAGCAAAAACCTTGATTTCTTCCTATTTTCTCAAAATGTTGCTCAAATGCGCATCAGAAAATATCAAAATTCTCAGGACTGAGACACGAACACTTTGGTGATATGAGCATATTACCTTGACCGACCAAGGTTGGCTCTTTGGCTTGCAAGAGGCCGGTCCCGCACATTTTCATCATTTGACCTAATTTGTTCACATTAGGTTCAAACTCTTCCAAACAATTTGGAATTTCATAAAACAATCGTCATTCGATCCTGTGACCAACCAGGGCTGGTTTCATGACCCCTTGGTTGGTCCCTCATCTCTTCATAATTTGGTTTTATCACCTAAGGCTCAGACGAGCATTATTATAATAAATGATTAAACCAGAATTTAATCATCCTTTCACCAACTAGTCTTCAAGAGACTTTGGTATTTGCTCACTCGAGCATCTGGACGCTACATGGTCGACTCATCATCCCATGTAGTTGGTCCCTCCTTCACTCCGTGGTTGATTTTCAATAAATCATCAATTGATCAACATATCAAAATTAGGGTTTTTGAATCCAAGGTTCATAATTCCAGATTCAAACGCGAATAATTTTACGTTGATCCCATGATCAACATTTTAATTGATTATACTCGGTTCAGTTGCCAGTATTTTGAATTAATATTTTATTTGGTCCTGCTACCAATAATTTATCAAACAAGCAACATTTGCTCAGATGAGCAATTTTTGCCCAGACTAAGGAATATTGGTTCAACTATCAATATTCGACAATTCATCAAATGAGCAATACTTGTTCACGTTAACTATCAACATTTATTCGACAATTATACCTCTGTCTCAATAGACATGTTCAATTCATGAGTCCTAGAACATTTGCAAATCACGTTCGACTCAGCAATACAAGGACTCATCATCCCATAAAGTCAACAACTGACTAACTAAATACACGTCTGCCTTGCAGACTCCACAATCACAAGACATCAATCGTGTCACATGGAGGATATTAACTAGGGTTTTGGTCTGGCGGTCTACGGCACGTGTGTTCATACATGATACACGCATTTATGTGTCTATTTTAATCTCAATTATGTGTATTGTTAGTGCTCGATTTTATACTTATTTGATTATTTTATGTTTTTGTAGGTGTTTTTGGAGAAATAAGCTTTCGCGAGAAAATTGGCTCGAAAAGTGGTATTTGCGCTCGTGTGAGAAAATTACTATTCGGACTCTCAGTTTGGATAAGGGGCAAACTCACTGCTATTTACACCCTATGACAATTCGCACCCCTGCTCAGGATAAGGGGCACCTTCTTCACAAATTCAAAATTTCAGAATTGGCGGGAAACTGTTGCAGACGCGAGGCAGATTAGGGTTTGAATTTTGTGGGAGTTTTGGAGAGATTAAATAGCAGAATCTTGTCGGGACGGAACTGTTAGAGCATAACATGGCCGATATATGTCTTTGGATCGATTAGAGTTGGCTGCAGAATCATGTTGGAGCAAAACAGGAAGATAGATATTCACGAGAATTTCAGGCGAGAAAATGATGAAGATTTTGTCGGAATTTTACATGGATATGGACTGGTATCAAGTTGTGGAGACCAAACAGGGTTAGTATGTGGATTGTAATCGAAGAAAATCAAGTTTCCATATTTATCTCACGTAAACAGAGAAGGAGAAAGCTTCGGGAGTTTGGGTGAGATTCTATTGGTGTTTTTCATGTATTTGGGTTCGGATTCATTGCTCACAAAGGATACAGGGAAGGTAACGAAGTTGGATTCGATAAAAAAAGAAGTTCACCAGACTTCCATCAAAACAGGGAAGTAAGTTAATATCGGATTGTGTTTGATATATTTTTGGAAGTGACATGCAAATAAACTGAGGAGAATATCTTATGAAGATTTGATGCTATCCTTAAGAGAGTTTCCAGCTCATACTACGCGTAAAGAAGGAAACAGGAAGAATAAAAAAAGGGTCGTAACTTGCACGAGAGGGAAAGAAGATTTTCGGGATTTTAATCGAGTGATATGAACTGCTGTGTATAAATACGAGTCATAAGAGTTCCAGCAAGGAGCAGTCGGGAGTTTGGGGAAGTTTCTGTGTCGCTGCAGCCTGCAGAGCCGAAACTCAAGATGCAGGAGAAGTTACAGCAGCAGCAGGAAGAAGACGAAGCTGAAGAACATAAGGCTGTACAGGACTGTCGTTTGTAGGGTCTTAAATTTTCTGAATCTTGTAACAGACCCATTAGTAACTATTATCTTCAGTTTGCAATAATTTCTGTAACAGTTGACTCTGTAACAATTATATCTGTTACAGATTCGCTATAATACTATTTTTCTTCAATAAAAAACCTTTTGAGCCATGTTTATATCTTTGGAGCGTGTTTTCACCATGAAGAGCTAAACCCCAACGCTGGGATGACGGAGTAAGCCTAATATCATACGTGGATAATTATATTTAATTCTTATATGACTTTTGCACTAATTAAAATTGAATTATGATTTTGATTAATTAGTTGTCATCTCATCTGATGGGTCGTGCTTGCTTAGATGTTTTGATGTCCCATGCTTAGGATTTACAACTAATATTTTGAGAATCTGCCTTTGCAAAAATAAGAGTCAATGTCTTTATTTATTGAGTTATAATTGTTAAAGGAATTAATATTTGAACCTTATGTTATGAGTTTGGTGGAATCCTGAGTCTCAGTACTTCTCGTTATCGTGACAATCTTGTATATATTTTCTTTGTTTTTATTTTTAAGTCTTAAACCAAGTCTTATCAAGTCCGAGTTGAACGAACTTTATTTACAACTTGTTAAAATCACATCAATTTTTGGCGCCGCCGACGCAGACTTGTATTTAGATTTGTTTTAGGTACATTGTTATTATTTTTGTTCTTTTTTACACCTTTGGTATTTTTTTGATTCTTTCAGATTTGGAGCGAAGCTACAAGGAAAGAAAAAGTGTTATAAAAGGAAAGCATTGCCAAAGAAGTAAAGAAAAGAGGAATCCAAAAGGAGTGAAGAAGAAGATTTTGTATATAGTTGTTTTAGTTATTTTTATTTTTGGAAACTGTAATAGGGTTTGCTTTGTTGTAATTTTTCTTTGATTTTTGGACTTGGACTTCATTATTTTTAAAACCCTAAGGAAGGGTTAAAAATTAAATAAAACTGTTTGCAGGGAAGGACGACAGTTACGATACTGTCTCGGCCCCTTGGGTTCGTACACTGACATAGGAGTCGATGGCCTGAGTCGACTTCAACGGTTCATCGCCCGTCTGGTACGGGAGGTAAGACTCTATCCACCCATGAATCCCCTGTCAGTGGGTTTTATTTTGTGTGACAACTCACACCCCTGCAATAGAATGTCGAACTGGTATTACAATGGCCAATACAACGAATATCCGACTAATTTTCAAAATGGACATTACTTTGACCATAGTGTGAATAGTGGTTGGGAACATCAAACTTTTGAAGGTTATGGTCCATACCATGGTGAGCCCAATTACTATCCACACGCCAACCGGTCGTACGAGCAAAATTCCTCTCTACTAGAGTCAACACATAAATTAGCTGAGTCGACACATAAGTTAGCAGAAATGAATAACTTAGTTATGGACGAAAGCAATGCAACGAGTGAAATTTCTTTCCTAGATTCAATCAGGAAGTCATGTGAGTCGACTCAGAATCTTTTGTTAGAGGCCCAGAAAATAACTGCTCAAAATAATCTTAATTTCCAATATAGTGTTTCCAATAGTACCCTTGAAAATGAAGATAGTTATTCACATAATCAAGATGACGAGGTTAGAATTGGTAACACTACTTTTTTAGATGAGGTTCGACCATTTTCATGTTATTATAATGATGATTATGATGAGGATAGTGTTGATGAAGAATCGGACACATATAGTCATAGTGATCAGGAATTTGTTACTCTAATTGAGCTTTACAATAATATTATTTCTAGTTCAAATCCAAATAATTTTAATAATTATTCACCTATTCAAAAGGACGAGGATTTGACTAGAGATACTACCGTTTTAGATGATATAGAATTTCCTAGTTACAAAGCCGGTAATGATTTAGAGGAACGAGTTTATTTTGAGAATATTATTTTAGAGTCTACCGATTTAAAAACAGTAGTCTTAGACGAAGAAGATGAACTCGTAGAGCTTTTAAATATGAGTGAGGATGCATCACCTGAGTATAATCTACACGAAGCAATTGACCATTTTCAGGATTCTGATGATCTAGAAATTAGGGAAATTGTAGCTAGTCTATCTAGAGACACCCAAAACTCTAAGTTTGTGGGTGATTATCATTCTCCTTGTGCCTTACCTTTAGATCTTATAGAGATCCCTCACTTGGGACTTAATATATGTGCCTCAACCATTGTGCCAGATTACCTTCATACTAGCTCTCTCGAACCTAATAATCTCCAGGAAGAAGTTCAGTTGTTAGAAACCAATCCTCTGGTTGATGTGGTTTACCCGGGCTATGATACCCAGATTAACTTTGTTTTCCCACCAAATATTTTTCAACCAAATGTGGGAACGTATGAGTTTCAAATGTGTCAGCTATTAAGTTTTGAGACTAAGCCTAAGTACTTTAGAATATTAGTATCGACACATTTGCCTAAAACTGACCACCACTTTCATCGTGGTCAATTGTGTGAGTCAAACCTGATTGACTTTAAGGATCCGAAGTTATTTAGGTTATTATTATGTGCTTCTGAGTTTTTACTTGAGTTTTTCCATACTCTAATACCTGAATCGGATCTTAGCTACGAGGAAATCCAACCCATGAAAATATTTTATTTGGACCCAGTTATAGAACCTGAACCTGAACCACAGCTAGATGTAGTTATCTTAAATATGAAAATAGACAAGGGTGTGCTTTATTTGTTTATTCTCTTGGCAGGTTGCAGATTCCTTTCATTTGTGATAGCTCTATTTGGTTTTGATGACCCACAGAAATTTCGGCTATTACTTTATGATTTTATGAGGTGACTAATACTTTCTTAGTCTGGCTGAAGACATTAAACTTAGCACTTCTTGGGAGGTAACCCATGCTCATGCAACACGGTAATATCTTTCCTTTTGCTTCAAATGGTAACAGTTTCTCCTTGTTCATGCTTTTAATTTTATCTTTAGAACATTGAGGACAATGTTAGATTTAAGTTTGGGGGTATGGGAGAAACTTTTTAGTTGCATTAATAAACTCCAGAGCTTAGAAATTTATGCTTATTAAGGATGGCACTAACCAATCTAAGTGGATGGAAGCATCTTGGTTGTAGGAGTTGAGGAACCAATCTGATTAGATGGAAACATCTAAAGAGTCTATTCATAAAAGCACAGAGCTCAGGTGTTAGAAGAAAAAAAAAACATGGTAGTTTCGCCATATCTCGTTGAATCCTTTTCACTTCTGTTTTTTTTTTCTTTAAAATATGTTTCTCTAAGTGATTGGGTGGGGCTCACGATTCAAGTTGTTACCACTGCTAGGGTGAAATAGAGTGATTGAGATATTAAAAAAAAAAAGTGAAAAAGAAAGAAAAAAAGAAGAAAAAAAAAGAGAGAGAGAAATTGAGACCAGGCCATCAGACCAAACGGAATAAAGTGTTAAATAAAATCGACCGCTGGTTCCCTTATATATGCCAGACGAGTTGATCTAGAGTTAGGATTATCGACCACTGGTTCCCTTGTATATGCCAGTGTGTTGATATTAGTCCAGACCAGTATCTCAGTCCGTTAGGATAGGTTTATTTTGGCAGTGGCCTTCAGACAGATATGGGAAACACCGTTCACCTTAGTCAACATCAAAACCATCTACGTTTTTCTCTACATCCATTTTCTTAATCTATCAATGTGATTGGTTGACTCCGGTCATGATGTCCAGAAACTATCTGAGTAGAGCTCTGTCACTTATATATGAATTTTAGTATGCTTGAGTGCAAACTCGTGTACAACAATTGGAATTTCGCATCAGGGTGCTTCCTCCTGTAGTCAAAAAGTAAACCAACCAAGGAGATTCTTTAGTGCCTTCCAAGGTCTGGAGTAAAGGTTTTGTGGGTATATCTCTTGTAAGCCCTCCCGAAACTATAACTCGGCCACTAGGGCCACCTAGGGGTTTAAAGGCTTGTTGCATACGCTAAATGCAATCGCGATGCCTGCGACAGTGAGTTCGGATTTTTTTTTTTGTAGATTTGATTTGCTCGGGACTAGCAAATAATAAGTTTGGGGGTATTTGATAGACGCATTTATGTGTCTATTTTAATCTCAATTATGTGTATTGTTAGTGCTCGATTTTATACTTATTTGATTATTTTATGTTTTTGTAGGTGTTTTTGGAGAAATAAGCATTCGCGGGAAAATTGGCTCAAAAAGTGGTATTTGCGCTCGTGGGAGAAAATTACTATTCGGACTCTCAGTTTGGATAAGGGGCACTTCAATTGCTAAGGGGCAACCTCACTGCTATTTACACCCCATGACTATTCGCACCCCTGCTCAGGATAAGGGGCACCTTCTTCACAAATTCAAAATTTCAGAATTGGCGGGAAACTGTTGCAGACGCGAGGCAGATTAGGGTTTGAATTTTGTGGGAGTTTTGGAGAGATTAAATAGCAAAATCTTGTCGGGACGGAACTGTTAGAGCATAACAGGGCTGATATATGTCTTTGGATCGATCAGAGTTGGCTGCAGAATCATGTTGGAGCAAAACAAGAAGATAGATATTCACGAGAATTTCAGGCGAGAAAATGATGAAGATTTTGTCGGACTTTTACATGGATATGGACTGGTATCAAGTTGTGGAGACCAAACAAGGTTAGTATGTGGATTGTAATCGAAGAAAATCAAGTTTCCATATTTATCTCACGTAAACAGAGAAGGAGAAAGCTTCGGGAGTTTGGGTGAGATTCTATTGGTGTTTTTCATGGATTTGGGTTCGGATTCGTTGTTCACAGTGATACAAGGAAGGTAACGAAGTTGGATTCGATAAAAAAAAGAAGTTCACCAGACTTCCATCAAAACAGGGAAGTAAGTTAATATCGGATTGTGTTTGGTATATTTTTGGAAGTGACGTGCAAATAAACTGAGGAGAATATCTTATGAAGATTTGATGCTATCCTTAAGAGAGTTTCCAGCTCATACTACGCGTAAAGAAGGAAACAGGAAGAATAAAAAAAGGGTCATAACTTGCACGAGAGGGAAAGAAGATTTTCGGGATTTTAATCGAGTGATATGGACTGCTGTGTATAAATACGAGTCATAAGAGTTCCAGCAGGGAGTAGTCGGGAGTTTGGGGAAGTTTCTATGTCGCTGCAGCCTGTAGAGCCGAAATTCAAGATGCAGGAGAAGTTGCAGCAGCAGCAGGAAGAAGACGAAGCTGAAGAACATAAGGCTGTACAGGACTGTCGTTTGTAGGGTCTTAAATTTCAGAATCTTGTAACAGTCCCATTAGTAACTATTATCTTCAGTTTGCAACAATTTCTGTAACAGTTGACTCTGTAACAATTATATCTGTTACAGATTCGCTATAATACTATTTTTCTTCAATAAAACACCTTTTGAGCCATGTTTATATCCTTGGAGCGTGTTTTCACCATGAAGAGCTAAACCCCAACGCTGGGATGACGGAGGAAGCCTAATATCATACGTGGGTAATTATATTTAATTCTTATATGACTTTTGCACTAATTAAAATTGAATTATGATTTTGATTAATTAGTTGTCATCTCATCTGATGGGTAATGCTTGCTTAGATGTTTTGATGTCCCATGCTTAGGATTTACAACTAATATTTTGAGAATATGCCTTTGCAAAAATAAGAGTCAATGTCTTTATTTATTGAGCTATAATTGTTAAAGGAATTAATATTTGAACCTTATGTTATGAGTTTGGTGGAATCTTGAGTCTCAGTACTTCTCGTTATCGTGACAATCTTGTATATATTTTCTTTGTTTTTATTTTTAAGTCTTAAACCAAGTCTTATCAAGTCCGAGTTGAACGAACTTTATTTACAACTTGTTAAAATCACATCAATACACACGATGAGAATGTGAGCAAGTCGTGCAATCAGTTGGAGGAGTTAGCAAAGTAGTGGATGGAAAATCAACCAAATCTCCGCGCGATGAACAACTGGTTTTAACACGATTTCCACTTCCCCACTCTTTGATTCCAGAAACTGTCACACTTCATGGGATCAAGGTGTTTACAATTCTAGCAATATAAATAAGTCTCTAAATCATGATTGAATGACAAGACAATCTTTCGTCAAACATACAACAAGAGATTAAGAACTCGACGTCCAAGCAATTACTCTCAACAGAAAAATTCAATCAATCAGAGCTTATCTTATTTCTTCACGCAGAATACACAACTCACTTACAATCTTCGAACACCATTGATCTCACACATTTCTCAGCTTCCCTCCTACAGATCAACTCATCCTCTCTTGTGATCGAATCGACTCTGGAACGACCATTGTCTTGGTTTAGGACGGAGTCTTACAGATTGATCTCTCGAATTCAAAGCACTCCCTTTTTGCAGTGCATCTATGTGAGGTTTGACAGTTTGCTCGGTTCAAGGAGTTTCCTCCGCACGGTCGTCTCCTCAATTCCGTAAAAACCAGCAACTTGTTTTGCCCCATCTACAGATTGGCGACCACAGTGGGAGATCATTCTCTCGGTTGCAATTTCAACTCTCACAAACATGGCCGGTCTTAGGTCTGGGTTAGTTATTAATTCGGGTTCAACACCCGACCCTAATATCGCAAGCTCTAGTGGTACCTCCAATACCACTCCACCGGCGCAACCTGCCACTACTACTCCTCCAAACACCGGTGCTCCGGTGATCACCCCTGCAAGTGACGGTACTGGCGCCATCAACAATCCACTCTTTGGTCGGTCTCCTGAAGAAATCAGAGAAAATCCTCCTACCATAGGTGATCTCATGAAGGTGCAGGAAGCTCGCGCCAAAAATCAAACGGATATGGCTACTACTCAGAAGGAGTTATGCAAATATCTCAAGACTCTTACAGACAAGATGTCAGAGAAAACTCAGGAGAAAGGAAAAGCTAAAGAAACATCTTCGACTACTAATCCTGAAGTCACTCCAATCCATGTAGTAGACGATGATGAAGTCCACAAGGCTGCAGATAATCCACCAACAAAGGAACCTGCAAGCTTCATCACCCGTGAAGACCTGGAACGCTTCATGGAGGATCGAGGAAAGACAAAACACCATCAGTTCACCGTCATCAACCTCCATATCCCGCTGCTACGCAAAGAATTCCTCTCCCAAAGGGATATTCCTCTCCAACGGAACGGGGAATGCTCGAGAACATGTCTCTCGATTCCTGGAAGCACTAGGCGAACATGAACACAATCATGTCATCCGATTGAAGGAGTTCTCAAAGTCTCTGACATGCCGAGCATATACTTGGTACAACAACATTGCACCAGGGAACATCACTGGATAGGGAAAAATGGTTAATGCCTTCTACCGGAAATACTTCTTCGTCTCAGAGCAGATTACTCTCTCTGATTTAGGAAGAATGTCTCAGAAGAACAATGAACATACGAACGATTATGTGAAGAGGTTCAGAGTCCAAGCTTTGGATTGTCATGACCTGAATGTCACTGAACAACAACTGGTGGAATTGTGCATTAACGGAAGGATTCCAGTCTATAGAGCCTTGCTGGAAAATCTCCGGTTCCAGACTTTCTCAGAGCTTCATAAAGCAGCCAAACGATCAGCGACTACTGCACCTGCTTTACTGGAAAGAGCAAAGTTTGCAAGATCGAGGAACCTCGAAGCATCCGACGCCTAGTCAACAATCAGTACAATCTCCAGCCTTCAACAAACGTTGTTGCTGAAAGGAATGAAAGGAAAGCCGAGACACAACATCGAAGCGCTTCTCCAACATCCCAGGATCCTCTGAAGGCGCAAAGAAAAGATAACCAATCCTGAAATGCACAAACCTTGACCCGGCATCAACGAACGGGGAAATGATCATACAGACTCAAACTTATCTCTTCTCATGAAGGAGTGATCGAGTTACTGGAAGTCTGGGTTCAAGATGGTGTGATCAAATTTCCGTTCATCAGGAGAGAGCCAACTGAAGAAGAAATGGAGAATCCCGGGTATTGTCTCCTTCATAGGTTCATCGATCATCCAACAAGTAACTGTAATATGTTGAACCATATCTTCAAAGAGAAGGTTGATCCATAATAGCTTCAACTGGGGATAGAAGGAGTACACAAGAATCCTGTCCAGTCAGAACTTTTACATTCTCTGAACAACCAGTCAAAGAAGCAGTTCAATCATTGATCGAGCATGTCTGTGAATTGCTCTATCTGTCTAAGGAACAAAGGAAATACATGTTCACAATACCAAATTACATCGTTTTAGACATCTGTCTATTCCGGAAATACTCCTTGAACCCTCATCCACAGACAAGGAGATGCATGACTGGGGACTTCTTACCACAGTCCATCTCAGAGGAAATGAATTCGGAAGAATGTTGATCGATGCCGACGCCGCCATCAACATCATTCCACTGAAAACCCACAGAGCCGCTCGTGATCCCATTTCAATCATAGACCTTGAAGGAACGCACGAAAGTACTTATGGCTACATCACTCTCAAAGTGAACATAAGTTCAACTCCGGACCAAATCAAGTTTCACATAATCAGGAAGATCCAGGATATGACATGTTCTTCAGACGAGCGTGGATCCACGCTGAAAAGATAGCTACTGACAAAGCGCCTTTGGTTGCACATCTCTCCAACGAAGAAAGTTCTGATCCAGAAGATTTGGTGGACATTCCATCATCAGGGCACTTGGGGGAATTTCGAACTTTGACGGGGTTGAAATAAGAACCTGCATAGACATTCATCAAGAGGTTCCACACTCAGGCAAGTCTCATTTCTTCCATGTCTATGTCGTTTTTCCTCACATGCTATCCTAGCATGAGGACTCAATTCTGCTAGCAACTCTGCAAGACGTTATGAATGGTAGCTTCACCATATTAGTATTTTACCAAGTGGTTGAATCTGACATTTCTCTGAATCGAGCATTGAGACATTCGGCAAAAAACACTTTGGGCGTTTCTCCATAGGCTTGCAGGAGTGTCCATGTGTCCCACAAAATCAGAAAGCTCTGATGTCTGCACAAGTGTTGAATCCCACTACCGCAACGACAGGAATGCTGAATCAACAGAAGATACTCAGGGCCGAAACGATCAAACCTAAGACATTCGATGCTTAAGAAATATATGCTTCAACGCTCAAGCATCTAAGAAGCCATCAAATTGTACTCCCAATCAAAGAGTACAACTTTAGCACAAATATCTCGACGATGACACACTGATTCAACACCAGCACGATCAAAGTGTAACTAAACTACAATCAATAAGTCTTCACTATCCCATGATAAGACTTATGAAGCAGATACAACATCATTCATATATGGATGACACTAACTCCTTCAACATAAACTGGGCAACCTGAGGTGATTCCGTGAAACTTCATCAACGGGATTTCTCTACATCACAAGCCCCTGCACGATTGAGGAACTTACTCTCTTCACCAATCACATCCAAAGATGAAAACCGGCCGCCGCTATCTACCGCAACAACGTCGACTCACTGACGAAGCCAGTTCATGGTAAAGTTATGCTTTCAGGAGAATTCAAGTTGAACTCTCAGTAGACCTTCATCTTAGGGACGCTCAACTCATCAAATAGTTCGTGAATGTAAAAGGCTCACTGGATGGAGGAGCAAAGATTATATCTATAATCATGGTTCTAGCCTTTTCGGTCTTTGGAGCAACTTCAACCATGGTATCAGCATCAACAATAATCTCTAGAGGAATACCATCCATGATCGACAAGGATCTCTGGAGCGTAATCATTCGTGATCTCAGCATCTACAACGGTTTTATGAGCAACATCCCGCTTCATCAACTATCTATTCTCTGAGGCGTTACTCGATAGATCGTATTTCTTCAAGCCCTAACGATTCATATCAAGATGTGTAGATATGAAAACATGTTAACATGAACGTCTTCCCAAAGCTTGCACGACAGACGGGCACAAGCCAAAGTCTTCTACAAGATGTTCTCATCGCCTCTACAAAGGAGATACAACACATTTCAGGCCATGGGTTTACAAAAACGTACCAATGTGTGAGGAATGGGACAATGCTTCCTCAACAAAAGATGTTCGTCTATGTCTCTTCTACAACATACCAAAAGGGTGCATCAATCGGACATACGAGCTGAAAGATATGGCCTTTATTGCCAGTTCTATGAAATCTGAAAATTCTGTTCGGGATTAAAAATTACAAATGTGCATGCTTGGTTGTGTGACCTACATAACTCCAAATTGAGTGATTCTTTTCTTATATGATAACTCAGTCTCTTAGCTTCAAAAGTTGGGGTCAAGCACCGAATTCCGACGTCGTATGAGGTTCCTACAGCTTCCAGAGCATACAACATGAAAGCAGAAATTCGTGGACGGGAATCATAACCTCTACAGTCGATCGATGTCCACCAGGTCTTTTGGCTAAGTCCTTCATCAAGGTACCTCCAACTTCTACCACCTAGGTCTTTACATCAATTTTTCTACCCGGGTCCTCTATCTAGGTCTTGCCAGAAAAAGGGAAAACGAAAAGGAGAGATTTAACAAAATACTGGAGACTGACGGTCCACTGATCATGACGATCAATTTCACAATACAAGACTCGTGGCGCCGGGCTCTCCAGTGCTAATCATTCATCTTAAAAGTAACTACTACCGGGACATGCAACCATGGTCATTACATCATCCCCTCTTGCGAGCAACCTCAGTTATGGTCCTGTGACCAGGGTTTCAGAAGTGATGTTTCTACGACTGACAGAAATAAGAAGGCACTGCAAGCACCATGCTCATGTATCAATCAAGGGGTCTTGATATAAAATGAATCAATTACATTAAAATCCTTCACCAACCGTTCGAGACACAAGCGAATGATCTAAAGACACAACATGAGTGTTTTACAACAAACTCGTCTGAGATTATTGTACACTGTCCCGCACAAAGAAGCGAGCTGGGAGAAATTGGTGAAGAATTTAGGGATGAGTCATGTACCATTCTCTTCTTATGGATGTCCTCTACAACATATCCAAAATTCACGGTAATTGGAGAAACGATCAAAAAGATGTGGCCAAAACTTTGGACTGCATGACAGCTGAAAATTTCCTGAAAACCCCCTGGAAATTTACTGTTTCGTCAATTTCGGCCCTTAAACGTGCTCAAAAGCCGAAAAGATTCTATGCTAAACTTTGGAAATTTTCCGAGGATGAAGAGACATGGGTAGATCACAAAAATCTGACATCGGGCGAAGATTCTACAACAATTTCAATGAAGACCTAACTTCTGAATTTTCTGATGAATTATGACGAAATTCTTCATTCATCCACATTGGATCAGGAGCTACACCATCAACACAAAGCCGAACTTCATCTTCAGCCTATAGTCTCACTTGCTGAAGTTGGCAGTGCTTCTTCTGATGAGGGACGACTCCCAGATGATCGAGAGGCATACAATGTGTCAACTTTCCAGCGTCTCTGAAAGGTTAATTTACCTCGGTATGAGCATATGCAGAAGTCTTCATATTTGACTTGATATTTTTGGAACATTCCCCGGAAGAGCCAGAAGAGTGGTTGTAACCAGAAGTCACCACTACCTGAGGCGAAAGACATGGAGTCATGGATATACCAATAACAAACACGCAACAAAAACGGTAACAATCCAACTCTTACCTATTTACGATTTCACTAGCTGTAGTGATTATAACGTCAGAATTTCGAAAACTTGCTCGTTCCTTCAAACCTGCAAAGACTAGCAAAATTCATTATTCAAAATCATGACTTGATGTTCATAAAACCGTGAACAACTCACGTGAATTTTAACATCCACTGGTTTTTCAAAAAT
Organism: Papaver armeniacum; assembly: GCA_023531295.1. NCBI lineage: Eukaryota > Viridiplantae > Streptophyta > Magnoliopsida > Ranunculales > Papaveraceae > Papaver > Papaver armeniacum. The sequence continues at coordinate 368,796 of JAJJWW010016014.1, read as the reverse complement.
TGGACAGACGTCCATTCTACAATTGTGAAAACTTACATACAGACATTATTTCACTATGTATAATTGTCTACTTTCAACAATTGTTCAAAATCAAAACATTGGTTTTACAAAAATATATATATTTAACGTGAAACTCACGTAAGTTTGAAAAAAATAATATATATATATATATATTTGCTCCCTCGCGCGAGCATCTGTCTTTGAAGCGAGAGTATATTTTCAAAGATTTCTGAAAGCTCGAAGATAAAAAATTTCATGAAAGGCTCATAAACAAAATTTTATTACTAACCGACGCACGTCTGTTCAAAAAAAAAAAAAAAATCTCTCGTACGAGCATCCACCTTTGAAACGAGAGTTTATTCCACTTTGTGAAATCTCACATATTTAAAAAATAAAATTTTGTTTTTCGTGAATGCTCATAGACAAAATTTTTATCATTAGACTCAGGTCTATTTTGTTTGTTTCTTAAACTAACGAACGAACATCCGCACTAAAACGGATTTCCTTTCTTGGGCCCGGAACCGTGAATCCTAAATCGACCAAGGTTTCATCACCAAATCAGCGGTGCTACACCAATTTACGCTCGTTAGACGATGCTCTATCATACCACTAGGATCTTCGTTCAAGCCATGGTTCGCTCATGCAATCGAAAATCCGGTAACATCCTATCTTACGACTAAGTTCAATTACTTATTTCGTCTGTAACTAAAAAAAAAAAATCACCATCCAGTGCTGACTGAGGAACATGACTGTCCCTCACTAAGCAGGGGACTTAATGTTGGTACTGCAACAATAAAATACTGAAAGAATGATGTTAGAAACAAATTTGTGAAAAAGCTTAAATAAATACTTAATGGGAAACAACAAACTGAGGACATAGTCACGTGTTCAACACGATGTCCTTAACACGATAGTTCACTGGTACGCCTCAAAATGAGTGATGCATATACCCCGTGGTGAAGTCGTATCCAGGATAAAACTGCCCGTTGCAAATACTATAAGCACTATAATACTTGCCCACTCTTACGAACTCAACAGCAATGGCACGGAATATAAAAACCACATAGAGGGAGAAAGACGAAAAGAAGAAGGATAGTAGCTTCTTCTGAACATATTTTGGAATGAAGAATTCTAGTCCCTTTTATAGGTAGAAATGAGAGAGGTGAAATCAATGCACATTAATGTGAGAAATTATGTTGCATGATGTCGACATAAATCAGTCATAAAATAGTCAAAAAACGGTAAGAAATAATGTCGTCATTTATGCACATAAAAACGTTATGAAATATTTTTGGTAAGAAAATAAAATCTCCCATGTCACTCGCTCCCCACAATCAAGACAAAATTTAATTTGAGTTTAAATTAGTTTAGGAAATAATTCAAAAGTAATTTTGCCAAACAAGATAAGTCTTGGCACTAGTACAGAAATGACCTTTAGCCACGCCAGATATAAATTTCCCTGTCACGCCTTTTTGGTTTTGGCGTGTCTATAGGGTATACTTCTACCCTATAGACACGCCATGTTCTATGGGCGTGTTAATATAAGTGCTTTCAGCCACGCCAAGGCTAGTAGCGTGTCAAAATATCAACCGTTTAGTCACGTTAACTTTAAATTTTTGATTGGGCGTGTTTATAGACCAGTCTATGGCCACATTATGTAGTTGTGGCGTGTCCAAAAGGTTAGTCACGCCATTTAAGGTGTGGTTTTAAAGTTGGTTCATTAGACACGCCAGTATATGCATGTCCATAGTGTACGATTGATAGACACGCCAGTATATGCGTGTCCATAGTGTACGATTTATAGACACGCCAGTATATGCGTGTCCATAGTGTACGATTTATAGACACGCCAGTATGCGTGTCCATAGTGGGCATTTTATAGACACGTCAAATTCAAAGTGTGGCCAAAAAGTTCTTTTTTGGACACGCTAGTATATGTGTGTCCATAGTGTGCGTTCTATAGACACGTCGGTTTTATAGCGTGGCTAAAAAGTTCGTTTTGAAAAAATTAATAAAAAGATATTGTCCATATTCGAACGCATGACCTCGAAGGAGTTAGGTAACGAATCAATCCACCAAGCTGCCAATCTTTAGATGTTTAAAATTAGTGTTTTGAAAAACTAAACTGGTTCAATTACTCAACATTTTATAGACACGTCAAATTCAAAGTGTGGCCAAAAAGTTCTTTTTTGGACACGCTAGTATATGTGTGTCCATAGTGTGCGTTCTATAGACACGCCGGTTTTATAGCGTGGCTAAAAAGTTCGTTTTGAAAAAAATAATAAAAAGATATTGCCCATATTCGAACGCATGACCTCGAAGGAGTTAGGTAACGAATCAATCCACCAAGCTGCCAATCTTTAGATGTTTAAAACTAGTGTTTTGAAAAAACCAAACTGGTTCAACTACTCAACATTTTATAGACACGCCAAATTCAAAGTGTGGCCAAAAAGTTCCTTTTTTGGACACGCTATTATATGTGTGTCCATAGTGTGCGTTCTATAGACACGCCGTTTTATAGCGAGGCTAAAAAGTTCGTTTTGAAAAAATTAATAAAAAGATATTGCCCATATTCGAACGCATGACCTCGAAGGAGTTAGGTAACGAATCAATCCACCAAGCTACCAATCTTTAGATGTTTAAAACTAGTGTTTTGAAAAAACTAAACTGGTTCACCTACTCAACATTTTATAGACACGCCAAATTCAAAGTGTGGCCAAAAATTTCTTTTTTGGACACGCTAGTATATGTGTGTCCATAGTGTGTGTTCTATAGACACGCCGGTTTTATAGCGTGGCTAAAAAGTTCGTTTTGAAAAAAATTAATAAAAAGATATTGCCCATATTCGAATGCATGACCTCGAAGGAGTTAGGTAACGAATCAATCCACCAAGCTTCCAATCTTTAGATGTTTAAAATTAGTGTTCTGAAAAAACTAAACTGGTTCAACGACTCCACATTTTAGTGATTTAAATGCTTAAACTCTAATAATGTTAGCATACGCAAAATTTTCATATTAAAGACCAGAAAACTAACATTAAGATCTAACACCATCATTATGTTTACCAACAGTGGCTAAAAATAGGGTTTAGTAGAGTAATGATGGTACGTATCTAAAGGGTTGAAGATACTCTTTGATAGTCTGACATTAGACTTTAAAAATAGGGTTTAGTAGATTAATGATGGTATTGCGCATGGCATTGAAGTGGCGTGAATAGCCAAGCGACAAGACTCTTAACCAAATGCCATAAACAACAATTTATGGCTAAACTACCACCATCATTATAAAGATAATACAGAGATAAACATATTATTAAACCAAAAATAGAAATCAGATAAAGAGAAAGAGAGGCGGTTAAGGAATAGTGAAATGGCCGATTCCCCTGCCATACGACATGCAAAGAGTGCGATTGAGGCTTTAACAAGCTTAGAGATGGAAAGTTTGATCGCTTTTATGAATCTGGAAATTTCCAAGAAGAAAGAACAAGAAGAGAGAGAAGAATTTCAAAGATTAAGGGTTGAAAATGATGAGGAATTTCAGTTGTGGATGATAAAGTTAGATGCCATAGATGCACGCCGACGCAGGGAGAAGCTTCAACGACGAGGAGAGTGGAAGTGTTCATGGGGGAAAACTCGTAGTGCGACTGAAAGTGATAGTGAAGATGAAGAAAAGAACTATGAAGGAGTAGAAGATGAGGAGAGCAGTGATGATTCGATGAAGAGAGATGAGAGAGCAAAAGAAGCAGAGAGGAAGAAGAGGAAGAGGCAAGAGTTTGAAGATGTGATGTACAAGATCTATCTCGCCGAAAAGAAGAAAAACCCTCGTAAGTTTGCTCGAACCATGTCAGAACCCCCGAACGTGGATTCTGACAGAGAGGAGATTCCTGGGTTAGACCTCAATGGAGAGCCTGTGTTTTCCGATGAGATGGTGGTTTACAGTGAAGAAGAAGATGAGGAAGAAGAAACAGATGATGATGATCTCCAGGGTCCCTACACATCTTCAGACGATGATGATGGTACCGGTGCCTACTATGAAGAGGATGAGTTAAACTACAACAGCAACAGTGACGGCGAATCTTGGTGATTGCCTTATAGGTACTGTCAAATCCCTTAGAACTAGAGTAATGTGATTTTGATTACTATTTCTCTTGTGCATCTTCATGAAAACTTGTGGGGATATTGATGGTACTTTATGTTGCTGAAGAAGTGTATGGAGAATGGGGTTTCTTTTTTTGTTTTTTGTTTGATAGATGGTGTTGATGAAGATCTTATAATATAAGGTGTTTTTGGGGTTCAGTTTGCAGCAGGTGCATTGTAAATATAGCAACCGGGAGAGTTGCAGTGGTTATGATTAACCTTTTTTATGTCAGGTAGATTAGTAATGTTGTAGCTTTGAATTTTGGTTGTAAAAAGAAAGTTGTTATGGCACTGGTATCCTGTCGGGTGTTTAGAAGTGGTATTCTGTTTGCTTTGTCCTTCTTTAGATGTAATTAAACTAGTTGTGTTCTTCTAGTTGTTTGAATTTTCAGTAGTATTAAACTTGTGATGGATGTAGGTCTGAAGGGTTTGAAGAAATTTGTCAGTTTTTCTTGCTCTTTTGATTTTAGTAGTAATGGATTGAATACAGTAAACTTTTTATGTCAGGTAGATTAGTAATGTGCATCTTTGAATTTTGATTGTAAAAAGAAAGTTGTAATGGCACTGGTAGCCTGTCGGGTGTTTAGAAGTCATATTCTATTTGCTTTGTCCTTCTTTAGATGTAATTAAACTAGTTGTGTTCTTCCAGTTGTTTGAATTTTCAGCAGTATTAAACTTGTGATGGATGTATGTTTGAAGGGTTTGAACATAAAGTGTCAGTTTTTCTTGCTCTTTTGATTTCAGTAGTAATGGATTGAATACATTAAATGTACAAACAAGCAATGTTCTTGGTGAATGATTCTAAATTTCCAATGATTGTTAAGTAGAGATGGGTAGGAATGACTGAATTAATGAATCAATAGGGTATATAAATGATGCGTGTCGTAGGTGCTCAAATTAATTCACTTATATTCTACTTTACTAATGAATAATATAGCAGTAAATAAGATTCGTTCCCACGAAGAGCAGTGAGATTTAGTTGTCGAAAGTATCACAATGGATGGTTTTGTAAAATATTTTTAAACTAAATAAATAGCAAAGCAAATTCAAATAATTAGATTGAAAACAATGATGAGAAATACGATCAAGGAATCCTTCTTCGTTACTAAATATTCATTAAATTAATATATTCATCTATTTATTATTAATCACAGATTATTACCAACCATGGAATAACAGCTAGCTCAGTGATATCCCCTGAATTCCTTAAATCACTGAGTACGGAAGCTCTCCAATACCAGATTCTATTCTTCTAAACCACCTAGTAGTAGCTCACTCTAGATGTAATTTGGTCGAATGATTTATCTTTTATGAATTATAGGTTGATCCTAGTAGTTAGACTCTTAGCTCAAGGTCTACTTTCTAGGGTGGTTTTTACTCGCAAACTCTCCACAGAATCCCTCTGCAAGGTTTAACGATTTCTACTTTTGAAAAGAATTAATAGACTATTACACTTATCTTTTAAAACTTTACTAGCATTAGATTAATTGATAATGATTTAGTTGGCCACCCAAACAATTTTAAAATTAATCATAGACATTCATCGTAGTAAAAAACACACAAAAAATCATGTGAAGAACTCAAAATAGATTTTTATAAGAATTTAAATCATATTTAGAACTTAGAATTCATCCCTAATCAAATAAGTAAATTAGCTAGACATAATGGAATTTTATCATAAACAAATCAGAGAAAAAGTAGAGTTCAAACTACAAACGAAAAGAAGCTTGAGCTATGTCTCCTGAAATCGCCATGAACTCGAGCTATTTGTGCATGAATTGAACTCCTTAAGCTTCTGGATATTCTTTCAGGACTTTCCTCGAACAGGTTGTGGGTGTGAAAGTGAGGGTGAGGAGGTGAGTTCTGCTGTCTATTCGACCCTCTATTTATAACTTTTTGTAGCTGAAATTTCCAATCTGATAAACACCCAGCTCTCCTTAGCCGACTCAAACCCTAAACTCATGTTTATCATCCACCGTTCATCTTCAAAATCAATGGCAAAAGTCTCACCTGGTGACTTTTTTGCAGCGAGAAAACTTATCAAAACTCTGAATTCTCGCCCAAGCTTTGACTTCTAAATATTACCCAATCTTCACCAGCGCGTAGCAATGATTCCTTATTTATCCGATCTCCAGAACCACCGCCTAATCATCTCCATCCAACCTATTCAATCAACGACAGCAATACCAGTTTCCGAGCTGATTTCTCTCTCAAGTTTCGAGCAGCTACACCTCCTCGAACTCCCTATTTTATCTATAACCACTCTTCCAATCAAACTAGGATTTCAGAGTCACAATCCCAGTCATTTTCTAACCACCAAAACCAATGGCAGAAACCATCTTGCTTCACCTGATATCGAGCCCAACACCAGCTCAACCTAAACTCGAACTCAACACTTCTTCCTCGTCACTGCCAGCATCACCAGTAGTCATCCGCAAACCACCTATCCATGGCATAGTCACGACATTAACTCCATTGCCTGATCATCATGATCACTACCGTAATGGTAGCAATCTTAAAAACCCCAGTACCTCTCGAGCTCCATCAACACCATCGAGTTCTTTTTAACTATCACAGACGACCAGCTCCATTACTGGTTCTCACAGTCAACAACGGCAGCAACTCAGACTCGCGCCATCTCCTAATTACTGACAATGGTAGCAGTACCACTTCTTTTCTTCATAGTTGAGACAGAACTTAAACCCATCACCAATGACTACGGACCAACGATGGCAGCAACGTTCACTGCCAGGCTTGAGGTCTTGTTATATACTCGTCTTCCATCATCTGCAGCTTCATCCATTCTCGAACTAACAAGCAAAGATTCGAACTACAACATATATAACCCCCTTCACAGCATGGCAGCAGCATCATCAATTACCGACATTCACAGTCAATCACCGATCAAACCTCACTGCCAGTCATTGTCTTCTTCTCAAAATCCAAGCTCTGAACTCTACTCCTTCATCGCTGCCAACAATGGCAGCATTCTTTCCATTCTATGCTCGACTTCTATCGTATCCTATTGGCAGCAGCAACACTGCCATGGTCTACTGCCGATAATGGCAGCAACTACATCGATCACAGATTTCTTCCATTGCCAAGCTCGTCTGCATTACAGCCTATAAATCGATCATAAGTATCATCATTCGTTATCGAGCTCAACCTTCATCAATCTCGGCTTCCATGGCAGACTCGATTTCTCATCACTACTCACAACTCCAGCCAACCATCAACTCTGCCAGTCGAACTCGAGTTCTTCTTTTTCAATGGACAGCTCCATCTCATCATCATTCCTTTGCTTCTCGAGTTCGAATTCAATGTCAGCAACCATCATTCTTCATCTCTCGGACTTAGATAGCAACAAAATCCAGTTCTCCATACCACACTTCATTGATCTCCGTCGACTGCCAATGGCAGTTACCTGATCCAGTTTCTTGAAGTAGTCGCTTGGATTATAACTTGATAAGGAAGAATATGATGGTGGCAGCCCTGGGTAATAAGGACGGGTGCCCTTATAAATTTTGTGTGTAAACAATTTCGCAACTTTGCTTTGCTTCAATCGCCCGTAACTTCTTCATACGACATCGGATTGATCTCGTTCTTTCGCCGTTGGCTTCGTCTTTTCATCCTCTTCACGATGATATCAAGAACTCCTCGATTTGGATGAGTTTTACTTGGTCCTTGGCCCTTCTCCGCTTGTGGCTAACTTCTTTATTTGCACAATTAAGTGCATATTCACTTCTTTTGGATGATTCACCTAGCAAAATATAAATAAGAGAAAACAAGAGTAATATAAAATAATTCGCAAGAAAATATAGCAAATACTAGCATGGATTCGACACTAAATATATGCAAAATATGCACTTAACAAATTCCCCCACACTTGGCTTTTGATAGTCCTCGAGCAAACTATCTAAAATACAACAACTCCATGTCGCCGAGGATACAGTTACTCTTAGCATGAATAACAGGCCTTTAAACCCCTAGGTGTCCCTAGTGGACGAGTTATAGTCTCGTGAGGGCTTACGAGAGGTATACCCACAAAACCTATTCCAACTTCAAAGCGTTCCAGCTTCCCAAGCATCCAAAGAGCTATGAGGACATAGAGTTTTTGCATGCTAGTAATAAGAAGTTAGAAATACCAAAGAACATATTCATTCTTAAATCTTGAGTGAGAAATAACCACACCATAATGAGAGAATGCGTGTTTGAGAGCGATCAATAAGCATTTCGCCTTGACTTCTGCCTCACTTAAAAGGATTTTATGATAAGTGCTCAATAAGACGGCTTTTTTATGGGTCTCACATGTGTGTAGGTAGGAATGAAGATAGAATCCTACACACGTTGAATGGTGGGAAGGAAACCTTCCGAAGTATTTCTGGAGACTCCACAAAATCGTGGAAAATAAAGATATTTTTCTGATGATCTCTACGAAAGGAAATCAACCACTATAGCAAGGATGGGAGTACTTACCACCTTCACATCCGATCGGCAGTGACGAAAGCACCACTCTCACAGCATCCAATAGATACGTCTTCCTTCCTTCGGCTCATCTTCTTCATCTTTTTGGTCTTCGTCTTCGGTCTTCCACTGTTGATGATAAACTCTTGAACTTGTAGAACTTCGACAATTTGTACTCTTTTCCTCAATTTCCTTGTTGCTTGAAACTTCTTTATATATTTTTCTCCCACATGGCCTTATTGAACAAATAACAACCTAAATGCAAATCTCTTTGTATATATATGTATATATATGTATATATTTTTATTTATTTATTTATTTTCTTATTTATTGTTTAATTAATAGAATCGTACAAAACTTTAGTTGGTAGCCTAGCAACAAGCTGAGCACCAACCCCCTTTTCTTTTTCGTTTTTTTTTTTTTTTTTTTTTTTTTTTTGAAGAGAGATTACAACTAAAACAATAAATATGAAATAAAATTAACACGACCATGAAAGAAGTACGTTACCACTTTGATCTTCACAACTTGTAATGCCTTCGTATCATAAACTTCAATAACTCTCATCTTTTGATTTTCTTCGCTCTTGTAATAAGTCTTCATACTTAGATATAGAATTCCGCTCTTTATATGTAAGTCTTCAACATGTATATAAAAATCTTCTCATTGTTTGTTGCTTCTACTTGGATATGAATTTTTTTTCTCTTCCTTGTATTGTTGCTTGTAAACCTCAAACGTCTTCAACTTTCCTTGTAAATTTTGATGTCGCTCCATTTGTTGATGATGATGGTGTTTCTATGGATCTGTTTTGTCGAGAGAGAGAATGGTGCTAAATGCAAATCAAACTACAAGAAGGTGGTTTTCGTCTATAGACGTCACCCTCATGATTGACAAAATTAGCACTCAAGAGATCAAAAATAGTGCTTCTATTGGTGGGAGGTTGGGTAGCTCACCATTCTACCCGGAATTAACGTATGGTGACACACACTCAAAAGAAAGCTCTTTAGTCAGCTACAAAGAAAATTTGGTCTGGTGCCTTGGTTGATATGAAAATGGGTAGTCTCCACTAATGATTGATCAGCAACTCTAATAATGCATTTCTCCCTTCTCCTAATTTTCATCACCGGCATGATTAAATCCATTATTTAACACTCCAATTTGTAAGAAATCCGAATGTAGTTCCCTAACACTTCCAAGTTCAGTTATGTCGGTCAGAATCTCTATGTAAACATACCTAGAAGTATGCTAGTGACTCTAAAATATCTAGAAGCTGGAGGTTTTATTCAAATATAAACAAAGAAATTGAAAAATATATATGCAAAATACTCCGCCACACTTAAACTTCACATTGTCTTCAATGTGTAAAACCGAAAATTCTGAATTCTGACATAACAGCAGATAAAACGCGAAAAATGTGCAAATTGGTAAGGAATTTGGAAAAACTCCATTTCACAAAAGTTGTTCATCTACGTGTGTTTTACACAGTGTCAAAAGGGCACGATGTTTAGATAAACGGTCTGACAGTTATGGTCTCTAGTCTGAACTACGTGCAGTCTGAATTTTTCTTACGAAAAGGTATTCGTCAATAATTTCTTCTAAAATAGATTCCGAACTCAATGAAATTAAACATGGGGATGAAAATATGATATGAAAACAGTAAAAAAAAAAAGGGTTTAAGATACAAAACCGATGGGTTGCCTCCCATTTAGCGCTTGGTTTAAAGTCGTCAGCCCGACTTGGCAATCTCCTTACTACTCCTCCAAAGGGAGTAAATCTTGAAACTCAAGGGAGTCTACATCCACATAAGCGATGTTCTCGTAGTATGGCTTCAATCTATGGCCGTTGACCTTATAAGTAGTCCCATCTTTAAGACTAGTGATATCAACTGCACCATGAGAATAAACATTAGTAACAACATATAGTCCAATCTATCTGTACCTTAGTTTACCAGGAAATAGCTTAAGACGAGAATGAAATAAAAGAAATTTCTGTCCCACAACAAAATTCTTCCGAGAAATCATCTTGTCATGGAAAAGCTTAGTTTTTTCCTTGTATATACGAGAACTCTCGTAAGCATCATTACGTATCTCCTCTAGCTCATTAATTTGTAGTTGCCTATGTTTCCCCGCTTTGTCATACTCCATGTTGCACATATTTACCGCCCATAAAGCCTTATGCTCAAGTTCAACTGGGAGATGACAAGCTTTTCCATAAACCAACCGATATGGAGACATACCAATCGTTGTCTTGTATGCTGTTCTATACGCCCAAAGTGCATCGTTGAGTCTATAAATCCAATCCTTCCGTGTAGCATTAACAGTTTTCTCAAGGATGGATTTAATCTCACGATTTGAAATTTCAGCTTGCCCACTAGTTTGTGGGTGATACGGCGTACCAATCTTGTGTGTAATGTTGTACTTCTTGAGAATAGCATGGAAGGATTTCTTAAAGTGTGAGCCTCCATCACTGATAACCACTCTTGGTGTACCATGTCTAGAGAAAATATATTCCTTCACAAACTCACAAACAACTTGAGAATCATTAGTAGGGGTGGCTTTAGCTTCCACCCATTGAGAAACATAATCCACAGCAAGAAGTATATAAAATTTTCCATTCGAATTAACAAAAGGACATAAAATCAATTCCCCACACATCAAAAATCTCGATAGTGAGAATATGATTGAGTGGCATTTGATTTCGAGCACCTAGATTGCCCGTTCGTTGACATCTATCACAAGATTTGCAAAAAGCATATGCATCCTCAAATAGGGTAGGCCAATAAAAGCCACTCTCAAGGACTTTGAGAGCGGTACGTTTTGCACCAAAGTGACCACCACAAGCATAAGAATGACAAAAAGATAGAATTGACTGAAATTCAGAGTTTGGTACGCACCTGCGGATAATTTGATCAACACCATATTTCCACAAGTAGGGTTCATCCCACACATACTGCTTGGCTATTTTCTTAAGCTTTAGCTTTTGAAAAGTAGACATTGTACTAGGTACTTGCCTTGTAACCAAATAGTTCACGATATCAGCATACCAAGGTGTTGATTCTTCAATTGAGAAAAGTTGTTCGTCTGGAAAACGATCCTGTAATGGGGGTTCTTCTTCGGAAACAACAAGTCTACTAAGATGATCAGCAACTGTATTCTCAACACCATTATTATCTCTGATTTCCATATTGAATTCTTGCAGCAAAAGAATCCAACGTATGAGTCTTGGCTTAGCCTCCTTCTTTTTCAATAGGTACCGTAGTGCTGCATGATCAGAATATACAATCACATTGGTACCCACCAAATAAGCTCTAAATTTTTCTAATGCAAATACTATAGCCAACAACTCTTTCTCAGTAGTGGAATAGTTGATTTGAGCATCGTTTAGGGTCCTTGATGCATAATAAATCACATGTGACCTCTCGTCTACTTTTTGACCCAAAACAGCTCCGACTGCATAATCACTTGCATCACACATTAACTCGAACGGCAAACTCCAGTCAGGTGACTTAATAATTGGTGCAGTAGTCAACAATTCCTTCAATTTATTAAAGGCATACTTGCACTCCTGGTCGAAGTTAAAGGCAAACTCTTTTTGCAACAATCTGCACATCGGCAATGAGATTTTGGAGAAATCTTTGATAAACCTCCTATAAAAACCTGCATGACCAAGAAACGAACGAATTTCCCTCACCGAAGTGGGGTATTGTAAGTTCCTAATCAAATCTATCTTTTCCTTGTCTACCTCGAGCCCTTGAGAGGACACGATATGGCCAAGTACAATTCCATGGTCTACCATAAAGTGGCATTTCTCCCAGTTTAAAACAAGATTAGTGTCTATGCATCTTTTAAGCATAAGTTCAAGATTATTTAAACAAATATCAAATGAATCACCATAAACACTGAAGTCATCCATAAATACCTCAATGATGTTTTCCACGTAATCAGAAAATATACTAACCATACATCTCTCGAAAAGTGGCACGCGCATTGCAAAGACCAAATGGCATTCTTCTGTATGCAAATGTACCGAAAGGACAAGTAAAAGTGGTCTTCTCTTGATCCTCCAGTGCAATAACAATTTGATTGTATCCCGAATAACCATCCAAAAAGCAATAATGTGAATGTCCCGCTAACCTCTCTAACATCTGATCAATGAAAGGCAAAGGAAAGTGATCCTTGCGGGTAGCCGAATTGAGCTTTCAGTAGTATATGCACACTCTCCATCCTGTTTGAACTCTTGTAGGAACAAGTTCATCATCTTGATTTCTAACAACAGTGACACCTGATTTCTTAGGCACCACTTGCACTGGACTAACCTATTTGCTGTCAGAAATTGGGTAAATCACCCCCACACTTAGCAATTCGAGGATCTCTTTCTTCACAACCTCCATCATTGGGGGGTTAAGCCTACGCTGAGCATCACGTACTGGATTGATATCATCTTCCATAAGGATTCTATGCATGCACATGGATGGACTAATGCCTTTGATGTCAGCAATTGTCCAACCAATAGCCGTTTTGTGCTCTTTCAGAACCCTAAGGAGGCGTTCTTCCTGTATTGCTGTGAGATTCTTTTCAATAATGACTGGAATCTCTTCCCCATTACCCAAGTAAGCGTACTTTAAGTGATCAGGTAGAGGTTTTATCTCTAATTTAGGTGCCTACACAACAGAGGGTAAAGGAACTTCATCAGTTACAGGTAAAGAGATATATGAAATATTACCTCTTCTAACTTCTTGTGATGCTGTTAAAGCACCACATGTCTCAACAAACTCCTTGGGAATATCAACGTCCAAGTTAGGCATGCCATGGACGTCCAAATCAATGCTATTTTGTAGCACAGATTCAAGATCATGTTCGTTGATCAAATCAAACATCTGTTGTGCCAACGAACCAATAACATCAATAGAAAATGCGGAATGGATATCACTTGGATAACGCATGGCATCAAAAATATTGAAGCATATAACCTCTTTGTCAAACTCCATAGTGAGTGTCCCAATATCACAATCAATCTTCGTCTTAGCAGTCTTCATAAATGGTGTCCCAAGAAGTAATGAAGTAGACGAACAATTGTCCCCATTCTGCATATCCACAACAAAGAAATCAACCGGAAATATTAATTCATTCACTTGCACCAACACGTCTTCCACGAGTCCCTTAGGATATATGTTAGACTTATTAGCTAATTGAATGATAATCCCTGTCTCCTTTAAAGGTCCGAGATTCAATGAATCATAAACATCGGCTGACATCACACTTATGGAAGCTCCCAAATCAAGCAAAGCACGCTCGAACCATTTGTCACCAATAGTAATTGGCACTGTAAAACCACAAGGATCTTTACACTTTGCAGGCATCTTCTTTAGCAACATAGCTGAAGCACTTTCTCCCACCTGAGTGATCTCGTTAGCAATCAACCTCTCCTTCCTTGTGCACAAATCCTTCAGAACCTTGGCATACCTGGATACTGTTCTGATGGCCTCAATAAATGGAATGTTGATATGCACCTTGCTGAAAATATCCATAATCTCCTTGTCTAGAGATTGCTTCTTTGACTTGGCAAAACGACTAGGAAAAGGAGGTGGTGTGGTAAAAGTAGGAACTGTGTCCTTAGGTTGGATAGTTGAGGTTGGCTTTTCCTTTGGAACGGTTTCTACCTCTACTTCCTCTTCCAAGTCGTGACTAACCTTTTCTTGTTGTTTTGGATCTTCTGTTTGCTTCCCACTTCTTAGAGTTACAGCATTGACGTTCGCTCTTGGATTCACAAAAGGCTGTGATGGAAACTTTGCCGAATTTTGTGCTTTTATTTCATTCATGTCTGTAGCCAATTGTCCAATTTGATTTTGCAAGTCCTTTATAGCCATATCTTGCTTCTGTAGAATTGTATATTGATGCTGAGCATTTGCATCATCATTTTCATCATCTCCTCTAAACTAGAATTTTGAGTTTGCTGTTGAGGCTGAGGTGGAGGTTGTGGTCGGAATTGTGGTTGTTGAAAACCATTTTGTCGCCCATACGGATTAGGAGCTGCAGCTTGTTGATTTGCATAACTGAACTTTGGATGATCTTTCCAACCTGGATTATAAGTATTAGAGTAGGGATCATACTTTGGCCTCTGATTAGGGAACACAACATTCACCTGTTCAGACTCTTCTTCATAAGTAGGAATAATCACTGCTGCCATTCGTTGTACTACCTTATCTATGTTGTTCATCCGTTGCTCTGACTGTGCAGACTCTCCTATCTCGCTAACTCTTCTGACATTAGAGTTGTTTCTGGTATAGAATTTTTGAGCATTGGAAGCCATACTCTCAATCAAATTGGTTGCCTGCGAGATTGTCTTCTCAGTAAGTGAACCACCTAGGCTGCATCAATCAAATTCCTCTGCTTCGAAGTAATACTTCGTAGAAGTATTGAATGATAAGTATTGAGGATATATTATGGTGTGGGCAGCTTGCCAACAACTTCTTATACCTCTCCCAATATTCATATAGAGACTCCCGGACATCTGTAGAATGCCACTAATCTCCTTACGGACATATGCCGCTTTGGAAGCAGGAAAATATTTCTCCAGAAATAGCTTTTTCATCTCAGTCTATGTTGTAACACTCCCTGGAGGAAGACAATACAACCATTTTTCTGCTAAGTTTGTCAATGAGAACGGGAAGGCTTGTAGCATCGCCATATCTCTGTCTGCGGTTACATGCCTCAGACTTGTCATTGTGTTCTGGAACTGTTGAAGGTGTCGATTTGGATTTTCACCTGGATGTCCCTTGAACTTTGGTATATGATGAAGTAGTTTCGACTTCAGCTCCACTGGGTTAGTGATTGCAATACACAGTGGTTGCGAATCTAAGCATGGAGATGTCAACTCTCTTAACTTCCTCTCCGGAGTTGGAGGATCTATCTCGTCGTATGTATTAACCATCTTTACTGTAGAAGGTTCTTGTTGTAACTTTGGACTTGCTTTTAGTACCGTTCCCTTTCGAGTTTGAATTCCGCACCTCGGGTAATCCCAATCCTTTGATGCCAGAGATTAAGTACCTGAAACAAAATTCTCAAAAAACTAAATCAAAAACTAAAAATAAGACTAGAAACAAAAAGAAAACAAAAAGAAATAACAACTAAAGCTACCGACTGCTCCCCGGAAACAAAAAAAAAAATAAGACTAGAAATAACAAAAAATAATGCTTTGATGCGTGTCGTAGGTGCTCAAATTAATTCACTTATATTCTACTTTACTAATGAATAATATAGCAGTAAATAAGATTCGTTCCCACGAAGAGCAGTGAGATTTAGTTGTCGAAAGTATCACAATGGGTGGTTTTGTAAGATATTTTTAAACTAAATAAATAGCAAAGCAAATTCAAATAATTAGATTGAAAACAATGATGAGAAATACGATCAAGGAATCCTTTTTCGTTACTAAATATTCATTAAATTAATATATTCATCTATTTATTGTTAATCACAGATTATTACCAACCGTGGAATAACAACTAGCTCAGTGATATCCCCTGAATTCCTTAAATCACTGAGTACGGAAGCTCTCCAATACCAGATTCTATTCTTCTAAACCACCTAGTAGTAGCTCACTCTAGATGTAATTTGGTCGAATGATTTATCTTTTATGAATTATAGGTTGATCCTAGTAGTTAGACTCTTAGCTCAAGGTCTACTTTCTAGGGTGGTTTTTACTCGCAAACTCTCCACAGAATCCCTCTGCAAGGTTTAACGATTTCTACTTTTGCAAAGAATTAATAGACTATTACACTTATCTTTTAAAACTTTACTAGCATTAGATTAATTGATAAAATGATTTAGTTGGCCACCCAAACAATTTTAAAATTAATCATAGACATTCATCGTAGTAAAAAACACACAAAAATTCATGTGAAGAACTCAAAATAGATTTTTATAAGAATTTAAATCATATTTAGAACTTCGAATTCATCCCTAATCAGATAAGTAAATTAGCTAGACATAATGGAATTTTATCATAACAAATCAGAGAAAAAGTAGAGTTCAAACTACAAACGAAAAGAATCTTGAGCTATGTCTCCTGAAATCGCCACGAACTCGAGCTATTTGTGCATGAATTGAACTCCTTAAGCTTCTGGATATTCTTTCAGGACTTTCCTCGAACAAGTTGTGGGTGTGAAAGTGAGGGTGAGGAGGTGATTTCTGATGTCTATTCGACCCTCTATTTATAACTTTTTGTAGCTGAAATTTCGAATCTGATAAACACCCAACTCTCCTTAGCCGACTCAAACCCTAAACTCATGTTTATCATCCACCGTTCATCTTCAAAATCAACGACAAAGTCTCACCTGGTGACTGTTTTGCAATGAGAAAACTTATCAAAACTCTGAATTCTCGCCCAAGCTTTGACTTCTAAATATTACCCAATCTTCACCAGCGCGTAGCAATGATTCCTTATTTATCCGATCTCCAGAACCACCGCCTAATCATCTCCATCCAACATATTCAATCAACGACAGCAATATCAATTTCCGAGCTGATTTCTCTCTCAAGTTTCGAGCAGCTACACCTCCTCGAACTCCCTATTTTATCTATAACCACTCTTCCAATCAAACTAGGATTCCAAAGTCACAATCCCAGTCATTTGCTAACCACCAGAACCAATGGCAGAAGCCATCTTGCTTCACCTGATATCGAGCCCAACACCAGCTCAACCTAAACTCGAACTCAACACTACTTCCTCGTCACTGCCAGCATCACCAGTAGTCATCCGCAAACCACCTATCCATGGCATAGTCACGACATTAACTCCATTGCCTGATCATCATGATCACTACCGTAATGGTAGCAATCTTAAAAACCCCAGTACCTCTCGAGCTCCATCAACACCATCAAGTTCTTTTTAACTATCACAGACGACCAGCTCCATTACTGGTTCTCACAGTCAACAACGGCATCAACTCAGACTCGTGCCATCTCCTCATTACTGCCAATGGTAGCAGCACCACTTCTTTTCTTCATAGTTGAGACAAAACTTAAACCCATCACCAATGACTACGGACCAACGATGGCAGCAACGTTCACTGCCAGGCTTGAGGTCTTGTTCTCTACTCGTCTTCCATCATCTGCAGCTTCATCCATTCTCGAACTAACAAGCAAAGATTCGAACTACAGCATATATAACCCCCTTCACAGCATGGCAGCAGCATCATCAATTACCGGCATTCACAGTCAATCACCGATCAAACCTCACTGCCAGTCATTGTCTTCTTCTCAAACTCCGAGCTCTGAACTGTACTCCTTCATCGTTGCCAACAATAGCAGCATTCTTTCCATTCTATGCTCGACTTCTATCGTATCATATTGGCAGCATCAACACTGCTATGGTCTACTGCCGATAATGGCAGCAACTACATCGATCACATATTTCTTCCATTGCCAAGCTCGTCTGCATTACAGCCTATAACTCGATCATCAGTATCATCATTCGTTATCGAGCTCAACCTTCATCAATCTCGGCTTCCATGGCAGACTCGAGTTCTCATCACTGCTCACAACTCCATCCAACCATCAACTCGGCCAGTCGAACTCGAGTTCTTCTCTGTCAATGGACAGCTCCATCTCATGATCATTCCTTTGCTTCTCGAGTTCGAATTCAATGTCAGCAACCATCATTCTTCATCTCTCGGACTTAGCTAGCAACAAAATCCAGTTCTCCATACCACACTTCATTGATCCCCGACGACTGCCGATGGCAGTTACCTGATTCAGTTTCTTGAAGTAGTCGCTTGGATTATAACTTGATAAGGAAGAATATGATGGTGGCAGCCCTGATTAATAAGGACGGGTGCCCTTATAAATTCTGTGTGTAAATAATTTCGCAACTTTGCTTTGCTTCAATCGCCCGACTTCCTCATATGACATCGGATTGACCTCGTTCTTTCGCCGTTGGCTTCGTCTTTTCGTCCTCTTCACGATGATATCAAGAACTCCTCGATTTGGATGAGTTTCACTTGGTCTTTGGCCCTTCTCCGCTTGCGGCTAACTTCTTTCTTTGCACAATTAAGTGCATATTCACTTCTTTTGGATGATTCACCTAGCAAAACATAAATAAGAGAAAACAAGAGTAATATACAATAATTCGCAAGAAAATATAGCAAATACTAGCATGGATTCGACACTAAATATATGCAAAATATGCACTTAACAATAAAATGTTGTTTAAGATGGTGGGTATTACTCCAGTTTATAAAATGTTGTTGGAGTAAGATTAATTCAAAGACTATTTTAGGCCCAATTCCAAAAAAAAATCTATGTGCAAGCCTAGTACTATTACTACTAATCCTAGCATGACAGAATATTAATTCAACAATCAGTATAGCCAAATCCAAACTCATCCAACATTGCTAAAACTCATCTGCATACAAAACCCCACCATGATTTAAGAATCATTTTTTTTTCAACAATCCATACATTTATTCTCTAGTTAACAGAAAAATCCAAACAACTACATTCTATCACCTGGCTTGTCGCTTAGTCCTTGGAAATGGTTGCTCAGATGCAGTCGTTTGAGAAGCAGCGACTGCTATTGGTGCTGGTGCTTTCCTTGCAGTTCTACCCTTAATGTCCTTTGCAGGTCAAGTTTATCTACCTTTGGCAATTTATACTTATTCCGACAAATAACTGCCGTACTGAATTCCTCGTCGACTTCATCACCAGCATATTTCCAGATTTGGGTAGGTGCACCTAACACAATAGACTTTTTTTTATTTTCCTAGTCTGGCACATAAAATACCTGCTTAGCTTGGGAGGCTACAACGAAAGGATCATCCTGGAGTCCCAACTTATCAAGCTCAACCAAAATGTAGCCAAGTTTGTCTTTTGAGACCCCTGCTTTGGTAACCCATTTACACCTGAAAAGTGGCACTTTCAGCGAATGATATGTCAGCACCCATATCTCTTGTAAAACACCATAATAATCCGCCAGATTAAGGGTAATCCCCGCTTGTCTAATGTGCGTGTCAGTTGCCTCTACGTAAACCCCGTTATTCTGGTTAAGGGAACCATCATGAGATTTTGTGCGAAACAGGTATCCATTGATGTGATATGCTTCGTATGTCTCTACTTGTGCATTCGGTGGGATTGATATCCACCTTAAGTCCTCATTGAAGTTTTCCCTAGAGTCTGCCCACTCACTCTCAACCTGAAATAAATTATAAGGATTAGCCTCCGTCTCAACGCAAAAGTTACATAGCAAGAGTGACATTTTCTGCAAACTCTTACCACTTTTTGTAACTATTTGGCGAACTCTTCACGATGTTTTTGATCTAGCTGTCTATCACTCATACCAAGATATTTATCCTTCAAAAAATTCTGGTGTCGGCTGGACAGTGCAATGATTAATGTTATTATCTTTACAGAAATTCGGACACAGAATCAAAAACTAAATAAAAAATGAGGTTATTTGGTTAGATCTACTTATACTTACTCAACGTAAGGAGCAACTTCAGGCGAATTCCGCAATACATAGAAATGCGCTTTATCAAACAGATCCTTATCAACACGAGGAAACTTAGGATTTGACATTGGTTTTCCCCTGAAAGAATAAGAATCTTCGCCGGTGTCAGATGGGTTGAGTTTGTCTGGTGGAATTCCGACTGTATCATTCATGCTTTGTTGGTGCTCACTGATAACATCAATTGTCTCTTCCGCAAGGTTCCCTTCAGCAATGCTTCCTCCAGGTCTATTTTTGTTTTGCACATGCCCTTTAATGACCTTCATGCACCTTTCAAACGGATACATCCATCGAAAGAATACATGACCACAAATTTGCACTTCCCTGGTAAGATGCACAGTTAAAATGAACCATGATGTCAAAAAAGGATGGAGGAAAGTATTTCTCGAGCAAGCACAACGTCACAACGAGATCCGACTGCAATTTTTATAGCTCTGCCACCTTGATTTCTTTGCTAGATATTGCCCTGAAAAAGAAACAACACCTGATAATAGCATATCTTGTTGGTCATGGCATAATTGATTTAATTGCAATGGGAAAAAAATGCTGCATTAACATGTGATAATCATGCGATTTTAGTCCGATAAGCTTTCGATATTTTCGATTCACCAGGGTTGAAAAGTTTGAACAATACCCTTGTGGAACCTTTATCTCGGATAATGTTGCACAGAACTTGTCCTTTTCCTCCGGGCTTAATGAGTGACATGCTGCCTTTAGTATATATCCCCCTTTGCCATTTTCCCGAGGTTGCAACTTGTCTCTAAAACCCATCTCCTTCAGGTCCATTCGAGCAGCAAGGTGGTCTTTCGACTTAAATTCATTGTTCAACAATGTTCCAGCGATACTCTCGCATACATTCTTTTCGACGTGCATGAAATCTATGCAATGGTGGACAACATGATACCGCCAGTAGGGGAGGAGCCTGAACCATATATTGAACTTTTTCCAGTAGCGCATTTCGGTCTCCTTCTCCTTACCCTTACCCTTCCCCTTCCCCTTACCCTTTTTTGGGTCGATGGTCTTTTCGATTCTCTTCATCTTTCCACCTCTTCCAGGGTTATCCTGCACGAATTCCACCACAATGTTCTTCCATCCCTTTCCCCATTTATTCTTTATAGACTTTACCTCATTGTATATTTATGGCGGGGTCATAAGTTCCGGAGCCTTTTCAGTTTCATCTTTTCCGTTGAACCCCTTCTGACGTCTGAATGGATGATCGTATGGTAGGTATCTTCTATGCCCGGTATAAACCTCTTTTCTACAATGTTTTAGCCTGACATAGTAAGTATTTCTCCCACACACCTTACAGGCGTCTCGTCCCTGGTAGGGGCAGCCACACAGTGTACCGAGAGCAGGGTAATCATTTATTGTCCATAAAACAACCGCACGTAGAGTAAACATCTCATGTTTCAGCGCATCAAAACATTGGACACACTCAAACAATTCCTTGAGATCCTCGACAAACGGTTGTAACATAACATCAATGTCCTTACAAGGCCCCCCATTGATAATTAATGACAAAGATGGTGAACTTTCTCTTCATACACAACTCGGCGGAAGGTTGTAAATCACTTATCGAATTGGCCACACACTGTGCTATTTTTGCATGCCTTTGTTTACGTCAACCCCGTCAGCCGAAATGCCTAGCCGCAGATTTCGAGGATCATCACAAATTACGGGATATCTTTCATCTATATTTTTCCATGCTGGTGAGTCCGCCGGATGCCGTAAAACACCCTCTTCTTTCTTTTCTCGTGTCGTGCCACAATAAATATTCAACAATTCTCTTTAATTGAAATGTAGTTTCGGTCTTGGGATAATTGGGAAATACCACAAGACTTTTGCCGGAATTTTTTCATAAACCTCGTGGGTGGTGTCGTCAACTTTCCATCTTGATTCCCCACAGGTGGGACACTTGATGTGATCCTGTAATCTTTCCTATAGAGAATGCAGTCATTGATGCATACATGTATCTTTTCATAACCTGAACCCAAATCTCTCATCACCTTCTTAGCTTCATATGTACTTTTCATCATCTCATTTCCTGGAGGGAGCATGGATTTTAACAGCGGTAGAAGTTCATTAAATAACTTGTCGGAAGCTTTGTGCTTGCTCTTCAGGTTAAACAGTTCACACATTGCAGATATCTTTGTAAAATCGGCACATCCTTCGTATAGGGGTTTCCCAAAGATCTTCGAGTATCCGTTGCATCTTTTCAGAATCCTTTGAAAAGTTGTCTCCTAATAAAGCACTAACCATTTCTATAGTCTCTGCAGCATGTGTTGGTTCATCAGAGTGCGGACCGTCGCTGCCATTACCATCCAAAAATGTCCACCTTGATGACTTATCTCCTTCTCCGTGCTTAGTCCATACCTCATAATTTTGAATGAATCCAGAAGAATATAAATGATACTTAACTTTACTTGCCTTGTGCGCGTAGAGGTTGAGACATTTCACACATGGACATAGCAACTTAACTTTGCCCTTGTCGTATGGTTTCCGTTTCCCATTCGCAATATCCTGTTGGTATGTATGCGTAGCAAACTTTATAAATGCATCGACTCCGTCTTGATAACGCGGTTTGGTTCTATCGGTATACATCCAAGATTTATCCATTACTCTAGGATCCATTATGAATTCTCAGATACCTGGACGGAGAAAAAACTTGTGAACATCTTGTGAAAATGCTATTGTGGTCCGAATAAAACTACAAAATATCATTGCAAAGATTAATACGTACACAAAGAGTAATCACAAATCACAATGTGAGTTTAGTTATCATATATGAATCATACAAATAATCAGAGGTTAGCTACCTACATACAGTTGCATGTGAAGACAATATTTACCCTACTATGACCATTAGAGTTACAATCTCAGTTAACAAAGCAATACTGAAAAGAATTACTTACACAGTCGATCCGATTATTCCGCAAAGCAAAACTGACAGGGGAATATATGGTTTATCCAGAGATGAATCAGATGATCAAAGTAAACCACTTGTTTCGTTTTCTAGGGGGAGGTTATAAGATTTAAGAGTAGAAACATGAAATGATTTAAGACGAGAGAGATGAACACAGAGGGTAAATGGAAATTTGGCAATATTTTTCCTAATAAATAATTTGGCAAAATATTTAAGTGTATATCGTAAATAATTTGGTAAAACAGGAAGGTAAAGATCCTTCAATTTGCATGCTTTGCGTTCTATGTTAAGAATTTTCTCAGTCAAATCTTGTTATCCCGCTGCATAATTTTCTGCTTTGACGGCTCTAAAAGACCGGAGTGCAATGCGACTAATATTCATTCCATCCTAAAGATTTTTTTTGTTCGTACCCGAATTCAGAAAATAAATCAAAATGATAGCTAAAAAGCGGAGTAGGTGTTGCTGCAGTTGTTATAACGGTACTAAAGTAAAAATAACTTTGTAAAAAGTGGAGTACGTGTTGGTACAGTTGAAAAATAAAATCGTAAGAACTGGAAGAAGCTATGGCCCCAATTAGAATTAAGTGAATTAAAACACATTACTCTAATTGTGTGTTTTGTCCAATTAGAATTAATATCTAAAACCAAAGCTTGATTCACCCAATTAACATAATAGGTTTGATCATTGATGGATTTCATTAAAGTCTCACAATCTGATTCATAGATAACATAATTAAAGTTCTTAGAGGGTGCCAGAGTAACAGCTGCCAGCATAGATTTACATTCCAGCTCCTCAGCTTCAACTCCTATCTTCATTCCTCTATTGAAGCATTGTCCTTGCACCCGAAAGCAGCTACCTGCACAATTCCTCACTATTAGCCCTATTCCACCTTGTAATGAATCTGACTTAAAGAAGCATCAAAATGTAGAAGAAACAAGATTAGTTCCAGGAGACAAAAATTTATTAATGCCATCTATTGACATTGTCCTATTTGAAGTTATGTTCTGAAAAATCTTTGAACATCAAATAATCCAAACTGATGCTTAAAAAAAAATGTCCAAACTGAAACCATTTGCAATTTATTAATCACATGTCTAGTAATTCCTGCACCAAAGGTAATATTGATATTTAAAACCAACCAAATAGATCTAGCATAACCACATTCAAGGAATAGGTGATTACTGGATTCCACAGGATGATTACACAAACTGCAATGCAGTGAAGTAAACGATTGAAATGCCAAATAAGAGTATGAAGTCCGATTCACCCACCATTGAGTTCTGGTGATACTCCGCAGCTGGTGGTAGTCCGAAAATATGAATACTATGAAGTAAACGATTTCATCAAATGTGAATGCTTCACCCTTTTCCTCTAAGTAGCGTGCTTTCACAGCTTCGTGCTACAAAAACAACACACAAACTTATTTGGTTACATATAAGTTGAAAAAAGTATTGTGCCGAATAAACTATAAAGATACGTACAAGTTGTAGAGGGGACAAGCTATGGTGGCTTGCGTGCGATATCCGGTGTTTGATTTTAAGAAACCCAGCTACCGCATCTAGGATGATGTTTTGCCTATCCTTGATTTGTTGAACACTTCTTCTTTTCGGGTTCCCATAATCTTGCTAAATTTGTTATGTATCTTCGCCCAATAGGTCTCGGTCGAGCAGCGATCTAGAACTCGACTTTCGGCTGCCCATGCTTTGGTGATTGCCAAATCTTCTGCGGAGTCAAACGATGCCATTTGTTGTATGTGGAGGTAGGGAATGAGTAGGTTCTCTAATAGGATACAAGTGGATTGCACGTGCGTTGCTGGTCAAACACCGAGTTTCAAATACATCTTCTTCCCTGTTGAACCAATTGCTTAGCATGATAGAACACCGTTGCAAAGTGAAGAAAAACAAAATCGAGAGAATACAACAACAGATTCTCCTTTCCGGCTCTATAACAACACCGGATTAATCTACAATGCAACTTTTACTCCTTACAGCAACGGAAGCTAATTCCTAAATCTATAAAAAAACCACTAGTAATAAAATTTAACTTAACCTAAACCAAATTCCACAATTTCCGTCACAAAATTAATACTGTCTAACAAAATTCAATAAGAAAATCATAAGGAAACGTGATCATCCATGTGAACCCAAAATTACAATCTTATTATTAGAATTTTTCAGAGAATGCTCTAGATGAACTCTCTCTAAATTGGTTTATGATCATGAAAAAATGAAAGACCTGAACAAAACAAAAGAAACCATAACAATATCGATGTGCTTCCACAATTTCCATCACAGATAAGATATATAATCACATCCAAGATCACAAAAAACTCTTAAAATTGACAGAACCCTAGGTTTACAGAATATAGTAGAAAACGATTTTAGTTTTAGGAAATGTATATACCTGAAACCCTAACGATAGTAATTTCAAATTAAGAAAAACATCCCTCATTCTTGAAATTAAACAAGTTTGCATTTAATCTGATAAGAGAAGGAAAGAAATTTTTTGTCTATTTCCTTACCTAGGGTTTCTCTATTTCTCCTCTTCCAGTCTTTCTCCGCGCGTGCAAGTAAGAGAAGGAAATAATCTTTTTTCTTTTTTCTCAACTAGTTGTTAAAGATATTTTAATTAACGAAAATGCCATTTTACCTAGGTTTATCACGTCATTATGACATAGTGGGTAAGGATAGATTCCACTAGGGTACGTGTTGGATTAAAGCTTTCAGGGACCTGATTTGCTTGACCTATGTTTGACCTGATTTGTTTGACATTAGTTTATTAATTAGTTGTTGGTCAGGACTCAGGGACCTGATTTTCAGGCATATACACACCTAGTCTGAATCTACAATCTGAGATGTTCATAATCACCAAAAGATGTTCATAATCTTAAATCACCTACAGTCTAAATCTACAATCTGAGATGTTCATAAAGCATGCAATTGAGATGTTCATAATCACCAAAAGATTCTCAAATCAGGGTACAATTCACAGCAACATAAAAATAAACCTAAAATCTGAAACATAGAGATGTTCATACTTCATAATCACCATAATAATAAATTGTACCATTCAATAAATATACACAAGTGTGCTGATTTTGTTTTGCTTATTGACCTATTTTGTTTGACCTATTATGTTTGACCATTTTTTTATTTTAATTGTTGGTCAGGGACTTGAGATATGGCATGAGACATGAGCCAAACCATGCTGCAGTTCAAGATATTGCAATACACCAGCGTCACATAATGCCTGTCAGCAGGTGCTGGCTCTATGAAAAACGCCCTGGTAAACCGTGCATGATCAACAAGTGCTGGTGTCTATGAATTTTGCAAAAAATCAATTATGATTGTAGTAATAATGTAGTAGGAAAAGTTGCGTCTGAAATTCAATAAGGAAAGAGTATTTGTTAAATAAGGAATGTAAAATTTTAATTTTAACAAGTGTACTATCTATCTCATTGAGATGAATGCTTAACGTGTCAGGATATTTAGAGATATCTTTAGGGTTACAAAAAGATTATAGGCGTCTAATTAGAACTGACAATCAGTAGTCTAATCCTACAATCCTAAATGCAATATTTTTCTGCTCGGTCTCGCAAAATCCGCAAAATCGCACTTTCCATATATCACCTTGATTTTCATTTGTTATACATGGTAAACATAACTCACCCACTATATTTAGATTTGCATACTAGATATGTATAGAAAAAAAAAAAAAAAAAAACTATATTTAGTTAGATTTGGATCCTAGAAATAAGAAATTAGATACCTCGTTCATAAGTAAAAGAAATAAGGAATTGAGAGGATGAGTTCTAATGAGAAATGTGTTGTTCCTGCCAATGGTCTTATTATTAATGATCCTCCTCCTCCGAAGGGCTTTGCTTCATGGGATGACTTTGTGGAAGCATTGGTGATATACTAGAAGATTTTGTCGATGAAGAATGGGAATTGGTTCATATTAAGAAAATGATCCATGTTGAAAATTATCCTCCTCCTAAGGGTTGTGCTTCTTGGGAGGCATTTGAGAAAAGCTATGGTGAACATTTGGATAATGATTTTAATGAATAAGAACATGGGAAGCCACCAAGACGAGCAAATTTATGGCTGAGCACTCGGCATTGACTAAATTCAAGTTTTTTACATTATTTTTAGTATGCTAATTCTATTAATGTGTAAGCAAAATTATGTGGCAGTCAAAGGCCTACTGTTCAATTGTGCTCTTAATTCGGGTTTTTTTTTTTTGGTTAAGTTTGTCAGATTTGGCATTGCAATTTATGAAAAATTTGGCTATATTTTTCAACTATGATACAAGACTCAATATACAGTCCCTATCATATTCATGATCCTATCACTTTAACAGCAAAGCCACAACAAAATCATGGTTAACCCTAACTCTTCAGTTCCAAATCTCTAAGCCAAGCCCCTTAAACACGTTACTAGTTCATTCTGTTTTGTCAAAAGATTGATACTCCAACAGATGAACAATGGACAAAAATTAAACAACATATGCACTTGGAATATAAACAAAATATTGCATCCGTAAATATTAAACATTCACAAAAAGTATACTTCCAAGCAGCTTTACAAACAAACTAATTAAACATCCAAAAAAAATAAAAATAAACATAAGATACACTAATAACACAAAAAAAAGGACATATATATATATAACTAAACAAAAGATGATGGATCAAGATGTGATTGAATACCATTCTTGCATAGCAGAACCATGAAAACAGAGGACTAGATCAGTTAGAATCCCCTTCTTCTTCTTCACCACTCATCGTCGACAATCGTAACCACATCTTTGTATGGCCAATCATCATCATCATCATCATCATCATCAACATCATCGTCTTCATCTTCATCCCCAGGCACTGGCCCAAACCAAAAGAAGTGTTTTGGATCATCTAAATCATCATCATCATCATCATCATCCTCAGAATCATACTCATCATCCTCTTCATCGTCAACAACATCATAATCATCCTCCTTTTCATCTCCAAAACAAGGAACAACCTTACAACCAAAATAACCAATGATCTCTTTGCCTTCATCAAGAAGAAGAAAACAGAAGGAGGTTACAACTAGAGCAGTCATTTTGTCTGGTTTGATACTAAAACTTTCAGTTTTTGATACTGAAACCCTAAGTTCAGTTTAGAGAGAGACTTGACGGAGATAAAGCCGAGTATTACTCTCCTAGTCTCCCTTGCTCGTGTTTTATACCGTGACACACGTTTTCACCTTAATATTCAACCTCTAGCTTATCCACTTACAAGCATGATACTTGGCTAGTGAACAAGTATAGCTTTGGAAAATAAATAAATACAGTATAATATAAAACACTTAATGAACACTAAAAATATTACAATACAAAATATTACAATATAAAATAAAAAAATTGGGTGGAAAATTAACATCAAGGAATTTAACTTGGAAGAAATATAATATTGGTTTACAAGCTCGTCCAAGAGTGACATTGGTAAAAATGGAAATTTAGCATTAAGCAATTTGTCTCGGTGGAAATACTCCTCGGAAACTTAAATTTGGACGAAAAATTCTTGCTAAGATCGTGACATCGAAATAAATAAAAATTGGTTTAGAAGCTCGTCCAAGAGTGACATCAGTAAAAATTGAAATTACCATAGATCGTGACATCGAAATATAAATTGGTTTACAAGCTCGTCCATGAGTGACATCGGAAAAAATGGAAAATTAGCATTAAGCAATTTGTCTTGGTGGAATACTCCCCTGAAACTTAGATTTGGACGAAAAATTCTTGCTAAGATCGTGACATCGAAATAAATAAAAATTGGTTTAGAAGCTCGTCCAAGAGTGACATCGGTAAAAATTGAAAATTACCATAGATCGTGACATCGAAATATAAATTGGTTTACAAGCTCGTCCATGAGTGACATCGGTAAAAATGGAAAATTAGCATTAAGCAATTTGTCTCGGTGCAATACTCCCCGGAAACTTAGATTTGGACGAAAAATTCTTGCTAAGATCGTGACATCGAAATAACTTAGATGTGCGTTCGACCAATATTGTGAATTTTCAGAAGAGTTTCATCTTGACTGAAATTCTTGATTTTTGTTGGAATGAGCATGTATGCTCAATTGATCAATATTTTATAAATATTAAAATAAGTATATTTTAACATTTAAAATTGCCGTGAGAGGCTAGCCGGTCGTGTGACCTGTTGGCTTTTGGTTTTTCATGATTTGAGCAAAATTTGAGAAGTTATGACGAAATCATGATTTTTGCTCAAACCAAGGAGTTTCATGAATTTAGGAAAATAATAATTATAAAAGACTAGGGATTGCAAGGTGTGGGACCGGCCACGACTAGGGCATGGCCGTCCGGCCGGCTATGTTGCCCGGTCCCGCGCACCTTTCCCTATTTTATAATATTATTTTTCATGAATCCTTGGAGTTATGGAGAATCCTTGGAGTTATGGAGAATCCATGAGTTTTTGTTGAAACAAAGGAGTTTCATGAGATTAGGGAATAATAATTATAAAAGCTAAGGATTGTGAGGTGTGGGACCGACCACGGCTCAGGCATGGCCGGCCGGCTAGGTTGCCAGGTCCCGCACACCTTTCCTTATTTTATAACATTATTTCATGAATCCATGAAGTTATGGAGGATTCATGAGTTTTTGCAAAAACAAGGAAAGTTGCTAAAACCAAGGAGTTTTCATGAGTTCATGAAATAACAAAAAATAAGGAAAATAATGGAAGAGGCATGGACCGACCATGGCTAGGGCACGACCGGCCGGCCGGTGGGCCCGGCCCTGGACGCCCCTTATTATTTTATTAATATTTATTGTTTTCTCCTGTTTTGCGTAGGATTCCTCATTGTTTCATATTTTTTTGGATGCTCGTTCGTGCATTCGGGTGCTCAGTCGTGCATCATTGTCCGATACACTTGCAACATTTTTGTGGGGCTTACTCAGTGATGATCCAGATGCCCGGTTATTGAGTATTTATTACTAATTTATGAAATTCAGTGGAGAATAATTCATGAAACTGAGTAATAAAAATGAATAGTTGTTTATTATTAATTCATAGGATCAGCTGTGAATTCGACTACGAATTCAGAATAATAAAGCAAGCATTACCATCCTATGGGATCGTGGATGCGACCATAAAATCGAAGTCATTAAAATTATCTATCACCATTTCATGAGAGCAACTGTGGATTCGATCATGAAATCGGAATAATGAGATAATGAGATAATGTAGTAGTTTATTGCCATTCTATGAGATCAAGCTGTGGATTCGATCATGGAATCAGGCCGTGGATTCGACCATGGAATAGGAACAATTGTTATTGCCATTCCATGGGATCAGGCCGTGGATTCGACCATGGAATAGGAGTAATAATAGATTATTCTGGGAATTCAGTGGTGAATGTCGCGACAGAATTAATCTATTGCAGAAAAGATATTAACCAGTTAAAGCGTCACATCTATTCTGAATGGTGCATAGTCAGGAAGTCACGGTGTTGTTTACGACCTGAAGGCGTTAGTGTTCTCAATCTACGAAGAACCGCCTGAATCTATACACGGTCTCTCCATATAGTCAGAGAACGGTGAGTGTCACCGACGTCCTGAAGGCGTCCGCCGCCCAACTATTCTTCTATGTGGAGGTGGGTATCTCTCCTGCAGTCAGGGAACAGTGAGTGTCACCGACGTCCTGAAGGCGTCAAACTCTCAATCTACGGAGAACCACCCAAATACGTTATTCTGCATAGAGGTCACGACGAAATGCCAGGGATCGAACGCTCAGCTAGTGGAGGCTTTTCGAAAACATATTCATCATGGCTTCGTAAAATATGAATCGTTGCATGCCTGAAAGCCGTGTCAAAAACATGCCTCATGATTTTACGATTTTAACCTTTGTTGAAAATCCACCATCTACAACTTGTTTCGGTAAAAGAGGATCCACTATAATCGGTTTATCCTTGTGGTAGATTAGATTGATTAGTTGTGTAGATCGACATCAATACAATTCTTTGTGATTAAAAGTATTGATTACAAAATCTTAACAATTACTTTGGTAGTTGATAATAAGATAGATCTAAGAACCTGACAAAGGAGTTTATTGATATAAAAAGAAGATTCTTTTTTCGAACTCACATCACTTGGTTGAAAAGAGTTGATACCAAACAGATTTATTGTTCCTTTACTGTTTGGAATACAAACCAAAGGAATTGTTCCAAGTACGTGACTTATTCATAAGTCGCGGCGTATGAATACAAACGGAACTAGGCGAACTATAGGTTTAGTTTCTTGGTCTCAACTATACGAAGTTGGTTTGATTTTGTATAGCGGCTTAATCCTGAGAGTATTCAATTCTGAACAAGGTCCCGGGGTTTTTCTGCATTTGCGGTTTCCTCGTTAACAAAATCTTGTTGTGTCATTTACTTTTATTTTCCGTAATTATAATTGTTGTTATTATAATTTAAAGTAAATTACACAAATGTTAATTCCTATTTACTTGATAAGTAATCCTATTTGGTTTGGTTAAGTCCGAACCTTTTATCAAGTAAACATACTTCGTCGTTGTATTGTCGCGATCTCGTATCCATAAACGATCACACGAAGTGTGAACCGATTTGTTGTATTGTCTCGACTCAGTCCATAGACAATCATTTCAGAGAAAGGACTTATAGGTGGAAAAGTTTTAGATTGAGGTATATTTGGGTACTCTCGTCTTTTCAATTGGTATCAGAGCAGGCAAACACGAAAAGATCTAACAATCTGTGTTTGGTGCGATCCAACCTACAAGACTGGAATCTAGAAATGGTTTTTATAGAACCTGATAATTATTCAGTTAACGTAAGGCAAGACATCAAGAGTTTTGAATTAACACTTGATGATGGCATCTACGATTCAATATCTGTAGACTTTCATGAAAGGGAATCTACTAGACAAGTTCATCTTGTTAATGATGTAGAAACTGGTGATAACTGGGAATCATGCCTAGAAAATCAGTTGGATGAAATATCCGATGATGGTGACTCAGATATTGATCGAGATGTGGATGATGATATCTCAAAATACTCCAATATACTGAAGCCTTTGGGAAAGAGTAAACTCAAAACTTCTGATGTCATTGATCTCTAAACTCCTCTATGTCGACAGAACAAGAAGTTGAGAAAAGTTTTTCAAGGAAAATATTGTGGTTCTCACACCGCTGAATATCTTCTTAAAGATCGTACAAACGATTTAAATTTTAAGAAATTAGAATGTGAAAATCTTCGAAGAGAACCGTTATTGTCGGAAAAGAAACGTGTTGTATCGGAAGCAATGTTTAATTCTCGACAAATACAGGGCTTTGAAGAAAAAGCCAGTGCTAGTCTCTATCAAACAAAATTGTTAGAGAAAGAGCGTGATGTTTCTCTTGAGAAAATTCACTTGTTGGAAGAGAAACTTGTTGAATCTGATGCAAGGATTAACTCTCAACAAAAGAGTTTTGAAGAGAAAGAAGGTGTATATCTTTCACGAGAAAAACACCTTGAGGCTGATCTAGCTGGTGCTCTTGATAAAATCAAGATGTTGGAAGAAGAAAATTTGTACTTGAAAAAATCCAGTGATAGCACTAACAATTTATCCTCATTGTTAGAAGCAGGAAGATATCATGGTGATACACGGGGATTAGGATATAAGGAATCAGATGCTTCCAACGATAACAATGAGATAAAATTTGTTAAAGCTAAAAATTCTTCTCAACCAGAGGATTCCACTGATGATGCATATTTTATGTAGAGAAGAAAAGTCTGTCAAGCCTAAGAATAGTGTTCTACCAGCAGTAATCAAAGAAAGCATTTCTGCTAATATCAAGAAAGCAACAACGTTGAACAAAGATAAGAAGAAGAAGAAGAGAACTCGTCGAGCTCCAATGCAAGAGGATCCACAAAAAGGTAACATTAAAACTCATGCTTCGTATATTTATACCAAGCATTTTTATTATTGTGGTAATAAAGGACACTTGCAATAGGAATGCAAAGTTCGTAAGATGCAAGATGCACTTCTTTTGTATCAAACGAATTAGCTAAGTTTGCTCCTCATAAGAACTCATATCATTATTGTCCTAAGTTTAGGCAAAAGAATTATTATGATGATAGTTCAAATTTTGCATATCACTCGACAAGGTCATCTCATAAAAAACCCAATTATAGAAAGAGAGATGACTTTTTAAATGCAAAGACAAGATCTGATGTTCCAAATTGGAGAAATGATGTTTCGCAAAGTATTCAAAAGGATAATCGTCCTAATGATATGAAGGAGAAAGTCTGCTCCTTCAAACCCAACTCTAAATGGGTCCCGAAATTCTCCTCATCCAAAAAGGGACCAAAAGTTAGTCACAATAATGACTCTCAGCTGTTAATTGTTGGTGACAATAATTACAAGAGTTTTCTTGAAAGACTAAAGAGAGACATCATGTCTGAATTCTCTTGTACTAGTGGACGTTGTGATAATGATACTCTTCATCACAAGTCAAATAAGAAAAACAAGAGGTGGAACAAGAGAAAACAAACCAAGCAAGAGGTCAAGAATGATGATTCTGTCTTAGTCACTCGTGACGAACAAGACAAGGCTCAACTCAACACAACCTAGTTGTGTTAGAATGTGCATGCTCACCTTGGTGCTCAATCTTTTGAAAGGTGAGGAAGCACATGAAAAACTGATCACATGATCTCTCGTTTTTTTTTTTTTTTTGCTAAGTCCAATAGTTTATTAAGCAAAAAAACGTAATTACAAGAATTACAAGCAGGAGGCACAAGGCCCCCCTATCCCATAAACCAAAGGGGTAAAAATAAATAACTACTCTAAAAACCAAATTCATAACTGAATAAATTAGAGAAAAGAAAAAAGAAGACTAAACGCCTAATTTTTCTTCACTTTCAACAGCTCAAAAAGTTTATAGCAAACATTCTTCTCAGAGATTAAATTAAGTTTTTCCATCTCCCCTAGCTTTGTTCTTTGGAGTCTTCATTCGTTTTGATTGATCTTGTGTTTCCTTGACATACTCCTTTCGAAAAAATATATCTTTCAAAAAATGTTGTTGAGTATCAAATTTTGTAATTGTACAAAAAATCTCACGTTCTTCTTTTGTTAACTAAGTAGAAAAACTAGCACTCACCTTGGGCTTTGCTTCCTTACCCATATGTGCAAGCCCACAATTCACTTGCAAGCCCAAATTGTCCGAGCTTACAGAGTCAGTGTATTATACAACCTCTTCACGTACAGAATCCAACTGAGTTTGGAATTCCGTTTCTTCCTTGGACTCTGCTACAATCGTTTCATCTTGTAGCACACTAAACTTGTTCGGAGATAAAACCACTCCAGAACTATTTAGTTTACCTAGCGAATTTAAGGAAAAATCCTTATGCGCCTTCTTAAGTCTCTCCACATCTTCATGTGCTTTCAGCAAATTTGCTAAATCATGTTCCTCTTTTTTTATTAGCTCCAAAGCTATACGCTCATCAGCAGTTAATTCAATACCTTGATCAACTTGAGCCTTGAGCTGTGCAATATTATTCATAATGTTTTCGAGACTAGCATCCACAACAACATGGCTTTGTAAGATATGCAAATCAGAATTTTTTTCCACGGCATTAGTTGGATTGTTACGAACCTGACATTGAGCTCCAGCATCCGTAACATTCAAAGGAGTAACAACATAATTGTTATCCCCAACTGAACCTTGAGAATCTCCATGTTGTATAACATTATCAGTACCGTTCCTCTTTGGCTGCCATTTCACAGCAATAGAAACTTCATGTACAACAGGGATGGTAGGAGCAGTTTTACCCTTCTTCTTATTTCTAGCTACTTGCCATTCCTTTTTAGCATTAGGGTCGGAGATTTCTTGCACAACTGAACCTTGCTGCTAAATATTACCTGCTTGGTTCTTGTGTTTCTTCCTACAGTCCGAATCACAATGGCCAATGATCTTGCACTTGGAGCAGAATTTTGGCTTCTTATTATATCAATAGGTTGCCAAAATTCTAATCCCCCTACTGTAACATGGATTGAATTAGTGTCATGCTCCGAAAAATTGATATCAACCAGAACTGAGGCGTAATGTCCATACTAATGAGCTAATGTACGTTTATCAACCACAATGGGAGTTCCCAACGATTTAGCCATAGATAATAGCGTTTTTTCAATCCAAAACTCTACAGGCAGGCCATGAAACTTCACCCACACGGTAGCATGGGAAGTTTTCTATTTTTCAGGATCAAAACTTGGATACCACTCCATGAGGCTTAGCTTTTGATGATCAACAAGCCATTCCTCAGCATCGAAAATCATATTCTTCTCAACCTGCGTCATTAACTTAATTATGAACAACCCCTTGTTCATAGGAACGAACTGAATACGACCTTCACCTAGTTTCCATTGTTGTTCTAGGTTTTTCTTCACATCTGAAGCATTTTTTTACCCATAAGACGTTCAGCATAAGTGAGAGTTTTAGGTTGTGATGGATCAGATTGATCCCCCATCATCAGAAGGCCCTGGTTCGACATCATCAGCCTAGAAGATTTGTTGGAATTGACTCCTTTCTTCACGAACCTTATGTTCCCATGGATATTGACGATAAGGAGTCCCGGGACGATAAAGAATTATTCAGAGGTCTCAATGTCTAGTAAATCTTCTTTTAGAGAATTTATTTCTTGTATTTTCAGAAGAATAACTAGGGTTTGGAATAGCCATTATTGTGAGTACACATAGCTATGTCCAACGATTTTCATCTTCAATGTTTTTAGATTTATTTATTTAAACTCTAAGCTATTTGGAAGATGATTTTTGCAATTTTAATCTTTTTGATTTTATATGTTGCAAATTGTTATGGGATATGTTGTTTACGTCCGTGAACCTGTGACTGTCCCATACTTGTTCAAAAGTTATCTCTATTATGTCGATATGAAAGTATTGATAGAAGATAGAATGAACTTTTGACATTACAAAAGTTAAAGCCTTTTATGTCATTGTTTTGATGGAAGAAAGGATAAAGCTTTTGTTTACATGGATTAAGTCTATTATATGTCATTGTGCAAATAATGATGGAAAATAGAATGAATCCTTGTTTATTTCGCAGTATTGGTCGATCTCCGATCCACATCTTTGTGCATATACTCTGTTGCTCCTTAAGGTTCCTTATGTTTGAGCATGACCAACTAAATTGATCATTCTCTTTTGGTTATTTTAGTTATTGCTCCGTAAGTTCTCTTATGTCGAGCATGACCAACTGAATTGATCACGTTGTTGTGGTTAATTTGGTTGTATTTTTCAATTGCATTAATCATGGGTTCGCGTGTGGTTAATTCAATTGAATATATTGGATACAAATTCATGTTTTCATGTGATTTGAGTTTATCCAAAAGAAATCCTTTTTTTCTTGTAAAAGCAAGGTCGCCTTTGTTGTTCTTTCGGGAATGGCATTTTATGGGGGAGGGTTCTTTTCGAAATTGTGCTTAAGTGCCAAATCTTTGTGGGGAGTGCGGCTGTGGAATATTAAAGGGGTTATCTTGTATCTTTATAAACTCCTTGATGAATGTATTTAGCTTCGGCTTTATGAGGGCATCTAAATAAGTTGATATGGTATTCTCTTTTGGTCATGAAGTATCTCTGTGAAAATTTTATGAGGATCCCACTAGTTTTCGTACCTTCACCAATTTATATTGACAAAAAGGGGGAGAATTAATGTGTAGTGTGATACTACAAATACATATGGTTTACGGATCATTATGTAAGGGGGAGTGGTTGTCATGTTGAGATGAAGTATTGACTAAAGGGCAGTGATACATATCACCATAGTATTGTTGTCAAAGTTGTGATACAATTGAACTTTGATGATGTGTAATAATACTATGACACTGTATAGCAATGATTGAGAGCATTTTGTTTTCTCATTGTTATCGCCACGGATCTTCAACAACTATGATGCTGAACTTACAACCTTTAGGATCAGGGAGTACTTGGAAGTGACGAAGATTTTGAGTCATGTTGAAGATTCCAAGGAGATCAAGCATTTGGATGAGAAGCTACAATTTTTATCTATTTTGTAATCCATATGTATTGATAGTTTTGTCACTAAAATTGACAAAAGGGGAGATTGCTAGAGCACTGCTCGGTCGAACTCGCATGCGTTGTTATCTCAAGCATGTTTGTCAATGTTAGTGATCAAAACTATAAGTCTTGATTTCTAGCCTATTTATAGATGTCTCGGACTAGGACATAGATTGTGTAGTTGAGCTTAGTTTTCACAGAGTTCATCATTTGAAGACAAAGAACTACTAAGGGGAGCTTGTGGAACTTCTTCGACAAAAGGTATGTGGAGACTTGAACTCATCTATCACTTGGAAAGTCTATTTCTACTATCTCCTATATTGAGACACAAGTCGTGTTACGATATAGTTTTCTCTATACACATTTGAGATTTCGAGCTGAGTATATCTCGCTTACATATTTCTCGAAATATATGTTGGTAAGCTTTCGCTTCGACCAAGTTCGTCTTATCCAATATCCAAATCCCATTTTCCAGTAGCACGTACCAGGTTGGGCAGAGATAAACAGCATAACGATCTTATCTCCAAGATATGGTTAAGTTTCTACACCGGCTCACCTGCCTGGGAAACCTGTCGGAGACAGTATTAGGTCCTTGGCACCTTCCGTGACGCAGGTGGAACAGGGAGCGGTCACACCATTTTAGTAGGGTTTACGCATTCTCGACCGTTAAAATAGCATGCCCACTTTATCCCTGCCCAGAGCAGCAGGGCTACAGGGAGGCGTCCCCCCTTTCACGATCTTGCTGCCTTGCATAGCCACATGAGAGAGTCCCTCCTTTCACCAAGTAACATCTTATATCATGAGAAAATTGCCGAGTAACATCTTACATGGTTTGTGTGATACAATCATTTGATGTAGGATTGGAATGTTTCGATAATTATAATTTCAATATCTTGAAAATTGCTTTGATGCTAATCGTGTGTGAAAACAGCTATTATCATTATAGAAGAATGTTTCAATGATTGAAATAAAGAGTTTAGATTCTTGTAACCATCTTTGGATATAAGCATAGTGTGTTCACACATTAGTGTATAAGTCCAAAACCGGGAACCTAAAGTATGCATACTTGCGTGTATACAAAAAGGTTGTGGGAGACTGGGTAAGTATGCGTACATGTACGCATACTAGCGAAAGTTCACGTCCGTGAATTTCTGCTGAGTTTGAAAACCAAAACCAAACTCATCCGGTTACCTAAAGTACGCGTACTAACGGAAAGTTCATGTCCGTGAATTTCTGCTGAGTTTGAAAACTAAAACAAACTCAAATCCGGCTACTTAAGTACGCATATTTAAGTGTGTTACTTTTCTAAAATCGGTTGTACATGAACCTAAACATTAATCAATAAGGAATGCAATCTTTGCAAACCGTGGCTATAATGTTCATGTTTTGATTCGAGTGAATCAAACCAATTTTGTTTCAATTGTGTTCTTGTATAATCCATGAGAATATAGCAATTGAACAACTCTTTAACTAGTTTCATTTGAGTCATTTGAACTAGTTATGGTTAAGATGAATAAGGTTGATATGAGAGTAATCATATGGCTAACCTCTGTTAAATATTTGTGAACCAACATGGTGTACACGTTTAGGTACGGTTACATAAACCTAAATGAGGGTACAATTAATTTGTGTGTAACAAGCTAAGTTCGATCTAACGGTTGAAAGATATTAGATTGGTTGAATCAGGTTTTTCATCTAACGGTGAATATTGAATGCTTTGTTACCAAGGTAACTTAGATTGAAAACCCTGATTTGAAAACTATATGAAGGAGAACTCTAGCAACTGGGAAACCTAATCCCCACACCTCCTGTGTGTTACTAGTTACATAACTAGAGTCGATTCTCTTTTAACCTTAGGTTTGTTCTCGAGACCCTGTAGGTTAACGACTTGAAGACTTCATTGGGATTGTGAAGCCAGACCCAACTATTATCTTGTAGTTGCGTGATCTGATCTTGATGTTTCTATCGTGTTGAGTACAATTGGAATAATTGACTCGAGATTTTATATCTCCGATAGGAAAGATAGAAAAGTAATCACAAACAACTTCGTCTCATCGTTTGTGATTCCACAATATCTTCTTTCGCTAGTCGATTAAGATTATTGTGAGGTGATTGATAATTCTAGGCTGTTCTTCGGGAATATAAGTCCGGGTTATCAATTGGTTCCTGTTCACCTTGATTTATCGAAAGACTGAACAAAAACTCTTGGGTATTTATGTGGGAGATAAATTTATTCAATCCTATAGACTTTTCTGTGTGAGACAGATTTTTCTATCAAGTCTTCGACTTTGGGTCGTAGCAACTCTTGGTTGTGGGTGAGATCAACTAAGGGAATCAAGTGTGTAGTATCCTGCTGGGATCAGAGACGTAAGGAGTGCAACTGTACCTTGAATAAGTGTGAGATTGATTAGGGTTCAACTACAGTCCAGTCCGAAGTTAATTGGTAGTAGGCTAGAGTCTGTAGCGGCTTAATACAATGTGGTGTTCAATCTGGACTAGGTCCCGGGGTTTTTCTGCATTTGTGGTTTCCTCGTTAACAAAATTCGGGTGTCTGTGTTATTTCTTTTCCACATTATATTTTGTTATATAATTGAAATATCACAGGTTGTGCGTTAAGATCAATCAATTAGAATATCCAACCTTTGGTTGTTGATTTACATTGATTGACACTTGAACATTGGTCTTTGGTACCGTTCAAGTTATTTCAAATAATAATCAGGCTCGCGGATTTCTATCTGTTTGATTTGTTGATTACATTGTGAAACATAGATATTAAAAATCTTTGACATACTTTACTCTAGA
Source organism: Papaver armeniacum (assembly GCA_023531295.1). NCBI lineage: Eukaryota > Viridiplantae > Streptophyta > Magnoliopsida > Ranunculales > Papaveraceae > Papaver > Papaver armeniacum. The sequence goes on along the minus strand of JAJJWW010016014.1, from coordinate 328,891 downwards.
TTGAGTCTGACTATCTAGTTGATTCTCTAGAAAGTGTATTGAAGCAAGTCCTCTCAGATTGCCAAACGAATTGTTGGGTGTGGTTGTTAGACCCCCGCATTTTCAATGCCATTAATTAAAACACTAATTAGACCAAACGGGATGAACAAGGCAATCACTGTAAAGAGATGATGAGATTAGGGGGTTTGAGGAAAGGGGTATCAGAGAAAGAAGAAAGAGAATGGGGGTTTGGTAAAAAAGGACACTAGCTCTTCAATATCTGATCTCATGGAAGAAGAAGAAGAGTAGGGCAAGAAACTGGAAAGGTTTCTTCACAGTTTGAAGTGAGAGATATCGTCAATTCAAGAAAGGGTTCTGAATATCTTATCTGTAGTTTCAATTAGGGATTTGAAGACTCGATTTTCTCAGTTTGTAGAGGGGGATTTCGTCGATTGAAAAAAGGTTTTTTGTAAATTTTATCTGAAGTTTCAATTAGGAATTTGAAGAATCGATTTTCCATAAGAAGAAATCGATTTTGGTAGTTTGAAAAAATGGGGGTTCTGAAAACATTGAGGGTACCAAAATTATGACATCCCAAATACTAAACCTGCTTAGCCAATAGGATTACAACCTAATTGAAATATCATATCTAGATAATCAATTATAAGAATCATAATTACATAAACTAATCCCAAAACAAACCCATACACTTTGTTATTATATGAATGAGAATCTGTCAATGTAATATGATTATAATAATGTGTTGTTTTACAGATAACAAAGAATACTTATATAAAGGGTACACATCGATCGTAATTTGCTAAAGCTTTAAACTACCGAAACGAATATCTGATAACTGAAAAATAGTGAAGTAGGAACAAGTGAGCACATCATCCCAAAAGGGGTGCCCAAAGGAAACATATAAATCTCAAGTAATCACTAACATGCTTTACAATTCTAAAAGATAATAGTAACTGAAAGAAGACAATGAAGAATGAAAACATTCATCGATTATGCATATGAAGCAAGTGTTACCCCAACCTCGCCTAACTCATTGGAGAAGACGACGCTAGAACAACTCCAATCAATAATAATAACATCATCCAAATGAAGTGTTGAACCAAATCATGATTCAGAATATTACCATCAAGACCAGAAAGTTAGTCAAACAAGCATAATATGCACACGAGTGATTTCCCTCAAATAAGATAGTAAATATAATATCAAAATGGATGAGTTACCGCCCTACTAAGATAATATTTCTTACGGATGAGTTACCGCCCTACTATATTAGTAAACAAGAAAATAAATAAATATCGAAATAGATGAATTACCGCCTGTTGATAGTGGATTTTTGACAAAGGCTAAAATTGTAAAATCATAACCTTATATATTCCTGATCCAGTAATCAGACGAGTATTGAAACTCATGTCTCTCGTTTAAGCATGAAAGCTCATGCCACGATGATATCTCACTGAGTGTATTGCCTCTCAGATCATCATAGGAACCTCTGACTGAGTGTATTGCCTCTCAGAGCAGACATGAATATGCAGTCTCTCAATTGAGACCGCGGCATATTTCATCAATATTGAACAATTTCAGTAATCACTTTTATATAGAATCGAAAATGATTGGACGACTCCTAGACAGCTTGCCTGCTAGTATAGAGCGATAACGTCTTCAGGACGTAACAATGTTTTCCCTGACTATATAAAAGACATATGTATAGAATCTTAATGATTGGACGGCTCCTAAACAGCTTGCCTGCTATTATAGAGCGATAACGTCCTCAGGATGTAACAGTGTTTTCCCTAACTATACAAAATAAATATGACGCTTCAATTAGCTCATATCGCTCAATTCTCGAATAATCATAATGCTCCTAGACAACTTTCCTTCTAGTATATAGCCATCAATTAATCAATTAGTTATTTCTAGTCGCGAGATTCATCAATTGAATTTCTAGAAAGAATTTTATGTTAATCATAATATTTCGTTACTTCAATTCATGGCTTTTCCCATTAGAATTCCATGGGTTAGTAATAAAAATTCAACGTACGGGCATCTGGGCCACTACCGAGTAAGCCCCGAGAAAATGGTGCGAGTGTACTTAATAATAATGCACAAACGAGCACCCAAATGCACGAACGAGCATTCAAAAATATGGACGAACGAGGAAACCTATGCAAAATAGGGAATAATAATAATAATAATAATAATAATAAGGGCGAAGAGAGAGAAAGTCCGGGCGATCTCTAGGCGACAGAAAGTCTGTGATCGTTTTCCGGCAATATCTTCAGAACTCTTCAGCAGTTTTGTTCATCATCTTGTTCTTTCAATTCCCCTTGTTGCTTTCTTTCGAATGATGCCACTTTCACCTGCTATTGCATTCAACCCTAAGATAGTTCTGTCAGTTACGGGCAGTTACCACCATGCCTAGAACTCGCTCAAGTTCTTCATCCCTTTCCTCCCGGCCTTCACCAATCCTCCGCAAAGATCCACCGAGTCTCCCTACATCGACTGTTGCGGGACCGTATTCTACCGATGATGATCGAATTCATTGTCCCTTTCGACACTATGACAATTGCGGTAATGGGGTGAATGGCGAGGATACGTCCGTAGTTCCTTTCAAAGGCATCTTAGCGATGACACTTCCCTAATGAAGAGGATAAACAAAGTGCAGAGAAAGGTTGAGTAGGGATAGGAATTTGTATGTTGCTTGGGAGGCAGTTTTACAACAACTACGATGCTGGCTCTGCAGTCATTGTATGATCCTGCACGCTTGGAAAAAATCTTGCAAACACAACAATATTACCATTCCAGGGCCATACAACTACAGGTATGTTGATTATCTTATTTCGACATAACAACGCCCGTAGAATCGCAAAGTGAAACTCCAACCTTCTCGACGAGTCCATGCCAACATTTATCTCTTTGGAGATGCTTAATGATGTTTTCCAGAGACGGTTCAACACTATCGCATGTATACCAACACCATGCAAAGTTGAATTTTTCTAGAGCACCAAGTCCTGCCTGGATTTGGTTATTCTTAATCCTAGGGAAATATCATCATGGATTAAACTACTATTCCTCCCCATCTGCACCCTCACCCTTTACAGCCCCAAGAATTCTTCCGAGGAGCGTGTCGGCACCAGAAAAAAGCTGCAAATAGCTTCTATTAATAAGGCATTACTCCAATGGAAGGAAACTAATGGCTGCATCACTCTAATCAACACGCTGTTAGAATCTCCCAGGCGCTCTCAGTTAGTCAGGCCACAAAGCAACAAGACACAGGGTGCTGCCAACCTGGAAGCTTGTCGAAAGAAACTCTCTTACGGACATTACACAGCAGCCATTAGAGTCCTTTCCTCTAATGGTATTGCTCCCTGCAATGAAAGCACGCTCTCGGAGTTAAAGCAAAAACACCCTGATGCCTCCCCACCAACAATCCCCGTGGAAGCCATTACTTGTGATGCGATTACAGTGGATGCAAGGTCCGTTCTTAAAGCAATAAAAAGTTTTCCAAAGGGTACATCCTGTGGAAGGGATGGATTACGAGCTCAACACCTTCTCGACGCGATGAGTGGTGCGGCAAGTGTTGTGGCAGATGAGTTATTAACATCGCTCACTAAAATAGTCAATCTCTGGCTTGCTGGTCTTTGTCCACCTGCACTTGGCGAATTCATCGCCAGCGCCCCACTCACTCCGTTACAGAAACCTGGTGGAGGCATTCGACCCATCGCAGTGGGAACCATTTGGAGGAGGCTGGTTTCGAAGTTGGCTGCTACCAAAGTGGGAACGGAAATGTCTTCATATCTTGGCGACTACCAATTTGGCGTCGGCGTGCCATGCGGAGGTGAAAGCATCCTCCATGTCACAACAGACTCATGGAATTGAAGGGCACTATGAATAACACTTCCATGCTTCTCATCGATTTTGCAAATGCTTTTAATATGGTGGACAGGTCTGCATTAATTCGAGAAGTCAGATTACATTGCCCGGCTATAGCTCATTGGGTAGAGTTTTGCTATGCAAAACCGGCCGAACTATATTACAATGATGTTCTTCTATGCTCGCACAGGGAGTGCAACAAGGGGATCCCCTTGGACCACTTCTATTTGCACTTACACTTCACCCCATCGTGAAAATTATCGCCTCCCAATGCCGCCTGGATCTGCAAGCTTGGTACTTGGACGACAGTACGATCATCGGGGATACCTTGGAAGTTTCCAAAGCGCTACATATCATTCAATCCGAGGGGGTTCACAGAGGTCTTCATCTCAACGTCAGTAAAACTGAAGTTTTCTGGCCCGTCGCCGACCCGAGAAGTTTTGACCCACTTGTCTTCCCGGCAACTATTGGTCGACCTGCATCTGGTGTCAAGTTGTTAGGCGGTCCTGTGAGCTTGGACTTGGAGTTTTGTAAGAATATGGTCATGCAGCGAGTGGACAAGACTATTAATCTTATGAGTACAGTCAAGAAACTTAAAGATCCTCAAAGTGAACTGTTGTTATTGAGGAATTGTTCAGGGGTTTCTAGATTGTACTTCACCATGCGTACTACGTGCCCCTCAGCCTTGGAACAAGCTAAGTCTCGCTTCGACGAACACTTATATCAATATTTGAGGCTCTTGATCACAGCCGATGGAGCAGGCTTCGGTCCCTTACAATACCGTTTAGCCACCCTTCCCATCAAAGACGGCGGACTGGGAATTTACACGATGACGGACACGAGTAATTATTGTTATCTGGCTTCACAATTTCAGACACAAAACTGTCCCAGCGTACCATCCTTCGCAGTGTCGCCCGCACTGACCCAAGTCCTTCCTACCAAAGCAAGCAATAGAGTTATACACTCGAGGTTTGTGGTATTCCACCATCTTCACTAAGCCTTGACGCAGCGGCCACCCCTCCCATGCATTCTATGCATTCTTTGGCGCTGACGTACTTTGAAACAGTGAAGAAGAAGATACCCTCCACTTTTCAGTTGTCTGCACGTGACAACATCTTGTGGCAGTGCAATCGCATGCAACACGCTCAAGATTATTTGCTCGCCATTCCTATCAGCGGGCTAAACCAAACCCTCGGCCCAAGACAGTTTCGCAGTGTACTATGCTATCGACTAGGCATTCCCCTCTTTGGCAATGATAGTCATTGCTCCAGTTGTAACAGGGTGATGGACATTTACGGCGACCATGCGCTTCACTGTGCTAGCGAAGTTGGCCTCAAATTTAAACATGACCTGGTGAGGGATGTCTTTATTGATATATGTTTCAGGGCTGGTGTCACAGTTAGAAAGGAAGCATCACTCGATTTTTCCTCCGAGAGGAACAACACCTTATTGCCGCCGATCTACTAGTGTACAATTGGGATAATGGAAAAGACACATGTTTAGACGTCACGGTGTTTCTCCTTTTACAGTGCGACATCCGATACTTCTCACCGGCCAAGCTATTGCCAAGGCAGTCCTTCGCAAGAGGAACAAATACTGCGCAAGATGCGAGTCTCATGGATACAGATTTAGGTGTTTTGGCATTCACTACTTTAGGTGAACTAGGCGAAGACACGGTAGCTTTCTTGAAGAGGTTGAAAAAGCCGCCTCGCCAACAACGAGGTTAATTGTGGCACATGCGGCTTTTTATTTCATAGAATAGGTGTGGCAATTCAAAAGGGCGTTGGTGCCCAGTTGGTGGCTAGACTACCAACAAATTCTGTATAATTAACTCTTTGTTTATTTTCAATAAAGGCCCTCAGAGGTGACTTTCATAAAAAAAATAAAAAATAAATAATAATAATAATAATAATAAAGAGGCGCCTAAGGGGACCGGGCCCACCGGCCGGCCTGTCTCACGCCTCTCCCTTTTGTTTTCTCTTATTTTATTATTTTTCCTAATCTCATGAAAACTCCTTCATTCGAGCAAACTCCCTCGTTCGAGCCAAACTCCTAATTTTTCCATATTTCCTCACACGATGAAAAATAATATAAAATAAGAAAAAGTGTCACGGGACCGGGCCTACTAGCCGTCCGGCCATGCCCTAGCCGTGGACGGTACCACACTTCTATAATCCCTTATTTTATTATTATTCCTTCTCTCATCTCAGGAAACTCCTTCGTTCGAGCAAAACCTAATTTTTCAACATTCCACCAATATTGCTCAAACTAGCAAAAAGCCAGAAAGTCAAATGGTCACATGACCGACTAGGCTTCTCACATAAATATTGAAATATTATAATTTTAATATATTATTAAAATATCGACCGCACGAGCAATGTCCTACTTGCTCATTCGAGCAAAATTGAGAGTTTTCAGTCAAGATCAAACTCTTCTGAAAGTTCAAGATATTGCTCGAACGCGCGTCAGAAAATATCAAAATTATCAGAATTGAGACACGAGCAACATGGTGACACGGACATGCCACTTTGATCAACAAAAGTTGGCCTTTGGCTTGCAAGGAGTCGGTCCCACATATTTTCATAATTTGAACTAATTTATTCATATTGGGTTCAAACTCTTTCCAAATAATTTGGAATTTCATCAAACGACCGTCAGTCGATCCCACGACCACTAAGGGCCGGTTCATGCCCTCTTGGTCGGTCACTCATCTCTCCATAATTAGATTTTATTGCTTGATGCTCAGACGAGCACTATTTCAATAAATGATGAAACTAACATTTAATCATCCTTTCACCAACTGGTCTTCAAAGGACTTTGGTGCATGCTCATTCGAGCACCTGGGCGCTACATGGTCGGGTCATTATCCCATGTATTCGGTCCCTCTCTCATTCAGTGATTGATTTTCATTAAACCATCAATTGATCAGCAATCGATCAAAATTAGGGTTTCGGACCAAATGCTCTGCAAAGCGTAATTTTGAACAGGTTCAAACACCAATATTTTATGTTGATCCAGTAATCGACATTCTAATTAATTATATTTGGTCCAACTACCAATATTTTAAATTAATATTTTATTTGGTCGCGCTACCAATAATTCATGAAGCAAGCAATATTTTCTCAATCGAGCAATATTTTGCTCATGCTATGAATATTGGTTCAATTATCAATATTTAATTATTCACACGAGCAATATTTGCTCAAATTGGCCATATTGATTCAACTATTAATATTCGACAATTCATCGAACGAGCAATATTTACTCAAATTAGCAATATTGATTCAACTATCAATATTTAATAATTCTTCAAACGAGTAATATTTAATCATATGAGCAATATTGATTCAACTATCAATATTCAGCAATTCGTCAAATGAGCAATATTTGCTCAGATTATCAATATTCATCATGTTGATTCAACTATCAACATTCAGTTGAGAACTATACATCTGTCCCAGCAGACATGTTCAATCTATGAGTCATAGAGCATTCGTCCATCATGCTCGACACAACAATACTAAGACTCATCGTCTAGTCAAGTCAACGATTGACTGAATACACGCCTGCCTTGCAGACTCCACAATTATGAGACATCAATCATGTCACTTGGGGGGATATTAACTAGGGTTTTGGTTTGGCGGCCTACGGCACGTGTGTTTATCCACGATGAGAATGTGATTAAGTCGTGCAAGCGGTTAGAGGAGTTAGCAAAGTAGTGGGTGAACAATCAACCAAGTCTCTGCACGATGAGTAACTAGTTTTAAAACGATTTCCTACTCCCCCACTCTTTCACTCCAGCAACCGTCACACTTACTAGGATCAATGTGTCTACTATTCTTGCAATATAAATAAGTCTTTGGATCGATGATTGAAAAAACAAGAACGCTCGTCTGAACAAAGAGTTCTCATCACACAAGAATTCTCATCGTTTGAGAAATCACTCTCAACAGAGAAAGTTCAATCAATTAGAACTTATCTTATTTCTTCACGCAGAATACACAACGCATCCACAATCCTTGATCATCATTGATCTCATACACTTCTTAGCTTCCCTCCTACAGATCAACCCATCCTCTCTTGTGACCGAAATGACTCTGGAACAACCATTGTCTTGGTTTAGGCCGGAGTCCTACAGATTGATCTCTCGAACTCAAAGCACTCCCTGCAGTGCATCTATTTGCAAATGGTTAAAGTAATTTTCTCGGCCGAGTAGTCTTCTCCACACGGTCGTATCTTCACTTTCCTATAAAATCATCAAATCGTTTTCTCCCATCAATAGATTGGCGACCACTGTGGTAGATTAATCTCTCGGTTGTAATCTCAATTCGTCAAAATGGTTGATCTTAGGTCAGGTTCAGTTACAAATCCTAACCCGAACGGTGCTAGCACTAGCAACAACAATGGTGGTGTTCCAGTCACTCCAGATCCCAACAGTGCCGCTACTGATACCACCTTCCTCAAACCAACATCGGAAGTAATCCTCTCTTCGACCGGTCTCCCAAAGATATCAGGGAAAATCCGCCTACCATAGCTGATCTTATGAAGGTTTACGAAGTTCTCGCTAAATATCAGACTGACATGGCTGCAACACTCCAAACTCTCACAGAAAAAATGTCAGAGAAAACTCAGGACGGGTCGGAGAAAGGAAAAGGCAAAGAGACATCCCCGGCTGCTGATCCTGAGATCTCTCTGATTCATGTATGATGGTTCCTTTCAATGATGTTGTAGTAAGAAAGGTTGTCGTTCACTCGGACTTTGTTGAAATTGATTTTAGGCTTAAATAAATAAATAAAAATAAGAAAATATATACACAAAATAGTAGCAAGATGGATAGAAACTGGGACTCGGGATTTCACTGCCTTTCATATACATGGCTTTTAGAAATTAATCCTTGACATTTATAGATCCAAACACAAGAAACATTAACTTTATTCTTTGCCAAAGTAGATTTCATAAAACATCAATTGTAAATTACAAGCACAGTGTATCAAAAGCACCTAAGACTAAGCATACACTATCAAACAAGATAACAATTGATTAATAGAAATCATAAATCATTTAAAATCGGTGCAAAAAGTAAATAAGGAATTAATTAAATTACCCAAGGATGAAATACAGCTTCCTCCGTCGCCCCAGTGATGGGTTTAGCTCCTCATCATGGAAATACGCTCAAAATATAATTTCATTGCTCAAAGTGTTTACAAATGATGAAAATGAGAGAAAATTATTAAAGCAGTGATTTTCTTTTCTCTCCAAAACTCCCCCCCAAATGTGATCTCTAGCTCTCTATTTATACACACAAATACACATTACTCAAATATATTCTTCCATAACTCCAAAATCTTCTTCTTTTTAATTAAAAATATCTTCATGAATTTTTCTTTCTCTATATTTCTTTACTAAACCCATATCTTCTTTAATTCGCAGAATAAAATCCAAGATAAAATCTTCTAAGGATATCTTTCTTGTTTAATACAAGATAACTTCCTTTTTCTTCACAACTTCCTGTTTATAATGCAAGAAGATATTCTTATGTTAAAGATAATAAATCCTTTACTGTTGAAACCAAATTTCCCGCCATTTTCTATTTGTACGTGAGGAAGAAAGGTAGACCCTATCCAGAGTAGGGGTGCGAATAACCATGGGGGTACGTCCAAAATGTGGGTGCCTTTAGTACGTTTCTCCTGGGTTCCAAACAACACTTTTTGAGCAACTTTTTCCACACAACTGTATTTCTCCAAAAACACCTACACAAACATAAAAAAACCAAAATAAGTACAAAATCAAGCACTAATAATAGAGACATTGAGGACAATTCAGACACAAAAATGTGTCTATCAAATACCCCCAAACTTATTATTTGCTAGTCCTCGAGCAAATCTAATATAGAAAATAAAATTCTAACTCACTAGGTGGCCCCAGTGACCGAGTTAATCTCGGGAGGGTTTACCAGAGGTGTACCCACAAAACCTTTACTCCAAACCCTAGCTATCTACGCGGAATCTTGGAAGGCACTAAAGAATCTCCTTGGTTGGCATACAATCATTGACTACAGGAGGAAGTACCCTGATGCGAAATTCCAATTGTTGTACACGAGTTTGCACTCAAGCATACTAAAATTCATATAAAGTGACAGAGCTCTACTTAGATAGTTTCTAGACATCATAAACCAGAGTCAACCAATCACATAGATAAATTAAGAAGATGGATGTAGAAAAAACGTAGATGATGTTGACTAAGGTGAACCTATCCTAATGGACTGAGATACTGGTCTGGACTAATATCAACACACTGGCATATACAAGGGAACCAGTGGTCGATAATCCTAACTCTAGGTCAATTTATCTGGCATATACAAGGGTACCAGCGGTCGACTTTATTATATTTATTCCGGTTGGTCTGGTGGTCTGTTTCTTTTTTTTTTTTTTTTTTTTTTTGTAACTCAGTCACTCTATTTCATCCTAGCAAAGGTAAAAAGAAAAAAAAGAAGTGATCAGGATTCTTTCGATGTTTCCATCACGAGATATGGCGAAACTACCATGTTTTTTTTTCCTAACACCTGAGCTCTGTGCTTTTATGAATAGACTCTTTAGATGTTTCCATCTAATCAGATTGGTTCCTCAACTCCTACAACCAAGATGCTTCCATCCACTTAGATTGGTTAGTGCCATCCTTAATAAACATAAATTTCTAGGCTATGGAGTTTATTTATTCTAACAAAAAGGTAACAAAAAGTTTCTACCCCACCCCCAAACTTAAATCTAACATTGTCCTCAATGTTCTAAAGATGAAATTAAAAGCATGAACAAGGAGAAACTGTTACCACTTGAAGAAAAGAGTAAGGAAAGATATTATCGTGTTGCAAGAATATTGGGTTACCTCCCAAGAAGTGCTAAGTTTAAAGTCTTCAGCCAGACAATGGAAGAGATTAGTCACCTCGAAGAATCATATAGTAGCAGCCGGAATAACTGCGGGTCATCTGGATCAAAAAGTGCTAACCACAAGAAGAGGAAACTACAACAGACCAAGAAGATATCCAACATACCCTTATCTATTTTTTTGTTTAAGACAACTACATATAGTTGTGGTTCGGGTTCAGGCTCTATAAAAGGATCTAGATAAAAAGTTTTCATCGGCTGGATTTCCTCAAAGGCGGTGTCCTGAAGATCGGGTTCTAGAGTCTGGAAATACTCAATTAAGAACTTAGAAGCACATAACAATAACCTGAATAACTGGGGATCCTCTAAGTCAATCAGACTTGACTCACACAGTTGACCACAGTAGTGGTCATTTTTAAGCAAATGTGTCGACCCTAATCTCCTAAAGTAATTAGGTTTAGTCTCAAAACTTAATAATTGACACATCTGAAACTTATACGTTCCCACAATTGGAAGGAAGGTTTTTGGTGGGAAAACAAAGTCCATCGTGGTATCATAGGCTGGGTTAACCACATCAACCAGAGGATGGGTTCTTAACAACTGAACTTCTTTATGGACACAACTAGGTTCAGGAAAAAGTGTATGAAGATAATCTTTTAAAATGGTTGAGGCACATATGTCAAGTCCCAAGTGAGGGACCTTTCTAAGAGTTAAAGCACATGGAGAATGATAATCACCCCCAAACTTAGAGTTTTCAGTTTCTCTAGATAGACTAGCTACAATTTCCCTAATTTCTAGATCATCAGAATCCTGAAAATGGTCAATTTCTTCGTGTAAATTATACTCAGGTGATGCATCCTCACTCATATTTAAAAGCTCTACGAGTTCATCTTCTTCCTCTAAGACTAATGTTTCTAAATCGATGGACTCTAAAACAGTATTCTCATAGTAAACTCGTTCCTCTAAACCATTATCAGCTTCGTAAAAAGGAAATTCTACATCGTCTAAAACAGTATCTCTAGTCAAATCCTCGTCCTTTTGAATAGGTGGATAATTGTTAAAATTATTAGGATCTGAACCAGAAATAATATTATTTTCTTGAAGGTCAATATTTGAAGTAGCAAATTCCTGATTACTATGCCTACATATTTCAGATTCTTCATCGACACTACCATCATCATCATAGTAATATGAAGATGGTCGAACCTTATCTAAAGTATTGCTTTCAATTCTAACCTCGTCATCTTGATTATGTAAATAGAAATTTTCCTCATTTTCAAGGGTGATTTTTGAAGCAATGTATTGGCAATTCAAAGTAATTCGAGCAATTCTTTCTTCCGTCTCTAACTCTAACCTACATGTTGACTCAGCAAACTCACGTGTTGACTCTGTTAACTTACACGTTGACTTAAGTATCTTACGCGCCTTATCTAGAGAAGAGGAATTATAGGAATTTTGCTCGTATGACCGGTGGGCATGTGGATAGTAATTGGGCTCACCATGGTATGACCCATATCCTTCAAAAAATTGGCGTTCCCAACCACTATTCACACTATGGTCATAAAAATAGTAATGTCCATATTGTTCAGTTGGATAATCATTGTATTGGCTGTTATAATACCAGTTTGACATCCTAACTGCAAGGGAATTCTACACAAGCACAAACAAGGCTGACTCGACCACAACAAACCTACTGATTTCTAGCAAACAAAAAGCATGATGGCTCCACTTAGATTGTTTCTAGACCAGCTTCTAATCTTTCGAAAAGGAACTCGTTACAATCTGAGCAAACCTCTCTGGAATCAATCCGAGTTGAAGTAAGTTGAATAGAGACGAGGGAAGCTGCGTGGAGATTTGATACCCAAGGCCTCACCGCATTACAAGGCGGCGCAGTCACACATTCAACTCACAGAAACCATCATGAACTTCGAAGTATGCTTAAAAGAGTAACCAATATTTTTCGAACGACTTTCCTATTAAGCTCGTTACCCTATCGGTCTCGTTCTATTCCAAAGTTTAAAGCTTAGGTTCGCGTTAAGTATCGTTTTCCTAAGGCGGGCAAGAAGAGAACGGTGATGAAATCCGAACCCTTATCTTGTATGGCCAGGCCTTGCCCTTTACTAGGAAATTAAAGCAGCCGTATTCAGTTCCTCGACATATATGCAAACGAAGGAATACAGTAACCCGCTGACAGGGGATTCGCGAGTGTTTTGACAAACTTACCTCCCGTTCCAGATGGGGGATGAACCGTTGTAGTCGACTCGGGCCACGACTCCAATGTCGTGTACGAACCCGAGGGGCCGAGACGATATCGTAATCGCCTCCTTCTCTGCACACAGTTTATATTTAAACTACCCTTCCGTAGGGTTTAAAAATAATGTCCCAAAGTTTAAAGTCCAAAGTCCAAAAATAAAGTGCAAATGAAAAGGAAAGTCTAAAAAAAAAAAAACTGTCTTTCTTTTTTTTTCCTCTCTTTTTTTTTTTACAAAAAAAAAAAAAAAAATATTCTTTCGCTCCTTTCGCTTTGCCTTTTACTCCAAGTCTTTAAGTATTCACCAAAAGCTTTGGCAAAATTTTCTTTCGCTCCAAATTCCAAATTTTGTAAGGAAAAGACAAAAACCCAAAAACGTAAAGAAGAACAAAAACAAATAAAAACCTAAAAAAGAGAAAAAAAAAAAAAAAGAAAAAAAAAATCTAAAAACTCTAGCCTAAAGACAAGTCCCCGGCAGCGGTGCCAAAAATTGATGGTTCCTTTCAATGATGTTGTAGTAATAAAGGTTGTCGTTCACTCGGACTTTGTTGAAATTGATTTTAGGCTTAAATAAATAAATAAAAATAAGAAAATATATACACAAAATAGTAGCAAGATGGATAGGTACTGGGACTCGGGATTTCACTTCCTTTCATATACATGGGTTTTAGAAATTAATTATAGCTCCAAACACAATAAACATTAACTCTATTCTTTGCCAAAGTAGATTTCATAAAACATCAATTGTAAATTACAAGCATAGTGTATCAAAAGCACTTAAGACTAAGCATACACTATCAAACAAGATAACAATTGATTAATAGAAATCATAAATCATTTAAAATCGGTGCAAAAAGTAGATAAGGAATTAATTAAATTACTCAAGGATGAAATACAGCTTCCTCCGTCGCCCAGTGATGGGTTTAGCTCCTCATCATGGAAATACGCTCAAAATATAACTTCATTGCTCAAAGTGTTTACAAATGATGAAAATGAGAGAAAATTATTAAAGTAGTGATTTTCTTCTCTCTCCAAAACTCCACCCCCAAAATGTGCTCTCTAGCTCTCTATTTATACACACAAATACACATTACTCAAATATATTCTTCCATAACTCCAAAATCTTCTTCTTTTTAATTAAAAATATCTTCATGAATTTTTCTTTCTCTTTATTCTCTATATTTCTTTACTAAACCCATATCTTCTTTAATTCGCAGAATAAAATCCAAGATAAAATCTTCTAAGGATATCTTTCTTGTTTAATACAAGATAACTTCCTTTTTCTTCACAACTTCCTGTTTATAAGGCAAGAAGATATTCTTATGTTAAAGATAATAAATCCTTTACTGTTGAAACCAAATTTCCCGCCATTTTCTATTTGTGCGTGAAGAAGAAAGGTAGCCCCTATCCAGAGTAGGGGTGCGAATAGCCATGGGGGTACGTCCAAAATTTGGGTGCCTTTAGTACTTTCTCATGGGTTCCAAATAGCACTTTTTGAGCAACTTTTTCCACACAACTGTATTTCTCCAAAAACACCTACACAAACATAAAAAAACCAAAATAAGTACAAAATCAAGCACTAACAATAGAGACATTGAGGACAATTCAGACACAAAAATGTGTCTATCAATGTGGTGGATGATGATGAAGTCCGCAAAGGCGCAGATAACCCACCAGTAAAATAACCATCCAGTTTCATCACTCATGAAGATTTGGAACGCCTCTTGGAGAACCATGGAAAAGATAAGACATCCTTTGTCCATCGTCACCAACCTTCATAACCTGCTGCTACGCAAAGGATTCCTTTTCCAAAGTCTACACTTCTCCAACGTACACATTTTATAATGGAACACGCAATGCTCGAGAACACGTTTCTCGATTTCTGAAGTCATTGGGCGAGCATGAACACAATCATGTCGTTCATCTGAAGGAATTTTCAAAGTATCTGACAGGCAGAGCATACAACTAGTATAATAACATCGCATAATGAAGCATTGCTAGTTGGGGAGAGATGATCAATGCATTCTACATAAAGTACTTCTTTGTCTCAGATCAAGTCACTCTCTCCGATCTGGGAAGGATGTTTCAAAGGAGCAATGAACATCCAAATGATTATGTGAAAAGGTTTAGAGTCCAGGCATGATCCAAATGTCACAGAACAACAACTTGTAGAATTGTGCATATACGGAATGATCTCGGTCTACAGAGCTTTACTAGAAAATCTCCATTTCCAGACTTTCTCAAAACTTCATTGAAGCAGCTAAGCGATCAACAACTACCGTACCTGCTTTACTGGAAAGAGAAAAAGCTACAAAAGCTGAGGAACCACGAGAAACTCGAGGTAGCGGGTGTTTGATCAATAAGCAGTACAACCTCCAGCCTTCCACAAACGTTATTGAAGAAGGGACCAAACAGAAAGCCAAGCCATAACACAAGCATGCTTCTCCAACTCCTCCAAAAGCACAAAGGAAGGATGATCAAACCCGGAACGCACAGGCCCCGACTCAGCGCATGGTAGATGATCAAACAGAGCCTGAATTCCCTTTTCCCATTGAAGAGGTAATCGAACTGCTAGAGGTCTGGATCCAAGATGGTGCAATCAAATTACCATATGTCAGGAAAGAACCAACTGAAGAGGACATGAAGAATCCTCGTTATTGATGTTTTCATAGGTTCGTCAATCATCCCACAAGTGTTGATGGTAGATTTTCAACAAAGGTCAAAACCGTAAAATCATGATATTGCATGTTTCTGATACAGCTTCAGGCATGTGACGATTCATATTTTACGAATCCATGATGAACATGTCTTTCGAAAAGCCTCCACTAGCTGAGCGTTCGATCCCTGGCATTTCATTGTGCCCTCTATGTAGAATAATAGAATTGGGCGGTCCTCCTACATAATTGTTTGTTGAGAGGGCTTAACACCTTCAGGACGTCGGTGATACTCACTGTTCCCTGACTACATGAGAGCGACCCACTCTACATAGAAGAACGATTGGCGGTTCTCCGTAAGATTGAGAGCAACGGCGCCTTCAGGACAGTGACACTCACTGATCCTGACTATGTAGGGCGACGTGTATAGAATCGGGAGTTCTCGTAAGATTTGAGAACGCCTTCGGGATATTAGCCGTCTCCTGACTATGCACATAGATTAATTCTGCCGTGACAATCACCACTGAATTCCTAGAATGATATATTATTGCTCCTATTCCATGGTCGAATCCACGACCTGATCCCATGGAATGGCAATAACAATTGCTCCTATTCCATGGTCGAATACACGGCCTGATCCCATGGAATGGCAATAACAATTGTTCTGATTCTATGATCGAATCCACGACTTGATCTCATAGAATGGCAATAAGCAACCGTATTATCTCATAACTCCGATTTCATAAATCCTATGGAATGGTAATAGATAACTTTATTACTCCGATTTTATGGTCGAATCCACGATCCCGTGGAATGGTAATGCATGTTTTATTATTCTGAATTCATGGTCGAATCCACAGCTGATCCTATGAATTGATAATAAATAACTACTCATTCTTATTGTTCAATTTCATGAATTATTCTACACTGAATTTCATGGATTAGCAATAAATACTCAATAATCGGGCATCTGGATCATCACTGAGTAAGCCCCACAAAAATGGTGCAAGTGTACTCGACAATGATGCACGACTGAGCACCCGGATGCACGAACGAGCATCCAAAAATATGGACAGATGAGGAATCCTACGCAAAACAAGAGAAAACAACAAATATTAATAAAATAATAAGGAGCGCCCAGGGGCCGGGCCCACCGGCCGGCCATGCCCTAGCCATGGCCGGTCCGCATGCTTCTTCCATTATTTTGCCCTATTTTGATATTTTCATGAACTCATGAAAAACTCCTTGATTTTAGCAACATTCCTTGTTTTTGCAAAATTCATGAATTCCCCATAACTTCATGGATTCATGAAAAATAATATTATAAAATAGGGAAAGGAGTGCGGGACCGGGCAACATAGTCGGCCGGCCATGCCCAAGCAATGGCCGGTCCCACACCTCACAATCCCTAGCTTTTTATAATTATTCCCTAAACTCATGAAACTCCCCCGTTTCAACAAAAACTCATGGATTCTCCATAACATCATGGTTTCATGAAAAATAATAATATAAATTAGGAAAGTGTTGTGGGACAGGGTAACATAGCCGTCCGGCCATGCCCTAGCCGTGGCCGGTCCCTCACCTTGCAATCCTAAGTCTTTTATAATTATTATTTTCCTAAATTCATGAAACTCCTTGGTTTGAGCAAAAATCATGATTTCGTCATAACTTCTCAAATTTTGCTCAAATCACGAAAAACCAAAAGCCAACAGGGTCACATGACCGGCTAGCCTCTCACGGCAATTTTAAATGTTAAAATACTCCTATTTTAATATTTACAAAATATTGATCAATTGAGCATACATGCTCATTCCAACAAAAATCAAGAATTTCAGTAAAGATGAAACTCTTCTGAAAATTCACAATGTTGCTCGAACGCACATCATAAAATACTGAAACTCGCAGTCCGGAGACACGGACACCACGGCAACACGTGCATGCCTTAATGACCGACCAGGGTCATTCATAGGGCTTGCACAAAGCCGGTCCGACACGTTTTCACACTTTTGACCTAATTTGCGCAATCGCTCATATTGGGCCCAAACTCTCTCCAACCAACCTTGGGATTGCTCAAACGGACAACAGCAGGTTCCGTGACCACCAAGAGCTGGTACCATGCTCTCTTGGTCGGTCCCTCTTTCATACTTAGGTTTCATCACCTAATCTGAACCCAACAATATTTCAGTAAATGATGAAACCGGCATTTAATCATCATTCCTTCACCAACTCTCCAACTGAGAACCCTGGTGCATGCTCACTCGAGCAATTGGGAATCACGTGGACATCCATAGTCTCATGTGGTCGGTCCCTCCTTCGCTCATGACCTATTTTCAGCAATTCGTCGACTAATGAGCAATTCATCAAAAATTAGGGTTTTCGAACAAACGCTCAACAAATCATTATTCCGAGCAAGTTCAAACACTAAAATAAATTTATGTTGATCCACGGGGATTAAATATATTATATTCGGTAATCTACCAATATTTTAGTTGGGTCCCGTCACCCATAAATAATTCGTCGAATTGAGCAATACTTGCTCAGTTGCTCAAATATTGATCCAATATCAATATTCGCATCGATAATTTGTCGAATTGAGCAATACTTGCTCAGCTGCACGTCAGATTATCAACATCATTATTTTGTCAAATTGAGCAATACTTGCTCAATCGCTCGTCAAATTCTCGATATTCAGTAATTCGTCGAATTGAGCAATACTTGTTCAGTTGCTCGAATATTGATCCAACTATCAATATTCAGTAATTTATGAGTATTTCGTCGAATCGAGCAATACTTGCTCGAATAATCCACATATATTCAGTAACTCATCAATGTTCAACAACTCGTCGAATTTACAATATTTGCTCAGACAAGCAATATTAACATTCATGAATCGCTGAGCATTTGTCAAACATGCTCGATTCAACAAAACCTAGACTCATTGTCTAATCAGTCAACAACTGACAAACTAAATACACGTCTGTCATGAAGCCTCCACGATTCGTGAGACATCATTCACGTCAAATTGGGGGATAACAACTAGGGTTTTGGTCTGGCGGCCTACAGCACGTGGATTTCATCCACGACGATAAATGTGCGTAAGTTGTGTAAACGGTTGAAGGAGTTAGCAAAGTAGTGGGTGCACGATCCGTCAAGTCTCCACACGACATGGAACTGACTTTACCACGATCTTCCACTTGCCCACTCTTCCACTCATGAAATCGTCACACTTACAGGGATCAAGGTGTTCACAACTCTGACAATATAAATAAATCTCTGAATCCATGATTGAAAATAACGAATGATCACTAGCTATCGGCAATCATCCAGAATTTCTCGAGTAACTACTCTCAAGAATAATCTATCAGAACTTATTCGAACTCCACAGTTCATCAATTATTGCAGAAATCTTCAACACACCCATCCTTGATCATCACTGATCCCACACAATTCTCAGCTTCCCTCCTACAGATCAACCCATCTCCCTCTTTGCGACCGAATTGACTCTGGAACGACCATTGTCTTGGTTTAGGCCGGAGTCCTAGAGATTGATCTCTCGAATCTAAGCACCCCCTTTGCAGCGGTGCATCTGTGTGAGGTTCAGCAGTTTGCGCGGTTGAGGAGTCTCGACAACACGCTCGACTCTTCACTTTCCTAAAAATCCAGCAAACCGTTTTTCCCCATCCACAGATTAGCGACCACAGTGGGAGATTAATCTCTCGGTTGCAATCTCACATTTTCACAAAATGGTTGATCTTAGGTAAGGTTCAGTCGCAAATCATAACCCAAACAATAGCACCATCAACAATGGTGGAGCTCCAGAAACTACTCCTGTCGCCAACAACCGCACTGACAATACCATTCCTCCGCAAACCAACATTGGAGACAACCCTCTCTTCGGCAGGCATCCCGAAGAAATCAAAGAAAATCCGCCTACCATAGCCGATCTCATAAAGGTGCAGAAAACTCTTGCGAAAAACCAGACTGACATGGCTGCGACGCAGAAAAGAGCTGTGCAATTACCTCAAGACTCTCGCTGACAGAACTCAGGAGAATGGAAAAGACAAGGAAACATCTCCAACTACGGATCCCGAAGTTATTCCAGTCCCTGATGATGATGAAGCCCGCAAAGCTACAGAACATGAACCTACCGGTTTCATCACTCGTGAAGTGCCACACACCGTCCGTGCACCGTCATCAACCTCGATATCCTGCTGCTACGTAAAGATTCCTTTCCTGAAGAGTTACACTTCCCCAACTTTCACATTATACAACATAACAGGGAACGCTCGAGAACACGTCTCTCGATTCTTGGAAGCACTAGAAGAACATGAACACAATCATGTCGTCCGTTTGAAGGAGTTCTCAAAGTCTCAGACAGGCCGAGCATATACTTGGTACAATAACATTGCACCATGGAGCATCATTGGCTGGGGAGAAATGGTTAATGCCTTCTACCGGAAATACTTCTTCGTCTCAGAGTATATCACTCTCTCTGATTTAGGAAGAATGCCTCATAAGAACAATGAACATCCAAACGATTATGTGAAGAGGTTCAGAGTCCAAACTTTGGATTGTCATGACCCGAATGTCACTGAACAACAACTGGTGGACTTGTGCATCAACGGAATGATCCTGGTATACAGATCCTTGCTGGAAAATCTTCGGTTCCAGACTTTCTCAGAGCTTCATGAAGCGGCCAAACGATCAGCGACTACTGCGCCTGCCTTACTAGAAAGAGCAAAACCTAGACTGAGAACCTCGTGATACTCAGCATCTCTTCAACAGACAATACAACCTCCAACATTCATGAACTTTGTTGCTGAAGGAAGCAAAAGGAAAGCCGAGCCACCACAACACAAGCATGCTTCTCCAATCTCTCAGGTTCCTCCGGAAGCGCAATGAGAGGATGAACAATCCTAAAATGCACAAACCTCAACCCTGCATCAACAAATGGGGAAATGATTAGACAGACTCAAACTTCCCTCTTCTCACCAAAGAAGTGATCGAGTTACTGTAAGTCTAGATTCAAGATGGTGCAATCAAATTTCCATTCCCCAGAGGAGAAATGGAAAATCCGCTATATTGCCGCTTTCATAGGTATGTCAGTCATCCAACAAGTGATTGCAAAACTTTAAAATGCATATTCAAAGAAAAGGCCGATTCAGGAGAACTGGGGACTGAAGGAGTACACAAGAATCATCTCTCAATAAGAACCTTCACATTCCCCTGAACAACCAGTCAAAGAAGCAGTTCAGTCATTGATCGAGCACATCTGCGAATTACTTTATCTGTCAAGAGCTCAAAGGAAAGACATGTTCACAACACCAAATTACATTGTGTCATACGTCTGTCCATCCCTGAAATACTCCTTGAACCTTCATCCACAGACAAGGAGATGCACAACTGGGGACTGCTTACCACAGTCCATCTCAGAGGAAATTAATTTAGAAGAATGTTGATCGATGTTGACACCGCCATCAACAACATTCTACTGAAAACCTTCAGAGTCGCAGGCATCGCTCGACAAGAAGCTACTCATGCTCCTATCTCAATCAGAGACCATGGAGGAATGCTCAGAGATGCTTATGGCTATATCACTCTCAAGGTGAGAATAGGTTCAACCTGAACAGAGACCAAGTTTCACATAATCAGGAAGTTCCAAGATATGACACGATCCTCAGACGAGTGTGGATCCATGCTGAAGAGATAACTACAAACAAAGCGCCTTTGGTTGCACATCTCTCCAACGAAGAAAGTTCTGATCAAGAAGATTTGGCGGACGTTCCATCATCAGAGCACTTGGAGAATTTTAAACTTTGACGAGGCTGAAGCAAGAACCCGCAAAAGATGCATAGACATTCATCAAGAGGTTCCACACTCAGGCAAGTCTCATTCATTTCATGTTTGTGTCATTTATTTCCTCACATGCTATCCTAGCATGGGGACTCAATTCTGCTAGCAACTCCGCAAGACGTTATGAATGGTAGCTTCACCGAATTAGTATTTTACCAAGTAGTTGAATCTGACATTTCTCTAAATCGAGCATTGAGACATTCATTACTGAGATAATGTCCAAGCATGGCAAGGAACACTTTGGGCGTTTCTCCGTAGCCTTGCAGGAGTGTCCATGTGTGCCACAAAATCAGAAAGCTCTATGTCTGCACAAGTGTTGAATCCCACTACCGCAGGGAAAGGAATGCTGAATCAACAGAAGATAGTTGGGGCAAGACGATCAAACCTAAGACATGCTCAAGGTATATGACGGTTCAACGCTCAAGCATCTAAGAAGCCTTCAAATTGTACTCCCAATCAAAGAGTACACCTTCTATAATGGCGCCACTAGCTTCAACACAAATATCTCGAGGATGACACACTGATTCAAAGTTTAACCGAACTACAATAGTTAAAGTCTTCATTATTTCCATGACCAGATTTCTGAATCAGATGCAACCTCCTTCTTCCATGGATGGCACAAACTCATTCAACATACACTGGGGACTTGATCTTACTGGAGAAATCGGTTCTATTTCAATAAATGTTATCCGAATAAGAAGTTATTGCAACCTGATGTGATTCCATGAAACTTCATCAACGGGATCTCCACATTACAAACCCATGCACGACTAAAGAACTTCCTCTCTTCACCGATCGCATCCAGAATGAAGGTCGCTGCTGCTATCTGCCACAACCACGTCAACTCAATGACGAAGCCAGTTCACAGTAAAGTCATACTGATCAGGATAATTCGGGTTGTACTCCCAGTACACCTACATCTTAGCAACTCCGACCATAGTATCGCATCAACAAGGATATGTGGAGGAACTTCATTCATGGTCTCAGCATCAACAAGAATTTCTGGAGAGAATTCAATCGTGATCTCAAGATCGCAACAGTCTCAGACATGAAAATATGTTCACATGAAAGTCTTCCCAAAGCTTGCATGACTGGTGGGCACAAGCCAAAGACTTCTACAAGATGTTCTCATCACCTCTGCAAATGAGATACAACACGCTTTAGACCATGGGTTTACAAAAACGTACCAATGGGTGAGGAATGGGACAATGCTTCCTCAACAAAAGATGTTCGCCTATGTCTCTGCTACAACATACCAAAAGGGCACATCAATCGGACATACGAGCTGAAAGATATGGCCTTTACCATCAGGTCTACGAAATCTGAAAAGTTTGTACGGGATTACATATTACAAATGTGCACGCTTCGTTTGCTGACCTCTACAACTCCGAATTGAGTGATTCTTCTTTCATGTGATAACTCAGTCTCTTAGCTTCAAAAGTTGGGGTCAATCATCGAATTATGACGTCGTATGAGGTTCCTACAGCTTCCAGAGCGTACAACATGCAAGCAGCAATCCTTAGACGGGATTCATAACTTCCATAGTCGATCGGTGTCCACCAGGTCTTTCCACTAAGTAATTCATCAAGGTACATCCAACTTTGACCACCTAGGTCTTTACATCAATTTTTCTACCTGGGTCCTCTATCCAAGTCTTGCCAGAAGAAGAGAAAACGAAAAGGAGAGATTTAACAAAATATTGGGGACTGACGGTCCACTAATCATGACGATCAGTTTCACAGTCAAAGACCCGTGGTACCAGACTCTCATGTGCTAATCATTCATCATAAAAGGGATTCTACCACCAGGACATGAAACCATGGTCATTACATCACCCCTCTTGAGAGCACCATCAGCTATGGTCCCGTGACCAGGGTTTCAGAAGTAATGTTTCTACTACTGACAGAAGATGGCACTGCAAGCACCACCATGATCATGTATCAATCAAGGGTTCCTGATCTCAAATGAATCAATGACATCAAAATCCTTCACCAACCGTTCAAGACACGAGCAAATGGTCTGAAGACGCAACGGGGGCGTTTTACAACAATCTCGTCTGAGACGATTTTTTCACTGTCATGCACAAAGCAGCGAGCTGGGAGAATTTGATGAGGAATCTAGGTATGGGTCATATACCATTCTTTTCATATGGATGTCCTCTACAACATATCCAAAATTCACAACAATTGGAGAAACGAGCGAAGAGTTGTGCCCAAAACATTGGACCACATGCCAGATGAAAATTTTCTCAAGGTCTCTTGGAAGTTTACTGTTTCATCGATTTCGGTCCTTAAACGTGCTCAAACCTTAAAAATATTCTCTCTAAAGCTTGGAAATTTCCTGTGCATAAGGATACATGGGTAGATCGCGAAAATCTGACATCGGATGAAGATTTTACGGCGTTTTTGCTAAAACACTGAGTTCTGAATTTCCTGGTGACGTATTTCGGTAAAACTTTTCACTTATTCATGAGAATCTTCATTCATTCATCAACAAATCAACAATTTCATACTTCTATGAAGAAAATATACGATGGGTACTTACTCGAGTAGTCCCTAAAGTGCTCAAAGGACCGGAATTGCCAACATCACCATTGGAAACATCATTGCTTTCACTCGGTTTCGAAATCCGGGGTTTTCTTCTTCACCATCCTCCGAAGACGAATGGGAATCGTCAGTACTCCCTCATTCCATGGAAATCTCCTCTTGAATACATCAACAACAATTAGTGGTATTTTATTCAAGGAGTGCCATGAACGATTATACGAAGAGGTACTTACATCGAATTCTTGTTTGGCGCTCGATTCAGAAATTATTTGTTCAGCAGCAATGAATTGAAGACCGTCAAGGCTCGATGGAGCAAAAGTTCTGAAATGAAGTAACAAACATTGGTTTCATGATCCTAATTGCATGAACAAGAAAAAGTCATGATATAAGGAGCGCTAACAACTCACCAAAGAGACATCCGGGGACTTTACAGTGATCGATATCATTCTATGATCCTTATTTCTGGATTCTCCACTCCAAAGACTTACTGCTATTTCTGGGTAATCCACATCAATCGAACAAGGACCCATTTGTCGAGCTGTTGTCGATGTTATATTCCTCCATCAGAGACTTCCCGTGCATTACTAATACTAAGTAATCAGGAATACAACCCAGTGTGAAGGATCTCTCACCATCACTCAGAGGTCCCAGAAGCACCATTTCTTGAAGCTGCATCTATAGAAATATCATCCCTGGAAGTATCATCTTTGGAAGTATCATTATGGGAACCAGTCATTCTTGCAAAGTTGTTGTGATGTCCATACAACATTCCTACTTCAGTATATCATCCGTAGATGCAGATTTCATCAAAGTTGGAATTAAAGCACAACAAACATAATTAGGATGCTCACATCAGCTTCTACAAAAATGGTAACTCTCAACTCTTACCTATTTACGGTTTCACGAACTTAGTGATAATAACGTAAAATTTCGAAAATCTTGCTCACTCCATCAAACTTGCAAACACGAGCAACACCCATTACTTAAAAGTCTGACACCTGACTTTTCACGAAATTATGAATAATTCACATAACCCTTCATGTGAACATTCACTGATTTTCTACCGTGTGTGCATACACTATGAAATCACGAAATTCACTAAAACATTATTGTTCGCTTTTAACAATTGTTTAAAATCACTTTGCAAAATCTTTCATAAGATCGTGAACAACCCACGTAAATCTTTACTGTGTGAACGGTTTTTCAAAATTTGCACAGACTTCCATTCTACAATTGTGAAAACTCACATACATATATTATTTCACCATGTATAATTGTCTACTTTCAACAGTTGTTCAAAATCAAAACATTGATTTTACAAAAAATATATACTTTAATGTGAAACTCACGTAACTTTGAAAATATATGTATATTTTTGATCCCTCTCGCGAGCATCCGTCTTTGAAACGAGAGTTTATTCCATTTTGTGAAATCTCACAAATTAAAAAAACAAAAATTCTACTTTTGCTCAAACGAGCGTTCGTCTATGAAACGAGGGTCTTTTATACTTTTGTTATATTCCAAATAAATTTTATCATGAGGTGCAGATCTTTTCAAAAATTCCTCTAACTCTAAGGATCATTATTTATTACTTTTACTATGAACGAACCTACGTTCCTAAAAATATTTGTGAAATTCCATGCTTTGAAAATAAATTTTAGTTTTCATGAAACTTCATAAACAAAATTTTATCCACTGTAACTAGACCATGTCTACTCAAGAATTCATGTATCTCTTTCAGATTAGGGATTATTCCGTTTCTTAAACTAATGAACGAACGTGCATATGTTTTGTAAAACAAATTTCCATGAAACTTACGCATACATGCACACATGGAATTTTATTTTGAACAACTCATGAACAACTGAACTTAAAAAAAAAACAAATTTAGGGCTTCACCCTTTTATATTAATTTTATTTCCAAAACCTAATAAAACACGGGATTCCTTTTTGGGCTCGGGCCCACAAATCCTAAATCAACTAGAACTGGACTTTTGACTGACCAAATCAGCGATGCTCCATTCCTCCATGCTCACGGAATCGCACTCTATCACGCTATCAGGGTCCTCACCTGAACGTTTGCTCGTACATGACACCATTGGAGCAAATCGAGGATTCTGAAACTACCTTTGTAGACTGAGTTCAACCACGATCTCGTCGACTTAAAATCACTATCTAATGCTTATTGCGGAACATGACTGTTCCTCACTAAGCAGGGGACTTAATGTTGATGGTGGATTTTCAACAAAGGTCAAAACCATAAAATCATGATACTACATGTTTCTGATACAGCTTCACGCATGTGACGATTCATATTTTACGAAGCCATGATGAACATGTCTTTCGAAAAGCCTCCACTAGATGAGCGTTCGATCCCTGGCATTTCATTGTGCCCTCTATGTATAATAATAGAATTGGGCGGTCCTCCTACATAATTGTTTGTTGAGAGGGCTTAACGCTTTCACGACGTCGGTGATACTCATTGTTCCCCGACTACATGAGAGCGACCCCCTCTACATAGAAGAACGATTGGCGGTTCTCCGTAAGATTGAGAGCAACGGCGCCTTCAGGACAGTGACACTCACTGATCCTGACTATGTAGGGCGACGTGTATAGACTCGGGCGTTCTCGTAATATTTGAGAACGCCTTCGGGATATTAGCCGTCTCCTGACTATGCACATAGATTAATTCTGCCATGACATTCACCACTGAATTCCCAGAATGATCTAGTATTGCTCCTATTCCATGGTCGAATCCACGGCCTGATCCCATGGAATGGCAATAACAATTGCTCTTATTCCGTGATCGAATCCACGGCTTGATCTCATAGAATGGCAATAAACAACCGTATTATCTCATTACTCCGATTTCATAAATCCTATGGAATGGTAATAGATAACTTTATTACTCCGATTTTATGGTCAAATCCACGATCTCGTGGAATGGTAATGCATGTTTTATTATTCCGAATTCATGGTCGAATCCACAGCTGATCCTATGAATTCATAGTAAATAACTACTCATTCTTATTGTTCAATTTCATGAATTATTCTACACTGAATTTCATGGATTAGCAATAAATACTCAATAACCGGGCATCTGGATCATCACTGAGTAAGCCCCACAAAAATGGTGCAAGTGTACTCGACAATGATGCACGACTGAGCACCCGGATGCACGAACAAGCATCCAAAAATATGGACAGATGATGAATCGTACGCAAAACAGGAGAAAAAAAACAAATATTAATAAAATAATAAGGAGCGCCCAGGGGCCTGGCCCACCGGCCGGCCGGCCATGCCCTAGCCGTGGCCGGTCCCCATGCTTCTTCCATTATTTTGCCCTATTTTGTTATTTTCATGAACTCATGAAAAACTCCTTGATTTTAGCAACTTTCCTTGTTTTTTCAAAATTCATGAATTCTCCATAACTTCATGGATTCATGAAAAATAATATTAGAAAATAGGGAAAGGAGTGCGGGACCGGGCAACATAGCCGGCCGGCCATGCCCAAGCCGGGGCCAGTCCCACACCTCACAATCCCTAGCTTTTTATAATTATTATTCCCTAAACTCATAAAACTCCTCCGTTTCAACAAAAACTCATGGATTCTCCATAACATCATGGTTTCATGAAAAATAATAATATAAAATTAGGAAAGTGTTGTGGGACCGGGCAACATAGCCGGCCATGCCCTAGCCGTGGCCGGTCCCACACCTTGCAATCCTAAGTCTTTTATAATTATTATTTTCCTAAATTCATGAAACTTCTTGGTTTGAGCAAAAATCATGATTTCGTCATAACTTCTCAAATTTTGCTCAAATCACGAAAAACCAAAAGCCAACAGGGTCACACAACCGGCTAGCCTATCACGGCAATTTTAAATGTTAAAATACTCCTATTTTAATATTTACAAAATATTGATCAATTGAGCATACATGCTCATTCCAACAAAAATCAAGAATTTCAGTAAAGATGAAACTCTTCTGAAAATTCACAATGTTGCTCGAATGCACATCAGAAAATACTGAAACTCTCAGTACGGAGACACGGACACCACGGCAACACGAGCATGCCTTAATGACCGACCAGGGTCATTCCTAGGGCTTGCACAAAGCCGGTCCCACACGTTTTCACACTTTTGACCTAATTTGCGCAATCGCTCATATAGGGCCCAAACTCTCTCCAACCAACCTGGGGATTGCTCAAACGGACAACAACAGGTTCCGTGACCACCAAGAGCCAGTCCCATGCTCTCTTGGTCGGTCCCTCTTTCATACTTAGGTTTCATCACCTAATCTGAACCCAGCAATATTTCAGTAAATGATGAAACCGGCATTTAATCATCATTCCTTCACCAACTCTACAACTGAGAACCCTGGTGCACGCTCACTCGAGCAATTGGGAATCACGTGGACATCCATAGTCTCATGTGGTCGGTCCCTCCTTCGCTCATGACCTATTTTCAGCATCGTCGACTAATGAGCAATTCATCAAAAATTTGGGTTTCCGAACAAACGCTCAACAACTCATTATTCCGAGCAAGTTCAAACGCTAAAATAAATTTATGTTGATCCATGGGGATTAAATATATAATATTCGGTAATCGACCAATATTTTAGTTGGGTCCCATCACCCATAAATAATTCGTCGAATTGAGCAATACTTGCTCAGTTGCTCAAATATTGATCCAGCTATCAATATTCAGTAATTCATCAGTAATTTGTCGAATTGAGCAATACTTGCTCAGCTGCACGTCAGATTATCAACATCATTATTTTGTCGAATTGAGCAATACTTGCTCAATTGCTCGTCAAATTCTCGATATTCAGTAATTCGTCGAATTGATCAATACTTGCTCAGTTGCTAGAATATTGATCCAACTATCAATATTCAGTAATTTATCAGTATTTCGTCGAATCAAGCAATACTTGCTCGAATAATCCACTGATAGGGTGTAGAATACACCTTATTTACTATCTATTGTTTATGCTTTCTCTGCTATGTTTTCTTGTAAATAATGTATTTTACGCGGGTTTTTGAGTTATTAGATATTCTGGAGTCATGCGGAAGAAAAGAAGAAGAAATCATCCAAATTGAGCAAAATGGCAAAACTGTCATTTCCATGGCAAACACTATCCGGAGTCGACCAAAGGTTAAGGGGTAACCCACAGAAGTGCTAAAGGCACCATGGCAGAAACTCATGGCAACCAGTTGGGGTGGTACCTATCCCTGGGGTGTAACAATCCAACCTCAAACTACCCAACCCTAAATCGACATATTTACTTCTCTCAATCATTCAGTTTTATTACATTTCCCTGAAAATGTGAAGGAAGAACAGCAGCCGTTGCTACTGATTGAATCTGAATCAAGACGAAGAATTGGAAGCCGAAATTATAAGATCCGAGTTGTGTTTAGAAGTTAGGGTTCTTAAAACAGAAGGGTCTGAAGGAATCAAGGGTTTGTTGTGAAGATTTAGATCGAGAATTACCGTTGATGCTACTGAGGAGAAGAATCACTAAGAAATTGATGTTGTTGAGTGAAATAGAGATGGGTTTTGACATTGAGTTGATTGAGACACTGCTGCTGTGGACTGTGATGTTTTGATTGAGAATTGTTAGGGTTTGTGGTGACTGACATTGAAGATTATGAAGAAGATGAAGCAGTGAAGATGTTGATATTCTTGGGTTCGACTGAAATTAAGAGGAGGGATCGAATTGATGGGATTCTAGTAAGAAGAGCAGATGGGTTCGTGGTTGATTGCAGTTCAGCATCAGTTGAGTAACAGTTAGAAGATGAATTAGTGTGGGTACTGTGAAGGATGGATTTGATGGTGGAATTTTAGCCAGATTGGAACCAAGATTGAGACGAAGAACACTGCAAAGGGAAGATAAAGGTGGTGATGTACTTCAATCATGAATGAATTAGATGTATGTGCTAGGATTGTCGCATGGAAAGGGCTGAAAAATTGCTGGAATACACATAAAAACAGAGGAAACTCTGTCCGATTGGCTGCTTCGACGATTTAGCTCAGTACCGGCAACCGACCCAACTCAACTGAGTAAGATCCAGTGAGACCGAGTAAGCTGTGATTAAGGCGAACTGACTGAAGCTGACTCTTTCTTCCTTGAACCAGTTGACTAACAGAAGACCATCTTGACCATTATATTTAACGGCACCGGGACAGAATATTCCGTCGACGACAACAACACTCAAGTTTCCGGCAAAAAGCTTTCCTGGCCGGATTCCGATGATCCTAAGAACTATTTCGGAGACCCAAATATATAGTTTTTGTGAAGAATATTCTAGACTCATGGGTGTGAAGACTTGGACTTGGAAGTGGATGAAGAATTTGGCTTGAACTTGGAAAGAGAAGATGGAAGATTTGGGAAAGACTTGGATTTGGAAGTTGAGCTACAAAGGGAAAGGGAGCCTATTCCTAAGAGGATTGCAAGCAAATTGAAGCCTATAAATAGAGAAGTTCTCTACACACTTTTACACACACAACACTTGTGTTTTTGCTTGCTTTTCAAAATTCTTCTTTTAATTATTTGTGAACTTCAAAAATTCTCCTTTTAATTATTTGTGTGAATTTCAAAAACATGAGTAGCTAATTTTCTTATTGGTTGAGGATGAATTCCTAGTTCTTAACATGTTTTGAGTTTTGTTTTAAATCTACTTCGAAGTTTTCACATGATTATCGTTTGTTTTTACTAATAGGAATGTTTATACATTCATGGTTGATTGATAGATTGTTTAGAGTGCACGCTAAATTGATTTGTTAATTTGATCTAAAGCTAGTAAAAGTTAGGGGATAAGTAATCGTTTCTTGACTCTTTACACAAGTAGCAAACACGAGACCTTGCGGAGGGATTCCGTGGAGCAAGTAGACCTTGATCTAAGAGTCTAACTACTAATATCAACCTAATAAGTTAATAAATCTTAATGCATTTATTTAAATTACATCTTGAGTGATCTACTACTAGGTGGTTTGGTAAATAGAATCTGGTAGTCGAGAACTTCCGTATCCGGTGATACAAGGGATTTAAGGGTTTAGCACTGATCTAGCTGCTTTACCTACGGTTGGTGATAATCCGTGACTAATTAAAAGTGGAAAAGAACATAACTTGAATCATTGTTTTGCAACGAAGAAGGATTCCTTGGTCTTGTCTCTCTTATTTATTTCGACTTAAACTTTTAATTGCTTTATTTACTTTCTTTTGCTTTTAAAATCTAAAACCAAAACTCCCCCTTTTGTGACAATTAAACAACTAAAAACTCGTGCTCCTCGTGGGAACGAACTTGACTACACTATATTACTTGTTAATTAAGTGGAAAAATATTGATTAATTTGTTGTGGTTACGACACGCTTCTAATTTTGGCGCCGCTGCCGGGGAGCAGCGAATGATTTTAGTTGTTTTTATTTTTCTTTTTGCTTTATTCTTGCTTTGTTGGATTCTATATCGTATCTAACTTAGCTTTTGAGAATCTTATTTCAGGTACCAGTTTTCCATGTATGGTGGACAAGAGCATGCATATTACAACAATCAATACGGTTTTCAACCTCAACATTATGGCAACTTCCAACCATCCTTAGGATACAGACTTTATGGATATTCTCATACATATCAACAACCTTATGACGGGTATGTAAGTGAACAATCACTAGGACGGGAGGATAGTTATGATTCTAAATCTATTTGTGATCTCCTTGGTGTAAGGCAACCTAGTTTGAGGGAACTTGAGAAAAGGTTCTATCAATTGATCGATGAAGGCCTAGCATCGGATGAAGAAATTCTTGAAGTTAAAAGAGCTTTAAGAATATAGCATGAAAAATATTATTATATGGGTTACGATGATGATTTTGAACCTTATGAAAATTATTGTAACAAGGATGAAGTTATTCCAACTCTGGATCATAATAACGATCATTCACCTATTCAAAAGGAGGAGATTGGGTGTGACTTACCTATTGTTATAAACGGTGTAACACCCGCACAAGAAGATCTTACAATCTATACCGATGAAAATCATTTTGGTGAATGGCCCGATTCCGATGATGAGAATGTTGAAGAGATGATGCTAGAGGATGAAACCAAATTGATTGATTTTGTGGAAGACCCAATTGAACTTGCCAATGATTATAATGATGCCAAGACTTTGGTTAAGGTAGAAAATAACGAAGAATGGTTGCAAGATTTGATAGAGGACCACGATATACAAGAGGTAAGTAATTCATATGAATTCTCTAAGGATGGAGAGGATTCCGTAATACAAGAAATTGTGCAAGGTTTGTCTAACCCTTTGCATATTTATTCTTCTTCTTTACCTATTATTGGTTTGAATGTATGTGCTTCGAAAGTATTTTTAGATGATTTTGTTTCTAGATATCCACCATTGGAAACACTTGATTCTAACACTATGCAGGTTTGCCAAGAGGAATGCATGGAAGTTCCCAAATTTTATGTTCTTTATACCCTTGCGAGTGTGGACAAGAATAAGTGTGGGGGAGATTTCTATCGAGCAATAACATTATTATTATTTTATTGTGCTAACATTTGTATGGAGTTATTATTTGCAAAACAGGTATTATGGGTGGATCCCCAAATTTTCCGATTGTTAGTATATGGGGAATGAATCTTACAAGAGCCAAGTCGGGCCGTCGACTTTAAAACAAGCACTAAATGGGAGGCAACCCATAGGTTTTGTATTTCTTATCCTTTGTTTTTTTTATTTTGTTATTAATTGTTCTTGTTCCATATCATGTTAGGATTTCCCACCTTGACTTTACTAGGAGGATTCAATTACATTGAGGACAATGTAAGGTTTAAGTGTGGGGGAGTGGTTAAGCATTTATATATAAAAAAAAAATTGCATAAAACCTCCAACTTGTAGAGATTTTAGAGTCACTAGCATACTTCTAGGTATGTTTACATAGAGATTCTGACCGACATAACTGAACTTGGAAGTGTTAGGGAACTACGTTCGGATTTCTTACTTATTAGAGTGTTAAATAATGGATTTAATCATGCCGGTGATGCAAATTAGGTGCAGAGGGAGTGCATTATTAGAGTTGCTGATCAATCATTAGTGGAGACTACCCGTATTTATATCATGTGAGGCACCGACCAAATTTTCTTTGTAGCTGACTAAAAAAGCTTTCTTTTGAGTGTGTGTCACCGTACGTTAATTCCGGGTAGAATGGTGAGCTACCTAACCTCCCACCAATATAAGCACTACTCTTTCATCTCTTGAGTGCTAATTTTGTCAATCATGAGGGTGACGTCTATGGATGAAAACCTCCTTCTTGTAGTTCGATTTGCAGTTAGCACCATTATCTTTCTCGACAACAACGGATCCATAGAAATACCATCATCATCAACAAGGTGCGACATCAAAATCTACAAGGAAAGTTGAAGACGTTCAAGGTTTACAAGCAACGGAACAAGAAAAGAGCAAATTTTATATCCAAGTAAAGCAACATACGAAGAGCAGATTTTTACATATATGTTGAAGACTTACAATACAATGAGCATAATTCTATATCCAAGTATGAAGACTTATTTACGAGAGCAAAAAGAATCAAAAGGTGAGAATTATTGAAATTTATGATTTTGAGGCGATACAAGTTGTGAAGAATTAAGCGGTAAAATACTTCTCCCACGGCCATGGTTTGTTTTATTTCACTTTATTTTGTATTTTGTTTCTCTTGTGTTTGACAAAAAAAAAATATTGAAAAAAAAAATAAAATAAAAAAAAAAAATAACGAGACAAGAGAAATTTTATTTTTTTTTATTTATTTAATAAGTCGTGGGGAAGGAAAATATATAAGGAAGTTTCAAGCGACAAGGATTTAAGGTAAAGAGTTACAAATTGTCAAGGATTTACGAAGTTCGAGAGTTTATCATCAATAGTTGAAGCCGAAGACGAAGACCAAGAAGATAAAGACGAGGAGCGGAAGACGTTTCTATTGGATGCCTTAAGAGTGGTGTTATCATAATTGGCGATCGGATGTGAAGGTGAGTAAGTAATCTCATCCTCGATAATAGTGGTTGATTTCCTTTCTTAGAGATCGTCAGAAAAATGGTTTTTCAAAATGTTAAAAGATGTGGGTTTTTAAAATATTTCGGAAGTTGTCCTTCCCACCATTCAACGTGTTGCAGGATTTCTCTCTTCATTCCTACCTGCACACATGTGAGACCCATAAAAAAGCCGTCTTTTTGAGTGCAATTATCATAAAATCCTTTTTGGTGAGGCAGAAGTCGAGGCGAAATGCTTATTGATCGCTCTCAAACACGCGTTCTCTCATTATGGTGTGGTTATTTCTCACTCAACATTTAAGAATGAGAATATGTTCTTTAGTATTTCTAACTTCTTATTACTAGCATGCAGAAACTCTATGTCCTCATAGCTCTTTGGATGCTTGGGAAGCTGGAACGCTTTGAAGTTGTAAGTTTTAGTTTGATTTGCTCGAGGACTAGCAGAGTCTAAGTGTGGGGGAATTTGATAGGGTGTAGAATACACCTTATTTACTATCTATTGTTTATGCTTTCTCTGCTATGTTTTCTTGTAAATTATGTATTTTACGCGTGTTTTTGAGTTATTAGGTATTCTGGAGTCATGCGGAAGAAAAGAAGAAGAAATCATCCAAATTGAGCAAAAATGGAAAAACTGTCATTTCCATGGAAAACACTATCCGGAGCCGACCAAAGGTTAAGGGGTAACCCACAGAAGTGCTAAAGGCACCATGGCAGAAACTGAGGGCAACCAGTAGGGGTGGTACCTATCCCTGGGGTGTAACAATCCAACCTCAAACTACCCAACCCTAAATCGACATATTTACTTCTCTCAATCATTCAGTTTTATTACATTTCCCTGAAAATGTGAAGGAAGAACAGCAGCCGTTGCTACTGATTGAATCTGAATCAAGACGAATAATTGGAAGCCGAAATTATAAGATCCGAGATGTGTTTAGAAGTTAGGGTTCTTAAAACAGAAGGGTCTGAAGGAATCAAGGGTTTGTTGTGAAGATTTAGATCGAGAATTACCGTTGATGTTGTTGAGGAGAAGAATCACGAAGAAATCGATGTTGTTGAGTGAAATAGAGATGGGTTTTGACATTGAGTTGATTGAGACACTGCTGCTGTGGACTGTGATGTTTTGATTGAGAATTGTTAGGGTTTGTGGTGACTGACATTGAAGATTATGAAGAAGATGAAGCAGTGAATATGTTGATGTTGATGGTGGATTTTCGTTTAAGGTTAAATTTGTAAAAAACCAGAAAATCATGCGCTGACATCTTGTAAAAGATAAAGCCGTTTATAAGTGACGGATACTCCTCACTTAATTCACCAAGAATGGAGCATGTAGCAACAATCCCATTCTCGTGAATACATGAAATTCCTCCAGTTGGAGCATGTAGCAACAATCCCTTCCCCGTGAATTTCATATCAGCCTTGTATTTCCAAAGTACTCATTATCGGTGTGGCATGACGATCGAGTGTTACTCTTACAGAGTAACACGAACCTCCAAGCACTATAATGAATCATTATCAGTGTGACATGACGATTGAGTGTTACTCTTACAGAGTAACACGAACCTCCAAGCACTATAATGAAACCATGTACGAAATACCCGTACAGGCTGATTCTCGGTGTGTTATACTAGCCCGAGCCCTCTCGGTGTGTTATACTAGCCCGATTGAGCCCCTCTCGGTGTGTTATACTAGCCCGATTGAGCATCCGGACTGACCATATCAGTCCGGATATGATCTGATCGCAGTCATCCAACTCCACAAGCATGATTGGATGACCCCATATCAATTCCATCACCCCCAAGCAGGTATGGAATGCACACCGCCGACCCCGCATGGTCGACTATTGGCCTTCGCTTGCCAAGAAACCGTCCATACCAAGCATTATGGACGGAAAACCCTAAATTAGGGTTTGCGGCATATTACATGTGCCGCAAAACGGTCTCAACCATCCATCTTCGCAGGTATAGATGGAGGGTGTAGATGTAGACTCAAAGGTCCCGGAGCATGTCGACACAATCACCATGTGACCGCCTACACACTTGACCAATCGGTCAAAACCAAACATGATTGGTTACAACAAATTCGTCCGCCCGAGAGAGCATGGTCGCACGGCTTTGAAAGCCAAAATTAGGGTTTAAGCCATCACGCGCGTCCATCTTCTCCGGCACGAATGGAAGGTCACAGATCAGATCGAGCAGTCCGGTCATACCAAAGATGACCACCGTGGGCCCATCTACCTCCTCATGCGGTCGGCCAAGGCATATCATGCCCGGCTAATCCAAAACGCCCGCTCAAACATGCGTGGTTACACTTCCCAAATTGCAAACTGATCTCGACCGCTCAACTTCACCGGATGATTTGAACGGCTTAGATCACGTTTTCATGGGATAGTCAGGTATAGGTGTGAACACTAGCCTACCACCTTCACGTCAAACTAACCGGCCAAGACCAACCAAGTCGAGGTCATCTTGGAAAACACGCCGGAAAAGGGTGTGGTGCGCGACTCTTTGCGGCATCAAACTCCTATCGCAAATCGATCTCAACCACTCAACTTTACTCCTGTCAAATTGAGTGGCTTAGATCGCGTCTTCTTGGGAAAGTGAAGTATGGACGTGCACACCGGCATGTTGTCTACACACATGCCCGGTCGGTCCTCTTCAAAACCCTCCCCATGCTTGGTTTTGACCAAGTCAAGAGTGATGCTTGCGCACCTCTTTAAAAAACCTAATTTCATCAATCGCCGAGATGAATGTCTCAAACATCATCTCATCCGTCCGACTTCACCACTTGGTTATACAACCTGGTCGGGAGTTATTTGGTTAGTGAGGAGTCATTACCCATCACTTTATCACACCGTAATGCAAGACCGCATAAAATACACACGATACTTCACAAGTATCGACTTCCGAATAACGCAGTTATTCAATTCAAGCATTACATGCTATCTTTCGTGGATCCACGATCCATATTCCGACATCAATCATGTCACAAACCGGGGATACATACTGGGGTATTGGTCTCGGCGGTTTACGAGCGACGTGCAACGCGCCATCACAAGAACGTGTCGGGAAGTCATGGACGGTTAGAGATGAACAGGAGAAGTGGGCAAGACTGGTCGTGTATCACCGACACACAACTCCACTACTCCATCATTCCACTACCTCCACTTCCCACGAGAAACATGAATGAGGCTCAATGACTTGTATAAATAGGTTCTCCGCCCTATTTCAAAGAGGACACAGAACACACAAGTTCAGACGAAACAGAAAATCAAGTGTTAATACAAAAATCGTATTCAAACACCCAGAGCCTGCTTGCATCAACCGCAAGCCTGCTCATCTTTCTGTTCCAAGTCATAAGCAAGCCAACACCTTCACAATCTCAACACCTTCTTCGCTTCCCTCCCTAAGATCAACCCCATCTCCTTCACTTTGTGACCGAAACAAGTCTGGAACGGCCATTTCTTGGTTTAGGCCGGACTTGCACAGATTGATCTCTCGAATCTACAAGCACTCACCGCGCAGTGCATTTGTTTAAAGGTTTAAATTCATTCCTCATCCACACCCCAAATTACCAAATTCTGCAGGAGTAGTTTTCACCCATAAACAATTGGCGACCACGGTGGGAGGTTGATCTCTCGGTTACAAAAAATCGAATTTTCAATTCTTCGGTTTTCGTCTCACGATGTATCTTCACCCGGAGTCCGCAGGTGGCTCAGATATCATGGGAAGCATAGCTGGAATATTGGAGGATGTCTTGGCGAATCAAGCCGGTATCACTAGAAGGCAGAGCGAGACATTTCGCCTTTTGAATGACGTAGCGGCACACTTACAAGAAGGGCCGATAGGCATCAACTCAGACAGTGCAAGAAACGTTGGATCCTCAGTCAGGAGTCACACCTTTACAAGTGGAGAAGCAAGAAGAGCACGTAATCGCAAGCGAATCAGGAAGGATGGACAACATGATCCGGACAGAGGAAAAGACTTGCCCGGAGTACTACAATGTCTGCCGGATAAAGAAAGGGAGCCTGCAGCCTATGGAGCCCCGCTAGAAGATTTGTATTTCAAAACTCTTATTAAAGCACGGAAGACCGTCCAATCCGCATCGGCCTTCCAACCAATGAAGAAACGCTTGAGGAAGGAGAAATCAATCAGGAAATGCCTGAATACAGAGGATGGGAGCGTTCAATCCGGTCACTCAGCGGTGACATTACGACACCTTCCACATCCCTTTACCTAGGCAAGTGATCCGCAGATATGATGACACTCACAAGTCTTCCAACTTCATCTCCTGTTCCACATCAAAGCCACGCAGAGACATTGCAACGCCCACTAACGCAGGAAAAGCTAGACTCAAAGTACTTACATTTCCCCTTCCCAATGAAGAAGATTCTGGAGCTGCTGGAAACGTGGGTGCGAAATGGAGAGGTGGAGCTACCCCCGGTATGGCGTCCGCCTGCGATCAAGAAGTAATGGACCCGAGGTACTTGTCATTACCACCGGTTCCTTCATCACCCCACCAGTGAATGCAACGCTTTGAAGCGCATTATTCAGGAGAAGCTTGGTTCAGAGAGATAGCTTGCAGAGGATTTTCTTAGAGAGACTACTCCGGTTTGATATAAGTGAGGCTTCAAAAGGCAATCCGCGGAAGGGACTTCATCATGTAGTTTCTGGAGCTCCTGAATCTCGGAGAACCCTTTGAAGAACCAAGGAGCATTGAAGCTGTACTGCGCAAACACGTCCCGATGGCACCTCCAGTCTTCAATCATCTCCTCAGAAACTGTTCGACCAGTCGTGACGCTCATCCCATGGATAGAAACTAAAGCTTCTTGGACGCGGTTGACCAACGCAAGACGACTCTTGAGCTTCGTGGTGGTGGCAATATGGCTGTGTTTCTTCCAGATTGTCGCGTACAACATTTCAAACCGAACAAGCACGCTGAATCCGCCAACCAACACATGGCCCGGATAAGGGATAGCAAAGGAGGATCGAACAAAGCCCCCAGGCTGCATCACCGGTAATTCACCAACCGCGGGAACCTTGTCAGGTGCAGGGGGCTTTTCAGAAGAAGTCACCACAATGGCCATATTGACCGGAGCCTGTTCAGGACGAATTTCAAGGGGAGCCGCCCCAACTACAAAGCAGTGCCGCCTCTCTTTCACTTTGGGTGCTAATTTCCATCACGGCCAGTCAACAAGATCACTAAGGGAAGCGCCTTGTTCCACCGAGCTTTCATCATCTCCGTCGTGGTCGGAAAAGGAGCGGTTTCTCCAGGACTTCTCGGATGAAGGTCGGTGCGCCGAGACTTCTCGGCGCATGAAGGTCGGTACCGCCGGACTTCTCGAAGATGAAGGTCGATCTGCGAGACTTCTCAGCATGAAGGCCAACATTTCCAGCCTTCTCATTTTGAATGCGCGCCAACCTTGTGAAGACATTCTCTTTCGAAATTCCCTAATTTCAAGCAAGAATCATTTTTAGAAGAATTTACACTAGAGAAATAAAAGAGCCTAAGAGATTTAAATACCGCATATTGGAGGAATTGAGAATTACCGGACCGCATGCTTGCCTCTTGAGTCTCTCTCCTACTTGGGGACTGCAACTCTCAGCTCTGGTCCGTTTGGCTGGAAGTAGCTTTAACCGGAAATGCTTCGTCAAGGCGTCAGAAGATGGTTCGCTACGGGAATCATCACGACGCTTTCCGAAAATTTCGGAAAACCGATGCGCTGTCTACTCCAAAATTCCTTATACTTATCGATTACCACTGGGTTTCTCCCAATAGGCCAGAAGGGAAGGCTCACCCGGTCTAAGAACACATTGGCATTAAGAATTTGTGGAAGGAATTCTTTGAGCCCCGGTGGACGGATAAATGAGACACCCCGATCGAATCCCATTTGGCGAGCAGCCCCAATGTTGTACGGAGTCACAAAAATTCTCCGTCGAATAGAGACGGGACATATCTGGAATGCAGCTGCGCAGGTAAATAATTTCCCCAGATCTCATGGTCTTGACATCGGTACGCAACACAACGCCAGGATCGTCAGCAAAGGTCTTTGGCTGAACGATGGAAGAGTGAATCGGCCCCCATGGACGAAAATCTACGGAAGAAATGTTGTCAAATACCTCCACAAGTTTCGCACCGCTTTTAGGACGCTTCTTATTCCATCAGAGTATTCTCGAGCCGCCGTACAAGTTAACGAGTGAAGGTGCAGGAGTAGGAGCATAACTTCTGAAGTGTTCCCATAAGAGCGCTTGAAGAAAAGCGAAGTGAACGTGCGACTCCACCTTCTTGTACCCGTTAGAAACATGCATATCCATTGCTAAAGCGTCCAGGATGAGAATACAAACGATCCAAGGAACAATGCACCTAGAGGAAGAACTTCACCTGCGCCGACCTTATAGCAATTTTGACAAGGTCACTTCTAATTGTCCTCTTTCCGGAACCGTCATCAAATATATCTCTGGATAGCCATAGAGACGAACGCGATCGGGGCCGAGCTCGTTTTCCAACTCTTGATTCAACTCTGGGTCTGCAGAAGACCACTCCGAAACCCACCAGGTGTAGAAGCATTTCGTGTCTTTTTTCTCCTCCTTCTCCAGATTGTCGAATTCCGCCACCTTTTGAAGTATAGCGGCATAATTACTCTTCTCCGTATCAGAGAGTTCGTAAGAAAGACTTCCAACAACAGGCAGGTTCATTAATGCAGCTACACTCTCCAAAGTAATAGTCATCTCTCCCCATCTAGATATGGCTGTGTGAGTGGAAATACGCCACCGAGAAATGAAGGTAATCAAACCCGCGGTGTCTTTCCTAATTTCGAGGGTAGCAGATGCCATGACCGCATCGAGAATTTGTGCTTTGGTCAAATTGTCCTTAATGCCCTTATTACTCAACATGCGTCTCATCCATCCTTCATAAGAACCCAGTGGAGCATGGCAAATCTTGAAGTCAATAGGAGAAGGCGGATATTCGTTTCTTTGGAGACAAAATCTCATCACAAGTGCGGAAGAAGAAAATGGATCAAAGCATCCATATTTTCCAATCGGAAAGCAAGACTATCTTATGAGAAGGATGCTTCCTAATATTTGGAAAAGGCGAGGTGAACAGCTCATCATTGATGTTCGGCATATCTTTGAAGCTATCAACACTTCCCGACCGGGCACCGCATTATCTTCAGAAGACATATCGACAGAAGTTCTTTTCTACCGCAATGAAATAAAAGACAGGAGTTAGAACTCATATGAAAGCGCATGAGAAATGTAGTCACACACAGCAAAGACACAACTCGCATCGGAGCATACAATGGTCGGTCCAAGCATCATTCAAGTCTGGTATTGATCAAGCTTCCGTATAACTCAAGTTTTCAAGTCTGGGATAAATGTCAAGTCCGGTACAAATTTCAGTCTGGTATTGGTTTCAAGTCTGGTACAAATTTCAAGTTCGATGCAAATTTCGGTCAAGCATGTGTGAATAAGACCCACGTTCCGGCATACACGGCGGGCCCACATTCATCCGCATGCATCATAACGCGATTTTCTTTATTCATGAGAATCGTGTCTACGGGATTCAAGCCAAATGGTGGAAAAAGCTAAGCATGCACATGTCTTACAAAAGGTATTTACCTAACAAACTAGGGTTTGACCGTTAAAAAAAAAAAAAAAAAAAAAAAAAAAAAGGAGCGGAACTTACCTTGGACGGACGGCGCACGGCAGCAACGGCGACGGCTCCGGCAATAGGCTCCGGCGGGCAAAGCGTTCGTTCGCAGCAAACAAAGTCACGGACGGGAGCTGCTTTGACAACAAAAAAAAAAAAAATTCGTGAGAAAAAAGAAAAGGGGTTTTGGCTTCTTTTATAGACAAAAATTAGAAGAATCCCAATAGAAGAAGGATTCCTCTCTTATTTGGTTTCCTCTTTTGATTCAAATACCCAAAGAAAGAAACCGGCCCCACCAAGGGATTCCATACAAGCGTGACGGCGTGGGAAACTAGCGGTCGGCCAACACTCTTCCGGGTAAACTTCTTTTATCTTGTCTTTCTCACATATGTATGTCACCATCTCATGCCTACCACACAATAGTGTAACCATTATGTGCTAGGCAGGGGACTTAATGTTGATGGTGGATTTTCGTTTAAGGTTAAATTTGTAAAAAACCGAGAAAATCATGCGCCGACATCTTGTAAAAGATAAAGCCTTTTATAAGTGACGGATACTCCTCACTTAATTCACCAAGAATGGAGCATGTAGCAACAATCCCATTCTCGTGAATACATGAAATTCCTCCAGGTTGGAGCATGTAGCAACAATCCCTTCCCGTGAATTTCATATCACCTTGTATTTCCAGTACTCATTATCGGTGTGGCATGACGACCGAGTGTTACTCTTACAGAGTAACACGAACCTCCAAGCACTATAATGAATCATTATCGTGTGACATGACGACCGAGTGTTACTCTTACGAGTAACACGAACCTCCAAGCACTATAATGAAACCATGTACGAAATACCCGTGGCCGATTCTCGGTGTGTTATACTAGCCTGAGCCCTCTCGGTGTGTTATACTAGCCCGATTGAGCCCCTCTCGGTGTGTTATACTAGCCCGATTGAGCATCCCAGACCGACCATATCAGTCCGGGATATGATTCGATCGCGATCATCCAACTCCACAAGCATGATTGGATGACCCCGCATCAATTCCATCACCCCCAAGCGGTATGGAATGCACACAGCCGACCCCGCATGGTCGACCATTGGCCTTAGCTTGCCAAGAAACCGTCCATACCAAGCATTATGGACTTTAAACCCTAAATTAGGGTTTGCGGCATATTACATGTGCCGCAAAACGGTCTCAACCATCCATCTTCGCGGTATAGATGGAGGGTGTAGATGTAGACTCAAAGGGCCCGAGCATGTCGACACAATCACCATGTGACCGCCTACACACTTGACCAATCGGTCAAAACCAAACATGATTGGTTACAACAAATTCGTCCGCCCGAGAGAGCATGGTCGCACGGCTTTGAACGCCAAAATTAGGGTTTAAGCCATCACGCGCGTCCATCTTCTCCGGCACGAATGGAGGGTCACGAGATCGGATCGAGCAGGTCCTGGTCATACCAAAGCATGACCACCGTGGGCCCATCTACCTCCTCATGCGGTCGGCCAAGGCATATCATGCCCGGCTAATCCAAAACGCCCGCTCAAACATGCGTGGTTACACTTCCCAAATTGCAAACTGATCTCGACCGCTCAACTTCACCTGGATGATTTGAACGGCTTAGATCACGTTTTCATGGGATAGTCGGTATAGGTGTGAACACTAGCCTACCACCTTCACGTCAAACTAACCGGCCAAGACCAACCAAGTCAGGTCATCTTGGAAAACACGCCGGAAAAGGGTGTGGTGCGCGACTCTTTGCGGCATCAAACTCCTATCGCAAATCGATCTCAACCACTCAACTTTACCCGTCAAATTGAGTGGCTTAGATCGCTAGCGTCTTCTTGGGAAAGTAAAGTATGGACGTGCACACCGGCATGTTGTCTACACACATGCCCGGTCGGTCCTCTTCAAAACCCTCCCCATGCTTGGTTTTGACCAAGTCAAGAGTGATGCTTGCGCACCTCTTTAAAAAACCTAATTTCATCAACGGCCGCAGATGAATGTCTCAAACATCATCTCATCCGTCCGACTTCACCACTTGGTTATACAACCCTGGTCGAGTTATTTGGTTAGTGAGGAGTCATTACCCATCACTTTATCACACCGTAATGCGATGCACTGCATAAAATACACACGATACTTCACAAGTATCGACTTCCCGAATAACGCAGTTATTCAATTCAAGATTACATGCTATCTTTCGTGGATCCACGATCCACATTCCAGGACATCAATCATGTCACAAACGGGGATACATATCGGGGTATTGGTCTGGCGGTTTACAACGTGCGGCGTGCAACGCGCCATCACAAGAACGTGTCGGAAGTCATGGACGGTTAGAGATGAACAGGAGAAGTGGGCAAGACCGGGTCGTGTATCACCGACACACAACTCCACTACTCCATCATTCCACTACCTCCACTTCCCACGAAAACGTGAATGAGGCTCAATGACTTGTATAAATAGGTTCTCCGCCCTATTTCAAAGAGGACACAGAACACACAAGTTGAGACGGGACAGAAAATCAAGTGTTAATACAAAAATCGTATTCAAACACCCAGAGCCTGCTGGCATCAACCGCAAGCCCGCTCATCTTTCTGTTCCAAGTCATAAGCAAGCCAACACCTTCACAATCTCTACACCTTCTTCGCTTCCCTCCCTAAGATCAACCCCATCTCCTTCACTTTGTGACCGAAACAAGTCCGGAAACCGGCCAT
This sequence comes from Papaver armeniacum, assembly GCA_023531295.1. Classification (NCBI taxonomy): domain Eukaryota; kingdom Viridiplantae; phylum Streptophyta; class Magnoliopsida; order Ranunculales; family Papaveraceae; genus Papaver; species Papaver armeniacum. The sequence goes on along the minus strand of JAJJWW010016014.1, from coordinate 284,427 downwards.
TTCTTGGTTTAGGCCGGGACTTGCACAGATTGATCTCTCGAATCTACAAGCACTCACCGTGCAGTGCATTTGTTTAAAGGTTTAAATTCACTCCTCATCCACACCCCAAATTACCAAATTCTGCAGGAGTAGTTTTCACCCATAAACAATTGATATTCTTGGGTTCGTGGTTGATTGGAGTTCAGCATCAGTTGAGTAACAATTAGAAGATGAATTAGTGTGGGTGCTGTGAAGAATGGATTTGATGGTGGAATTGTAGCCAGATTGGAACAAGGATTGAGACGAAGAACATTGCAAAGGGAAGATAAAGGTGGTGATGTACTTCAATCTTGAATGAATTAGATGTATGTGCTAGGATTGTCGCAGGGAAAGGGCTGAAAAATTGCCGGAATACACATAAAAACAGAGGAAACTCTGTCCGATTGGCTGCTCTGACGATTTAACTCAGTACCGGTAAACGACCCAACTCAACTGAGTAAGATCCAATAAGACCGAGTAAGCTGTGATTAAGACGAACTGACTGGAAGATGACTCTCTCTTCCTTGAACCAGTTGACTAACAGAAGACCATCTTGACCGTTATATTAACGGCGCCAGGACAGAATATTCCGTCGACGACAACATCACTCAAGTGACCGGCAGAAAGCTTTCCTGGCCGGATTCCGATGATCCTAAGAACTATTTCGGCGACCCAAAATTATAGTTTTTGTGAAGAATATTCTAGACTCATGGGTGTGAAGACTTGGACTTGGAAGTGGATGAAGAATTTGGCTTGAACTTGGAAAGAGAAGATGGAAGATTTGAGAAAGACTTGGATTTTGAAGTTGAGCTACAAAGGGAAAGGAGTCTATTCCTAAGAGGATTGCAAGCAAATTGAAGCCTATAAATAGAGAAGTTCTCTACACACTGCTACACACCTTTTACACACACAACACTTGTGTTTTTGCTTGCTTTTCAAAATTCTTCTTTTAATTATTTGTGTGAACTTCAAAAATTCTCCTTTTAATTATTTGTGTGAATTTCAAAAACATGAGTAGCTAATTTTCTTATTGGTTGAGGATGAATTCCTAGTTCTTAACATGTTTTGAGTTTTGTTTTAAATCTACTTCGAAGTTTTCACATGATTATCGTTTGTTTTTACTAATAGGAATGTTTATACATTCATGGTTGATTGATAGATTGTTTAGAGTGCACGCTAAATTGATTTGTTAATTTGATCTAAATCTAGTAAAAGTTAGGGGATAAGTAATCGTTTCTTGACTCTTTACACAAGTACCAAACACGAGACCTTGCGGAGGGATTCCGTGGAGCAAGTAGACCTTGATCTAAGAGTCTAACTACTAATATCAACCTAATAAGTTCATAAATCTTAATGCATTTACTTAAATTACATCTTGAGTGATCTACTACTAGGTGGTTTGGTAAATATAATGGTGATACAAGGGATTTAGGGTTTAGCACTGATCTAGCTGCTTTACCTACGGTTGGTGATAATCTGTGACTAATGAAAAGTGCAAAAGAACATAACTTGAATCATTGTTTTGCAACGAAGAAGGATTCCTTGGTCTTGTCTCTCTTATTGATTTCGACTTAAACATTTAATTGCTTTATTTACTTTCTTTTGCTTTTAAAATCTAAAACCAAAACTCCCCCTTTTGTGACGATTAAACAACTAAAAACTCTTGCTCCTCGTGGGAACGAACTTGACTACACTATATTACTTGTTAATTAAGTGGAAAAATATTGATTAATTTGTGTGGTTACGACACGCTTCATCCACATATATTCAGTAACTCTTCAATGTTCAACAACTCGTCGAATTTACAATATTTGCTCAGACAAGCAACATTAACATTCATGAATCGCTGAGCATTTGTCAAACATGCTCGATTCAACAAAACCTAGACTCATTGTCTAATCAGTCAACAACTGACAAACTAAATACACGTCTGTCATGAAGACTCCACGATTCGTGAGACCCATAATTATTTCCGTGACACCCATAATTATATGAAATTATTAAAAATGTCTGCATGACGGATTATGCATCCGCATGACGAGTTATGCATCAAGGGTATAATTGGCAACGCAACTTGGATATAACATATCTAAAAATCCGCGCCTTGGAATTTTACAAATTTTATATCGTTGGAAATCTTTTTTAAGAGAGCTACGCAACGAGTAAAAACAAGAATATCAAATTTTTGTTTTTCACAAAAAAATCGGAGGTGGTCATCATTTTAGGCAAAATTTTCGAAAACTTGATGCATAACACATTCTGCAGACGCATAACGAATTATGCAACCATTTTCTTCACTGCATAACAAATTATGCATCTGCATAACAAAGTTATGTAGCCATTGTATTAGTGCGTACATAAAAAATAGATGCATAATGCATTATGCATATATTTTCTCGATGCATAATGCATTATGCAGCCGTATTGCATATATTATTGTAGGTGCATGACAAATTATGCAGTCTTTGTTTTTGCTTGTTTCGATAGTAACAAAAAGTTGATGCATAACGTGTTATGCACCTTTTCAATTTGTTGCATAACAATTTATGAACAACACAGCACAGAGATATGAAATCAACCCTAATCTTTGATTACTAACAACCACCTCTTCTCTATATCACTCGAAACTACCGAAAGAGGAGAAGAAGGCCACAAATATCAACTGAGATATGTTAGTAGACCAGTAATGAGTCATCAGACCTTTAGAAATTTCTGCAGTCAGTTAACCAAGAAATAGCTAATTAGATATTGTTAAACTATTTAGCTATTCATTCATACTTCTTCATGCCATAAATTGTTTATTTCCAATCTGTTCACATGTGATCACCTGATGATCAGTTAATCAGTTACCAAAAGTAATGGTTCACAACAAGACAGTGAAGACTTCTCCTTGGCACCTCATAACAATTTTACCAAAATATCTCCATTTTCCCCTGAAATTTCAGGTCGTCTATGAGGTGTAGAGTGTCGATCATAGTATGAAGCTGGAGCATATGAAGAGTCAGTATTGTCAGAATGTACAGGTCCTGTAAAGAGAGAGAAAAGCAATTAACCAGTGAACGCTGAGAAAACACATGAGAAAGTAAATATCATGTGGCACCGCAAAGTATGTCATACCTGGATGAATAGGTGGGGGAGGTAATCTACATCTATCGTCAATCGCATGTTGCATTCTTTCTTGGATGCCGTCATACATATTATTCCTATGCAAATCATGCCCAAACTGGAATCTCTTGGTGAAGCAAGAAGATGAAGATTCCATCCATGAATGCGCTCTCTGGTCTGCCATGAATTATAACAACACCTACAGAAGTGGATTCGAATGACCTGGTTACATCAAACTAAATAAGTACCGTATCAATTATCAAGTTATTGTTCGGCTGGCTTATTACCCTCGCCCGAACTCGCTTCCATCTCCGACTTCACATCGCCATTATCTTCTCTAGATCCCGACGATTTCAGCCGCTTATCTATCTGCTAATCAAAAATGCAAAATCTCGGATCAGTTTAACATATAATTGTGTAAAACTGTCTCATTTCTAGTCTAAATCAGCTGAAAATAATAGGGAGAAATAATTACCATCTCCTTAGTCAATTCATCATCACCATCATCCTCAGAAGTTGTTGGTTTATTGTCCAATCCCAATCTCTTCTATTATTTCTTTAACCATTCTGATCTAAAACCACCAATAATTAAAACACTGAGAATAGTAGTTCGTTCCAAGAATTAAATCCAAATCTAAAAACGATAGTTTGAAACTTGAAACCAGATCTAAAGTCAGGAAAGAAAATCACACACAAAACTGAACATAAAAATCACCTTTCAAATCTCAAACTCCTTCCGGTGAAAAAGAGAAAAATCTGAGAATGAAACTTAGAGAGAATTTCAGTTGAAAAAACGAACTCTCAGCTCCTCCGTCAGAAGAAATCAGATGCTTAAAAAAAAAAACGGAAGCACAATTTTAGAAAATATGGGTGTGCTAGAAATTTTTATCCAAAAAATGGGTGCGCCCGTGAACTTTTGTGACAATGGGTTTGACTGTATAAAAAATCTAAAAAACGGGTTTCACTGTAGTTTTCACTTTTATGTATTATTTCATGATTTGAAGGAATTTTTATAATTTTAAGGAAACATCACGAAATCAAGGAATTTCATGGAATGAAGGAAACATAAAAAATAATAATAATAAAATAAGGGGAGTGTGGGACCGGCTAGGGCATGAATGGCCGACTAGGGCCCGGTCCCAAGAGTTTCCCTAATTTTATATTATTTCCCATGACTTGAAGAAAATATCATGAAATTAAGGAGTTTTCATGAGATGAGGGATATAATATAATAATAAAATAATGAGGAATCATGAGATGTAGGACCTGCCACGACTAGGGCATAACCGGTCGGCTAGTAGACATGGTCCCACGACACCTTTCCCAATTTTATATTACTTCCCTTATGCGAAGGAAACACCATGAAACTGAGGAGTTTCCTTAAAACGAAAGATATTTGTTCAAATGAAGGGATTTTCATGAGATCAAGGAAAATAATAAAATATGATAAAATATAGAATTGGGCGTGGGACTGGGACTGGCCACGGCACGACCGGCCGGCCGGTGGGCCCAGTCCCCCATCGCCTTGATTAATATTTTATTATTTACTATTTTTTTCCTATTTTGCATAGGTTCATTGTTCCTTCGTATTTTAGAATGCTCGTTTGTGCATTCAGGTGCTCTTTAGTGTATTATTACTGAGTACACTTGCACCATTTTAGTCGAGGCTTACTCGATAGTTGCTCAGATGCCCCTGTGTTGAATATTTATTACTAACCCATGGAATTCTGCTGGGAAGGACCATGAATTGAAGTAACGAAATATTAAGAAAAACGTAGAATATTTTTCAGGGATTCAGTTAATGGATCTAATGGTTTAGGAATAATTAATTGATGGCTCTACACTAGTACGATCGTCTAGGAGCATTAATTATTCAGGAATTGAGTGATATGAGCTAGTTGAAGCGTCATATTTATTTTATATAGTCAGGGAAAACATTGTTACATCCTGAAGACGTTATTACTCTATACTAGCAGGCAAGCTGTCTAGGAGTCGTCCAATCTTTCGATTCTGTATAGAAGTAATTACTGAAATTGCTCAGTTTTCATGAGATATGCCGTTGCCTCAGCAGAGAGACTACACATCTACATACACAGTGAGAGAAAGTATTCTCAGTCAGAGATTCTTGTGGAATGAGCTTTCATGCTTTCGATAAGAGACATGAGCCTCAATACTCGTCTGATTGCTGGATCAGGAGCACGTACAATTATGGGTTTACGATTTTAGCCCTTGTCGAAAATCCACCATCTACATTTTTATACGAGGTGTATTTGACCAAATGCATACATAATGGTGTGCACAAGCTGGCGAACATGTGGAAAAAAAGGATACCATAAGCTTATGCGTACATTAATAACTATGTACAAGCAGGTGCACATGTGGAAAAAATGGGGGCATAAGCTTATGCTTGCGTAAATAATTATGTGTACAAGTTGGTGCACCCTGAAAAAAATGAGGGGATAAGCTTATGTTTGCGTACAAATGAGGGCACGAGCTTATGATAGCTAGGTTACATTAGCACTTGTATTTCAGTTTTTTTGGTGCTTAGGTTTCATTTGGTATTAACATTATTGATAGCTTGATTTTGCTAGAATGGCTGGTTATGGATGTGGATGGTCTAGTGCTCATGCAAATTTCTGGTACTATGGGCAAGAAAGAAAACTCTATAAATTTAAGGTTTCACGTGTTTAATGTTTCACTTTTTTTTATAGAGTTTCGGGAAATTTCGATTATTTCAGGAATAAGAAATGTGGAACCGTTGAATGCGTCACTTAGTTCAGCAGAGTACATTGCCTCACTGTTTAACTCAGAGGATGAGTTAAAGATGATAAAGGAGGTTGTGAGCACATTTACCTCTGGAAGTGACCTCATCTTATGCTGCTATGCTTGCAGCCCAAGATGCCACAACATGGTGCAAGGTATACTTGGTTCCCATTCTGATTCATATCTTAATGTTGGTCTCAGCTGATAACATGATTGTGTTCATGAGGTTTCTTAGTTGAATTTGACTAGCATAACCTTCGCACAAAAATATATTTTATTGGAGGATTATCCTTCGTGTTCACCAATACTACCGGTGTAGCTTGCTTGTTTGTCCTTTGCTATGCATACAATGGTTTTATAAGCATTAAATATAAGGACTCGTAAACATCAAGTGTCTTAGTTAACGCATTTGGCATGTATTGCGTAAGGGTCCTAATGAAAGTTTTGCTAGGTGTTTGTAGGGGTGTACATATTGGTGTACCTATGTAATTCCCATGAAAAAGTAGGTTTATGCATGGTTATCAATAACCGATTTTATGCATGTTTTTTAAGGTGTACATATTGGTGTACTCGTGTAATTCCCATAAAAAAAAAGGTTTGTGTGTGGTTATGAATGATCGATTTTATGCATGTTTCGCAGGAGTGTACATATTGATGCACCTATGTAATTCCGATGAAAAAATCGGTTTGTGTCCGATTATCAATAATTTATTTTATACGTGTATTTTAGGGGGTGTACATATTGGTTCACCTATGTAATTCCCATGAAAAAATACGTTTGTGCGTGGTTATGAATGATCAATTTTATGCATGTTTTGCACGGGTGTACGTATTGGTGCACTTTTGTAATTTCCATGAAAAAGTAGGTTTGTGTATGGTTATCAATAATCGATTTTATGCATGTTTTGCAGGGGTGTACGTATTGATGCACATGTGCAGTTTCCATGAAAAAATAGGTTTGTGTGTGGTTATAAATAATCGATTTTATGCATGTTTTGGAGGGGTGTACATTTTGATACACCTATGTGGTAATAATTTCATGGTGTTTCCTTCGCATAGGGGAAGTAATATAAAATTGGGAAAGGTGTCGTGGGACCATGTCTACTAGCCGGCCGGCTATGCCCTAGTCGTGGCCGGTCGCACACCTCATGATTCCTTATTATTTTATTATTATATTATATCCCTCATCTCATGAAAACTCCTTAATTTCATGATATTTACTTCAAGTCATGGGAAATAATATAAAATTAGGGAAACTCGTGGGACCAGGCCCTAGCCGGCCGGTCATGCCCTAGCCGGTCCTACACGCCCCTTATTTTATTTTTTATTTTTTTTTATGTTTCCTTAATTCCATGAAATTCCTTGATTTCATGATGTTTCCTTAAAATTATGAAAATTCCTTCAAATCATGAAATAATACATAAAATTAGGGAAAGCTCACGGGACCGGGCCCTAGCCGGCCGATCATGCCCAAGCCGGTCCCACACGCCCTTATTTTATTATTATTAATATTATTTGTTTCCTTCATCTCATGGAAACTCCTTCACTTCAAGGAAAACTCCTTTAGTTCAACAAACTCCTTGATTTCATGGTATTTCCCTAAAATCATGAAAAATATAATAAAATTAGGAAAAATGATATGGGACCGAGCTCATTGGCCGGCCGGCCATGCCTTAGCCATAGCCGGTCCCACACTTCATGACTCCTTCATTTTATGATTACTTTTCCTTCATCTCATGAACTTTCCTCAGTTTCAGCAAAAATTTCTGATTTATTCATATTTTCTCAAATGATTGCTCAAACGCACATTAGAAAATATCAAAATTCTCAGGACTGAGACACGAACACTTTGGTGACATGATCATATTACCTTGACCGACCAAGGTTGGCTCTTTGTCTTGCAAGAGGCCGGTCCCTCATACTTTCATCATTTGACCTAATTTGTTCACATTAGGTTCAAACTCTTCCAAACAATTTTGGAATTTTATAAAACGATCATCATACGACGGTCCCGTGACCAAACAGGGCCGGTTTCATGACCCCTTGGTCGGTCCCTCATCTCTTCATAATTAATTATGTTTTATCACCTAAAGGCTCAGACGAGCATTATTTTAATAAATGATTAAACCAGCATTTAATTATCTTTTCATCAATTGTTCTTCAAGAGTCTTTGGCATTTGCTCACTCGAGCATCTGGGCGCTACATGGTCGACCCATCATCCCATGTAGCCAGTCCCTCCTTCACTTTGTGGTTGATTTTAAATAAATCATCAATTGATCGAATTAGGGTTTCGAGTCCAAGGTTCATAATTCCAGATTCAAACGCTAATAATTTTACGTTGATCCCATGATCAACATTTTTATTAATTATACTCAGTTCAGCTGCCAGTATTTTAAATTAATATTTTATTTTGGTCGCGCTACCAATAATTCATCAAACGAGCAACATTTGCTCATATGAGCAATATTTGCCCAGACTAAGGAATATTGGTTCAACTATAAATATTCAACAATCCATCGAATGAGCAATATTTGCTCACCTTGGCTATCAACATTTTACTTGAGAATCATACCTCTGTCTCAACAGACACGTTCAAATCATGAGTCTCAGAACATTTGCAAATCACGTTCGACTCAACAATACAAGGACTCATCGTCCCATGAAGTCAACAACTGACTAACTAAGTACACGTCTGCCTTGCAGACTCCACAATCACGAGACATCAATCGTGTTACATGGGGGGATATTAACTAGAGTTTTAGTCTGGCGGTCTACGGCACGTGTGTTCATACACACAATGACAATGTGAGCAAGTCGTTCAATCAGTTGGAGGAGTTATCAAAGTAGTGGATGGAAAATCAACCAAGTCTCCGCACGATAAGCAACTGGTTTTAACACGATTTCCATTTCCCCACTCTTTGACTCCAGCAACTGTCACACTTCATGAGATCAAGGTGTTTCACAATTCTAGTAATATAAATAAGTCTCTGAAATCATGATTGAAAACAGGACAATCTTGCGTCAAACAGACAACAAGAGATTAACAACTCAACGTCTGAGCAATTACAAGAGAAATTAATCATTCAACTTATCTTATTTCGTAATACACAACACACCTACAATCTTCGATCACCATTGATCTCAAATTTCTTATTCCCTCCTACGGATCGACCCATCCTCTCTTGTGACCGAATTGACTCTGGAACGGCCATTGTCTTGGTTTAGGCCGGAGTCCTACAGATTGATCTCTCGAATTCAAAGCACTCCCTTTTTGCAGTGCATCTGTGTGAGGTTTGACAGTTCCCTCGGTTCAAGGAGTTTCCTCCGCACGGTCGTCTCCTCAAAACCTTAAAAACCAGCAACTCGTTTTGCCCCATCTACAAACAAGTACAAAAAAAAAACGGTGCACTTTTATGTGCACCACGTATAACTGGTGTACAAGAAATGAAATACACCTCATATAGCCAGTACAAAAAAAAAAGAAATCGCCAAAGAGATAAACTGGAAATTGAATACAACTAAATCTGAAAACCATAATAATAAGTGGAAATCAACGCTTTCATAAGCTTATGCGATATATATCCACCAGTTTGAAATTTTGTGACATATGCACAACAATGTACATTTGTATTATAGGTGCACTATTATGTAATTTCTGTCACATGTGCACAACAATGTACACTTATATTACATGTGTACCAGGTGTATCAATATGCACACATGTATTTTGTCATAAACTAACAATTCAATAACAAAATATGCACAAACTGGTATGTATGTATCTCGGAGCAGATAAGAAAAAACAAATCGTAAACTACCACCAAATAGATCAAACATTCATAAGCAAATGAGAGAAAACAAATCTGAACAAGAATTAATCAGGATTATTGAAAATGTTAAATAGCCAAATAAATCCAGTAAGGTATCATAAGGTTTCATTTCTTATAAAATAAACAAGAACCATTAAGCATTGTCTTTACTTAACAATTACAACATCTAAAAAGTATGAGCTACCTAACAACCACAGACCAAATCTTCACTTAAGGTTCGTCTAACCGGAAGAAAAATGTTATCTCTAATAAGTGATCAAAGAAAAAAAGACTTAAGTTATTATAAAAATGACTACCGAGCAAAATTCAATTCACTACTGTGAACTGTTACTAATAAGCAATCATTTGGCTTTAAATCTAACTGTTGAAGCGAAAGAGATAAGACGCTACTACCATGTATATAAATATGGCCTAAAGTAGATGCAAGTCCCTGGTATCATCTAAAAATCCCCTCTTGTTAATAAGATAATTTACTTTTGTTGCACACGTCAAGCACCAATACTACCATTCGCACTTGCAGAGGTAACATTCGAAATGACTTGAACTAAACAATTTGACAAAACTACCTTAATAAAATCCAACCCAAGCCCCTATTTCTAAAGCGACCATGAATCATTTTGACATTACTGACGAGAAGTCGTGGATCTCCATATGTGTACCAGTTTGTACACCCTATTTATTTACCCAAGCAAAGGCTTATGGAGTCATTTTTTTCACATGTACACCCTAGTTTTATGGATGCATAAGCTTATAAAGTCAATTTTCCACATGTGTACCAGTTTGTACACCCTAGTTATTTATGCAAGCATAAGCTTATGGAGTCAATTTTTACATGTGTACTAGTTTGTACACCCTAGTAACCTAGTTATTTATGCAAGCATAAGCTTATGAAGTCTTCTACCATATATCATAGGTTGCGCACATACCAAACTAATTCAATGAGGAAACGCAAAACTGATTGCAACCCGACTATAACTTAAAATCTATCGAAAATGAGAATATATTCACAACATATACACTAACCAACCAGTTGCAATCCACTAATTGCAGCCACACTGTTGATCAACCTACGAAATCCAACAAAGAACCTAATTGAGTATAAGTAAATAGATATAATTTTTATGCATGAAAATAAGTATTTACGTGCAAAACTATTGTAATTATGTAAAGACAAAAGGCTCCGCGACTTTGGCATTGATCTATACAAAATTGTAAGTCTTTTCTGAAAATTTAGTGAGATTCAAAAATGAAATGCATGCTCGCATCATTTTAGAAGTTCGAACAGTAATAATATATATATATATATATTATACGCTTCTCGTATTATGATTAGATGTCTAACATCATATTATGATTAGATGTCTAATAAAAATATTAGGACTAGTGAAGGAAAACTTTAAAAAATACAAAAATGATATAAAACCGACACACGTTGGAAACTACATCACATACTATGCTACTGCATAAGGACGTATTTTGAATAGGAACATATGAAAAATAATTTTATGTAGTTTATTATCATCTTCAAATACATGACAATATTGATCACATTTAGCAATTTACACATTTACAATGACTGACATAAAAAGTAAAGTAACAGTCTGATCGAGCTTACCGTTACGATTTCAACGGAATGACGATCTCGACCCACATAATCTCCCATAAACAAGTAATTGGTATTTAGACACAACCGTAAATATTAAAAAAACAAACAAAAACCATTAGGTTCCAAATTGGGTGTTGTATGAGGGAATACATTTACTAATCACGTAATAGCAGAAACCAAACATGAAACAACATTGAATATGAAACGCTAGTAAATACCTTTCCTCCAGTTCGGGAAAGTTCTTCAAGATCATGAAACTGCCTATGAATATCATCGCAAATTTTGACATGGATTTTTATTGGTTGTAGTACATCAAAGAAAATCCACATTAATATACAGCTTTAAACTTGCTTCATACAATTATTCACCATAGAAAGCTGGAATGAATCTATAACCATCTATATTTATTTCATGAAAGTACTACTGAATAAAGGATGAATAACAAATCAATGAAGCATGTATGGAAAGAAGGAAACATGGAACATGCTGTCCTCATTTCTTGGTAGATTGGGACAAAATAATATCTCAATTTCATATATGAGGCGGAAAATACCTAATGGAATCACAACAAAATATAAGTTCATGAATTACATAAGTAAAACTGAAACCAACATAAATAATATTTTCCCGAACAATGACATATATCTAAGCTCATGAATTAAAACTGAAACCTAAATAATCAGGTTTTTGAAATCGTGAATAACATTCTGAAATCGATAAATTAATAGTTGAGATCAAATAAAATGATAAGAATATATTACACTTATCTTTCCAATTGCTTGCAACGATGAACTATTCAATGTTGAAATTGAATCTCATCAAGTTATCCCCTAGATTGATTAATATAAAAAAAAAAGGTACCGATGATAATGATTTAGGTTTTCCCAAGTTGAATCAAATCGAATCAATTGTTCATTTGATTCTCAGATCTACGTTTGGAGTCTGAAATTTAATTTAGAAAAGATTATGATTAGATATGTTCTTCCCGGGAGAGTTGATGGAGAATGAAAAAGCAGAAAGTGAATTACGAAGAAGAAATATCAGTGATGGGTACTCTCGACAGTGAAAATATTGATTTGGATTGAATCGTTAAGAAAGTACTGACCCAATTTAAATTTGTTGAATTAGATCTCCTAGTACTAGGTTTTGAAGGACATGATTAAAGAGTCTAAAGCCCAGCAATAGTGAGATTAAAGTAGAAATTAATGTTGAACCATCATTTGGGGCATACAAGAAAATTTTGGGGCATACAAACTTATTATGCCATCCAATGATAGATTATAAGGGATGTCCTAATGATGCTTAAGTTACTATAATACCCCTGCATAGTTTAAATTACATTAATGCCCTTCCACTAAATTAAATTCTAATCCTAAAACTCTCCCACTAATTAACCCATCCCCTAATTAACTACCCCACTTAATTACCCCCACTAATCAACGGTTACCCATATTATTATTTTTTTAAAACTGAAAATTTTCAAAATCAAAAACTCATTCTCCTCGCCCCTTCTTCTCCAAAAAACAGAACCGAACTCCCCCTCTTTTTTCTCAAAGTCTAATTTTTCGATTCATTTCTCGATTAAACCCATATTGGTGTTGGAGAACGATAAATAGACCTCGATTCTATAAAATTGCACATAAAAAGGCATTTCCCACAAACCCATTGCTTGGTTTTTCGTATTTCGTTGATTTCATGACATGTAATCGATGATTCCTCTAGGTTTTGGTAGTTCCAGAGTAGTGTTCGGCTCAAATTTAGCAGCCGAACTTAATTTTTTTCTACAGACGAAGAACAGTTCGGCTGAAAACATGTAATGTTTTGAATATCGAATGAGCCGAACCTGAGTGTTCGGCTTATAATTGTTTTTTAAGCTAATCAGCCGAACTTGGTTACGATTACTTAATAATCCATCTTACACTGTTCGACACATTGTTCGGCTCATTCGATAAATATCGAATGTGCCGAACTTGACTCTGTGTATGGCTAGTAGCTTCCTATAAATTTGTCCATTTATAGGTGACTTATCACATTGTTTAGTAGAGTCATATTTATTTATTTTGGAAAATTAATTAAGGTGTATCATTTGTTTTAGCACCCATTCGAGAAAATTCAAAGAGAAGCTTAAAAGGAAAACAATGGAAGTGACTACTTCTAATTCAAAAACTCCCAAACCTCGAGGTGGTGGCACCAAAAACTTGCATGCAGGGAAAAGGGGAAATGACACAGGTGGATGTTTGCTTGTAGAACAAGAGGATGATAATGATGAAAATAAGGGTGTAGTATGAGGTGATGATGAAGATTGTGGTGGAGGGGGAGGAGGGGATGATGAATATGGTGGTGATCGCAAACCTATAACTTGATTTTTCTTCTCAAAATTGATGCATGTCGTTTTAGAGCTTTGGATGTATTTTTTATGATGTGGAAGATAATATGAATGATAAAATGTGGTGTAAAGAGATGATAAAGATTGAAAGATCTCTGCTTAAGGGTTTTCTTACATAGAGCTCTCAAAGTTAGGCTTTAGAATCCTTTCGAAACCGTTTCTCCTTGAGATAAAAGTCAATTTTGCGTCCAAAAATGTCCCAGAACAGTGTCAGGTTCGGCTAATACCTTGCCAACCTTTCCTGGCCGAACCTGACAAGTGAAATTTACCCTGGTGGGTTGTCGGTCTTCGGCTGACTCGATTAGATTACTTTTAAGCCGAACTTATCTCTCAGAAACACTTCAAAATCTTGATTTTTAGGCTCCAGGTTCGGCTAACTCGTGATGATGAGTTATCAGCCGAACTTATCTCTGTACACTCAAGTTTTTAGATTTTATTTTGGCCATAACTTCTTCGTCCGATGTCGGAATGGCCTCTTTTTGTGTTGTTTTCGTCTTTTCATTCTCTTGAAGATGACGATAATATCTCATTGATTTGAATGAATTTAATTGGACCTTGATGTTCTCCATTAGTAGACTTCACTATCGTTTGGGGTTAGGTTCGGCTCATTCGCAATACTATTTGAAAGCCGATCTTTAAAGATCGGCTCATTCATGTTTGACTTGAAAAGCCGTACTACTTGTCATATATGCGTTCGGCTTATTGGGGACTAAAATTATAAGATGAATTGTTCTTATTTATCAAGGTTCGACATACAAATTATCCGTCGAACCTAACTCTGTTGCGCCGAACGACATACAAAAATCAAAACTTTTGGTGAATTCAAGCTACAAAACGGACATTAAACAACGTCTACAACCATACCTATGTATTATTAGAATTGGGTTCCTCATCCATGTACTCATCTTCGGGATTTGGCTCCAAAAAGTCATCATCTTGAGCTTGAGAAAAAAGTTGAGTTTGAGTTTGGGTAAAATCATTTTCATAATCCAACAAATAAGCCATCACCGGATCTCCATCGTAATTGATATGTATTTTCTTAGGTTTACGTGATGAAGATTCACCTTCCTCACTCAAATTTGGATCACACATCTATCAACAATCACAAATATCTCAAAAAAAAAAAAAAAAATCTCCACTCCTCCTCATCCTCTTCTTCTTCTTCTTTTACTAAAATGACTCACTAACTCTCTTTATAAATAAAATTATTATCCTAAATTAACACTAACCTAAGGCCTATTCCTATGCACATGCCAAAACATGATATTTGGCATATATGCACCCACTATGGGTATGCCAAACTGCCAAACTCATATGCCAATATGTTTTTCATGGCATATAGGCATACACGACAGAGTTTCCATCGAGCGATAGAGTCTCGGTCGCTCGATGGTCAATTAATCTCTCGATGGTCATTAAACCTACAAATGACAGTCAAGTCGCCGCCGCTTCTATGATAGTCGCTTATCAGCTCTTCATCCAACGGCTACCATTTCCCCCTATAAATACCTGATTTCAATCCCATTTTAACTCACACCAGAATTTCTAAATCTCTCTAGAATTTCTCAATCTCCAATTCTTTTCTGATCTTCTAATTCCTCATAGAGCATGGATGATAATGCGAGCATGGCTAATTTCATAGCAAACCAACATGCTGCGGAAAATCAAAGAGTTCAAATTAGGAGAAGAGTACCAAAATTTACAATTGCGGAAGATGAATGTATTTGCAGAAGTTATGTTCATTGTATTGAGACTTTATTCACAGAAGAATCTCGTCAAGTTATTTTTTGGGATAGGGTTTTGAGGAGATTTAAAGAACAAACAATGAACCCCAACCAACGTGATGTTAAAGGGTTGAGTAATCGCTTCACTATAATCAGTCGTGATGTTACTAAGTATCTTGTTTTACTTCAGCAAGAAGGTCCAAATCTAAGGAGTGGTGAAACCTATTTGGAACTTAAACAAAGGTGTCGTGCGGAATATCGTCGCATCTACGAACATGACTTCGAATATGGAAGTTGTTTCGAGATTTTAAGTTGCTTGCCCATATATTGTCCAATTTATATGTGGTAAAAGTTATTTGTAAAATTTCTTAATCATGTCCTAAAAGTTTTAATATTTTAACTCTAATTAAAGTCCAAGATTGGATTACGAATAGAATTAAGCTTAATTTTCAACAATACTCAAATTTTCAAATTCAAAATTCAAATTTCTTAATAGTAATTTTTACAAGAAGACATAAAAACTAGACTTTAAAAATAAAAATTGGGGACAATGTTCTTCATCTTGTTAATCTTCTTCATTTCACCAAATTTCCAATCAATGTGCTCATGAATGGAGTCTCCTTTGTTTATCTTCTTCTTTGGCTTCAAATTTGTTTTGCCTTGATTTTCCTTGCCTATAACCGTTCTTTGCCTTCTCTTAGTTACGGTTTTGACTTGGTTGATATCCAAAACTTGGAGACTTCTTTGCTTCTTACTTATTTCTTTAAATCTATCACATATCTTCTCAACGGCACTGTTGATGGTGGATTTTCGTTCAAGGTTAAATTTGTAAAAAACCAGAAAAAATCATGCGCTGACATCTTGTAAAAGATAAAGCCATTTATAAGTGTTGGATACTCCCTCACTTAATTCACCAAGAATGGAGCATGTAGCAACAATCCCATTCTGTGAATACATGAAATTCCTCCAGGTTGGAGCATGTGGCAACAATCCCTTCCTGTGAATTTCATATCAGCCTTGTATTTCCAGTACTCATTATCAGTGTGGCATGACGACTGAGTGTTACTCTTACAGAGTAACACGAACCTCCAAGCACTATAATGAAACCATGTACGAAATACCCGTGCAGTGCGATTCTCGGTGTGTTATACTAGCCCGAGCCCTCTCGGTGTGTTATACTAGCCCGATTGAGCCCCTCTCGGTGTGTTATACTAGCCCGATTGAGCATCCGGCACTGACCGTATCAGTTCGGATATGATCTGATCGCAGTCATCCAACTCCGTAAGCATAATTGGATGACCCCAGATCAATTCCATCACCCCAAGCATGGTATGGAATACCCACGGCCGACCCCGCATGGTCGGCCATTGGCCTTTGCTTGCCAAAAGACGTTCATACCAAGCATTATGGACGGAAAACCCTAAATAAGGGTTTGCGGCATATTACATGTGTCGCAAAACAGTCTCAACCATCCATCTTCGCAGGTATAGATGGAGGGTGTAGATGTAGACTCAAAGGGCCCAAAGCATGTCAACACGATCACCGTGGGACCGCCTACACACTTGACCAATCGGTCAAGACCAACAATGTTTGGCCGTGACAAAATCGTCACCCAAACAAGAGGTGGCGCACGGCTTTGAAAGCCAAATTAGGGTTTCAAGCCATCACGCGCGTCCATCTTCTCCGGCATGAATGGAGGGTCACAGATTAGATTAAGCAGGTCCGGTCATACCAGCATGACCACCGTGGGCCCATCTACCTCCTCATATGATCGGCCAAGGCATATCATGCCCGGCTAATCCAAAAACGTCCGCCCAAACATGCGTGGTTACACCTCCCAAATTGCAAATTGATCTCGACCGCTCAACTTCACCGGATGATT
The DNA here is from genome assembly GCA_023531295.1 of Papaver armeniacum. Lineage (NCBI taxonomy): Eukaryota > Viridiplantae > Streptophyta > Magnoliopsida > Ranunculales > Papaveraceae > Papaver > Papaver armeniacum. Next base: position 267,112 of record JAJJWW010016014.1, on the reverse strand, counting down.
TGAGTGGCTTAGATCACGTTTTAATGGGATGTTCAGGCATAGGCGTGAACACCATCCTACCACCTACACGCTGGTATGATCGACCAAGACCGACCAAAAATGGGTCGTCTTGAAACGCGTGCCCAAACTAGGGATGTCAACTCCTTTGCGGCAAGGGATTTCTCAACCACTCCTCTTTGACGGTCAAATTGAGTGGCCTAGATCGCACTTTCATGGGACTTGCCGCAAACCGATCTCAACCACTCCTCTTTGACGGTCAAATTGAGTGGCCTAGATCGCACTTTCATGGGACGGTGAGACATGGACGTTTACACCAAAGATGCCATCTACATACACGTCCTTCGGTCCTCCCCAAAATTCTTCCCATGCTTGGTTTCGACCAAGTCAAGAGTCATGCTTGCGCTCCTCTTCAAGAAATCTAGTATTCATTAACGGTCGCGAGATGAGTGTCTCAAAACTCATCTCATCCGTCCAACTTCACCAGACTTGGTTATACAACCACAGTCGGGAGTTATTTGGTTAGTGAGGAGTCATTACCCATCACTTTACCACACCGTAATGCAAGACTACACACATAAAATACACACGATACTTCACAAGTATCGACTTCCTGAATAACACAGTTATTCAATTCAAAGATTACATTCTATCTTTCGTGGATCCACGATCCACACATTCCGGACATCAATCATGTCACAAACCGGGGGATACATACTCGGGGTATTGGTCTCGGCGGTTTACAAAGGTGCAGCGTGCAACGCGCCATCACAAGAACGTGTTAGGAAGTCATGGACGGTTAGAGATGAACAGGAGAAGTGGGCAAGACTGGTCGACGCACAACTCCACTACTCCATCACTCCACTTCCTCCACTTCCCACGAGAGACGTGAATGAGGCTCAATGACTTGTATAAATAGGTTCTCCGCCCTATTTCAAACGACAACACAAGTTCAGACGAGACAGAAAATCAAGTGTTAATACAAAAATCGTATTCAAACACCCAGAGCTCGCTTGCATCAACCGCAAGCCTGCTCACCTTTCACAAGTCATAAGCAAGCCAACACCTTCACAATCTCAACACCTTCTTCGCTTCCCTCCCTAAGATCAACCCCATCTCCTTCACTTTGTGACCGAAACAAGTCCTGAACGGCCATTTCTTGGTTTAGGCCGGACTTGCACAGATTGATCTCTCGAATCTACAAGCACTCACCGCTCAAAGGCATTTGTTTAAAGGTTTAAATTCATTCCTCATCCACACCCCAAATTACCAAATTCTGCAGGAGTAGTTTTCACCCATAAACAATTGGCGACCACAGTGGGAGGTTGATCTATCGGTTGCAAAAATTGAATTCTCAAGTCTACGGTTTTCGGCTCACGATGCATCCTCATCAGAAACCACGGCGTCTCGAGATACCATGGGAAGTGTAGCTAGAATGCTTTGAGGATGTCTTGGCAAATCAAACCTAGGTATGACTAGAAGACGAGCGAGACATTCCGCCTTTTGAATGATATAGCAAAGACAATTACAAGAAGGGTCGGCATGCATCTACTCAAGCAAAGGTAAGAAATGCTAAATCCTTAGTCAGAGTCACACCTTTATCGGCGGAAAGGCAAAAAGAGCGCGCAACCGGGAGACTCGGAAAGACGAACAACATGGTCCACCCGACGAAGACTCGAGGCAACTCCACGAAGAAAAGACTTGTCCGGGTACCACAAAGTCTACCATATAAAGAAATGGAGCCTGCAGCTTACGGATCCCTCGCCGGAAGATTTATATCTCAAGACCCTTGTCGAAGCTCGGAAGACTGTTCTAATCCGCATCGACCTTTCAACTAAGTGAAGAAAAGCTTGAGGAAGGAGAGATCAATCAAGGAACACGTGAGTACGAGAGGATGGGAACGTTCAATTCGATCACTCAAGCAGTGATATTACAACACCTCCCATCACTGAGCCGGAGCCGCCGCAAATCCCGACATCTCATCAAGTGTAACACCTCCGGTAGTCACCGAGCAACAACTTCCACTCCTTCATCGGGACGAGGAGCCGGAGGGACGAGAGGAGGACCATTCCCCATTACCATTGCGGACTTGATGGAGAAGCAGGAAGTTCTTGCTAAGACTCAAACGGATATGGACGCAACTCAGAAAGAGGTACTCACTTTTCTTAAGACATTAACTGATCGATTTCCACATGACCCGCAACAGCCCCTGGAGCCAACAAGAAATGCATTCAACGCACCGGAGAAGGTACTTCAACGGCACGGACCTACATGGACCTGATCAAGGAAGCGACATCGATATGAGCGGTCTTGTCATGGAGACTTCTACACTGGGATCGATCCTCACAACGATCCTCCTCAAGTCAACGGTTTCACTATGAGCCGAGGCCGGTGGATCGGGAAGCGGTTTCTCTAGTGGAAAGTTTATGCGAAATTTCACAACTCTCGAAGAATCGGCCGCATGAGACGTTTTGTTGCAATCAACCAGGGAAGGTCACGACCGTGCCCTACATGTCACCGCACGCATCAAGGATTCGAGTTCAAGACGACCCTTATCTACACAGGATCGTCTTCATTACTCTCAAGATTCTCGGACATCCAAGGTTCTCCCGTGCAAGGTCGCACGGAAGCCTACCACAATGACGGACTTCGAGGGAAACCAAACCAAAGACATACTGGAGAAGCTCCGTGGAAAGAATCGCACAAGTTCGTTGCATCCCACTCCCCATGTGGGCGTCAATTCGAAGAAGACCGACTTGCATCATTGAGGGCTAGTAACCACGATGCATCTTTGCTGACGAAGCATTCTTCTCCATACTGTGAAGCCACAACCCACGTTCACACGAGGAGGGAACGAACTTTTATGGCGAGTCTTGACCGGGAAAGGAAAACGGTATACCGACACTTCCCATTATCGGCAGGGGAGACTGTTACCCGCCTCTCCACCTAATGGAATGCTACAACAAAGAACGAACCACAAGAGCAAGTGCTAGATGCTCCACAACCGCAAAGATGGCACCAACTCCACAACCGATGAAATTGAAATCGTTGAGGAATCTCCTAGGCCTATCTCCATCACTCAACCTTGTGTACGGATAAACGCGCGCCCGTGGAACTTCTCAAAGAGTATCGGGACATGTTCGCTTGGGGATATGAAGAAATGCCGGATTTAGATGAAAATTGGTCATCCATCATCTACATGTCATACCCGGATCCAAGTCGGTTAAACGATTGCGGTTGAACACGAGGAAAATGGATAGATCAAAGCTGCATAGACTTGAAACTTGAACAGTGTTGCTCCAAAAACGATCCTCCTCTACCCTCGACATCGACATGTTAGTAGATGCAAACAGCGGACACAACATGTTCTCCTCCATGGATGGATGCAAATGGCTACAACCGAGATAAGAATGTACGAGCATGATGCAAGTAAGATATCTTTTCGAACTCCTCTCGGAAATTTTTATTATACCATACTGCCATCTGGTTTAAGGAATACCGGTGCAACGTATCAAAGCTCTATGACGGTAATCTTCCACTGGAGCCGATACCTCAAGGGAGCAGCCTCAAGAAGATAACGATGTCCAACCGTCATATCGAGCAAGATCCGGGCGAGTTACCCTATCATACAGTGGTTGAACAAGAACCGGGGGCATATATCTCACCAACAGGCGATACAACCTTCACCTTACGTAAAACGGTTCCTTGAAGCAAGAAGAGGAAAACCACCAAGATACAACATCCTGCGCGTCCATCAAATCCAACTCCAGTACCACATGCATGACTCCCACAATGATGAAACAACGTCCAAGATATTCCATACCTGGCTCGACAACAACCACTACGAACAAACCATGTAAACCACGCTTGGGGACTGAGGCTCAGCATGGAGTTCCTTCACCGTCACTCAAGGACTTCTTCAACACGAGAAAGATGGTCACCAAGAATCATGGAATTTGCAAGAGTAAATCGAATCGAATAGGAAGCCACTTCAACGCTCCCTCCAGAGGTTGCTTCAATGGTCTATTCAAGAGCCGCCTCAATGCTCTCTCCGGGACCCCTTTTCGCTTCATAATCCTACTTCAACACTCTCCAGATCCACCTCAACGTTCGCACTAAGCCACTTTAACATCCTCTCAAGTCGTTTCAACACTCAAGCTACATCAACAATCTGCGCTCTGGTCAAGTTATCTTTGATGTACTCATTGCTCAACATACGGCTCATACATCCTTCATGAGGACCCAACGGAGCATGAAAAACCCTGAAGTCGATAGGAGGAGGGATATCTTGTGGAACGGATATTTTCATATAGTTGGAAGGGCGCGGTGAACAACTCACCATCAATGTTCGGCATATCCTTGAAGCTACCAACACTTCCCGACTTGGTACCAGATTATCTCCGAAGACATCTCAACAGGGATTCTTTTCTTCCACAATGAAATAAAAGGCAGGAGTTAGAACTTGTATGAAAGCACATGAGAGATGTAGTCACACACGGCAAGACACAACTCACATTGGAGCACACAAAACCGGTCCGGCTCAAATTCGTCTGGTATTGATTTCAAGTCCGGTACAAGTTTAAAGTCTGGTGTTGGTCAAGGGCACAACGCTGGTATTGCTCAAGTTTCAAGTCCGGTATTGATCAAGTGACGAGTCCAGTATCACTCAAGTTACAAGTCCGATATTGCTCAAGCTTCAAGTCCTGGTATTGATCAAGTGACGAGTCCGGTATCACTCAAGTTTCAAGTCCGGTATTGCTTAATATTCAAGTCTGGTATTGATCAAGTCAAGTCCTAGATTATTGCTCAAGTTTCAAGACCGGTGTTGGTCAAGGGCACGAGGCTGGTATAAAGTTGACATTCGGTCAGGCATACACGATATGGGACCCACGTTCAATCAAGCATATATGGCGGGACCACATTTATTTGCACAACACGGTTCTCTTATGTCATGAGAATCATGTTCACGAAATTCAAGCCCACGTTCGATCAAGCAGGCGCAGTAGCCCCACCAACAAAGCGAGCCACAGCGGTCCGTCGATTAGGCACAACCCCACGATCGAGCGGAGTAAGCACGGAGCGAGCCCTCGGCCGGCGAGGCATAGAAAGGTCGATCGAAGCAGGCAAGACCAACATCATACTAGGGGAACGCTCTCCTAGATGCCTTTTGAACGTGACATACTCCATGGACAGGATGACCCGTCTCTCCTGGTAACATCTAACTTTTTCTCATAAAGTTTTATCTTTAACTGTCACCATCTCATGCCTACCACACAATAGTGTAACCATTGTGTGCTAGGCGAGGGACTTAATGTTGATGGTGGATTTTCGTTCAAGGTTAAATTTGTAAAAACCGTAAAAATCATCATGCGACATCTTGTAAAAGATAAATCCATTTATAAGTGTTGGATACTCCCTCACTTAATTCACCAAGAATGGAGCATGTAGCAACAATCCCATTCTGTGAATACATGAAATTCCTCCAGGTTGGAGCATGTGGCAACAATCCCTTCCCCGTGAATTTCATATCACCTTGTATTTCGGTACTCATTATCGGTGTGGCATGACGACCGAGTGTTACTCTTACGAGTAACACGAACCTCCAAGCACTATAATGAAACCATGTACGAAATACCCGTACAGCCGATTCTCGGTGTGTTATACTAGCCCGAGCCCTCTCGGTGTGTTATACTAGCCCGATTGAGCCCTCTCTCGGTGTGTTATACTAGCCCGATTGAGCATCCCAAGATCGACCGTATCGGTTCGGATATGATCCGATCGCAGTCATCCAACTCCGTAAGCATGATTGGATGACCCCGCATCAATTCCATCACCCCAAGCATGGTATGGAATACCCACGGCCGACCCCGCATGGTCGGCATTGGCCTTTGCTTGCCAAAAGACGTTCATACCAAGCATTATGGACTAAAACCCTAAATAAGGGTTTGCGGCATATTACATGTGTCGCAAAACAGTCTCAACCATCCATCTTCGCAGGTATAGATGGAGGGTGTAGATGTAGACTCAAAGGGCCCAAAGCATGTCAACACGATCACCGTGGGACCGCCTACACACTTGACCAATCGGTCAAGACCAACAATGTTTGGTCGTGACAAAATCGGCACCCAAACAAGAGGTGGCGCACGGCTTTGAAAGCCAAATTAGGGTTTCAAGCCATCACGCGCGTCCATCTTCTCCGGCATGAATGGAGGGTCACAGATTAGATTAAGCGTGTCCTGGCCATACCAAAGATGACCACCGTGGGCCCATCTACCTCCTCATATGATCGGCCAAGGCATATCATGCCCGGCTAATCCAAAAACGTCCGCCCAAACATGCGTGGTTACACCTCCCAAATTGCAAGTTGATCTCGACCGCTCAACTTCACCTAGGATGATTTGAGTGGCTTAGATCACGTTTTAATGGGATGTTCAGGCATAGGCGTGAACACCAGCCTACTACCTACACGCTGGTATGATCGACCAAGACCGACCAAAAATGGGTCGTCTTGAAATGCGTGCCCAAACTAGGGATGTCACGCCGGTTTCCAACTCCTTTGCGGCAAGGGATTTCTGCCGCAAACCGATCTCAACCACTCCTCTTTGACGGTCAAATTGAGTGGCCTAGATCGCACTTTCATGGGACGGTGAGACATGGACGTTTACACCAGCATGCCATCTACATACACGTCCGGTCGGTCCTCCCCAAAATTCTTCCCATGCTTGGTTTCGACCAAGCTGAAGAGTCATGCTTGCGCTCCTCTTCAAGAAATCTAGTATTCATTAACGGTCGCAGATGAGTGTCTCAAAACTCATCTCATCCGTCCAACTTCACCAAACTTGGTTATACAACCTCGGTCGAGTTATTTGGTTAGTGAGGAGTCATTACCCATCACTTTACCACACCGTAATGCGATACCGCATAAAATACACACGATACTTCACAAGTATCGACGTCTGAATAACACTGTTATTCAATTCAGCATTACATGCTATCTTTCGTGGATCCACGATCCACACATTCCAGACATCAATCATGTCACAAACTGGGGGATACATACTGGGGGTATTGGTCTGGCGGTTTACAGCGTGCAGCGTGCAACGCGCCATCACAAGAACGTGTTAGGAAGTCATGGACGGTTAGAGATGAACAGGAGAAGTGGGCAAGACTGGTCGACGCACAACTCCACAACTCCATCACTCCACTTCCTCCACTTCCCACGAGAGACGTGAATGAGGCTCAATGACTTGTATAAATAGGTTCTCCGCCCTATTTCAAACGACAACACAAGTTCAGACGAGACAGAAAATCAAGTGTTAATACAAAAATCGTATTCAAACACCCAGAGCCTGCTTGCATCAACCGCAAGCCTGCTCACCTTCTCATTACAAGTCATAAGCAAGCCAACACCTTCACAATCTCAACACCTTCTTCGCTTCCCTCCCTAAGATCAACCCCATCTCCTTCACTTTGTGACCGAAACAAGTCTGGAACGGCCATTTCTTGGTTTAGGCCGGACTTGCACAGATTGATCTCTCGAATCTACAAGCACTCACCGCGCAGTGCATTTGTTTAAAGGTTTAAATTCATTCCTCATCCACACCCCAAATTACCAAATTCTGCAGGAGTAGTTTTCACCCATAAACAAGCACCTTCAAGCACTACTCCAGAAAAATCAAGTTGCGTTGCCGAATCAAGTTGGGTTAATTGTGCCATTTGGAGAAAATAGAAGAAATAAATTAGATTGAGAAATAGAGAATATATTGAGAAGAAGAGAAATTTTTTGTGTAAAAAATTTGGGGTAAGTTTTGAGTTTGAAAGTTACATATTTATTAGCGATGAAGAACTAGCCGTTGGCGCTAGAGTTAATAGCGCTGGCGATATAATTATTATCTCCGGCGATAAAGTCATTATCGCCAAATGATATTGTGAATATCGCTCGCTAGAAAGTCCGTCGCTTATTGGTTTTCCCATAGTGGAGCAAATGGTTTGCCATGCCACCTGGCATGCCAAACACCATTTTTTTTTGGCATGTGCATAGGAATAGGCCTAACAACAATCATTAACAACTAATTAATCAAATTAACACTAATTTAACACTAATCATTCAAGGGTATTTTCGCATTTATAAAAATAAGTTGGATAAGGGATACCCTAGAAACACTATTTCTAACCCTGTTTTTGTCTTATTCAATATGCCCCAAAATTTTCATGTATGCCCCAAATGATGGTTCTTAATGTTTAGTACCATTTCTGTTGGGCTTTAGACTCTTTAGTCCTACCTCCTCAAGCCTAGTACTAGGAGGTCCAAATGAACTCATTGTCAAATGAGTTAGTCCTTTTGTGAACGATTCACCCCAAAACAAATTTTTGCCATGACTAAAATAACCCTCGCAGTAAAACCCCAACCAATTTACACTCTCGCGGTCTCGCCCGGAAGAAAATCCAGATCTATTATTTTTCTCACATCTCTCTCTGCTTCTCCTCACCGGAAAACTCATCTCCCCAAAATCGAATCAGCAATTGATATCTTTTCGTGTCAAATCCCATGTTTACGACGAGGATCATATTAAGACTTCTTAATTTTGTTACAGTCGGAATGACTATCGGTAAGTTTCCCAACACACTAATACTAATTCCATGGATTTAGATTCTCATTGTATAAACCTAACTGATTCTTTTTTTGGTATTGATTTATTAGTTCTAATTAACTAGTGAATTTGTTATTAAAGGGATGAAATGATTAAATGTATAGGAAAAATAATGGCAGTAAATCTGTTGAAAATGATTAACCAATTTTATGTTTGATTTTCGACTTCTTAATTTTGTTTCGGTGTGTATGTATAGAATACGTTAATGCATGATGTCTAGGTTTAACTTGTTGCGGTTTACACCAGTGTATACACTCATCTAATTTTTTGGAAATTCATTCATGTGAAATGGGGTTCTTGTTTTGGATTGTACAATTTTGTTGTATACTGACACCTTTACTTAAGTGAATGTACTTTAGGTTAAGTGTTTAACAAATTACCTCAATGAGTACTTAGAAATTTATATACATATACCTAGACAACTGCCATGTTTCTCTCTTGTTGATGACTTGATGTAGTTGTATCGTTTGAGTGTTGGAGATGATGGAGGTAATGATTTTTGATAGTAAGGAGCAGGTAATGGAAATGGTTGTGGGAGTTTTTGTAGCATGGAGCGGGTACTAGAGATAGTGGTGGTAGTGATTTGTAGTATTAAAAGGCTAGTAGTAGTAGTAGTAGTACTGGCGACGGTACTGGTGGTTTGTAGTAGTACTGATAACGGTGTTTAGTATCTAAATTACTATTGTGTTATGATCCGTTTTTAGGTATAGACCCATTAGAATGCTCTATACCTAGGTTTAAAATACAACTGAATTACTCTCCAAGTAATTCTAGAAGTAGATTTCTATTCCTAGAAGGATAAGTAGGAGTTCTATACCTAGAAGGTTACGAAAATAAGGGGGTTTCCTAATCTGTGTATGACTAGTTTTAGCATAGTCCTAAACCTATAAATAGGCACCTTGAGTGTTTGTAGAGGACACACGCAAAAGACTAGAAGAATACTAGAAAAAAAAAAAACCAAGAGAAGAAGCAACACCTAGGTCAGAAATAAACCTAAAAGGTAAACGTTGTAAAGTTCTTACTCTTAAGCAATATAATTAACGTGTTCTATTGCAAATTACTAGTACTTTAATTCTACTTGTGTGGCTATTCTCTATCTATCATATTGGGGTATGAAAACTGATCAGTGGTATCAGAGCAAGAAGTTAAGTAAGCAATGTCTCCAGCGATGAATGGAAGGGCTTCGATCCAAGGGCAACAAGGTATTACAGTTAGATCCTAATATTGATAGAAGGAAGAAAACATCTATCTCGTCATCATCATCCAATCTGCAAGAGAACGCAATGGAGAAATTGGAGGAAGACATAAAAACTATGAAAGAAGATATGGCAAAACTAATGGAGATGATAAATGGATTACAAGAAACAAACAGTTCCAAGTCAAATATGGAAAAACATCCAGAGTTGATAGATGATTCGCCATTCAAAGTGGAGGCAAGAATCAAAATCGCTGCCTACAACGGAGATTTAGTTCCAGAGAAGTTAGATGGCTGGCTCAAGTCTTTGGAAGTTTATTTCAGCACCAAGGGATTTACTGAAGCACAACAGGTAAGTTTCGCTAGACTAAGACTTGACGGACATGCCCTAATTTGGTGGGAAGCATATACGTCAGGTTTGGCCCTTAGCAATGAAACACCAGTAACTACTTGGAAGCAATTCACAATTGCTATCCAAAATCAGTTTTACCCAATTGGTTATAAAGAACGACTACGCGAATAATGGCAATTCTTGCGACAAGTAAAAGGGCAGAACGTCCAAGAATACACTACTAAATTTCGCAAGCAAGCTATAGCATTAAACGTGAATATGAGAGATTCCGAGACTATTTAGAAATATAAAGGAGGTTTGCCTTTTGCTATACGGATAGAACTTGCGTTATTTTCAGTGACCGACATTGACGATGCTTGTAAGAAAGCTATGTACATTGAGATGAAGAATCAAACCGCTGGAGAAAAGCAATCAAGGACTGAAGAAGGAGATTGTGAAATTTGTCCATAAAGAGGGGAAAACTAATCATGTAGTGGCGAACGAAAACATCCGATACTGCAAAAACTGCAAAACTTATCGACATTCAGAGGAAGAATGTTGGATATTACATCCGGAGCTAAGACCAACATGGTGGAAAGATCGCAAGCAAACTGCCACAACCATTTATAATAAAGAAGAAGAAGGGATGAAGATGAGATAATCGATGGATTGCCAAATCCCGACAACAAAGTTGTGATGATGGCAAGAAAAAGGGTTTTAACTGCGACACAAGGAAAAGTCAGTAAGCCTAAATCGATCTCAGAATCTACCAAAGAAGAGCTATTTTGGGTGAATGCAGAAGTTAAGAAAACATATGTTCTCACTCTATTTGATAGCGGATCACAACGAAACTTAATATCCGAACAACTAGTGAAGAAGCTGAAGTTGAAGACAACACCACACCCTAGGCCGTACCTGTTAGGATGGTTAAAGAAGGATACAGAGATGCAAGTGACTGCTCAATGCACCTTCGGATTCACCATCAACAAGAAATACGTAGATCAGGTAACATGTGATGTTGTCCCATTAGATGTTTGTCATATTGTATTTGGTAGTCCTTACCTATGGGACAGAGATGCAACTTTCTCACGATGAGAAAGAGTTTGGAGGCTGGTAAAAAGTGGAAAAAAGTTTCGCATTCTAGGTTCTAAAGAAAAGAAGAAACTACAGCTTATGTCTGCACAGCAAACCAAACATTTGGTAAATGCTAGTCAGAAATTTAGCCTACTCACAGTTCGTCAAGTTGTCAAAGAACCTAGTGAATTGGTTTGTGCAAACTCTTGCGAGTTCACTAAAACCGAAAAGAACAATCTACAACAGTGGTTAGAAGGGATTGAAGACACCCTGCAACAGCCGCAGAAGTTACCACCAAAACAGCGCGTGGAACCAGAAATCAAGCTACTTGACGAGCAAAATGAGTCGCCATCATTAAAAGTTGTGCAAGACTTAGCTCTATGTGAAGTAATAGAAGAAGATTTTATTCTTAGCAAGAAAACACAGATGACCAAAGTTGGAAAACAAGAATTGTTTCAAGAATGTTGTAATGGGAAAAGTTTAAAGCACGCAAAATGGTACTCAAGAGTGCATCTGCAAGTTAAACTTCCCCGCATCTTAACTCAATGCCTTTGAGGGACCAAAAGCCTCCAAATGGGGGAGGTCTGATCCGTTTTTAGGTATAGACCCATTAGAATGCTCTATACCTAGGTTTAAAATACAACTGAATTACTCTCCAAGTAATTCTAGAAGTAGATTTCTATTCCTAGAAGGATAAGTAGGAGTTATATTCCTAGAAGGTTACGAAAATAAGGGGGTTTCCTAATCTGTGTATGACTAGTTTTAGCATAGTCCTAAACCTATAAATAGGCACCTTGAGTGTTTGTAGAGGACACACGCAAAAGACTAGAAGAATACTAGAAAAAAACAAACCAAGAGAAGAAGCAACACCTAGGTCAGAAATAAACCTAAAAGGTAAACGTTGTAAAGTTCTTACTCTTAAGCAATATAATTAACGTGTTCTATTGCAAATTACTAGTACTTTAATTCTACTTGTGTGGCTATTATCTATCTATCATATTGGGGTCTGAAAACTGATCATGTTATTGGTGACGGTGTTCAGTATCGTCACTACTTTTGTTGTACCACTTCCTTTTCATTAATTTGTTACTAAGTTGTTTACATATGTCAAAATGTTATCGTATTTAATATTTTAGTTAATGCGTATCTGGTGGTGACTTGTAGACATCATTGTAATTTATATAAAAATAGAGTTTTTTCGAGCGACGTGGTTAATCGGAGCTTCTGGTTGATTCTGGTCCCACCATTTAGAATTTCAGCCAATAGAATTTCAGAAGAATCTTTTGGACCCACGAAATATTATATGGCCAATCACATTTTAAAGAACAATTTCCTAAAATAACTAAATTTTATTTAATCTAAGAAACATATCAAAAAAAATATAAGCAACTTTAACATTACCAAAAAAAGAAAAAAAAAGATTCATCATGACAAAATGAAATAAAATGTTCATCATGATTTCATCGTAAAATTAAATCAATCATATGATTAAGAAAAACATTCATATAAATAAATAGATAAAAACAATGTCCAATGTCCATCTACAGTTTTTGTAATAAAATGCCCCTAATTACATCTCCAAACTACCGGTAAAACAAAAATGGTTGCAATTACACTTTCTGTTGGCATTAAACACCTAAAAAAAATCATAAGCATGAACCTGAATAAAACAAAAAAAAATAGATCAGCGACTAAAACAAAATACCTGATTTGTGGGAGTCACGCGAATAGAGTAAAGGGTTTGTTAATCCTGCACAAATAAAAATAATACAAAAGCATTAGGAGTATGGATTCCAAAAGAAAAATCACGATCAAGGACAGAAAAAAAAATACAAAATCATTTCCTAAGAAGAAATTTTTAATCCTGTTCAATGATTGAAATACAAAATCGTTAATAGAAAATCGTAATAAACAATCAACCACATCAAGTAAAATTGTGAAAACGAACGAACAAAAAATATTAGTACAAAAGTATAATACATTCATTTCACCATAAAAATAATTTTTTTTTTATTATTATTATTCCTTTAAAAAAATAATAATAACATCGAAATAATATCTATTTTTAGCACGACAGAAGATGGTCAATTTTTTTTTTTGTACAAAAATACAAACCATTCATTCCATTCCAATATTATTACTTTTTGTTTATTATACCATAAACAAATAATAGTAAAAAAATAATTTCCATTCTTAGCTATGGAGGAAATGCTCAATATTTTTGTACAAAAATATTTCTATTGTAAAAATAAAAATAGAATATTATTATTTTTGATTAATTAAAAAAGGTAAACATCTAGGAATACATGTATTTTTCATAAATAAATTTTAGGTTATTTTAGGTGTATCTTTGAAGTAATGGTCCTATTTGAAGAAATATTTATTATGGAAAATCTTAAAATATGGAAAACAAATCTTTAAAGGAGAGATTTGTTTTCCATTTTACCTATAATAATCTTCTTATAAATTCTAAATTTGACATATAGAAATATATTTACGAATTAATATCCTAGAAAAATAAATAAAATTCTAGACATATTTAGATTTTCACTAGCATTATTCTCCAAAATATCGTTTTTTTGGAAGCTCAGCATGTCTCTATAAAAGGCGTCGGAGAAAAAAAAAAACCTCCCATTGTTGTACCCCGCTTCTCGCTTTATTGATTAATTTTTTTCAGTTTAAGGTTTTGTTAGACTGATTTGTGTATTGTGTTTGTTCTGTAGTTGAATTATCATACGTGTGTACGCCAAGAAATGGTAATCGATAACTTTTTCTCCTTATTGATGTTGTTTCTTTTAATCATGTTATTATACATATGCAATCTTTTAGAAAGGTTTTTCCTATTTCCTATCCCCAATTTTCCTATTTCCTATCCCTTCACAATTTCTAAAAATTAATTTACTTTTCAATTCTAGTTTTCCTATGTACCGCCCATGAAAGTCAAATTGACTATGACTATGACCATTATCACTTTTCTTCTTCTTCCATTAAAAAAAAATCAAAAAACTTAAACTAAAAACCCTAAATTAGATTTCTTAGACAAGGGATCTACTTTTTAATTTTTGTCATTTAATCTATAAATGAAAATCTATACTGTGAACAACATTTAGAGGTGATTAATTAACCTAATCTATCTCATTAGAAGGTTAGTGTACGATCATCTAAGTGCAGTAATAATAGTAATACCAACTGCATTCGTTGTATATACAAAACATACTAATCAAAATTAACGTAAAAGGTAGTATCACATGTTCCAATCATGCTTCCAAGTTCTAACTGTGTACGATCCAACTAGTACATTGTAAATCGTTAACTCAATATATGCTGCAACTAATTTTAAGTAATATGATTCCCTAGTCTCTCATCCACCATTTTTAATGTTTAGCCTACATCACACCCCAAACTTTATCCTTCTTTGTATTCTTTGAAAGTGGTGATGGTTCCTTCTTTGAAAGTGGTGATGATTCCTGGAGATGGAATAAAAGAGATTGTGGTCGGAGGTGGAGATGAAAACGTGATTTGCTAACTAGGTTTTAATTGGGTGTAAATAAAAAGTCAAGAGATGGTATTTAGAATATATGAAAATTTACGTGGGTGGTACTTAGGATAATTAGGGATAGGATTTATGGGGGATTGGAAATAGGAAAAGTGGGGATGGGAAATAGGGAAAACCTTTAGAAATAGCTTTATTTTCTGCTAATCTTTTAATATTTTGCATTTTATTAATTGTTTGCCGCAGAATAATTTTTTTGCCGGTTTTTCTTTTAGGACTCATATCTTTTGCATCTCTAATCATAATCAAAAGGTAGTACCTAATTGTTTGGTTTTTTTTCTTTTTCTCATATCTGGGGTGTTGTTTTGTAGGTGCAAATGGAAAAAAAAACATTTACTTCTGGACGAAGAGAACCACAAAACGAAAACACAAAAAAATGGTAATACAATAAAAAAATTTGCTTAATGTTACATTCCAAAATTAAAATGATAAAAAAGTAAATATATTGGATGAAAATATTACGGCATTTAATATGGCTATCCCATTTACGTAAACAATATTTTTTAAATCCAAATTATAGAGAATTATGTAATTTTTGATATATTAATTGATATTATTTCCAAAATATTGGTTTTTTTTTTGTTGAAATTTCTAGCGTCGGGCACCCTCTGTATAAAAGTGCTTGAACCAATGCTATAACCCTAATTTTGTATGTTGCTTTTTGTTTTGCTAGGGTTGGTTTTTTCCCAACGATTTCGTTGCCTACTTATTTTTTTCGTTTTTGCATGCCTGCGGCAGTGGGAGCTCGTGTCCATAATAATAAACACAAAAAAAATATATAATGGTGAAATCCTATATTTTGGCTTTATTGATATTTGTTTCCTTGATTTAATTTTAGTTTTGGATGCTGATGATACTTCATGAGCTCTAGAAAGTTGGGGTTAAAGATTATGTATTTATGGAATCAATGATCATTTAGATATAAATAAGTTTGAGTTTGACACATGTACATCTAATGATACCATTTGAAATGCCCTCAGATTTCCAATCATTTTGTAAACTAGCAAGTCATATATGTCATGGACATCTCATACAAATATTTCCAAGTGATGGCTTGGTAACTATTTTCGGTGTTCTCTTGGTAGCCTTTTGTATATACATTTTCTCTACGGAGTTGTAGTTTACATGCATGGTGCATTTTTAGGTGCTGGTAACGATTTAATTTGAACTTATTTACATGCCTTTTTTACTTATTTATTTGGTTATGGTGTTTCTGTAGTTTATGTATTTTTGGTGACTGTAGTTGGGTGACTTGGTGTTCTTTTATTGCTATTGTTCCAGTGTCGTCCATATATCGTTGATATCTATTCCAACCGACATGAAGTACGATTTTTTTTTAAAATTATTATGTGATGACATTTTGTTTGTTGCTTTTTACATATTTTGGAGGTTTTGAGGATGTGCATATTTTCTGGGGGTTTTATCGATGCCTAATTGAGGCTGCTTTATATCCAGATAAAGTTATTGTTAAATATTTAGTAAAATGTAAATGCACAATTTTTTTTGCCGTGAGATTGCTTCACATAGTCCATCATAAAATTATACAAAAGGTATATCAATTGAAGAAGTTGACAAAAGTATAAGTATTCCTTCACTTAAGACTAGAAAGTATTTTATTTTTTGAACTTCTAATTTTGTCATCAACCTTCCGCTATCATAAATTAAGATGACAATTGGAAATAACCAGCAATTGGTATTATCGGTATATATACAAGGAAAAAAATAAGAATACAAAAATCTCGGAATGAATGAAATCATTATTCCAAGATGACATAAATGTATTTTTGCATCTATTAGATGAGGAATACCATAGATTTTTCAGTTTCTATATAAAACTCATAAACCGATCACTTACATAATACATAATTGGAGATTAAATATTTTTAGAATTTTAAGAAATGGGAACTGCAGAAGCGCTGCCGAGAGTTGTTTAGACAAGAAATCTTGATGCGTACGCCTTCAAGGTTGAGGCACCTTAGAAGTTTCAACTCTCCAACATATGTAGCAAATGCATCTAAATTTTTGGACAAGTTGAACTTAGCTTTCTTAAATATTTGTTAGGTAACACTTTGAGATTACATGATTTCTACAATTTTTTATTAGATTCTACAAATAACAGAAGCCAAACTCAAGATTATCCCAGGGTGCTAAAACTTAAAATTAGTTTTGTTTTATGATTCAGATCCGAAGGAGTTCAATCTGGGGAGGTTAGATGTGTTTAAAACTAATTATTGGGGTAGTTCTTTTTCTAAAGTACTTTTACACAAGTTAGTCTATGCCACACATAAATCAAGTGGAAGTGTTTATGTTTATAATATGATGAAAGTATGTTTCGAAAGATCAGGTGATATCCAATTTTAAATTAATATTTATACCAAGTGGTCACCTCTTGAATTTTTCATGACCCTCATCGTAATATAAAAAATAAACCTGTCATTTTCAGGGGCTACTCTGAAAAAATTAGGGACGACTAATATGACAAAATGGGTCATCCAAACCTAAAATGAAGCCACACCCTATCTCTGATTTTTCGAACGGCTAATATACCCTTTATAATCGGTAGATAATTAGTATACTCGGGAGTTAATCTTTAGTATATATTGTTAGGAAAATTTATTTGAGTTATTTGGTTTTAAGTTTTAGAGTGGAAGAAGAAGAAGTGGGATCAAAGCCATTTTTTCTTAAATCCATAATAAAATGGATGGGTATGAAGAAGAAGGTGAAAACCATCATGAATAACATAATTTTGAAGGTTCAATAACGATTATAGAGCCTTTAGTGCCATTAACGTACCAGAATCGGTAGATAATAAGATATCTTATTTATCGGTTATACTCTTATGTTCCAATAAAGAAACACAATCGGAAGTCTCGTGATTTTAATTATCTACCGATTGTGCAATCGGTAGTTTCGTGATGTTTCTTATCTACCAATTGTGGTAGTAGCCCCAAATTCATTTTTTTAAGCTAATGGAATTTTGAATTTCTCTATTTCCACAATTGGTAGTTTCGTGGCATCTATTATCTACCGATTTTTCAATCGGTAGTCTCGTGATGTTCATTATCTACCGATTATTATATTAGCCCCAAATACAAATTTTTCAAAAACCAATGGAATTTTGAATTTCGCTATTTTCACAATCGGTAGTTTCCTGATGTTTATTATCTACCTATTGTACAATCGGTAGTTTCGTGATGCTCATTATCTACCGATTGTGATTGTAGCCCCAAATTCAAAATTTTCAAAAAACCAATGGAATTTTGAATTTCTCTGTTTTCACGATCGGTAGTTTTGTGGTGTTTAGTATCTACCATTTTTACAATCGGTAGTTTCATGATGTTCACTATCTATGATTATGACAGTAGCCCCAAACTTTCTAATTTTACAATCAGTAGTTTCGTGATGTTCCTCATCTACCTATTGTGGTAGTATCCCCAAATTTATTTTTTTCCAAAAACCAATGAAATTTCGAATTTTTCTACTTTTACAATCGGTATGTTCCTTATCTAGAGATTGCAATATTATCCCCAAGTTCATTTTAAAACAAATAAAACTTCAAAGTTTTCAACTTTTACAATGGGTAGTTATTATCTACTGATTGCAATAGCAGCCCCAAATTAAAAAAAAATAAGAAAATAAATAAAGAACATAGTCACAATCGGTTGATAAAACTAATACTAAGCTACCTATATATTATAAAAGGGAATATAAGTATTTTCTAAGCACTAAGACACCCCATAGCCACATCAATGGGATTGGAATAAAGAAATCGCCCCTAAATCTTTCTATGTCGCCCCTAAAAATGCTAGGAAATAAAATCAACCATATAATTAAAGAAAAAAGATGTCCAAAGTCCAGTTATGTTACTTATAAATACACCGAATTAGAATTTTGATCGATTTATAACTAAACTCTTTTGCATGAAATCGTTGCAGAAGTGCTAACTAGAGTTTCAGTTGGGGAGGAAGTAGTGATAGGGCGGCATATGATGAAATCAAGGGACACACATCACCAATTATTCCGGTGAAAATTTCCTTTATAATGCACATGGGAAGAAGCATGTCACAGAGCTTACACAATGCGAGATTCTACTTGAAATCAAGATTTTTCGATGGGAATGACTATCCGACATACATTCGCATTTAAAATACAACTAAGGGACAATCAAAATAAAATATTACTAACATCAAAAGACTGATTTACCAGATGGATGTACTAAAATTATTGTCCGTCAACACATTCCTGACAATTCTAGATTTATAAACCATATTTTTCTCGAAGCACTGAATGAGAATCGTGAATAGAAGGTCAAAGTGATATGGGTTGAGATTTGTTGCCTTGGTACTTATTTAGAGTTTTCCTTTTATTTTTTCTTAGGAATACAATTGCTTGATTTCTTAGGAACTACATTTAGGTAGATTTTTTTAGGAGACACGGGTTCATCATTTAGGTAGAATGATTTACCAGATGGATATACCAAAATTATTATGCACCAACACTTTCGTGCCAGTTCCAAATCTATAAACCGTATTATTCTAGAAGTATTGACACAGAGGAATGAGAATAGCGAATAGAACATTAAGGTGATTTGGCTTCGAATTTGGCGCTTTTGGGGTGCTCATTTAGATTTTTCTTTTTATTCCTTAATTATCACGGATCTTAGGTCGTTGTTTCTTAGTATAGTTTATTAATTGTTTTGTTATATTTTTAAGAATACAGCTTAATTAAGGTTTTCTTTAATGTTTGTTTTCCTTTTAGTGGATGGTTTGGGTTCCAAGATGTTTCAATTTTTTCAACCTGATGTGTGATTGTGGAGTGGTATTTTGTATAATATGGATAATTTGTGTTCTTTATCGACTGAATTACCAATGACACCATCTCAAAAGGTCGTACAACCACCCTTCACATCAATTGTTACGTAAGCAAGAAACAGACCCGTGCATCGCACGGGTGAGAAACTAGTCATTGTAAAGTAATGGTTTTCTTTTTTTGTATCTTGTTCTATAGGCATTAGATGTTTCAACTGGAATTTTTTTGTGGCAGAAAAATATTGGCCCTTTTCTAAGTACAACAGATTGCTCTCCCACAGTGGACTGCAATGGTAACTAGCTCTAGCTCTTTTAAATTTGGTACGTTAAGAACGAGGTTAAGCTGTTGTTTGTTTTATAAGAAAACCCGTGTTTTTGATATGCAATGAGACATTGGGACCATACTAATAAAAATATATACATGGAACCTACTGCATAGGAGTCCTCGCATTGTATATCACATATACACATGAGTGCTGGCATTTTATGGTATTCTTGGTGATTGCAAAACTATGAGAACTTTGTTGGCGATGCCTTGCATATGTTTTACATTTTAGATAATTTAAAGATTTGTGTATGATTACTTCAGTGTCCTATCAATGACCTGTAATTGATTGTTTAAGATTTTTTGGTCAGATTGACAAACTACAGTCTACTCGGACAAATTGACAAACTACAATATACTTTTCACCAATAGGGAGATTGTCCCTTCAAATAACGGAGAGCGATTCCATCTAACGAAAGAGCTACAAACTGGTTGTGGAAGCATTGAGTGGCATATATTGATAGGTGTAGAATACACCTTGATTTAATATCTATTGGTTATGCTTTCTTTGCTATTTTTCGTGTGAATTATGTATTTTACACTTGTTTTGAGTTTTATAGTTACTCTGGAGTCGCACGGAGGAAAAGAAGAAGAAATTACCCAATTTGAACAAGAAGGGAATAATTGTCATTTCCACCGAGAACACTATCTGGAGCCCAGTCAAAGATAAGGGTTACCCCAGACTAGGTGCCATATAACAAATGGTCACCCCTTAACCTCAGCGGGCAGTCTTTAATTATTCTTCCAAAGGAGAGTTGCCCCTTAAGCCGGTGGGTGTCTGAATCCTGCACAACTCATAACCCTACCCTAAATTCGAGAGAATCCTTTCTCGTTCATTTCATTCATTACACCTGAAAGTAGGAAAAGGTAGCGGATGTTGCTGTTGTTATTCCGAGAAGGAGATAGAGAAATCGAGAGTTGAAATCATGAGAGAAGAAGAGATGAAACTGATAAATGCAGTAAATCAAGAAACAGACAGTGAAATCAGTGATTCGAAGATGGATGGATTTAGAAATTAGGGTTGGTGTTCTCAAAGAAAAAAAGGGGATCTGAGATTTAAAGAAATTGAAGATGGAAGAATATATTTGAATAAGAAGAAATTGGAGATGGGTTTAGTTTGAATTCGAGATTGCAGTTAGGGTTTTCTGTAGTTGAGTGTTACCAGCGAGAAACGAAGAAACGGTGGTGGTGTTGTTGGTTCACTCGTGATGAGATGATCGAGGGTGTGTGGCGCTGTTGAACAGACATGGGAAGAATGGAGATGGGTCGAATCCTTGAGAAGAGATGTTGAATTGGTTGAGATAACTGAGATTTCAAGGCGTGTTACATAGCAGCTGGTGTTGAGATGATGCTGGCTGGTGGCGATGTTGGTAGATGCAGTCAAAACATGAGCTTAAGGCCAAGTTTGTTGCTGCTGCAGATGAATCAATTAGATGTATGTTAGGCTTGTTAAAAGGCCTGAAAAATTGGTCGGAAATGCCCAAAAAACAAAGGAAACTGTCGGATTTTCTGCTCCGGCGAGTCAACTCGGTACCGACGATGAACCGATTTAGCTGAGCCAAACTCGATTAAGATGATCGATCCAGACCTATAACTCAGCCGAGTAAGCCAACTCAGACTCTGAATAAGACAGCTA
This sequence comes from Papaver armeniacum, assembly GCA_023531295.1. Classification (NCBI taxonomy): domain Eukaryota; kingdom Viridiplantae; phylum Streptophyta; class Magnoliopsida; order Ranunculales; family Papaveraceae; genus Papaver; species Papaver armeniacum. The sequence goes on along the minus strand of JAJJWW010016014.1, from coordinate 245,542 downwards.
ACTCGAGCTGACTTCTTCTCCCCTTAACTCCATTGACTACCAGAAGACCATTATATTGACCGTTAACATTGATGGCACCTGACAGAATACTCCGACAACTGATAAGAAGATTCCGATGCCGACAGTTACTTTTCCGGCTGGATTCCGGTTATCCCAATGGCTCTTCCGGCGACCAAAATTAACAGAATTTTGTGAGTTTTTCTCATGGGTGTGAAGACTTGGATGTGGAATTTGACTTGAAATTGAATTTGGAAGAGAAGTGGAAGAATTTTATAAAGACAAGGACTTGGAGATTGAACGGGAAAAAGATCCTAATCCTAAGAAGATTGCAAGAACATTGAAGCCTATAGATAGAGAAGTTCTCTACTTTTCTCTATACACTTTTACACCTCTACACACCTCTACACACACTACACTTTGGTTTTTGTTTGCTTTCTCTTTTCGTTATTCTTTGTGAACTTCAAAACCATGAGTAGCTAATTTTATTATTGATTGGGAATGAATTCCTAGTTCTTGACATGTTTTGTTTTAAATCTACTTTGAAGTTTTCACATGATTATCGTTTGTTTTTTCTAATAAGAATGTTTATGCTTGATTGATAGGTCGTTTAGGTGCGCAACTAAATTGATTTGTTAATTGATCTAAAGCTATCAAAAGTTAGGGGATAAGTAATCGTTTCTTGACTCTTTACACAAGTAGAAAACACGAGACCTTGCGGAGGGATTCCGTGGAGCAATTGTGTGTGAAAACAACGTTAGCAAGTAGACCTTGATCTAAGAGTTTAACTACTAATATCAACCTAATAAATTCATAAATCTTAATGCGTTTAATTAAATTACATTTTGAGTGATCTACTACTTGATGGTTTGATAAATAGAATCCGGTAGTCGAGAACTTCCGTATCCGGTAATATAAGGAATTTAGGGGTTAGCACTGATCTAGCTATTATACCCACGGTTGGTGATAATCTGTGACTAATAAGAAGTGGAAAAGAACATAACTTGAATCATTGTTTTGCAACGAAGAAGGATTCCTTGATCTTGTCTCTCTTATTGATTTCAACTTTATCTTTTTAATTGCTTTGTTTATTTATTTTTCTTTATAAAATATAAAACCAAAACCCCCCTTTTTGTGACATTATAAGACAACTAAAACCTTTTGCTCCTCGTGGGAACGAACTTAACTACCACCATTTTACTTGTTGATTAAGAGGAAAAATATTCACAAATTTGTTGTGGTTACGACACGCATCAGGTATTACAATCAGTTTGATGAAATAATTTCTTAGATGAATATTTGCTAATATGTAGTTTTGTTCCCTTAGAAGCTCCTATTGTAGTCTGCCTTTGAAAGGTGGACATTTTAATCGTTTAAGAATTTAGAGAGAGATGACACTTGTACTTTCCTTGTAGAGACTTGAATAATTTTACATTGCGGACAATTTAAGCTAAATGTACCTTTGTTCTTTTAATCCCTAATTGCGGCTGTTGTATCATTTAAAAACTTCCACCTATGCCTTTTACGTAGAGTAGCGTATTTCTTGGCATTTCATACCATATTTGTATCTGCTGAACATTTAATTTCTTGATAGGAAGGTGGATGAATTGGATAAGGCGATTGATGTGGTAGCTAGAGACTCTTCTTGGTATGTACACATGTAAGTCCTAGTTGAATAGTTTAACTTCCCGTTGTAAAGATCGTCTATAAAACTTTCATGTACCTAAGCTTTGTATAGTTGGATTAGTGCTCAGCTGCTATTGATGAGTTACTGACTGTTGGTTATGACAAAAATTACATGTGTATATATTGGTACACCTATAATAAAAGTGTTCATTGTTGTACACATGTGACAGAAATTACATATTTACATAATAGTCCAGTCTACGACTCTTAATCAAATTTTAATGAACAATCTTTCTTCTTAGATGTCGACTCAGTGATACTATGAGTCGAATGTTGGTTATGACAGAAATTACATGTGTACAACAATGTACACTTATCATATAGGTGTACTAATCTGTATACATGTGACAGAAATTACATGTGTACATAATAGCGCACCTCTAATATAGGTGTACATTGTTGTGCACTTTTTAATACAGGTGTACATTGTTGTGCACATGTGACAAGAATCACAAGATGGGGGACATATATCGTATAAACTTATGTATGCGTTAATTTATAGTTATTCTTAGGGTTTTTGGATTTAATTTTATTCAATTTCCAGTTCATCACTTTGACTTCTTTTTTTATAAGTGAATATTAATTGTTCAAGAGAAATCAAAAAGAAAAATGTGAATGATGATATATGAGAGTTATTTTGATTTTACATTGATCAACTTAAGGAATTAAGTTGATCAAGTAATTCTTCCCATATAAAAATGAGATTTAGCACTATGGGATTTTTTTTTCTTCGCGCCCTTAATAACTTCACTTCATGTGTTGGTTTATAATTCTATTGTTTCGAGTGTATGATTATCATCATATTACATAGTTGTAGTAATTTATATGCGCTTTGTTCTTATATCTTAAGGTCATGGTACTTTATTTGGTATTTCAGGTTGCATTTAGGATGAAAGTATTTCACACGAATATCAATAATGAAAGTATTTTTCAAACATCCTTAAAGAACACCCGTTAATTGTTAATGTGTACATAGGTGTACACATGCTGAATATTAATGTGTACATGATTATACACATGTTTATGGTCAATGTGTACATAATTGTACACATTAACAATTTTTATCTTCTTGCTTCTTTTCTTTAGCTCCTTTAGAGATATCTATCTATGTTCATTATATTTTGATTTTGTATACTTGGTTGAGAAGGGTTCATTTGTTGCACACACTGAATTCATTTGCTATTTCTAGTTCCAACTAATGAATTGATGCCGATTGGGCTTTCTCAAAATCACCCCTTTTTGCTGAAGTTGTTTATGACACCATTGTTGCTCCACATTGCCTCTCGTCATTGCTGCTCACCATTTTATAATCATTCCTTCCAATCTTGATTTTATTTATATGATTATTATTTCTTTTGTAGATTTTTAGGTTTTGAGATTCAGTAGGTTGGATATTTTAGTGCTTATGAAGATTTTTATGGTTGTATGTTTTAGGTTTGGAATTAGAGAAACAAGGTTTTGAGAGGTTAATCGAGGCTTAGTTTTGTTTGGTCATTTTAAGGTCTAGCCGTTTCCATATTTGGATTTTGTTAGAAGTGGGACAACAGAATGAAAGTATTTCGTTATTTGAGACATAAAATGACACAAGTCTGACAATATTTCGCTACTATCAAATTTCCGTAGCTCTGAAAAATTGAAATTTGATAAGCAACTAGCGATGGAGAACGTATGAAACATAATTACTGAAGCAGATGGTTGCCAATCACATCTTATCGCCCCTGAACAAGGATATTGATGTCTCATTGAATCTTCGTTAATTACTATTAGAGGTCATGCAGAGGTAGCAGTTGATGCAGTAGGCATTACTTTTAACGTACTGCCTATATTTCCTGTCAAACATAGTTGTACACATTAGTGTAAATTAACATTTTTAAAAAATGAAAATTGTATAGTCATATGGGTACTCTTTTTGTAGATCTCGGAAAGAGCTTTCCGAATATATAAAGTTTGTGAATTTTGGATGAGCGGTTTAAAAGATAAATTGGTTTTTAATTATTTTTATATTATTTAAAGTTGTTGACATCATAATGAGTCACTTTGGACTAAACTGTAAATATTTAGAAACAATGCTACATGGCGCCCAGTTTTTGGCACCCATTTGCACCCGATATTACGTGGCTTTATTTCAAAAATGTAAAGGAAAAAGACAGGTCTGTGGACTTTTTAGGGCCTATTTCTCAACCGTAGATCATGGATCAACGGCTTATGTTAGAAACAAACTGGGTGTTCTTCTTCTCTTTCACGGAAGAGGAAAAAACGAAGATGAGTTTTCTTCTATCTCAGAAACAATCATCAATTTCTTAGTGAACAACAATAAATAGAATCATCAATTTCCTAATGAGATCCAACCAAATTTTGTAATTTCATTATCTACAGCTCTTAAAAAATCATCAATTTCTTAAAGAATCCAACCAAACAACGGGATTATCAGCAGTATAAACCACCAAGCACCTATTTCCAGTCTCATAATTAAGCATACATTTGTAAACAGTTCAACATCGATTAGAAAATCGATCCTCAACATGATTAAAAAAAAAAAAAAAAACTCGGAGATGGAATACGGAACAAAATTTTTCCATCTTTCTACTTATCCAAGCGAATCAATGATTCAATTGGTAGATTTCTGGTAGCAGAATCCAGAGAAATACTTAGGAACGTCGCTAATTCTTTCGAACTTTCTTCCTCAAGTTTTTAAAGCAATGCCACGTATGCGCCACCTAATACTGGGTGCAAATGGGTGCCGAAAACTGGGCGCCATATATCATTTTCGAATATTTAGACTAAATTGTAAATTAGGGAGGTTATTTGTGTACTTTCCATGTTTTAAATACTTTTGGATTAATCTGTAAGGCCAAGCACTATGGTGCCCCTTTTCCCTTCCCTATCCCTCATATGTAGGGAAAAAACCAAAAAACCATCTACTATGGTCTTCCATATCCCTACATGTATACGGATATCCCTCCCTTTCCCTACAAGGAGGATCACATCTGATCCTGCTAGTAGGGAAGGGAAATCACACGGCTACTCAGTTGCCGTATAAATTTACGCTTTATGGCTACTCAGTAGCCGCATGGCAGTTGATACGGCTACTGAGTTGCCGTAACATTTTACACGGCTACTGAGTAGCCATTTCCGTAAATATATTTGTTTGACCTTTTTTTGTTTACACCTCTCTCACACCCGATCCTAACCATCCATCATTAATAAAGGCTCTATCTTCTCCACCGTCGGATCCCAACGGTCATTTTTTCAAAATCCTCTATAAATACCAATCTAATTCTATACTCAAATCACACCAAATCCTCTCTTCTTACAATTAGTTTTCTTCACTAAAATCTCTCAAATTTTCTTCTTTAAGTAAGAGTTTTAAATTTTGTTTTGCTCATCAATGTCGGAGACTCAAAAGCAAAAAAAGGAAACATAGAGCGAGATTTAGTACTTAGGAAGATTATCACATTGTTAATCAGTACTGTGCTCTTGATTATAGCAGTTATGAAGATAAGAATGAGTTTTATAAAATCTTTTTTCAAAAATTTGTGGAAGCTTGTGGTGGGAATCGACACGAGCGTACTATAAAAAGCGTTCGTAATAGGTTTAGCGTAATCAAGATTCTAATCCTATGTCAAGATTTGTTATAGGTTCGAATGAGTTTTAGTACTCCAACCCCATCTTCTCAAAATCTACCTACAAGCCAATTCGTTTAGACTCCATTTGCAAATGAAATTCCAAACGCTTATAATGTCCCTAGCGGTATCCCTTTTCCATTAGGTTATACCCCTAGTACGAACCCAAGTACAATACCTGGAACATCGTAAGGTGGATTTACAGAAGATAAACGCAAGTCGAGAGCAGCGAAGAAAGCCCAAAATAATAAAAAGGTCAATGGGCCAAGCAGACCCGCTACACCATCCTCGCAAGACTCCCAGATGAGCGACGCGGGCAGTAAACTTGTTGATTTTTCTAAAAGAATCCTGAATGACAGTCGCACCTCGTCAGCAACTACAAAACCAAATTATAGAAAGGTTGCTAGAGACAACACAACAACAAATTGAAGCTAATCGAGAGAGAAGAAAGGGAAATAATGAAAATCGATCTCCAAAAGTTGTCTCCAAATGCAAAAAAGTACTTTGAATTAAAACAAAATGCCATATTGGCCAGGCAGTTGGAGAGGCAAGAACATAATCAATTTAATTTTTAATTAAAAGTTTGTTTTAGTCTTTAGTTATTGAGTTCAGAATTTTATTTTTAATATCTTAGTTTCATTGTTTTTTTTTTTAAGTAAGGTCGTGTTTTAGTTCCGGTAATGTAGTTTCCTTTTTCTCAGTAATATTAATTTATATATTTATAATTACGATAATTTGAATTATATTTTTTTATACCAACGGATCTTTTGTAACTACTATGTTATCGGCTAATTTCCAACGGCTACTTTCAATGCCTATTATAAATTGTCATAAGCTTCCTTAACACAAACAATCCAAAATAGTTGGCATTAGTTTCATCTGTGTCTCCTAATTTTTTTGTTTCTGAAGATAACATGGTAATGGTTGGGTATACCGTAGAAGAAGATGTTGCAATCACCACAGCGTTTGTAAATGCTGCTACTCTGCCTATTGAAGATGTTCAAGAACTCTCTGCCTATGAAAAGTGGACGCTGGTGTTCGAAGGCTTTGTATAAGAGTTTGGAAATGTTAATAACCGAACCAGACGACAAGTTCAACAACGGATTTCTCAAATTGATATAGCGGTTCGCAAGTACGTTAGAATTCAAAGAAGGATTCATGGCACCCCACAACATATGACAATTGCGATTACCGTATGTCATCATAAATAGTTATGATATTTGAAATGTTGTTTCCACATACACACTAACCTATTGCTTTATGTTTGTTTTGCGTAGGAGAAAATGGCCAAATTTGTGTACCGACTAGATACTCGTACATAATTTACAATGTATCAGTGCTACTTAATCTTTAAGGCTAACATGGCTAACAAGGATGTTTACAATCCGGAAATGAATGTCGGCGATCCTCCAGAAGACGGACCTGACGAATAGTATATGCAGTTGTTGTTTAAGATTTTGTGGGTACATCTTCTGTAAACCCTTACGGGACTATAACTCGTCCACTAGGGTCACCTAGGGGTTTAAAGGCTTGTTGGACGTGCTAAGTGCAATCGGGATTACTACGACAAGTAACCTAGGTTTTTATTAAATATTTGTAATGTACTTTATAACAACTAATTTCAAACGACTATATCCCAGCGGCTACTTTATAACGTCTACTTTATAATGGCTACTTTATAAACGGCTATTTTTGACGGATATTATAAATTGTGTTATTTATCTCCAAACAACAAACACCTATTTTCATACACTTTGCAAAACTTCTCACATATTTCAATACCTCTCATACCTCTTTATACAAACACAACCATGGGATCATTTGATCCAACTGAAGATTTGGCAATCATCAAAGCATGGTACACCGAAAGTCGAGTAGTAGATCTCTCCCATGTAATGGCAGAGCCCGAAACCTTTTGGGCGAAGATATATAACCAATATAGACAAGATTATGGGAATCCAAAGAGAAGAAGTCTTCAACAAATTCATGATAGGTACCAGATTATCCAAAAAGCCATTTGCGATTTTATATCTATTCAACAATGGATCTTCAACGCTAGCCATATTAGCCTGTCCCCTCAACAATTTGAAAGTATTTTAGAATTGTTATCATAGAAAGATAAATTGATTGATTTTAAAATTACAACAATAAGTATATTGCGTTGTGTTATTGTAGCATGAAGTCGTTAAAGTGCGTTATTTTGAGGAAAAGGGTGAAGCATTCACATTTAATGAAAGCTACAATTTCATGGTTTCCAAAATCCAAAAGTATCAATCACCGGACAATTCATCTGGTTCATCCAGTGAAGATTGAAAGTATAATAAATGTTTGTGTAGATTTTGTGGGTAAATCTCTGTGTAAACCCTCACGAGACTATAACTCGTCCAATAGGGTCACCTAGGGGTTTAAAGGCTTGTTGCACATGCTAAGTGCAATCGTGATTACTACGACAATTGATTTGGATTTTTATTCAATAGTTCTAATCTTGTTGTCTATTTTGTGGAATTTCAGTTTTATTTATGTTAAACTTTAATTAAATAAAAGATAGAACATTAGATCATATATAGATTGCAATAACACTTAGAGATAAAAGATTACATTAATTTAAGATAAAACATTCAAATATAATCATTCTTCGGGAATGTTGTTCCGAAGACTTGATCAACATATGATGCAGAAACACATAAAGATAGCAGATTACATAAATATAAGATAAAACATTCACATTTAATTATTCTTCAGGATTGTTATTCCGAAGACTTGATCAACATATGATGCAGGAACATCTCGGCGATAAAGCTACATTTCGTCTGGATTGTAGGTATCATAACTTGCTTTCAATAGCTGATAACATTCATCATACGAAAAATTGTTGCTTGTCTGGTTAAGATAGTCTAAACGAGCATCACTTTTCTGAAATTTTAAAAAATAAACTTAGCTTAAAATAGTTATAATTTTAGGATATAAAAGAAATTTGTTGAAAATTTCTTACCCTTTGTTCATATGACATTCCAGGATTACGTATGTTAACTTCGGCCTGAATCGTGACAAAAGTGATGATCTCCTTGTTGATCTTGCTCCACTTAGCTCTAAGACCTCCTTTGTCTCTCGCATTTGGATTTCCGGATATGTTATCGAAAAATTCAAATACATTCTTCCAGAATTGGTTGCTAATGTTCTGAACTACGTTCAGAACATATTTTTTTTTTGCTTCAATCCATGCTTGCATAAGAGCAACATCTTCTGCTTTGCTGAATCTCATTTTTATAAAACAAAATATGATGGAATGTTTGGATAGCTTCACTTTGGAAAGTGATTTGCTATACATAGATATATGATGAGAGGATATAAAATTCAAAAAAAAATTTTTTGCCGTTATACAGTAAAAATTACCAGTACAAATAAAACCAAAAAAGTAGCCGTTATACAGTGAAAATGACCAGTACATAGAGATATAAAGATATCCGTTTAAAAGTTAAAAACTAGCCGTTTACATTTAAAACCATGGATTATTTTCATTACCCTGATGTTGGTACATGGTTGTACTTTGATTGAGTTGTTCATACAAATTATAAGGATGGTAAGGTTCTTCTTGACTGTTTGGAACAAAAGAACCCGTCGACGGTCCAGAATCACGAGACTGGCCTGGGGTAGATGACTCACATGTATGTGGTGGTAGATACTCTCTCACAAATCTCTGATGGAATTTTGAACCGTATTTGATTTGGTGTTGCAGTTCCTTTGTGTGATCGAAATAAAATTGTTGTAGAGCCATGTTTTGTTGTTGCACATCCTGATATGCCTCACACCACATCTCCTGTATACAGTAAACACCGACATGAGTTTAAATTTTTTTCACAAGTAAAATATATAAGAATTAAAGGACATATGATACTCACAGCTGTACCCTGATTGACATTATAATTGGATTTAGGAAACTGTCCCAAATACTCCATTCCAACAGGCATATCAATCGCCTTAAATTCAGGGCCGCATATTCGAGTTGTCAGATTATTTGGTGGATATGGGAAGAGATGACGATCGACGAGCACCAACTCTTCTGTGTATGTGCTTTTTCGTGGCGGTGCTGGTCGGCGTATATAATCTTCGGGATCTTGCATACCATACAAATCCATGTTTCCTTCATGTACAATTACACCTGAGTACTTCCCAACTGACCTCTCCTTCCACCACAGTTTATATTCATGATCGGGTACTTCAACATAATGCAAGGTATTAAGTTGACTGTCGGCGTACAAATAGTGGGTGTTGATGTCTACTGTTGAATCGGGAGGATTGCATGGTATTACTGTCATTCCAAGAACTTGTTTGAGACATCGTTCGCCCAGGTACAAGGCGTTGTGACCAAATGGATCGTAAAAGACCCTCCGTGTTACAGAGATTTGTTTAGCCTCTACCACCTCGGGGTTAGTTTTCCATTCACTATCCTCCCACGGCCACCATACTACAGAATTGAATGAGAAGTTATCAATCCGGTAACGCACAAGAGTCATTGAATGGGTACCTGTATCACTCTGTGCGCCTCTGCTCAAGTCTCTTTGGTCTTCATCATATAACCTACCCGCCGGTCACGGATTTGTATTTTCATTCTTCGGCTTTGTATAGGGAAATAGACATCGTAAATATGATCAAAACCAAGGCTGCAACATTATTAGTTATTATTAACAACTAATTGCATTATAGGGTCACCAATAATAAACAAGTAAGGAAAGTAAGATACAAGTGGGTATGAATTTTTATCATCAATGGATAAAAAAAGAACTGCAAATCAGGCTTGTTGGCCGTTACTCCAGTACTCAAGCCCCATAACATACTAGCGTACAACGCTGAACCCCAATCATAATGCCTCAGCACATTTAAATCCCTCATTATACTTAGACAAATAATCTCAACAACATTGTTCTTGTTTGGGAAAAGGACATTCCCAAAACACCACACCAAAAACCATCTTGCAATTTGTTCCTGAAATACAACATCGTTTTCTAGGCCGACTCTATGATCAAGAAACAATTTAATCAAACTCTTCTTGATCCCCTTGCATCTATCCACAATTTGAACTCTCAAGTCGACTAAGTTTTCTTGTCTAACTTCTTCTATTCCTATTATGACTCTAGATTCTTCTCCTCTCATTCTTTTTGTTGTAGCTTCCGCGATAATATATGGGAGCAAACAATCTATGGTTTCGGGAGCAATCTGATGCAGTTGGTCCATACTAATTTCTTCCAATGATATGCGATTTCCTTGGCCAATAGGAATTCCGGTAATTTGATGAGTGAAGTCTAATGGGGTAAACCCTATTTCAAAACTAGGGAAGTGAAATGTATTGGTGGTATTCCACCACCTTTCAAATATACCAGTAGTTAGGCAGTTGTCTTGTAGTTTCGGATAATGTATTTTGAAAATTGAACCAAACCCACAGTCGTCTACAATTTGTCTAGCATGTGGAAATATAGAAACAACGGTATACATTCCATGAAGTTGGCTTACACTACTTCGATGTTTTAGAGGTTTACCCCTATCATCTGTCGAGGTTGGGACTTTCAGTTTATGATCACTATGATCTTTTGAAGAAACCGGAATTCTATCATCCATAATTCGTTAAAAATCATCGGAGTACATCTACAACACACATGTACACAAAATCATCACAAAACAATCCATTATGCAAAAATTCTACAATGGATATATTGTACAAGATCAACAAAAAATATTAGCCACATTATCTATCAAATTACAAAAAAATCATCAATCAATCCAAATACAATCTCTCATCCAACAATCTGTCCTAGACATAATACATATTCATTTATTCATCCATCAATCCAAAATTAATCAATAACAATACCATATCTAAATAAAAAATCATTCATAATCAACAACATATCATAAATTCAATCAACAATGTCTCAAACTATCAAACAACATACAAGGACACATTATAATCAACCTAACATCTCCAATTTAATCATAATCAAAATCAAATTAAATTTAAACCCTAAAATTTGAAACACTCACCTTGGAGGATTTTGTTGATGAAACACGAAATTGAAAAAAGGAAATACTTCACCGGGTACTAAGGAACAAACCCATTGAATTTTAGCTCTTGGATTGCACCAGAGAGTCTTCAAATCGAAAAGGGTTGTGGAGAGGAAAAAAATAGAGAAGAAGAAGGAAGAAGAAGAAATGGCCACGAGTTTGCTTCTGATGACTTATACCTATAACACGGCTACTCAGTTGCCGTATTGGTCAAGTCAACGAGTTGACTGATACGGCAACTGAGTAGCCGTTTGGCACTATTCATACGGCTACTCAGTAGCTGTATCGTGTAGGGAAGGGAAAACCGAGCATCATAGTGAGGTTGCCTTCCTTGTGCTATCCCTTCCCTTTATTTGGGGATATGGAAGGGATGCCCTCTCCCATAGTGCTTAGTCTAACTAGTTGACTCGGCCTGGACTAAATTGTATTTCTTGACGTGTTTTTGGACTAAACTGTATTTTTCCCGAGATTAAACGTTAATTTCTACAAATTATTGGGGATTCGAACCTGAAAGCTAGAACCCAGAGGTGACTGGCGAGTAGGGGTGTAAATAATACCCGAAAATACCCGGCCTGCCTATACCCGCCTGAGCCTGCATGTACCCAAAGTAGCCCAAAGCCTGTTATGGCCCGTCGTGGGCCGCCTGACCTGGCCTGGATTAATTTATTGGGCGGGCTCGGGCTTTGCAATTAATTATGATGCCTTGCCCGATACCCAGCCTGAAAGCCTTCTTTATGCCATCAATCATTTAGTATCCTCTTAAAAAGACTTAAAAGTTACCATTTTATAATTGTCAATTGTGTATCTAGAAAAATAAAATATATAGTTGTTTTTACTTATAATTAACCTTTTAAAACATTAATGGAAATATAATTTCTTATTTAGAAAGTTTATTGTACTCTAAAATAAGAAATTTGTCATTTTAATTTAAATATAAATATAAAATAATACTATCACTTATGATATCGAATGTTAGAAAAAAAAAGGATATTGTATTTAATACCATCCATTTGAAAATTTAAACCTTTTAAAAAAAAAATTATTTTCAAAATAGTGGCCTGTCCGGCCCGATCTGGCCTGCCCGTATAAAAAACGGGCTTTGGGTAGCAAATTATCTACTTTTACCCGGCCTGCCCGGCCTGAATTTTTATGGGCTCGCAAGTATTAAGCCTGGTCTGCCCGGCCTGTCTTAGTTTTTGGGCCGGGCGGCCGGGCCTGCCCCAATTTACACCCCTACTGGCGAGGTGCCAAGTTTCGGTTTCCCACCGGGTAGATATTATACCACACAAAGACGAGTCTTTGGGTATTCGCGCCCAATCCTAAACATGTCTGCCATGAGTGGATCCTTCTTCTGCCCCACTTCTTCAAACCCTCCATTTCTTCAATCTTCAAGAAAAACATCACTTATTTGTTACCAAAAAATCCAAAGAAACCCACTTCAGAAAACGTTAACATCTTCTTCATCAATTTGTATAGGAAGAAAATCATCGATTGTTAGAGTTTTAAGAGAAGATATTGAAAAAGAAATTGAAACATCTACTGAGATAATTGATATTGATTTGTCTATTACTGAGTCAAATCAAGGAGAGAATCTTATCACTACTAGTAATAAGGAAGTTCCAACTCTGGTTGAATATGATGAAGAAGAACAACAAGAAACCCTTAATCAACAACAAATCAAAAGTAGGGTGAAAAAAGATTCTAAGAAAGCAGATGAAGAAGAGGAAAATAGATTCAAGTTGAGAAATGGCAAACAGGTATTCTCTACATTCATAAATTTGGAATAAATATCTGTCTTCTGCAAAAAGAGAATTTGTACTGATATATTAGATATTGAATCCTCGCTCAGGTTGTTGCAGAGAAAGCATATTTAGTTGGTGTTGAGCTCAAAAATGTTTCTGATGGTTCATTCAGCTCAGAAGAATCACTCAAAGAACTTGGAAAATTAGCTGATACTGCTGGGTTAACAGTTGCTGGTTCTACATATCAGAAGTGAGTGCTCTAATATGTTTTTATGCATGAACTAAAATTTACAGCTTCAATTCCTATTATATATGTTTGAATGAATGGGATTGATTCATTTACTTGATTGGTAATTTGAATGAAATGAGTGCTCTTATTTTACAGGCTTGCTACTCCGAATCCGAGGACTTATATAGGTTCTGGTAAGGTTGCCGAAATCAAAACTGCAATTAATGCATTGGATGTGGAGACTGTAATATTTGATGATGAACTTTCAGCAGGGTAGGTTGTTTAACCTAGTTTTTCATTTTGAACTGAAATATTTAAGGTGAGAATGCTTATCATTCTCTACTTAATCCCATTCAAGTCTATGTGGCGTCATGTATAAGGCAAAGATTACAATTTTTAAAGTTCAGTTTTCCTTAAATCTAGCACATGCATGGTCTGTTATCTGTTGCTGGAGTTTCTAGCTTTTTCGTTTTAATAGAAATTTAACACATTTAGTCATGGCTTTATGAAATTTGCCAGTTTGAACTGCACTTATACGCTGAAAGTTCCAGACTTCAGTATCAAAGAAGCTTAGATATCTAACTCAAATACTGAAGAGACTGTAGTCTGCATTTCCTTCCAGTACAAGGTAGAGGCATGAAACTTCGACTTAAAACCACCCCTGCGAGGAAAATCCTTGGATTACCATGCACAATTTGTATGAATTTGTTGAAGAGATCCAGACCACTTGTCATCCTTGAGGGAATTTTTGGACTCACGTACCTTTTATAACCGACTATTGGTGTCCGCTATGTAAAATTCCATATAGATGTGTCCGCTTATACTTGAAGAGATATATGTAGAAAGAAAAGCTAACCGATTCTTTTCATGTTGTAAAACTCAACTTCTAGGCAACTGAGGAATTTGGAAAAAGCTTTTGGCGGGAAGGTTCGAGTTTGTGACCGCACTGCTCTTATTCTGGATATCTTCAACCAACGGGCTGCAACACATGAAGCAGCTTTGCAGGCAAATATAGAATGTTTTATATGCAATGCTTATGCAACAATTAGGTGAGTTTTGTATTAACACCAATAAGAATGTGTAGGTTGCACTAGCACAGATGGAATACCAACTACCACGACTCACAAAAATGTGGACTCACCTTGAGCGTCAGTCTGGTGGGCAGGTGAAGGGTATGGGTGAAAAACAAATCGAAGTGGATAAACGTATCTTGCGAACTCAAGTAAGTAAATTAAAATTTTGTGTGTCGTGAACCTTGAATGGTTGATCTATATTGAAGTTTTCCTAAAATTACATAATGTGATGATGAATTTTTAAAGCTTTGAGACTAAGTGTTCAATACCAACCTTCTCTAGAGAAATCTAAACTGTCAAGAAATGTCTTCCTTTGTCTAGAGAGTTGTGTTTTCTTGGTTTAGAGAAAACATCTCTAGAAGTTTCAAGTAACTGCCATATTAAAATGGGTAATAGGTCCGTAAGTAAAGAGGCTAGACCCTCATTCTAGTTCTAGCGAGTGAAGTAAGAAATTAAAGTGGGGTGGTGCGTGTGTGAGGTTGTGTGATCTGTTGAGCATGTGAGGTTTTTGTGTGTGTGGGTATAGTGTGTAGCATTTTTTGCTTGTGATTAATGAAATGGTCTCTTAAATTCTGTCCATTTTGCTAGTCACATTCAACAAATCTGGTATGAGATTATGTGTGTAAGCTTCCATATTAAATTTGAGAGAATGAGACGGGATTTTGGCATAGTTTCAGCTCAACAATCATTTTATTACTTAATCAGACAACTTGTCTCGCTATCTCTTTTCTACACGCTCAAGCTGTAACACAAACACTGAACTTAATATTCTCACAGAAAAACACCTGTACACAACTTACTCATGGACACCTCTCTCTCATTACACCACCACTTACTTGTCGACTGGCTTACACAACTAGAGGGTAAGGAGAGCCTTAGCTCTCTTACTTATAGGTCTTACAAATGAGGCAGGACTTTTATGTATACTATTTTGAGAGTATCCTCCTCCTCCACATGGTCAGCCACTAGATGGGACTCTATAGAATGCTTAGCTAACTAGAACAACCCACACTAGGACACTCTAGCTTAACTAAACTATTTAAGAAACAACATAACCAGACTTTTGGACATTCTAGATTTCTCCATAGACCTTTGTTTCTTGTATGCACCGGATTTTATGAAGCTGATGTTGATACTTCAACATGTAACCCATCTTGATTCTTCTGCATTTTCCACCCATTCTTACCCCTTTTTTATTCATGTTGCCATTCTTGTAACTCCCTCTAAGGAGTAGGAACTAAAGGTTTGTTGGTATTTAATCATATTCATTACGTTAGAAGTTCTACCAGTTTAAAATTTAGTCTTAAACTGTAGTAGGTGGGTTACTGTGTTGATGATTCTCTTTTTTTTTTTTTTTTTTTGCTTGTCTAAGCTATTCATATCTATTCTGGACTTGTAAAATCCTTCCATCCTTACAGATTGGCGTTCTGAAAAAAGAATTAGATTCTGTTCGACAACATCGTAAGCAATACCGCACACGTTGTCTTTCAGTTCCAGTCCCTGTAGTATCTCTGGTAAGCACATTTATAGATTAACATCAGGTTGAGTTTGCAAAAGTCGCTATGTGACCATCCATATCTATCCTTCATCTTAACAAAGGACATACTGCAGGTTGGGTACACAAACGCTGGAAAGAGTACACTTCTAAATCACTTGACTGGAGCCAATGTTCTTGCTGAGGATCAATTATTTGCTACACTTGATCCAACTACTAGAAGGGTGCAGGTATTATAGATAGATTAGTGCTTTACTGCGTCGAAATTTATGTGTCCTCTAATATTTTTAGTTAGATCTGCCTCAAACATAAGAATCTCATGCACAGCAAGGAAAACAGAAGTCCATCTCTTTATTAGATGTGTTGATTCTGCAGATTCAGCTATACTTCTGTAAAAACTAAATGAGACGAATTTCGTCCGCTTGCCATGCAGATGAAGAATGGTAAGGAATTTCTTCTGACGGATACTGTAGGATTCATTCAAAAGCTGCCAACTACACTTGTGAGTTCTTTATTGTCCAAATAGTTATCATAACCAAATTCCTTCCCACGATGAGCAATTATGGCTCAAGATTCATCAGCCTTGTCGTGATTATGGAACAAGAGCCTTACATGACTTTGTTTTTTCATGACAGGTTGCTGCTTTTAGAGCGACACTGGAAGAAATATCGGAATCATCACTTTTGGTGCATGTGGTGGATATTAGGTATAATTTGGTAAAAGTGGAATTTTAAATGATCTATACTGTTGACTTATTTACCTTTGGCTCGTGCTAGATTTTCTATGTGAACAGTGAACAGCAAAATTTAAACCGAACTGAACATTGCCTTTTTCAGCCATCCACTTGCACAGCAGCAGATAGATGCTGTTGACAAAGTCCTATCTGAACTGGATGTTTCATCAATACCAAAATTGATAGTCTGGAACAAGGTACAGCTAGTTTTTCTACAATGCTAAGCATCTAGGGTACCAGTTATGAACTTCAGTGTAGATATAAATACTCTATGGTGTAAATGTTGTGTGCATCTAGGCTGTTAAAGGCCATCTTATGCATTTTTCTTAACCAGATTGGTTTATTTACTTCAATATTAAGGTATTGAGTAAAATTTATTTGCAATGTCAACTGTTCCCTCCTTGTGAGTTTGTCTGATGAGTTCAAGCCTGCCAAGATAAACAGAAGGTAGAAGTTATAATGAATTGTGTTACTTAATTTATAGGTTGATAAAGTCAGTGACCCATGTAACCTCAAGATTGAAGCGGAGGCAAGAGAAGATGTAATTTGTGTATCTGCTCTTAGTGGTGATGGGCTACAGGATTTCTGTGACGCAGTTCAATCAAAACTCAAGGTATGGTTTTGACTTCATTCGTTAAGTTCCTTGCAAGTCTGCTGAAGTTCGTTCATTCATTTTGAGAAAGAACGCTTACCTGAAAATCATAATGCATCTCAACAGGACTCTATGGTATGGGTGGAAGCCCTCATCCCATTCGATAAAGGGGAACTTCTAAATACAATACATAGGGTTGGAATGGTAGAGGAAACTGTAAGTATATACCCCAAAGCATTTCATCGGATGTTCATTTGTTTCGTTAATCTACATGCTCTCTTATATTCAAACACTTGGAAGCTACCTGACGACATTTTGTCGAACTTATCAGCCTCCTATTGGTCTGATTCTCGCAATTCCCAATTACTATTACCTAATATTATAACTTTCATGGTCCGCCATAATGATCAGCTATACACATTCTACACAGAAGATGGTTACCTTGCAATATCGTGTATGCAAAGATGATGATTACTTTGAAACATTATATTAACTTGTTTCTTGTCTACAGGAATACACGGAAGATGGGACGTTGATTAGGGCACATGTTCCCCTCCCAATTGCTAGGCAGCTAGCGCCAATGAGGCAGCTTTGTTTTCCATCATAACTACCAGGTTACTCTTATATTTCAAATCAAATTGTTGCAATATTTCTTAAACATTTTTTATCCGTCTCTTCTTGAGGTTTACAAAGTAACCACATGTAACTGTGCATATATGTGTATATACAAGTGGTTTCAGTAGTATCTACCTTTTCCTTGTTTGATTTATCCCCATCTAAACTTCGGATACAAGCTAAACTTGGAAATAATATTGAGCAAAATAACTGGGTAATAAGAAAATTACTTAGTGAGTTAGTGACTACAGTAATTGATTCGTCGTTTGGATAATGAACAACCCAGACACAAGTTTCCTGCAGATATTCTATGCGGAAGCTTCAGAGACAAATCTTCAATTAAGTTAAAAGTCTTCTGGAGTTTGAAGTGTGAACCTCTAATCTGCAGCTCCTTCTGAGATGAAGGTTCCCACTAGTTGCTTCAATCTTCTTTCAGAGATGGCCTTAGCGCATTTGTTACCCAAAAAACAATTCCCCCACTCAGAGTGATGATTAAAGACTTTATACCCCTTGTGGAAATTGGACAAATACCCCTCATGGGCCTAATACCCTTGAAGATATAATTGAGATTTTCTTTAAAAGCATAATTTTCATAATTTCTTATTTAGCCTTTTTTATTTCGGTTTTCTTTCTTTAGTTCTAACCAGAAATAACTCATGCCGTAACGGTACTCGTTGTAAATATTTATCTAATAACATGGTGAACCCCGAACCCAACTAGAATCACGTATAACACGATGTTCTAATAATGTTTAACAAAAAGAGAAAAAAAAAATAATGCACTCCCTCCGTTTCTAATTAATAGGTTGGGTTTGTTTTTAGAAAAAATTAAAGAAATTAAGAGAACTAATCATTGAAAGTGGTTCTCATGACACTTGTCAATAAAAGAAATGGTCCCCATGACACTTGTCAGCAAAAGAAGTAAAGTGAAATGGTCCACATGACACTTGTCATCAAAAGAAGTTAAGAGAAAAGTGGTCTCAGAAAACTAAAGTAATATTTGACTTTCTCAATTAGGAAACCAGCATATTTTTTTGAAACATCTATTTATAGAAATCATCCTATTATTTAGGAACGAAGGGAGTAACATTTATTTAATTTAATTATTTCTTCTAGTGGCAATATAGTTGGTCTCTACTCTAAGGTAAATTAAATCCTAATTAAAGCAATGTGTTCACTGATTCGCAACGCTTAGGATGCAACAGATATATGCGTTGCAAACCGGAATAAAAAGTAACGTGGTACCTGTTAGGGTTCTAGAACTTTAACACTGGAGAAAGCTTAGCACACGAGTAACAGAGCCGGATAAACCCTTTGAATTGGGGGTTAGCCACCAGCTCTGAGAAGAAAACTAAATAAACTTAATTTTGTTATAATGATTGATTATTAATACAACTCAGAGTTACGTATTTATACTCTACCAATTCTTGGAGATTACGTAAAGAATATTGAGTTTAAGAGTTTTATCTACACAAGGAAACTAACTAAAAATAAGTAAACTAAATAAGAGAACTTAAGCAAACTAAATAGGGAAATCAAAACAGATGGTGTTGGTGTTGTAACATCCCACCCTGCTAGAAAAATGGTTTGTCCTCAAGCCTTAAACTTTGGAAAACGTATGATAATGTCATCTGCGTCTTCCCATGTTGCTTCATCTTTGGGATGTCCTTTCCACTGAACTAGCCACTTGGTTCCAGCATGATTGTTTTTCTTGTACATTTGACGCTCCAAAACAAGTTCAGGTTCCCATTTCTCATAATCAATTATACTGGGCAAAGTTTGTTCAACATCAGCAGTAACACCAAGTTTCAGCTTAAGCTGTGAAACATGAAAAATTGGATGTATACGGCTTGTAGTAGGCAATTCCAGTTTGTACGCGACTTCTCCAATCTTCTCAATGACACGAAAAGGACCATAAAACTTAAGAGAAAGTTTTGAGAAAGACTGATTAGTAACTGATGATTGTCTGTATGGTTGAAGACGTAAAAATACCCAATCATTGACCTCAAACTTTCTTTCAGTGCGATTTGCATCAGCATTATTCTTCATTCTTGTTTGGGCAGCTTCAAGATGAAACTTCAAGATCTTCAATGTATGATCTCTAGCTCTCAGATTGACATCAACATCATTTACAACCGTAGAACCAGGAAGATAACTAAAAAATGTTGGAGGAATTCTGCTATAAACTGCTTGATACGGTGTCATGTTAATAGCAGAATGATGACTGGTGTTGTACCACCATTCTGCCCATGGTAGCCATTTAACTCATTCAGTTGGCTTCATACCTGCAAAACATCGAAGATAACATTCTAGAGTCATATTTGTCACCTCTGTTTGGCCATCGGATTGTGGATGATATGCAGTGCTACGGCATAGTTTAGTATTCTGCAGGGCAAAAAATGCTTCCCAAAAATTGCTGATAAAAATTGGGTCTCTATCACTTACTGTACTCTTTGGCATGCCATGAAGTCTTACAAATTCGCGCACAAAAACTTTAGCCACAGAACTTGCAGTGTATGGATGAGAAAGAGGTATAAAATGAGCATACTTGGAGAGTCTGTATACAATGACCAAAATAGAGTTCTTTCGACTAGAAGTTGGAAATCCATCAATAAAGTCCATCGAGATATCAAGCCATATATCTGCAGGGATTTGAAGTGGACTCAAAAGTCCTGGTGGAGAGACAGCTTCAGACTTATTTCGTTGACAGGTATCACAATGAGAAATAAACTGTTTTACTGAACTTTTCATTCTCTTCCAATAGAAATTTTGTTGCAAACGCTTGTAAGTCCTTAAGTATCCAGAGTGTCCTCCAATAGGGTTGGAATGAAATTCTTCAAGCAATTTAATGCACCAAGGAGAAGCTGAAGGAACAACTATGCGACCCCTAAAACGTAAGATACCATCATTATAAGAGAAATGTACCTTACAAGTTGCATTCTGGCGTAATTGTTGTATAATGGCTCCTAGTTCTTCATCAGCATGGCATTCTTGGCTTATGTCATTAATACCAGAGAAAACAGGTGTAGAGATATGAGAGTTAGAGCTAACATTTCTTGATAATGCATCAGCTGCTATGTTTTCTTTACCATGACGAAAAATGATCTCATAATCATAGCCAAGCAATTTAGATAACCATTTTTGTTGTTCCATTGAAGATAATTTCTGATCTAGAAAGTACTTGAGACTGCGATGATAAGTATAGATCTTAAAATGTCTGCTAATCAAATAAGGACGCCATTTTTGAATTGTTGAAACAATGGCAAGCATCTCTTTATCATAAATAGATAAATTAAGATTTTTTCCAGAAAGAGATTTGCTAAAAAAAAAAGCAATTGGTCGTTGTTGTTGAATTAAAACAGTACCAATACCATTCCCAGAAGCATCACATTCTAATGAAAATTCTTTTGTGAAATCTGGTAACTGTAAAACTGGAGTTGTAGTGAGAGCTTGCTGTAATAACTTGAATGCTGCAGTGGCTTTGTCAGACCACACAAAAGCATCTTTTTTAAGCAATTGTGTCAATGGAGCACTGATCTTACCATAATCTCTAACAAACTTACGATAGTAACCAGCTAATCCAAGAAACCCTCTCAACTCCTTAATTGTAGAAGGAATCGGCCAAGAAAGTATGCACTGAATCTTATCATTCTCCACTGAAACTCCTTTAGTAGAAATTACATGGCCAAGAAAACTAAATAAACTTAACTTTGTTATAATGATTGATAATTAATACAACTCAGAGTTACGTATTTATACTCTACCAATGCTTGGAGATTACGTCAAGAATACTGAGTTTAAGAGTTTTATCTAAACAAGGAAACTAACTAAAAATAAGTAAACTAAATAAGAGAACTTAAGCAAACTAAATAAGGAAATCAAAACAGATGGTGTTGGTGTCGTAACACTCCCTGATATGGTGTAGTGGTGCAAAACCTTAAATAATGTGACATGGTCCCTGACTCCCTGCCATGATCCTTGTGTTAAAATTATTGATGCAAATCTGATTAATTTAGTTCCTACTTTTTAGGACGTAAATGTTGAATGAGGAATTTATTCTAATAACCCTACAAATTATGGGGTTTGCAGATATGACCCCAGGGTTATTTGATAATATTTACAAATTATTCCATTGGCCCTAAAATATTTTAAAATGCAGGATTACCAAATTAGCCTCCCATAAAAAAACAAATCAATTATGGTGGGTTTGGATGTAGAATTTTAAAGGTGGAATTCATGGGTCTAGGGGATTTGCTAGAATTATGTTTCCCTCTGGATGTTTGGTTGCCCGAATCCTTGGAATCACGTTTCCTACGGGATTCAGTTTTCCAGCAAATCCTCCATATGGAGTCCGACCCCATATATATGCAATTTTTATCAAGGGATTTATGGACCCACTTTTTTTTAACTCTAAATCCCATATATATATGCAATTTTAAGATTTGAGGGTAATGTCAAACGGTATAAAGACTTTAATACAAGAAAACTCTATAAATCCTAGGAATTTATATTGAATTACCAAACACACAAGGAATTTACATGATTCCCAGAATTTGTAATCCCATGGGATTATAAATTCCTGGAAACGGTGAATTCTGCAAACAAACCCACCATTAGTTATCTTCTCATTTTCTCCTGCCGATATCCAACCTCCACATCTCACTGCAACTCTCATCTCTCTTTATCTCGATCTCTCCTGAAAATAAGACCTTGCAAAGATTGAGGGAAAGAAAATTGGTAGGCTTTTGCACCAATCCTCATTCTTCATCCTCATCGAAATTAAGCATCGTTCACCGCTGAAATCAACAAATCAAGTATTAAAAACCCAAAAATCTCAGGAATTCATCGTTAGCCTCATTCTTAATTTGTAATCCCTTAAAAAATCATCGATTTATTTTTATTCATCATCAACAACATCGTTTCGATTACAGACAAGATAACATCAATTATACGAAACAAAAAAAAAAGGTAAAAACTAGATCCAGAAACCAGAATGAAAAGTTATTGAAGGAGAACATTTTGATAATTTTAATGAGAAGAAACTGAATCGGATGAAGAAATTTATCAAAAAACAACTCAAGATCCAAAAGAATTAGCAAAAAAAGGTACTAATTCTCTCTTTTTTTATCGTGGATTTTTTTTTCTTATTTGCTACACAAAGTACATGCATATGATGTTCAGTTTTACATTGTATACATATTTACTACACGGAAATTTTTTTCTTCATTTGTGTTGATCACCAACAATCTATGTTGCTTAGAAGTCGATGTGTGGATAATCTCTCCTCAGATCTGTGTTTCTTAGATGTGTATATATTCTCTGCACAGATCAAAACGTGTGCGGATATGCCTGAAATTGATTTGATAAAAGAATGTGCATATTTGATGCACAGATTGAGTTGTGCATATCTCCTGCATTGATTATTGAAAATTATTTCTAAGAATGTATGATTTTACATTTTGAGTTGTTAATGTTTATATTGTGCATATTGTCTTCACAGATTAAGCGTGTGCATACTTTCTACACATATCAAGTTTCTTCGAAATTTTTAGTACGTATTCTACTTTTTAGTATGTTGATATCTTCCTATTATTGAACATGTGCTGCATGACTCTTTGGTTCATGTATAACATCGCAATTATGGTTGTAAGCTTTGTACATTTCTGCATTTGAGCAGGGCACATTAACATTTGTGGGCTTTTCCTCTGGTTATAAACTAACACAAATTATACTTATGAATTTCAAATGAAAGATCATATTGTAAATAATATTGTATTTTATTTATTAAAAACAAATTTCAAGAGTGTCTATGGTTGTTATGAAGGAATTATTGAAAATAATACAATTGTTATTAGTATTCCGTTGGAGGAGCCTTATGATGATATCACCATGCTTATTGGTGATTGGTAATGGTATATCAGGAACCATAATATACATACGTTTGGACTATATGTTCACATTTTCTCTATCTAAAGTAATGAACCATTGGTGTATTATCTGTTGTTCGACATGTGGAGTCTAAAGTTTGTGTTTTCTATGAATTCCAGTCTCTAAGGAGGATCCTTAACGATGAAAAGCACCTAGGACGCCTGACGGTGTTCTGATTAATGAAAAGGGAAATACAACAACGCGTTTGTTCCCGATGGCATCTGTTATGCAACTTTCAAAGTCGAACCAGGTAATTTTCTTAGGCTCTTGGGTCACCGTACTCTTAACTGAATAAGATTAGTTGGGGATGGTTCGTGTGATGGAATCAATCTAAAATAGCTCGTCGCACTTCCAGTATTTTCTTGCACAAGTAATACATGTAACTTTAACACCCAATAGAAAAACTGTCCTTTTTGGATTTTGGAGTATTTCATTCAATGGTAAAATACGTTTTGAAAAAATGCGCTATTCACAAGTGCGCTGCAGCTTTTGAGTCTTGTCCACATTTAAACAACGTAATATATGTCTACTTACGAACTAAATGTCACTTAAGAATCTTACCAAGTATGGGGATGTTTGTATCTTTGGTCAATATTTTTATCATTTTTATCTACAATTAGTTAATTGACGTTGTCATCGTGGTGGTGCAGGCAAAACTTACTGGTTACGTGTGCACAATGTCAGAATCTCTACTAGTATGAACTTCCGCATACAAAACTACAACTCGCTTCTGTCTGAAACAGAAGGAGGATACAAAGTAATACTGAATTATACTAACCTAGATTTTCATGTTAGTCAATCTTATTCATTCTTGGTGACCATGGATCAAAATGGAAGTTCAGATTACTATATTGTAACAAATCCTAGGTTTGTAAATGAAACAATTTAGTAGAGAGTCACTGGAGTTGGTATCCGAAATTATTTTAATTCAAAGAGAAAGGAAGCCAGTCATCTCCTCCTAGGACCCCAAGATGAAAATGAAAGGACTTATTAGATGAACCATGACAAATCTATTATGATTGTGATTGATCCATCTGTTTCTCTTTTACAGTTGTTTTTAATTTTATTTGTGTTGGTTTGACCTTTTTGACAATCTAGGTAGAATGTCTCTGCAAGTGGTAAGCCTAAATGTGTCTCGACCTAACCCACAGATTTGGTTTGCTGAGCGTACCTCAATAGTGAGGCCGACGGAATTACAAACAGACAGATTTGTCTCCATGTTTATGCTCCTAGTTTTCATGTTGATATGTCTATATTTCTTGCGTGAATAGTATCTGCATGAAATAATTGTGTGAATAATGTCTTCACACATGAATTTTAGTTAATTTGTACTTGTTGTTTAATTGGTACTTGTCGTGCAGATACATATGTTTAAGCTCATATGTATGAGTGTTAGGTTTCATGTTGATATGTGTAAAAATTTACAGAGAAACAAATGTGTGAATTATCTGCACGAAATAAAGTTATGAATTATAGTTAATTTATACTTATAGTGTAAACTAAAATATAAATAAAATATTGCAATTTCGTAAAAAATTCTCTGATGCACTCATAAAAAGCTGCATTGAGAGAACGCATATAAGAAACAATTCTAAACTGTAGAAATTCTTCATCAGTAGTTTTACGGGTTTCCAGAATTTGTAGGTTTATATGAGTGCATGTATTATTCTCATTGATATCGCTGTGTGCAGGTGTTATTCACAACAATTTTTTATAGGTTTTTTCGGTTGCAGATATTTTCATTCAGATCTTTGGCATAGTTTCATGTGCAAACCATTCAAATTGGGTATGGTTTTTAAAAAAAATGAAGATGAGGCACTCGAAATCAAAATGCGCAAAAGAAAAGAGTGATTTGTTCAAGTTGCTTACCGCAACCCCTCTTAAAGCTGGAAAACCTCAAAGCAACCTAAATACGAAATGAACCTCATTAGTAGTTCACAAACTTCCATTTTTTTTCTTCTAACATCTAAATCATGGATTAATTCTACTTGAAAGCATATGAAATGATTATGTAACTTATATATATATATTTTGTTTTATATTTGCTACTATTTGTTCCTCATGTTTTATTTTAATTTTGTGATGGTTAAAAAATTAGTTATAGTGTTGATCTATAGGTTTTCAAGCATTGTGGATAATAGTTGCACTCTAGAATATACATTGGATAATTTTAGGATAATTTTTGCACATAAGAATAATTACCAAAAAAATTGTGAATAAAATCTGCACTCTAAGAAAATTCTGTGGATAATGCCTGCACATGAGAAAAATTATATAAAAAAAGACTTTAAAAAACATTTTGGATACCTATACTGAAAAATTATAGGTCCCATCAGTGATAAAAATGCATTCGTGCTTGATTACGGACCATCACAGTGGGAAAAAAACATCGAGCAAAGAAAACTATAAGAGACCGATGAAGATGTTGGTACTTTTTTGCAACCCAGTACACCTTTTAAACGACATCAATTCAACTTCATCTGAATTGCAGGGTATCTTTTAATGCTTACTTAAAAACAGATCTTCCAGGGAAGTTAACAACAAGATAACCATTTGGTAGAATATGAGATCCTTTGAGAGTATCCACGCAGCATAACCAATGCCAGTTACTTTATCTACTAGCCCCATGTTTCCAAGATCAACCCAACTGCCATCATTGTAAACCGCACCGAGAGACCTGCATAGACCAACCAACCGAGTTAGCAAAACTAGTTTGTTGGTTTTAGTTAACAACATTTCCAGATTAAAGTGCATAATTTGCTACATATAATGCATTTGTGGAATGTATTTAAGTATGATGAATAAAAATATATAGCTTTCACAGTACAAGCAAAACCAAAGGGGATTGGGTGGTTTTGGGACAACGTATACATTCAAGATTTATCATGTTTCTAGTGATGTACAAAAATTAAAACACATTACTGAATATGCATATCTTCGGCACAGATTGAATGTATGCAGAATTTCTACACAGATTCAATGTGTGAAGATTTCCCACACAGTTTGAACATTTAATGATGCTTGTAGAGATATGAAGTTTTTTACCAAGTTATAATCCATCTAAACCAGAACAAGCATACAAGCTAATATACTTGAAGTGCAGCAAATCTTTGCAGTGAACTCACCATGAGGAAGTAAGTTTCTCCTCCTTCTACATTGTTGCTCAAATACATGAACATTATTGCTATTTGCTGACCTCCTGTTTTATTCAAGTTAAATTGAACACAAAAAAGAATTCCATATTATGAAACCCAATTAGCAAAAGGAAAGAGAAATACAATTGCAGCTGTTATACATTTACTAAAATTTGACACAATTATTGATACAATTGCAGCTGTTATGCGAAATTCTTTCCACATTACGAAGCACGGAAACATCCCCATGCATTCCTATACAAATCAAGCATTCTCATACAGTTTTGTAAACTGTAACATGAAAATAAGTCTCAATCAAATTAAACCAATTTGAGTAAGTTTCATACTTACTAGTAAACTTGATCGTGCATAAAGTCTGCATACAAAATTCTTTAGTCACATACACTTTGTTTCCGTCTCCTTGAGCTCATGAAAATGTATATGATGATGTGACAATATGAAAAAAATTATAAATCGCAAAAATGAACAATTACTGTATTTTTAACACCCATAGGAATCAGTACACATATTGCCTGCACGAAAATTAATGTGTATATTTCCTGCACTGAAAATTGGTGTGCATTTGAATAAAATTTCGCATTGATGACGGTATGGACCTGTAAATCTGTAGGAAAAAATCGTTGATCATTACAAAGGACAAGATGGTGTTTGAATTCTTCTCAGTGTAATGGTATAACTATTAAAGATGGTGTTATGGATCAATTGAACCACCACCTCCAAGGTAGAAGATAGACTCGTGGAAAATCACCAACATCTCCAATAAAGTTATGGATCTATTCAATTAATTCAAGACACAAAACACTTCAAAGAGGTAAGCAAAGAGGTATCGTATTGTTATCTTCAAGATATTTTTTTTTCTCGCAGATGTTTGGTATTATTGCTGAGAGGTTGTGTAATATGGTGCTTACGATATGGTGTTTTTCACTTCAAGATTTCTGTCCACAAAGGGTTTGTCTTTATACTCATAGAAGTTGCTGGAAACCTGAAATGCATCGTTTATTTTGAATCTTCATTGCAAGTTGCAAATGATTGATTTTATTTCTTCACAGAGGTTTAATATGAAGTGTGTTCTTTGATAGTTATTCTTCCTTATAAGATGTTAAAAAAATATGCTTTTGTTAGCTTGAGATGTCATCCACGTGAAATGGATAAAGATGATTCGGTTAGTTTATTGGAGCTAAAAACGTCGCTTTGCATCAATTATTTCAGTTGAGGTTCTTTGAATCGCTTGTCCAAGATATATTGTTTTCGCTCCTTGTGAAATGCTAATTATTTGGTCTTAGTGGCCATTTTGAAGATGGAGTTTCAGTGTTATGCAAAGTGCTCGGGATTGTTTGATATGTCAGAGAAGACATTTGTTTGCTGAGATGCACAACAAGTTTGGTTTTGTATCTTAGATTAACAAGAAGATGAAAAGAACATAGTTCTACCCTGTTGATGGTTTGTTTCCAAAGTGAAGAGGTACTTCATATGGAGTTTCGGACTCTACGAATGAAGTTGATGAATCAATCAACACGGTACATTAGAGTAAAAAGCAACATCCGTCGTTCACTAAAATTGTTCCTGATTAATTTAGTTCATACTTCGTTAGAATCGGTTGTTTTAGTCTTCACGTTTACAAGACATGCTAAATTCTAGGTGCTAATGTTTACTGTTTTTAGTATGTTAACTACACTTTAGTAAGTGTCGTTTGTATGTTACGTGTGAAAGCCTGCTAAATTAATGTCTTTGTTTAAAAATACCCAAGTTGTAAGTAAAAGAGGTAGAACTCAAATAAATAACAATAGTTTTTCTCTTTACCTCTCTCTCAATCCATGAAACTCCAACACCTTTTCCATTAATAGTCTAAGGAAAGGTGGTGTATATGTATGTGGATCAAAGACCGGTCGAGATTGTCCGGAATTTCAGACGATAGAGATTATGCCCCGGCCGCCAGATTCTCTCTTTACCTGACTAACTCTATAATTATAAAGAAATATTACCTTCCGTTTCTCACATCATCTTCTACCCGACTAACCCTAATCGTCGGCTAAAAACACGTTCTAGACTTATTCCTAACTTAAACTAGATTACAGGGCTAACGATTGATTTATGTTGTCACGAAAAATCACTTTCCCCTTTCTCTCACCATCTTCTTCCTTGAATTACTGAATATATAGGGTTACTCAAGATACATATGGAAAATTAACCCTAATAAGTTATATCGAAATTTGATATGTGGGTTTAGTTATATTTTTTTTATTGTCTTCAACATAACATTATTATGAATTTATTATGAACCTGATCTTGAATTAAAAAAAAAATATATATTGTGAATCTGATATGTACATGCCATGGATGGATAATACATGAGATTATGAATTAAAGGAAATAGAGGTACCCCCATTGAAAAAGAGTATCTTATATATACAATGAATACACATTAATCAATACAAAAATGATAATGTTGTGCTAGACTGTGAATCTCCATGGACATGGATCCTGCGTAAAGTCCCAGAAATACAATATTTATGCATCTTAGTTTGGCCTTTCAGAGTTTGGGGTGCTGGGATTATGATATCACATAGATCTTTAACGAGACAAAGGACGTATTTTTTTCTAAAGTCGAAAACCACTAGTGGGAGCAGCTGTCATATGCATTCTGTTGAGTGATTTGGAAGGAGCGAAACAATAGATATTTTAATGATAAAGAAAGTGTTAGGGCATATTGCTCGGTTGAACTCGCAATCTTGCTATCTCAAGCTTGTTTGTCAAGTTTAGTTGATCAAAACTATAAGTCTTGATTTCTAGTCTACTTATAGCTATGTCTCGGATTAGGATAGAATGTGTAGTTGAGCTTTAGACTTCACAACGTTCACTAATTGAAGACGAAGATCTACTGAGAGGAGCTTGGAGGAACTTCATCAACAAAAGGTATGTGGAGACTAAAACTTATCTATCACTCAGAAGTCTATTCTATCTTATCACCTAATGAGACTAAGTCGTATAGCTATATAGACTTTTACATTATACACATTTGATATTTCGAGTTGAGTTTATCTCGCTTATCTATTTCTCGAAATATATGTTGGAAGCTTTTTGCTTTAACTATGTTCATCATTATTATTGACGAGTTTAGTTGGAAACAATTTATTTGTTGGAAACTAAATGTTAAGTCAAAAGATGATCATGTGAAAATTTCCTTGAAACATCTTACATGATTTGTGTGAGACAATCATTTGATGTCGACTTGGAAAGTTTCGTATTGATCATTCGATCACCTGAAAATTACTTGAAGCTAATAGTTTGTGTGAGACAACTATTGTCGTCTTCTAAGGATGTTTCAATGATTGATGGGAGTTCAGAACAGTTGACCATGTCTGGATACAACACGGTATGCATACCAAGTATGCGAGCTGTTTTGTAGTGATTCAAGTCCGTGATGTAGGATCAGAATATCGCGACATCAATACCTTGCGAGATCAATAAACGACAGCATGGCGAAGGTGTCGCAAATGAGTAATATAAATGACGCAATGAATGACGACAGCCAAAACATGAGAAAGATATGAAGACCTAGCGAGATCTAGGAGAGTTGCGAGATTATAAATTTGTACACTTGCGATATTTTGCAAGTCATTCCCGAAAATAAAGGACAGCTTAGCTGTCATCCATTATGTAATACCCTATATAAAGAGCCGAGCAGGCCTATTGGAAGGGGGATCTTTTTCGAGTGTTGGGCAAGTCATTAAGAGAGAGAAAGTTTAGAGTGATTGTACTTCTTTAACTGATTTCCATTTCATCTTGTAAACATTTTAAGAGTTTAATCAATAAAAATTACAATTGTTCATCCTAAAATGATTTGATTGAATAGATTCTTGTGAGGGGTGTAGTGTAGGATTTCCTGCAACTACATATTGGCGCTAGAAACAGGGAGAGAGTGAAGATTGAACCTGTGATTTGAAAGAATTTGGAGTAATAGGGAAGGAATTTCATATAATTTTCAACAACTTACTGATATTGAGAAATGGCTAGAAGAAGATATGCATCAGAACAACAAACAACTGTTAGAAGGAGTAGGAGACTTGCTGGAGAAAGGAGAAATGAAATGGGGGAATCCTCAATAAAAAAATACAAGAAATAATGAAGAAAATCAAATTCAATCACCAATTCAACCAGTACCGAATAGAACTGTGGATTATGACAGAGTAAGAGTGCATACTTGGAGATCAGACTCTGTGGACAAAAGGGGAGAAGAACAACAATTGGTAAACAATGGACAAGAGGAGGGAGACCGAGAAGGGATTGGAGAAACAATTCATGGGAATGAAGAGATCGCAGCATTAGAGGCGTTGAGACAAACAATACATGAAGAAAGGCGATTAGAAGCAGAGGAACGTGCAAATTTAACAAGGCAAAATCATGAGTTGAGGATGGAAAATATGAGATTACAAAACAGAAGGTCGAGAAGCACTACAAGGTCAAACTCAAGATCAGTTAGAGAGGAGAGAGGAAGAACTTTACCTATAGAAAATGCTAATGAAGAAAATCGAGAGGAAGTGCAAAATCCAGACGAAGAACGTTGTGAAAGAAGAGAAATAATAGAAGATCGTTATATCCCACGTCCCGAGGCTCTTCAAAATGGGCGAAATGATGGAAATCAAGGAAGTAGGCAGCAACAGGGGCGGAATAATCCAAATGACGAAGAAAATCAAGAAGAAGGAAGAAGAATATTGCATGGGAGAGAAAGGCAGGGGAAGCAAAAAGAAATTGAAGATGAAATTGAAAGACACTATGTTGAGCAAGCACGTCTAGCTTGCGAAAGAGAAAGATTGAGAACAGAAATGGAAGAACAGGTGTAGTTGCAGGAAATCCTACACTACAACCCTCACTAGAATTTATACAATTAAGTCATTTTTAGATGAATGATTATGATTTTTTATTGATCAAATGTTTGAATCTTTACAATATGAAATAGAAATGAGTTAAAGAATTACAATCACTCTCCAACTCCACAAGCAAACTTTCTCTCACCCCTCTAAAGACTTCCACAAGCATGATTGAACAATTTCCAAAAAGAACTCTCCCGCATGGTCGACCATTGGCCTTTCGCTTGCCAAGAAACCGTCCATACCAAGCATTATGGGCGAAAACCCTAAATTAGGTTTGCGATATTACATGTGTCGCCAAACGGTCTCTTTATATAGATGGAGGGTGTAGATGTAGACTAAAGGGCCCTGAGCATGTGGATGGCCACAAAGCCAACTAAACAAAACCGTCCGCCCAAAGGGAGCATGGTCGCACTTTATTTTGAGCCATCACGCGGAATGACTTCAAATCGAGGTCATATACCGTGGCCCATCTACCTCCTCTTGCGGTCGGCCAAGGCACATGTACAAATATACAATCTTTTCATGGGATAATCGACATCTCTAAATTTCTTGGGGCGCGCGCCCAAACTTGGGATGACACGCGGTTATCAATTCCTTTGCGGTATCTTCATATCTCCATGAGACTGAGACATGGACGTGTATACCATCATGCCGTCAACACGCATGTATGGTTGGCCTCCACAAAATCCTTCCCGGCTTAGTTTCGACCAAGTCGTCATTCATTTCATCAACTGCGTCATTTATTTTTCTTCCATTACCCATCACTTTACCACACCAGCGACTCCCTACTCCACAAGCAATTCAATTCAGCATCATGTTCCACGATTTATTAATCTACTTATCGGGGTATTGTCCGCGGTTTACGAAACAGTAACGCGCCATCGTTGTCATGGATCGAGATGAACCGGAGAAGTGGGCAAGACGATCCTCCACCATCTTGCCTCTTCTATTTCGAAAACAAGACAAGACAAATTTCTGCCATGAAACCAAGTGTTAATACAAACCGTATTCAAACACCCGAGCACAGCATCAACCGTCTTGCTCAAATCATAAGCAAGCCAACACCTTCACAATCTCAACACCTTCTTCGCTTCCTCCCTAAGATCAACCCCATCTCCTTCACTTTGTGACCGAAACAAGTAAATGCCATTTCTTGGTTTAACTTGCCGCAAATCTCTCGAATCTACAAGCACTCACCGCGCAGTTATTTGTTGAAGGTTTAGATTCATTCCTCATCCACACCCCAAATTACCAAATTCTCACCCATCAACAATCGGCGACTTGGGAGATTGATCTCTCTAAAATCAATCTCAATCTCGCAATGTATCCTACAAAGGCAACATAAATGAAGGATGTCTTGGCAAATCAAGCGGGTATCACCGGACTACATCCTACACTACACCCCTCACTAGAATTTATACAATTAAGTCATTTTTAGATGAATGATTATGATTTTTTATTGATCAAATGTTTGAATCTTTACAATATGAAATAGAAATGAGTTAAAGAATTACAATCACTCTAAAAACTTTCTCTCTCCTAAAGACTTGCTTAACAATTCAAAAGAACTCTCCTCTACAACATCTCTCATCCGACCCTTTTATATAGGGTAGTACACGGTGGATGACACACGATACTCCACAAGTATCTAAGTTGTACTTTATTTTCTTCCGTGGAGGAATGACTTGCGAGATATCGCGAGTGTACAAATATACAATCTCGCGACATCTCTAAATTTCAAACCGTGGGTCTTCATATCTTCCTCGTATTGCTTAACGTCATTCATTCATTGCGTCATTTATTTTACTTCCTCGCGACTCCCTCGCAATGTCGTTATTTATTAATCTCGCGAAATATCGTTGTCGCGATATTCTGATCCTACATCTTGCCTCTTCTCATGTCTTCTCTGCGAAGGAGAGAATGTCATGAGAATCAATATTTTGAAATATCGCAATCGTTGATTTTCCATCAATTTTCTGTCGACAAGATTCCGTAAATTCAGGAATGACTGTTTACACGTATCTAAAATTTCTCTTTTTACCGGCACATTTAATGTTATCCGGTTACTCTTTTCTCGTCTATTTAAAGGAGGATTCCTTGTGATAACATTTCTTCTCTTTTACTTCGTCTTCTTCATCGTCTGCAACTTTTCTCTGTGCTTTTCTTCATCATCTTCTTCATCGTCTTCCTGCTATTATTTTTCTGCTACTGTTTCTATGGCATCAAGGTTTGTTAATTTTGCTGAACTTGATCATTTTATGATTGATCTCTCTTATTGAAATTGTTTTATCTTGATATTGTTCTTCTTTTAACGATTCTTCTGCCATTTTTAGCAAAAACAAATCTAGCACCAAGTTCACCATTGTGAATCCCAATGCCTCCCTAGGCTCGCAATCGAAACCCACTGCTCCAAAAAGAAAGCCTGCGAGTAACAAGGTATTTAAGAAACATTTATTCTCTTAATAACAATATTGTTGCCTCTGTTTCTTATTTAGCTTGTGATTCGCAGGATGACCAAAATGCTAATAAGTCCCCCAAGAAGCCTCGCCATTCTAAACCCGTTGCGCCTTCTGTCCCTTTTCCTACATTCAAACTTACAACTCCTACTGCGATATCCTCGCAAGAAATCTCTACTACTTCTCCCAAAGATAACATTTCTATGCCTGAACTTCTCATAGATCAACTCCCTCATAACAGTCCCATTGCGAATGAGCCCATTTCTTCTTCCATTGTTAATGCCTCTACCATTCCTCCAATAATTAACCCTCCCGAGATTTCTTCTTCTCGTGATGTTCCTTTAACAAAAGATGATTCATCTCTTCCTTCTTCTATCAATGTTACTTCCTTCTCTGAGCAAATCCCTCTTACTAAGGAAAATTTAGAAGGAATAGATGTGGCTTTCAAAGTCCTATCATATATTGTGAACGATGCTAAGAAGACTTCTGTCGATCCTATCAAGTCTGATATTTGTGAGATTTTGAGCAAACACCTTGGTCCTGACAGAGTTTCGCAAACATCCTTGGAGCGAGAAATTACCACTTTGAAGAATGATCTCCAAGCTATGACTGCTAAATGTAATACTCTCCATCTTGAGAATCAAAAACTTCAAAACGTTTCACTGGATCGCGATAACCTTCACAAGAAGAATGAAGAACTGAAAGGTATACTCTTGCCTCAGTACTTCCCCCCCCCTTTTTTTTTAAAGACTCAAGTCTTTGTTCGCCCTTCAAGCTTTAAACCAGAAACGAAAAATGGAGATATATCAGTTGGAATCTACTGCTGAAGAAGTTCGAGTTGATAGAGATGCTTGGATGGAGCAATATAACCAATTAGATAATCTTCATACATATTCTGTTGATCATATAAATAATCTTTATAAGGAAAATGCTGATTTAGCTCAAAAACAAGACTCATTAAGTAATGACTTATCTCGCCTCTCTTATTCTTTGACTAAAGCTAATTTGGAGTTGGAAACTTTATCAGATGAGAATGGAACTCTTTCTCAAGAGAAGCGAACTCTATTAAACAAGGTGGCGATTTACTCGCAACAATATGATGTTTGTCAAAAATTATGTAAAGAGCAAGAACAATCTCTTTGTTCGCTGAGAAACCAACTTGAAGAAGTTCTTTTGAGAAGGATAAAGCCGATTCGGGGTAGAATAACCTTAAGTGTAAAAGCAAACCAATTCAAGGATCAATGTTCCAAACTAGAAAAGTCCAACTCTTCCCTTACAAAAGAAAATGCTTTATTGATTTCCAATGAAAAAAGTTGGCGATCACGTCTGAAAGGTTTAATTGGAGATAATTTTAACAATGCCATGGATCATTTGGAGAATAGTTGTTCAGCTCTAATCCAACATCTTACCTCGCAAAAGGAAGGTAGTCATAGAAGTTGACTGCCTCATCTATTCTTTCTTTACCAAGCCTTCATATTTTTTGTTTATATAATTCTTTTATTTTTTGTTTTGCAGAGTCTGAGAAAAAACTTCACTCCACCGTCACTGCTTTGAAATCGATTATTTAAGAATTCACAAAGAGAATGGAATACTCATTTGCTTCTCTTGCCCGTTCTCGCGATAGGGCGAAAAGAAAAAAACTATATGCGTGACTATAAAGATATAGAGAGTAAAAATCAGCAGAAGGCACTTCTTCGCCAATTTCATCTTAGAGCCGAAGTTGTTGTGAATAATGTTTTACTATCTAAATCTCTTGATCCTGTGTCTGTTGAACCTCTGGAAGTAAGTGATGATGAAGTTCCTGATTCTCCTGATAGCGACCTTGATTATATTAGTGGCGAAGAACTCGGAAATGAAGAAACCATCTCTCCTAATAAAACTATCAATGATGATGCCGCGAATAAAACTGTCAATGAAGAAGGATCTGCTGGAAATATATTAGCTAGCGAAAACATAGATGAAGTCGCTGAAGAAAATCCAACATCTCCTTCTAGTGAAAAAGCTACTATTTGAGAAATGATTTTCTCTTGTAATCTTTGTTCTCGTACTTTTGCTCCTTTATATACTTCAATCATCTTTTTTGACGTATGTACTCGTTTGCGTTATTCTCCTTTCTTTCAACAAATATAATTTTTGGTATTTAATGATTGCTATTCCATTATCTTTATTTACGCTGAAATTCATCATTGCGACAAGATCGCGGGATGTCTTTACATTTTCATGTATTGACCCATTGATCTTGCCTTATCATTGTTTTTGTGTGGTCTTATTTTGCCTTCCTAATTAAAGGTCTTATTTTGCCACCCCTCATTTTGCATCAATACGACAGTTTAAATATTCTTGCGAACGTAACATCCCATGGCATTGACGTCTTGCGACAAGATCGCAGGGACGTCTTTACACTTTCATGTAATGACCCATTAATCTTGTCTTATCATTTCTTTAGTATTTTTGCCTCTACAGAATATTTTATTTGCGACAATATGACAGGCCTAAATGCTCTTGCGAATATAAAGCCCAATGACATTGCCGTCTTGTGACACTTATCAGCTCCCTAATGGAGGGTGTCGCCCTTATCATCTCCTTGGTTGCCCCTTCAAGGAGGCGTACATCGGCCATACAAGACTAGCTCCTCACATCCGGTCTTAACAACAACCAGTTGTTTTCGCAGCCTCTTATCCCTTATACCTATAGGGTTTATGGTTACGAGACCGCACCCTAAGTGGAGTTTTCTTCGGGCCGAGTGCAACATATGCCAAGACTTGCCAAGAATGGCCGAGACACTTCAAATGCCCCAGGCACTCTTGGCTCAACCGTGTACCCCGGCGCCTTGAGCATACACTGACTCCTTGGAAGAGACCCTCGGGCGTCCAACCAGGGTATAACCATATATATATAGTTGGAAATCCAAGGTATCTCTCCCGGATAGGCTTTCATGGGCCCCAAATCTCCATGACTCAGATTCCAGGAGCGGTGTAACCTTTTCACTGAGCCATGTCAAGAGATACCCCCTTATATGACGCACTTTAGGTCTTACATTTGCCTCTTACGAAATATCATTCGCGAACTAGGGTGTACGCCATAAAGGTTTGTCCCATTCACTCACTCATTCATTCAATCATTCATTTTTGGTTAACATTTGATAATTCATTTGCGAAATATTCGCACATTCTTTCTTGATTTCGCAATATCTCTGTCGCGGGAACATTTCATATCATTTCATTCATTTAACATTTCCGAATTTATTCTTTCTTTTCCATCTTCTATGGGTAATATTTCTTAAGATATAATCTATTCCATGGTCTACCCAATCTCTGGCCCACATCTTTGCCTTCTGGTTCCATTAATCTGTATGCCTCTGTTCCAACTATCTCTTTGATGATATAAGGTCCATCCCATTTTTTTGCTAACTTACCACCACTTTCTCACTGATATATTGGTGTCTCTCGCAACACCATATCACCTGGTTGAAACTCGCGTGTTTTGACGCGTTTGTTATATTCTCTGGCTAATCTTCGCTGATAATTCTCCATATGATGTAATGCTCTTTCTCTATTTTCTTCTAACTCATCTAATTTCACTAAAATGTTACCCGCACTAAGATTTTTCTCCCAAGCTTCTCTTTTTGTTGTTGGAATAATAACCTCTGTCGGAAGTACAACTTCAACACCATAGGTTAGACAAAACGGTGACATCCCCATAGCTTCTCTCCTTGTTGTATTATAAGCCCATACCGCATTATGCACTTGCTCACACCATGCCTTATTATGCCCTTCTAGTTTTTTCTTCAATATATCAGCGATTGTTTTATTTGTTGCTTCTGCCTGTCCATTGGCTTGCGGGTATAAAGGAGTTGATTTTCCACATTTTATTTGAAATGCATTAAGCAATAATTCTATATTTTGTCCCTCAAATCTGTTTCCCATTGTCGATACCAACTGTCTTTGGAATTCCAAATCTGCATATTATGTTTTCGAATATGAAAGTAAAGATATCTTTGTCGCGAATATGTTGTACCGCTTTTACTTCGCCCACTTTGTGAAATAATCTGTTGCGACAATCAAATATCTCCTTTGCCCATGCACTGTAAAAATGGTCCTACAATATCTAATCCCCACTTTCCAAAAGGCCATACACTTGTTGAAGAAGTTAATGGTCCACCTGGTGCATGTATTTTCTTTCCATGTCTTTGACAATCCTCGCAACGTCTTGATATTTGTTTCGCGTCTTCATGCATATATGGCCAATAATAGCCTTGCATTTTCGCCTTATGTGCTAAAGATCTTCCGCCACTATGATTGCCAGCATCCCCACTATGTAGCATTTTTAACACTGCTTCTCCTTCCTTTCGTGTTAAACATCTGAGCGAGGGTCCATTAAAGGATCTTCGGTACAACACTCCGTCTCTTAATTCATAATTTGTTGCACGGCTTTTTAATTTATGCATTTCTAATCTATTTCTTGGTGTTTCTCCTTTCATCAGATAAGCATGAAGTTCTGTCCTCCAATCCTCGCAATGGGATCTTTGTGCTTCCTCTTCTATGAGCATTACTTCTCATTCTTCCTCTTCCTCTTTGTTGATTGATGGTGATTGAAGTGTCTGTATTTTTATACATCTCGCAGATGGATCTGTCATCATACTAGATATAAAAGCAAAGGCATATGTGAGTCTATTGTCTTTTCTTGATATGTGTCTCCATTTTATTTTTGGTATCTTCGCTGACAATTCGTCAACTAGCTTTTTATACTTTTTCAAGGATGCTTCATTTGTAGTATACTCTTCTTTTATCTGGCGAATAGCTAACTGAGAATCACTGGTAATTCTTACATTCTCCAATTTCATTTCTATCGCAAACCCAAAGCATGTATTATAGCTTCATACTCTGTTTCATTGTTAGTAGATGCAAACTCCAATCTGAAAGAAAAATCCATTTTATTGCCTTCTGGCGAAATTATAATGATCCCAATTCCGTTACCTTCTCCATTTGATGATCCATCTACCAATATTTCCCATCTATTTGGCTCTGTTAATAAATCCCTTGGATTTCCATGTTCTTCTTCTATATCCATCATTTCTTCCACTGCCTCATCTTCTTCCAACGGAAATTCTGCTAAAAAATCCGCTACGACTTGCGATTTTGGTGAGGATAACACTTCATATTTGAGTTTGCAATGACTCACTTGAGCATTCCACCTTTCAACCCTTCCTGATCTTTTTGAATTTTTCATCACTGACTCAATTGGTACTTTTGTCATTACCTTTACCGTGTGTGCTTCAAAATAGATGCGAAGTTTAAATGTTGCGTAAACTAATGCCAAGATTAATTTTTCAATTTTTTAATAATTTTTCTCTGCGGCATTGAATGTTTTACTGATGTAATAGATTGGTTTTTCCACCCCTGCGTCCATTCGCAATACTACTGCACTTAGTGCATGCGAGGTTGTCGCAAGGTAAATTAGTAACTCCTCCCCTTCTTCTGCTTTTTGTAATATTGAAATGTCCATTAAATGTTCTTTTATCCCTTGCAATGCTTTTTCACATTCATCCGTCCACCTAAATTTCGTTCCCTTTTTAAGTATGTTGAAAAAATGCTTGCACTTATCAGATGACCTCGCGATGAATCTTCCTAGCGAAGCTAATAATCCATTTAACTTTTGCACATCCTTCACTTGTTCTTTGGTGTCGGCATGTCGCGAATTGCTTGTACCTTCTCCGGATCAACTTGTATTCTTTCTTTTGATACAATGTATCCTAGGAACTTTCCAGATGCCACCCCAAAAGTACATTTTTCTGGATTTACTTTGATGTTGAAATGTCTCATTTGTTCGAAAATTTCCTTCAAATCTCGCACATGATCTTTTGCCTTTTTGCTTTTTATTAACATATCATCCACGTATACCTCTAGTGTTTTATGTATCCATTGTTCGAACACTTTCTCCACCATCCTTTGATACGTCGCACCGGCATTTCGCAATCCGAATGGCATTTTTGTGTAACAGTATAATCCTCTTGGGGCGAAAAAGGCAGTATGTTCTTGGTCTTCTTCGGCGAGAGGGATTTGATTGTATCCCTTATATCCATCCAGGGAAGATATCCTTTCATTTCCTGATGCTGATTCAACCATCTGCGGAATATCTGGTAAGGGAAAACTATCTTTTGGACAAGCTTTGTTTAAATCGGTGAAATCTATGCAAATTCTTATTCCTTTTTTCTTCTTCGGAACTACGACCATATTCGCTATCCATTCGGGGTATTTTGCTTGCCTAATAATGCCAAAGATCAAGCATCTTCTCGCAACTCTTCTTCTATTTGAGGATGATATGCTGTCGCGATCTTTCTAATTCTTTGTTTGAATGGTCTAGCATTTTTATCAATCTCTAATTTATGACACCCTACAGATGGATCTATTCCAGGAATCTCATCCATATCCCATGCGAAGATATCTTTATAATCTCGCAACAAATCAACG
The DNA here is from genome assembly GCA_023531295.1 of Papaver armeniacum. Lineage (NCBI taxonomy): Eukaryota > Viridiplantae > Streptophyta > Magnoliopsida > Ranunculales > Papaveraceae > Papaver > Papaver armeniacum. Next base: position 204,821 of record JAJJWW010016014.1, on the reverse strand, counting down.
GTCTTTCTTTCTTCATCTGCTTCCATTTTAGTTCCAATTTTTAACATCTTGGGTTCTTCTTCAGTTCCAATATTCACTTCCTTTGTTGGTTCTGCCGCAATATAACTAGCCTTCGATTCTCCCATGGGCATCGGTCCTCTTATTTCCTTTGCGAGATCATCTTCTTCACCACATAGTCCTTTTCCTTCTTCCTCTCTTACCATGTATGTTCTAAACTCTTCTTCCTTTTTTGCTGCTTTTGCCATCTTCTTGCGATCTTTTCGCCTCTTCACCTGTTCTTCATAATGTTTTACTTCAATTCGATGATACATTCTTCCTTCATCGGTATCTCCTCTGATTTCACCAATTCCACTCGGCATAGGGAATCTAACACACTGATGAAATGTTGATGCTACAGCTTTTATTGCATGTATCCATGGCCTTCCCAACAGCATGTTATATGGTGATTCCATATCTACTACACATAACGTCACAATTGTTTCAATTTCTCCCAATAGTATTCGTATTTTTATTTCCCCTTTAGGTTTTGTTACTGATTTGCCGAAACCATAGACATGACATGTTGCGGAAGTCATTTCTTCATCTTTGTATCCCAATTTTCTATATGCATGATAAAACATTATATTCACTGAACTCCCCGTATCCACTAAAGTTTTATTTATTGCCCATTCTTCCATTGTCTTTGTTAGTTTTCCTTTTTCTTTGCTTTTTTTTATCGTAATCACTAGTGGAGATGTGTGATTTAAATTCTCTCCGAAATCTCTGTTCTTTGTGAATATAATTCTCTGTTTTTCCCACTCTTTCAAAGGTAACACCTTCTCTGCTGTTATAATTTTCTTTCCTTCAAAATCTCTTTTATGTATTCTTCCTTTGATACTTTCATGAAATTTATTAACCATTGATTTTGAAATCATATTACATTCCAATTCTTCATTACCCTCTCTGATTCTAATTTTCTTCGATTTATCCATCATACTCTTGATTTTTACCGTTTTAATGACAATATCCAATCTCTTATCTTCAATCTCTCCCTGTTTCTAGCGCCATTATGTAGTTGCAGGAAATCCTACACTACACCCCTCACTAGAATTTATACAATTAAGTCATTTTTAGATGAATGATTATGATTTTTTATTGATCAAATGTTTGAATCTTTACAATATGAAATAGAAATGAGTTAAAGAATTACAATCACTCTAAAAACTTTCTCTCTCCTAAAGACTTGCTTAACAATTCAAAAAGAACTCTCCTCTACAACAGACTGACTCGACCCTTTATATAGGGTAGTACACAGTGGATGACAGCTAAGCTGTCCTTTATTTTCGGGAATGACTTGCGATATCGCGAGTGTACAAATATACAATCTCGCGACATCTCTAAATTTCATTGGTCTTCATATCTTCCTCGTGTTCTGGCTGTCGTCATTCATTGCGTCATTTATTTTACTTCCCTGCGACTCCCTCGCAATGTCGTTATTTATTAATCTCGCGAAGTATCGTTGTCGCGATATTCTGATCCTACAACAGGAGTTACAAGAAGCAATTCGCCAGAATAATCATGATAATCGAGAAACAAGGCGAGACCAAAATCGCAACAATGGTAATATCAATGAAGAATATGAAAGAGTACAAAGGAGAACCGATAGGCAGCAAAGAAGAGAAAATGATAGATATAACGGTGTGCGAATTCGTGAAAGATATGAAGGAGAAGATCGCAGAGAAAGACGAGAAGAGAATGATGAACAAGAAAGTCAAAGCAGACATGAACGCAGGAGAAAAGAGGCAGAACTAAAAAGACCAGTAGATTCAAATTCTGATGTAAATGAACAAATCTTGAGAGAATTAGCAGAAACAAGAGGAATGCCAACAAGAAAAGGGAGGAGGAAAGAGACAGCTTGGATGAGGCCATCGAGGAAGCTGCGAAAACTCCATTTACACAAGAAGTACAACTAGGAGGAATACCCCCAAAGTGTAATTTACCCGCGTTAACCAAAGATTTTTAATGGAACAACTTGTGCAATACAACACATCAAAGCTTATGTGAGGTGTATGTTACAATGGGAAAATCATGATGCTATATTGTGCAAGTATTTTGCATCAAGTTTGACAGGAGAAGCGTTGAAATGGTTTGAAGGTTTACCAAGAAACACAATCACATCATTCAACCATTTACAAGCTATATTTTTAGGGGCGTACATAAGTAATAATTCCTCGCGACCGGGTATTGAAGATGTATTTGGGTTAAAACAAAGGGTTGGCGAAAGTTTGAAACATCTGACCGTGAGGTGGAAGACAATGTGTAGTGATATGGCTGGTCGTGTGGATGAGAGATATCTCATTTTATCATTCATTAACGCTATGTTCGCAACCAATCTTATACATTCGGTTTTTAAAATCAAGAATACAATCACAATGACCGAGTTGCGAGAACTTCGGGAAGAATACATTGCTCTAGAGGAAAAGCAAAATGAGATGGAATCATACCCTGTTGCGAATGCAAGTTCAAGAGTTGCGAATGCAAGTTTGTTACCTAAATTGATAAACACAGTGGCGAACACCTTGCAGGGTCAACAAGAAATGATAACGGATGATTGTCAGCAAAAGTTAGTAGCCATGGGAAGCCGTGATCAGGAAGAATTTAAAAGAGAAAGAAACTTCTATAACCGTGGCGGAAATAACAAAATTCAAAGACTTGATCAGCCGCAAGAAACTTACGGAGGTCAGAGGCATAATTATCATAGAGGGCAGCGAGGTCATAGGGTAGTATGGGAGGAAATCAAGATGCCCCCACTGAATGCTAGTGTGGAGAAAATATGGGAAGCTATAATCCTGATGGAAAACATACCTGCACCATGGAACATGGGGAATGAACCGCCTCCGGGTGATAGAAGTCATGATATCTGTTCCTATCACCATTTTCATGGACACCTAACGAATGATTGCAGGAATATAAAAAGAATCATCCTCAGAATGATAGACCAAGGGAAGCTAAATCATTTCTTAAAATGTGAAGAGAAGACTCAACCATTACCACCACCACCATAAATTCACAGAGTAAACACAACAAAAGGGAAAGAAACATTTGTAGTAGAAGTTGGAGCGAAAGCCAAAAACTTGTTTTGCAACTCTATTGTACATTCGTACAGGACAATTGAAGATTTTCATGATAGTGTTCTCAGTAGGGTTTTCGCAAGAGATGCTGATAATAGAGAAGTAATGAACATCGCGAAGACATCGCCACTAAAGGAATGGCAAATGCAGATTATTTCTTTTACCGCAGAAGGGGTACCTGAGGGCGGAGAGATGCATGACAACCCATTAGTGGTAAGATTGGAGATTAACCCAAAACCTGTTGATGATGAAGATGATGAGGCGGAAAATTCATGGGCAATCAATAGAATCTTAATTGATACTGGAAGATCTGTAAACATCCTTTTTTACCATACTTACAAGACTATGGGAGGGAAAGACGAAGATCTGATACCTTCAACTTATAAGATTTATGGTTTTAATGGTACTGCCAATAAACCTAAAGGAGAAACTCATATGCGAATACCACTGAAAGGATTATCAACTGAAATTTTGTTTTGCATAGTCGATGTGGAGTCCCCCTATAACGCATTAATTGGGCGACCTTGGTTACATGATATCTTGGGTGTAGCATCGACTTACCACCAATGCATCAAATTTCCTCATCCCAGTGGTGTTGGAGTTATAAATGGAGATTGGGCTGAGGGACAAAAGTGCTATGAAGTTGATGTGGAATCATGCGAGGAAAGAGCTGCTCAAAAGAAAAACTGGAAGCGTAACATCAAAGAAGAACAAAGAAGGGAAAGACTGATGGTGGACGCAATAGAAGTGAGAGATGAAGATACATTGCGAAACCAATGCCTGAAGACAGTTGGAAATTGCGATGGTTTCGCAAAAGGGAAGGCAATATCAGGAAATTTAAATGAAGAAGCAGAGAGTAACAGAAGTAATAGGTGTAGGAAATGAATAATTGATTTTAGATTTGTGAAAGGTGTAAAAAAAAATAAAAAAAAATGTTTTGAGTGACAAAGACATGTCAAAAGTACAAAGAATATGACGATCGAAGAAGGAGTACGCGAAAGTCTCGCGAGACAGAATATATGAAAATCTGGTTAAAGAATTACAACGAGATCACAACAAACAAAGCAAGACTATGCGATAATTTCGCAAAGATAATGAGAAGAAATAATCAAAAATCAATGATATATACGAATGGGACGAACCTTTATGGCGTACACCCTAGTTCGCGAATGATATTTCGCAAGAGGCAAATGTAATACCTAAAGTACGTCATATAAGGGGGTATCTCTTGACATGGCTCAGGGAAAAGGTTACACCGCTCCTGGAACCTGAGTCATGAAAATTTGGGTTCAATAAAGCCCATCCGGGGGAGATACCTTGGATTTCCAACTATATATATAAGGTTATACCCTGGTTGGACGACCGAGGGTCTCTTCCAAGGAGTCAGTGTATGACCAAGGCGTCGAGGTACACGGTTGAGCCAAGAGTGCCTGGGGCATTTGAAGTGTCTCGGCCATTCTTGGCAAGTCTTGGCACATGTTGCACTCGGCCCAAAGAAAACTCAACTTAGGGTGCAGTCTCGTAACCATAAGCCCTATAGGTATAAGGGATAAGAGGCTGCGAAAACAACTGGTTGTTGTTAAGACCGGATGGGAGGAGCTAGTCTTGTATGGCCGATGTACGCCTCCTTGAAGGGGCAACCAGGGAGATGATAAGGGCGGCACCCTCCATTAGGGAGCTGATAAGTGTGTTGAGACACAAATGTCATGGGGCTTTATTTTCGCAAGAAAATTTAGGCTTGTCATATTTGTGCGATGATTCTGAAGAGGCAATAATACTAACGTGAGGATAAGACGAGATCAATGGGTCGTTACATGAAAATGTAAAGACGTCCTGCGATTTCGTCGCAAGACGGCAATGTCATGGGGCTTTATTTTCGCAAGAAAGTTTAGGCCTGTCATATTGTCGCAATAAAATTATCCTGCAGAGGCAACAATACTAAAGAAATGATAAGGAAAGATCAATGGGTCATTACATGAAAATGTAAAGACGTCCTGCGATTTTGTCGCAATGACGAGGGGTGGCGCAGTAAGACCTTTAACTAGGAAGGCAAAATAAGACCACACAAGAAAATGAGTAAGCAAATAAGCTTGCGAAAATGATTATATGCAAACAAATAAGTTTGCGAATACATACATGGAAACAACTAGGAAAAATTTGCTTTCGAAGACTTAGCAACAACAGTTGCGAAACTGAGGCATATTATTACTTAAACGTTCTCGACTAAATCTCTCATTTGAAAACAAATAACAGAGGCAAATATGGGAATGAATAGGGTATAAACTTGTTATTTATTTTCATATGATAGATTTACGCACTCATAATATTGATAAACTGTATTGCAAGAAAGAATTGTTCTTTTAACATGTACGGAAAAAGACAACAAAGTAGAACTTGTATTTGAAATTGCATGGGACGACTTAATTAAGTTTGGAAGGCATGGTATGATCAATGGTTTGGGTTAAAATTGGTTGGAGCGTCAGATGGAGTAATTCAGGGAGTTGCGTGTTTTATTAACCCGATATTGCTGTTTTGGTTTTGGACGACTTCTAGTGAGATTAAAACACTACAATCAGTTGGATTGGGCTCATTTTATTCAATGAACCTAACCTTAACTACATCAAATTCGAATAAATTGGGCCGGAGAAACGTATTTGAGTAAAACAGAGCAATGTTTATACTCGGGATATTCTGTGTAGGATTAGCGTGTGTTTACAGCGTGTTCAACGCAATCTGAGACGTGTACACAAATTGTTAATGCGTGATTGAATGATTGTTGACAGCTGCAGGCATAGACGCAGGCAAGATAGGAAAGAAAATATCCCGAGATTATTTTCTTTTAATGCCGAGTTATGGAGAGATTATCTGAAGTAATGATGAGTTATTCGTGTCCCTGTTGAGTATAAATATGATGATGGTGTAGCATAGAAGGGTTACTTACGGAGTGATTGGGGATATAACAGAGCAAAGAAACGAGAGTTCGAAAATCTGATGCTGCTGCCATTGAAGAGAGCTCGAAGAACATAAGACGCCTGGTCACAGTCGTTTACGCTACAGTGACAGCGACACTTCTCTTATATCGTTCTTTGTAACAGTTGGTTCGTAACAAATATAATTGTTACAAACCCGTTTTTTCATTATTTCTCCCTTATTCATCATTTGTAAATCATTTTTTAGCATAAATAAATTCTTTGAGAGGGTTTTCAACATGATGAGCGGCTAAATTAACCGGTGACTGAGGCAACGGAGGAAACTATTCACTCATGCTTGATTGGTAATTTCTTTTACAATTTCTTTAATTATTTATTTTATTTAATTCACTAGGATCAACATAAAGATAAAATTGGTTTTCTTAATTAGTTGTGAATCAATTCGATGTGTTATGCTTAGAATCAATTCTTTGATAATTCATGCTTAGGGATTATAACTTAATGTTTGGACACCTTATAGATTAATAGTGAATTAATGAGAAAAGAGCTTAATAATAATTCTTGAAATATCATTATAAACCAATCAATTAGGAGAAATAGTGGAATCCGGAGCCTTGGTGTATTTTTAAATCTTGAAATCACTTTTTGCATTAATTTTTCTTAATTTTTAAGTTTTATAAGTCTAAAATCTATTGCTTTCACAAGTCTCAACGAACCTATTATTACTACAACAACTTAATTAAAAATCACATCATTTTTGGCGCCGCTGCCGGGGACTTGTCTTTAGGCTAGAGTTTTTAGATTTTTTTTTTTAGGTTTTTGTTTTTATTTTATTTGTTCAACTTTACGTTTTTGGGTTTTTGTATTTGCATTACAGATTTTGGAATATGGAGCAAAAGAAAAATTTGCCAAAGCTTTTGGTGAATACCTAAAAGATTTGGAATCAAAGACAAAGCGAAAAGAGCGAGAAAAAAAAAGAAAAATAAATAAGAGAGTTTATTTTATTTAGACTAGTAAGGCCACATGTGCGATGCACATGCTTGAATTGGATTCTTTTAACAACACCAAATTTGATAATAATGGAAAAAAAAAATCTTAAAAAAAAAATTTAATATCCTTGTTTGTACTCATTACGTAGATAATTTAAAGAGATTTCCAAATATATTAATTTTGCAAAAATCCGATGTGTATTTTTAAAGATATCTAAGTTTTAATTTTTTTTTGATCTATTTTTAAAACAATGGCATTCATGTAAATATACAAATATTAACTAAAAGCTTAGTTAATGGGGGTATTATTGTCATGTGAAAAAGCTTCACCAAAATAAGGCTTCACCAAACAATTACCTCTTTTCTTTATATTAGTATAAGATATAAGATAAGATATAAGATAAGATTGTATTAGGATATCTTATATTCTAGTAATTTTCTTTTTCTTTTGCACTTTATTTTTGGACTTTGGACTTTAAACTTTGGGACATTATTTTTTTCCTTTTAAACCCTACGGAAGGGTAGTATTAAATATAAACTGTTTGCAGAGAAGGACGGCGATTACGATATCGCCTCGGCCCCTCGGGTTCGTACATGACATAGGAGTTGTGGCCCGAGTCAACTTCAGCGGTTCATCCCCCGTCTGGAACGGGAGGTAAGTTTGTCGAAACACTCGCGAATCCCCTGCCAGCGGGTTATTGTATTCCTTCGTTTGCATATATGTCGAGGAACTGAATACGGCTGCTTTAATTTACTAGTAAAGGGCAAGGCCTGGCCATACAAGATAAGGGTTCGAATTTCATCACCGTTCTCTTCTTGCCCGCCTTAGGAAAACTATACTTAACGCGAACCTAAGCCTTAAAATTTGGAATAGAACGAGACCGATAGGGTAACGAGCTTAATAGGAAAGTCGTTCGAAAAATATTGGTTACTCTTTTGAGCATACTTTGAAGTTCATGATGGTTTATGTAAGTTGAATGCGCCGCCTTGTAATGCCGGTGAGGCCTTGGGTATCAAAGCTCCACGCAGCTTCCCTCGTCTCTATTTAACTTACTTTAACTCGGATTGATTCCAAAGAGGTTTGCTCAGATTGTAACGAATTCCTTTTCGAAAGAATAAAAGCTGGTCTAGAAACAATCTAAGTGGAGCCATCATGCTTTTTGTTTGCTAGAAAATTTTAGGTTTGCTTTGGTGGAGTCAGCCTGCTGTGTGTTTGCTTAGAACCTCCCGTCCTTTAGGATTTTTTTATATATATTTTTTTATTATTTTTTTCTAGTGTATGCCCGAGGTCATTAGAGAACGGGCTTGGAAAAGAGAGAATCTAGGTCGATTGATTAGTGAAAAACCTAGTAGATATTCTTGTGGAAGTGGGGAGCTCGAAGACTCTTCTTTTGAGAGCCCCGTTTTTGGAAACTTCGGTTTTGAGAATCTGTCTCTTCGTGAGGAAAGTACCCCTAGTACTTCAGCTGTGCCAGCGATGACAACTTTGAAAGATTACATGTTCCCAACTAGGTCCACCCGACCCTCGTGCATTAAATTGCCAGCCACTACGGCTAATTTCGAGATAAAACCTAGTATTCTTCGGATGATCCCTATATTCTTAGGGAAAGATGATGAGAACCCTTATTTTCATATTAGGGACTTTGAGGAAATTTGTGGGACAATTAGAATAAAAGACCTTACTGATGAAGTCTTGAAACTTAAGATGTTTCCCTTTTCCTTGAGAGATAAAGCTAAGACCTGGCTGAACAACCTACCATCTGAATCCATTGAAACATGGCAGAAACTTATTGCTGCTTTCTATATGAAATTCTACCCTAAGCATAAAACTGCAGCTGTTAGGCAAAAAATTAGTGTTAGTATGCAACAAGAGGGAGAGTCTATTTATAGGTTTTTAAAGAGATTCAATGATCTCCTATCCCAGTGTCCTCACCATGGATTTGATAAGATGAAACTTGTAGAGATTATTTATGATGGTTTAGACTATTCGACCAAAGCCATGGTCAAGTCTATGTGCTGGTGAGTTTACTAGTAAAAATGTTGATGATGCTTTTACCTTCTTAGGAGTTGTCGCTGAAAAATCCCAACAATGGGAGTCTTGTGTTGAACCCCTAAGAGACTCTTGGTCAATAGAAGTAGCACCAATGTGGTAGATACAAGCTTCGGGTCAGATGCTAAGTTTGCTGCTTTGTCTAGAAGGTTAGAAGCTTTGGAATTGAATCAACCTAAACATAGGTCTCTTGTTGAACCTGATGATAGGATAAGAGCCTCTCAAGTCTCTAGTTGTGGAGTAGAACCTAATATCTCATTTTGGGAAGGACGGGTTAGAGAAGAACAAGCCCATGCTGTCTATAACAACTCTAGGTTTGAAAACCGTCAGAAGTTTGACCCATACTCAGAGACCTATAACCCTGGTTGGAGGAATCATCCTAATTTCTCTTGGTCTAATCAAGGCCAGTCTAGTAATTCTCAGCCTCCCCCAGGTTTTGGTTATACTAAGAACTCTTCAGGTCAGGCCCAGAACCAATCTGAGAATAGAATAACTAGCTTAGAGGAATCTCTTAGTATATTAAAAAAGAGCCAGGATATGCTATCACAAAGCCAGGAAATGTTAGTAAAGATCCAGGTTAATTTTCAAGAGGAAACCAAGAAGATTTTTAAGAATAATTCCCAGTCTCTTGCTAAATTAGAACTTCAAGTCGGCCAAATAGCTAAGTTTCTTAGTGAGAGAGTAGATGGAAGGTTCCCTAGTCATACTGATCCTAATCCCAAAGGAGAGAAATCGTACAATCATGTGAATTCTGTTACAACCCTTGGGAGTGGAAAGAAAGTTGACAATAAGGTTGCCATGCCTGATAGTGAACATGCTGTAGTTCACCCTTCTGAGCCAGAAAATGAGGAGACTGATAGAGTATCTAAAGAAACCAATGAGGGTCCTGTTGAGCCCGGCTTTGTTCCCAGAGCCCCGTTCCCCCATCTGCTAGTTCCAACTAAGAGGGAGTCCAACTTTAATGATATATTGGAGGTTTTTAAGCAGGTTACTATCAACCTCCCATTGTTAGATGCGATTAAGCAGATTCCCGCTTATGCCAAGTTTATTAAGGATATGTGTACGCGAAAACGAAAGCTTAGTGTCCAGAAGAAAGCCTTTCTAGCTAGCCACGTGAGTTCTATTATTTAGAATACCACTACTCCTAAGTATAAAGATCCAGGGTCCCCTACCATTTCTTGCACAACAAGTAAACACCGTTGTTGATGGTGGATTTTTCGTTCAAGGTTAAATTTGTAAAAAACCTGAATAATCATACGCTGGCATCTTGTAAAAGATAAAGCCGTTTGTAAGTGATGGATACTCCTCACTTAATTCACCAAGAATGGAGCATGTAGCAACAATCCCATTCTCATGAATACGTAAAATTCCTCCAGGTTGGAGCATGTAGCAACAATCCCTTCCCCGTGAATTTCATATCCGCCTTGTATTTCCTGTACTCATTATCGGTGTGGCATGACGATCGAGTGTTACTCTTACAGAGTAACACAAACCTCCAAACACTATAATGAAACCATGTACGAAATACCCGTACGGCCGATTCTCGGTGTGTTATACTAGCCCGAGCCTCTCGGTGTGTTATACTAGCCCGATTGAGTCCCTCTCGTGTGTTATACTAGCCCGATTGAGCATCCGAACTTGACCGTATCAGTCTCCTGGATATGATCGATCGCAGATCATCCAACTCCACAAGCATGATTGGATGACCACGGATCAATTCCATCACCCCAAGCGTGTATGGAATACACACGGCCTTAGCTTGCCAAATATGATTCGATCGCAGTCATCCAACTCCACAAGCATGATTGGATGACCACAGATCAATTCCATCACCCCCAAGGTGTATGGAATACACACGGCCTTAACTTGCCAAATATGATTCGATCGCAGTCATCCAACTCCACAAGCATGATTGGATGACCACGCATCAATTCCATCACCCCTGCGGTATGGAATACACACGGCCGACCCGCATGGTCGACCATTGGCCTTTGCTTGCCAAGAAACCGTCCATACCAAGCATTATGGACGGAAAACCTAAATTAGGGTTTGCGGCATATTACATGTGTCGCAAAACGAAGTTTCAACCGTCCATCTTCGCAGTATAGATGGAGGGTGTAGATGTAGACTCAAAGGGCCCGGAGCATGTCGACACAATCACCATGTGACCGCCTACATACTTGGCCAATCGGTCAAAGCCAACCATGGTTGGTTACAACAAAACCGTCCGCCCAAAAGAGCATGGTCGCGCGGCTTTGAAAGCCAAAATTAGGTTCAAGCCATCACGCGCGTCCATCTTCTCCTCCCTTTAACGAATGGAGGGTCACGACAGATTAGATTAAGCAGTCCTAAGTTATACCAAAGATGACCACCGTGGACCCATCTACCTCTCTTCTGCGGGTCGGCCAAGGCATATCATGCCTGGCCAATCCAAAACGCCCCGCTCAAAACATGCGTGGTTACACTTCCCAAATTGCAAATCGATCTCGACCACTCAACTTCACCGACGAATTGGGTGGCTTAGATCGCGTTTTCATGAGACGGTGAGACATGGGCGTGAACATCAGCCCGCCACCTTCACGCCAAGTTAACCGCCAAGACCGACCAAGCTAGGTCGTCTTGGAAAACGCGCGGAAGAGAGCATGGCGCGCGGCTTCTTTGCGGCATCAAACTCTTATCGCAAATCGATCTCAACCACTCAACTTTACCGGTCAAATTGAGTGGCTTAGATTGCGCCTTCTTGGGAAAGTGAAGTATGGACGTGCACACCGGCGTGTTGTCTACACACATGCCCGGGTCGGTCCTCTTCAAAACCTTTCCCATGCTTAGTTTCGACCAAGCTAAAGAGTGATGCTTGCGCACCTCTTTAAAAACCCTAATTTCATCAACGGTCGCAGATGAGTGTCTCAAACATCATCTCATCCGTCCGCCTTCACCAGCTTGGTTATACAACCTGGTCGAGTTATTTGGTTAGTGAGGAGTCATTACCCATCACTTTACCACACCGCAATGCAAGACTCTGCATAAAATACACACGATACTTCACAAGTATCGACTTTCTCCGAATAACGCAGTTATTCAATTCAGCATTACATGCTATCTTTCGTGGATCCACGATCCACATTCCACATCAATCATGTCACAAACCGGGGATGCATACTTGGGGTATTGGTCCAAGCGGTTTACAGTGGCGGCGTGCAACGCGCCATCACAAGAACGTGTTAGGAAGTCATGGACGGTTAGAGATGAACAGAAAAAGTGGGCAAGACCGGTCGTGTGTTACCGACACACAACTCCACTACTCCATCATTCCACTACCTCCACTTCCCACGAGAAACGTGAATGAGGCTCAATGACTTGTATAAATAGGGTCTCCACCCTATTTCCAACAACAAGAAGGAATATACGGAGACGAGAACAACACAAAGTTCAGTGACGTAAAACCAAGTGTTGATACCGTCATATTCAACCATCTTCTCACAAGTCATAGCAAGCCAACACCTTCACAATCTCAACACCTTCTTCGCTTCCCTCCCTAAGATCAACCCCATCTCCTTCACTTTGTGACCGAAACAAGTCTGGAACGGCCATTTCTTGGTTTAGGCCGGACTTGCACAGATTGATCTCTCGAATCTACAAGCACTCACCGCGCAGTGCATTTGTTGAAGGTTTAAATTCATTCCTCATCACACCTCAAATTACCAAATTTCGGAGTAGTTTTCACCCATCAACAATTGGCGACCACAAATGAGATTAATCTCTCGGTTGTGAAATCGATTTCTTCAATACCCAATCCTGTTTGGCTAAGTTCCGAGATGGTTGGTCTTAGGACTTCCTCAACAAATTCAAATCCCGGTCGAAGTTCCTCCAACGAGGATGCCTCTCTTCCCAATGGCGTATCTGCTGGCGCAACAGGAGGAATCCCAACTATGAGCGAGTTGGCCCGGATACTTGAGACTCAGACGAGGAACATGGAGCTGATCAAAGAAGCGGTAAACGGCATACTTGACCTCCTCATCAAGATGACGTCGGAAATGAGCGTGCGTAGACCTTTACACCGGGACTAGTCCCCTCGATCAACAGTTTTACTACGAACCGAGGCCGGTGGATCGGGAAGTCGTGTCTCTAGTGGAAGACTTGTGTGAACTCTTGCACCTCTCAAAAGATCAACGGGCGAGAGACGTTTGTGCGCAAATCAATAAAATAGCTCGACGCACACCTTGCTCCTTCTCGTCCCGAGTCTCGACTGCAATGGAAACATCTATAAATAATGTTACATTCACGGAAGATGACATGATGGCGGAGGAAGGTCACAACCGAGCCCTACATGTTACCGCACACATCAAGGGTTCGGAGTTCCGGAGGGGCCTCGTCGACACAGAGCATCTTGAACGTAATTACTCTCAAGACTCTCAAGACAGCCAAGGTCAGCCCATGCAAGATTGTACGACAGCCCACCACGATGACGGACTTCGAAGGAATCAAACCAGCACATACGGGTATGTCAATTTGAATTTATCGGTAGGGACTGTTCTCACCACGAGCAAAGTTTGAAGTCATAGAAAAAGAGCCGGACTACCACATGATACTAGGGAGACCGTGGCTTCACCACAACAAGGTCATTCCCTCAACATATCACCAAAGGTGCTTGAAGACCGTGCTAAATGAGGAGGTCGTCCGTATTCCCGCATCATTGTCTCCGTACGCGCCAATATGTGGAGTGGAGCTGTTCGAGTCAAAAGATGCTCCGCAGGGAGAGTTCGACAAAATCATGTGCACTCCACTACCCACGTGGGCTTCAATCCGGAGGAAGACCGACTTACATCGGGGGGGCCAAACACCACGACACACTCTCTCCGCCGAGACGTCCATCTCCAACCGGTGAAACTTCACCCATCCTCACGCCAAAAGGGGTCGCTCTTTCGAGGCAAGCCGTGATCGAAGGGGAAGACAATATACCGGCGCCGTTGTTAGCAATTAGCAGGGAGAGACCATCCAGTCTCTCCGCCCAATTGATGCTGCAAGGACGACGGAATACAAGAGGAGGTATTGGGCGCCCCGCGACGCCTACAAGATGGAACCAATTCCACGACGACGAGCTCGAGATTGTTAACATCGGGACCGATGAATCTCCCAGCCGGTCTCTACCGCTCTCGACTCTATCCACAGCATTTAACGTATTTGAGCCTTGTTCGACTACTCAAGGAATACCAAGACGTGTTCGCCCGTACATACGAAGAAATGCCCTGGTCTAGATGAAAAATTGGTCACCCATCACTTACACGTCATGCCCGGATCCAAGCCAATCAAGCAATCTCCGAGGCAATTCAGGACATGAGGTAGAAGTAGTAGCAGGATTTCCCACACTACACCCCTCACAAGATTCTACTCAATTAACTCATTTTGAACATGAATTCTTATAGATTTTATTGATTATCTTCTTGAAATCTTTACAAAGAAAGTTAGAACAAAGTTAAGGAAATTACAATCACTCCAAAGTTTCTCTCTCCTAATATCTTGCCCAACAATTCAAAAAGACCTCCCCCTGCAATGAGACTCACTCGACCCTTTATATAGGGTAATACATAGTGGATGACAAACTAAGCTATCCTTTATTTTCTGGAATGCCTCGCGAAGTGTCGCCAAAGATGTACAACTATTCAATCTCGCGACACTTCTAACCTCGCCGATCTCACATCTTCTTTATGTCTCGCCGTCGTTATTCTTTTTGCGTCGTTTATTTTAGCTCTTCGATCGCCTCGCGACATCGTTGTTTATTAACCCCGCGAGTCCTGTACGTTGCGATATTATGATCCTACATCTTGCCTCTTTTTCCTTGAATATTGCTTGAAGAGCGATCTTGAAGGAAAAATCCGTTGTTGTAGTAATCTTTGATCTTTGTTGATGAAGGAACGAGCAGAAGAATACTGTACTTGAAAAAGTACGTACTTGCCTCTATTCTTTTGCGAAGTTCCGGAGCTTCTTTAAGATATATATGAAGTATCGTCTCTTATCTCTCCTGCGAGGGGAAGAGTACCATGAGATTTTTACAATATTGTTGCCGCGACTTCTTTTCTTCAGTTTTGTACTTTTTACACGGATTTTGATTATTACTACCATTTCTTGACACGTCTCTTTCAACCACTTTTTCTTGACCGTTCATGTCTCTTCGCATTAAATGACCTTGTTTTTCTCGAGGCTCTTTTCCCCTATATATAATTTTCTTTTCCCCTTCTTTTCATCTTTTAGTTTGTCTCTGCAACTTTTCTTTGATTCTCTTCTTCCGCAATTTGCGCTCCTGCTACTGCAAATCTTCTCCCTGCTACTGCAAATCTTCTCTTCGTCTTTTCTAGCATCGATCTTAACCTTTAATCTTCTCATCCATTCCCATACTGATAAATGGCTTCCATCAGTCGTGGATACAAAACTTCTTTTGAAGAAGTTCAACAGAAGTTGCACGAGAAGGGTTTTACTCTATCAACCATTCCTGATCAAGAACCCTCATCCATTCTTTCTGTAAATCTTTTCTCTGATCATCAATGTGATGATCAAAAGATTATAGTCTCGCTCGGTCAGCTTCTCGCGGGACTTCCTATTCCCTTGTACAATCCTGAGTTGCCTTTATTTTATGAAATTTTGGCCCATGAAAAATTCTCTCTGCCGTTTATCAATTAAGTGGCGATTGTATTCGCTTTGATGCTTGAGTTCGCGAACCGTGGTGCAGGCAAAGGATCTTTATACCCTAATATCGCCAAAATCCCAAATTCGCAGATTTGGAAATAGTCATTGAGAAATACACTGTGGGAAAACTTTTTTGAAAATTACTCAAAGATAACTATGATGAATGCGAGATCTCGCACGGGCGTTTCGTTTGAAGAAAAATAATAATGTCTCTGAAGATAAATTACTCATGCAAGATATTGATTGGCACCCAGGTAATAATTCCTCTCCTCGTCATTCCAAAGACGAGAAATGGTGGGTCGTACCCTTGATCTTAAGTGGTCCTTACATCGCGGGCTCGCATATTCTTCCTGCGAATCTCGCAGGATATCATCCTTGGGAATTCAAATGGCCTGAGAAGAAGAAAGAGGTATGTTTCCAACTTCAAATTTTTGCTTTCGCAACTTTCTTTTTACGATTGCTGAATTTGTGAAATCTTTCAGATAACCAAGTTGAAAAGAAACTACAAAAGGGATCCGTCAGAGGATACTTTGACATTGCTTCGATCGCTTATGAGTGAAGTAAGGAGGATTTTTTTTTTTTTTTTTTTTTTTTTTTTTTTTTAACAATACTATTGCCTCTGTTTCTGAACTTTATACATTTGCGAAGGCTGAAGTTGAAAAAGTTGTTGCTGCGAAGACTACAAGTAAGGGTAAGACAGTCGCTCGCAAGAGTAAATCCTCTGCTCCACTAACTAAGAAACGAAAGGTCCAATCCTCTTCTCGCCTTAGCTCAAACTCTGAGTCTTCTGATGAAGATGACCATGATTCCAATCGCTCTTTCGCTACAAGGACCCCGTCAACCAATTCTTCTATGGGTCAGTTGTCTAGTATCTTCTCGGATTCTTTCCAAGGAATGGGAGATGCTCCCCTAGCTTCTCTTTGCGGGACTCTCGCAAACGTGTGCAATGCCACTCTACTGGAGGGCAATGATTCTTTTAATGGAGTCTCTAGAACTATGTCTCCTGACTTCCTGAATGCGCTTGGATCCTTGGTATGTATACAATCATATCTCCCCATTGGCTTTATATTGTTGTATATGTATTAACAGCTTTTCTATCTTCTTTCATAGGTTGGAAGATCTTCTTTTGTAGTTGCCTCAGATCTTGAGAGAAGACGTAACAATCTTGAGAAGAAGAATTCGCAATTGAGCAAGAAGATTCGAGAATTAGAGACTGAAGCTGCGTCATCTCGCAATAAAGACGAGAGAATTCAAAAATTAAACACCGAACTTGATTCCCAAAAGGATAAGGTGTCCACCCTTCAAAATGCCAATCAGCAACTCTATGGTATAAAATTTTACCTCCTTTTAGTATTTTTATCTTAACTGTCGCCTATTACTTCCTAACTTATTACTCTCGCAGATGTATATAATCTCTCCGATGAGGCTATTCTTCTCCATACATTTCCTGAGCCTATGGATAATAACCTTCTTCTCGCTCACCTCAACAATTCTTTAAGTAGTTCATCAAACAAAATTAACTCCCTTTCATTAAATGAACTTCAGACCAAATATCGTCTTTTAGAAATTGAACATAGATCTGGTTTAAGTGCCGCCAACCAATTTAAACGAATGTTTCTCGAGTCCAATAAAGAAATCAAAATTTTGAGGAAGAAAATTAGTGACCATATAGATGATAAAGATCGCATTGCTAATAATGGTGCACAGGCATTAGCAACATTTCAAAAATCTCTCCTTGAACTACAAATTGAACGGGATGAATTGCTTCGCCAGAATTCCTTACTTAGTGAGCGAGAAGATCAAATTCGTTCCCTCCTTGTTATAAATAGTGATGATGAATTCGCCTGGGCTGCGAAAGTTTTAGATAATGCCAGGAATAACCTAGGTGTTGATGTTAGTCTTCACGCCGAGCATACTTCCTTGATTAAAGATATGATATCTGATAGAGAAGGTTATTTATTACACCTTACTACTTCTTACTTTTGTAGCATTGCTTGTAAATTATTAACTTGTTGTTACTTATTTGCAGAATCTGAGAAGAGGCTTCAAGTTAGAATTAAAGAGCTTGAATCTGAGAAAGAGCAACTCGCCGGGAATTTTCCATCAAGAATTGAAGAACTCGAAACCGAAAAAGAACAGCTCGCAAAGAATCTCTCCCTTCGCGAGAATAAATATTCCAAGTTGAAGAAACAATTTTTAACGACAGTGGAGAATTTTAACAATGATGCTGTTCGTTTTCGCAATAGAGGCATGGAGTATGTTTGTAAGGACCGTAATATCCCTCTACATTCATATCCCTGGCTCCTTGAAGAGGTTCCTGAGAATCTGCCTGTCTCAGACGTTTCTGATAGCGAGGCTGGCGAAGAAGAGAATTCCGGCGATGAAAATAATGAAACTGAAGAATCAGATGGAGAAGAAGAATCACCAAAGATATAATTCTTTTTGTTTTCTTTTGCTGCGTGTAATATCTGTACATTGCTGTATAA
The DNA here is from genome assembly GCA_023531295.1 of Papaver armeniacum. NCBI lineage: Eukaryota > Viridiplantae > Streptophyta > Magnoliopsida > Ranunculales > Papaveraceae > Papaver > Papaver armeniacum. The sequence goes on along the minus strand of JAJJWW010016014.1, from coordinate 186,575 downwards.
CTCTTTTTTCATGAATTCAATCTTCACTTTCCCTTGTAACATAATTGGCTAACATTATTAATGTATAACTCTTTCGTCAGAAGATGAATAACAATATTCCATCTCTTCCATTCCCATACTTGCCTCTGATATTTAACTTCTGATGGAAGAAGTTAGTTATCCTCATGTATTTTGTTGGATAATAATTTTATTGTTGTTGAAATGTATAACTGCGACGAGGTCGCGAATATCTTTATGAGTTGAGAATGCTATCTCTTTGTGCTGCGACAAGGTCGCAGGCCGCCTCCACACTTTCATGCAAAGGCCCATTGACCTTGCCTTATCATCTTGTGTGGTCTTCCAAGTCAGACCTCCCTAGTTAGAGGTCCTCCCCTGCCACCGTTCATTGCGACAAAATCGCAGGACGTCTTTACACTTGTATGTAAAGACCCATTAATCTTGCCTTATCATTTTTCAAGTATTTTTGCCTCTGCAGGATGTTTTGGTTGCAACAATATGACAGGCCTAGATATCCTTGCGAATATAAAGTCCTATGACATTGCCGTCTTGCGACGAAATCGCAGGACGTCCGTACACTTTCATGCAAAGACCCATTGATCTCGCCTTACCCTCGCGTTAGTATTATTGCCTCTGCAGGATCATTGCACAAATATGACAAGCCTAAGTCTCCTTGCGAAAACAAAGCCTCATGACATTTGCGTCTGTTTTGGCACTCTCCCTAATGGAGAGCACCGCCCTTATCATCTCCCCGGTTGCCCCCTTCAAGGAGGCGAAACATCGGCCATACAAGACTAGCTCCTCCCATCCGGTCTTGACAACAACCAGCTTGTTTTCGCAGCTCTTATCCCTTATACCTATAGGGTTTATGGTTACAAGACTGCACCCTAAGTGGAGTTTTCTTCGGGCGAGTGCAACGCATGCCAAGACTTGCCAAGAATGGCCAGGGGTAGGTTCATCCATCCCGGCACTCGGCTCAACCGTGTACCTCGGCGCCTTGTGCATACACCGACTCCTAAGAAGAGACCTCTCGGTCGCCCAACCAGTGGTATAACCTACATATATAGTTGGGAATCCAAGGTACCTCTTCCGGATAGGCTTTCATGGGCCCCAAATTTTCATGGTTCAAAGCTTCGGGAGCGGTGTAACCTTCCCCCGAACCACGGCGAGAGATACCCCTTATATGACGCACTTTAGGTCTTACATTTGCCTCTTACGAAATGTTATTCGCGAACTAGGGTGTACGCCATAAAGGTTCGTCCCATTCATTTGCGCATTTATATTTGTTAAATCATTCAATCATTCATTTTTCATTACTTGCTGATATTTGTTTGCGAAGTATTCGCACAATTCTGTTTCATTTGTTGCATTTCACTTTTCTTTCTTAGTTGTATTCTCATTTTACTCTTGGATGCGAGATTCTCGCACATCACTACTTCAATTACTACTTTGCATCCTCGTTGTTATTGATTATTCACTTCTTATGCCTTTTGTTCCTCATATCTTTTGCTTCTTCATTGTTATAATATTGGTCTGTCTTTAAGCGTTCACCTCGCGGGGTATGTTCAGCCCTCACTTCTATAGCATCTACCATTAGTTTTTCCTTTCTCTGTTCATTTCTCACATGTTGTTTCCAACCCTTTCTTTTGGCACTTCTTTCTTCACAATTTTCTATATCGACCTCATGGCACTGCTGCGACTCCTTCCAATCTCCCTGTATGATACCAATGCCATTTGGATGTGGGAATTTAATACATTGATGATATGTTGACGCGACTCCTAAGATTTCATGAAGCCATGGTCTCCCAATCAGCGCATTGTATGGAGATTCCACATCAACCACACAGAATAAAATATCAGTGGATAATCCTTGTAGAGGTATTCTCATGTGAACCTCTCCTTTTGGTTTGTTTGCAGTGCCGTTAAAGCCATATATCTTGTATGTCGAGGGAATTAAATCCTCATCTTTTCCGCCCATCGTCTTGTAAGTATGGTAGAAGAGAATATTCACCGAACTTCCGGTGTCGATTAGAATTCGGTTGATCGCCCAACAAGCTTCGCCTCATCATCTTCTCCATCAATGGTTTCGGGTTAATCTCTAGTTTCACAACCAACGGGCTATCGTGTGTTTCTCTTCCTTTTGGTACTTCATCTGCAGAGAAAGAAATAGTCTTCAATCTGCCATTTTTCTAATCTGCGTTGTTCTCGCCAGACTCATTATTTCTTTATCATTAGCATCTCTCGCAAAGACTCTACCGAGCACGTTGTCATGAAAATCTTCGATGGTGCGATAGGAGTGGACGATAGAGTTGCAATTCAAATTCTTAGCTTTGGTTCCTACTTCTATCACAAATGTTTCCTTTCCTTTCGCTGACACTGTTCTATGCATCTCTGGTGGTGGTGGTAATGTCTGACCTATTTCTTCTCCCTTTAGAAAGTGATTCAGCTTCCCCTGATCAATCATCCTGAGAATAATTCTTTTTATGTTTCTACAATCGTTTGTTTGATGCCCATGGAAGCGATGATAAGAACAAAACTCATGACTTCTATCTCCCGGCGGTGGTTCCATTCCAACATTCCAAGGTGCTTTGTACATTTTCCATCACAAGTATAGCTTCCCGCATCTTTTCAACGCTAGCATTCAAGTGGAGGCATCTTAATTTGTTCCCATACTTTGTTCTATGATTTCTCTGCCCTCCACGGTTATTTTGCCTTCGTCCACCATAAGTTTCTTGCACATGATCTAGCCTCTGAATCTTATTATTGCTGTTACGGTTATAGTAGTTTCTTTCTCGCTCAAACTCTTCTTGATCATGACTTCCCATGGCTACTATCTTCTGCTGTCCCTCATCAGCTCTCTTTGCCTGCTGTCCTTGCGAAGTGCTCGCCACTGTATTGATGAATTGAGGTAACAAGCTTGCGTTCGCAGCATTCGAGTTTGTGTTCGCAACTGGATAAGAATTCATTTCATTCTGTCTTTCTTCTAAGGCGATGTATTCTTCCCCCGTAATTCTCGCAGCTTGCCATCGTGATTGTATTTTTGACTCTAAAAATTTGAATGTATAACAAGTTAGTCGCAAAGAGAGCATTCACAAATGAGAGGATGAGATATCTCTCCTCAACCCGTCCTGCCATCTCGCTACACATGGTTCTCCATCTTATTGTCAACTGTCTTAAGCTTTCTCCAACTCTTTGTTTCAACCCGAATACATCTTCAATTCCTGGTCGCGTGAAGTTGTTGCTTATGTAGGCTCCCAAAAATGTAGCTTGCAGATGGTTAAACGACGCGATCGTGTTTCTGGGCAAACCTTCAAACCACTTTAACGCTTCTCCTGTTAAGCTTGACGCGAAGTACTTACATAATATAGCATCATGACTCTCCCACTGCAACATACATCTCATATAAGCTTTAATGTGTTGTATCGCACAGGTTGTTCCGTCAAAAATGCTGGCTAATGTAGGCAAATTGCATTTAGGAGGTATTCCTCCCATCTGTACTTCTAACGTGAAGGGATTCTTCGCAGCTTCTGCGATGGCTTCGTCCAACTGTCTCCTTCCTCCTTCCCTTCTATTGTTCAGTAATCCTCTCATTTCAGCTAGTTCTCTTAAGATTTGTTCATTTGCCTCAGAATTTGATTCTACTGGTCTTTTTAGCTCTGCTTCTCTCCTTCGTCGCTCGTGCCTATTTTGACCTTCCTGCTCATTATTTTCTCCTCTTCTTTCCTCGCGACGCTCTTCTTCGTTTCCTTCATTAATTCGCACGCCATTATATCGATTGTTCTCTCTTCTTGGTTGCCTCTCAGCTCTCATCATTTGCACCCTCTCATACTCTTCATTAATATTTCTATTGGCACGATTTTGTTCCCTCCTTCTCTCGCGGTTGTCATGGTTATTCTGTCGGATTGCCTCCTCCATCTCTTGATTTTCCATCTCTTCTCTTAGCCTTTCTCTCTCGCGAGCTAGTCGCGCTTGTTCAATGTAGTGTCTCTCAATGTCATCCTCAATCTCTCGGTTTCTTCTCAATTCTTCTCTCCCGTGTAGGATTATTCTTCCTTCAGCAGCTGGGTCATTCGGCCCTTGGAGTTGCATGTTTTCTTGATTTTCCCTATTTCGCTCATTTCGAAGATTTTCTGGCTGAGGAATATAACGATCTTCTATTTCTCCTCTTCTCTCGCCATACTCTGCGTCTGGATCTTGTGTCTCTTCCTCGGTATTCTCTGTTGGTAAAACTCTTCTTCTTTCTTCTCTGTTCGATCTAGAACTTGATCTCACGCTACTTCTAGATCTCCTACTTTGCAATCTCATATTTTCCATCCTCAGCTCATGATTTTGTCTTGTCAAGTTTGCTCGCTCCTCTGCCTCTAGCCGTCTCTCCTCATGTATTGTTTGTCTCAATCTTTCTAACGCTGCCATTTCTTCGTTTCCCCGGATTCATTTCTCCATTCATCCCTTGTTCTCCTTGTCCATTGTTCACCAGCTGCTGCTCCTCTTCTCTCTCGTCTTCAGAATCAGATCTCCACGTATGTACACTTACTCTATCATAATCCACAGCCGCGTTTGCTACTGGGGAGATTGGTGGTTGATTTTGATCTTCTCCATCGTTTCTCCTATTCACCCTTGATGATTCTCCCGTTTCATTCCTCCTTTCTCCAGCAAGTCTCCCACTTCTTCTTACAATCGTTGGTTGCTCTTGTACATTTCTTCTCCTGGCCATTTTTCTTTTCCAATGAATTCTTGAATATCTTCTTCGAATCTTTTTCCTGCTGATCCAAATTCCTTCCAATTTCTATGTCAATCTCTGCACAGTCCCTGTTTCTAGCGCATATGTAGTAGCAGGATTTCCCACACTACACCCCTCACAAGATTCTACTCAATTAACTCATTTTGAACATGAATTCTTATAGATTTTATTGATTATCTTCTTGAAATCTTTACAAAGAAAGTTAGAACAAAGTTAAGGAAATTACAATCACTCCAAAGTTTCTCTCTCCTAATATCTTGCCCAACAATTCAAAAAGACCTCCCCCTGCAACAGACTCACTCGACCCTTTATATAGGGTAATACATAGTGGATGACAGCTAAGCTATCCTTTATTTTCGGGAATGCCTCGCGAAGTGTCGCCAGTGTACAACTATTCAATCTCGCGACACTTCTTAACCTCGCGAGATCTCACATCTTCTTTATGTCTCGCCTTGGCCGTTATTCTTTGCGTCGTTTATTTTAGCTCTCTGATCGCCTCGCGACATCGTTGTTTATTAACCCCGCGAGTCCCGTGCGTTGCGATATTATGATCCTCCAACGTGCTATGACGGCAATCTTCCACGACATGATGCATAAACAAGTAGAAGACTATGTGGATGATATTGTGGTCAAGTCAAAGGCTCGAGCCGATCACACCAACGTCTTACGGCAAGTATTTGAGAGGTGTCGGAATACAAGTTAAAGATGAATCCTTTAAAATGCGCTTTCGTGTCTCCTCCTAGTAAATTTACTCGGATTCCAAGTGACTGCGAAGGAATAAAAGTAGACCCGTCCAAGACTCGAGGCTATCCTCACAATGCGCCTCCCAATCGTGAAAGAGCTCCCGAGTTTCATGGGCAAGGTAAACTACATTCGACGTTTCATACCCGGTTTAGCCCAACTTACCGCCTCATTCACCCCTTGTTGAAGAAGGGAGCCGACTTTGTTTGGACCGCAACCCAACAGAAGCTTTTCGGAAAGTCCAACGAATACTATCATCTCCAACCGTCATGAAGTCTCCCTGTACAAGGGAAACCATTGTTCCTCTACACCGCCTTCAGTGGCGCCGCCAGTAGGGCTTTACTCGCTCGGGGAAGACGACGAGGGAATCGAACGTCCCATATACTATTTCTGGCAAACCGAATATTGAGAGATGTTGAACTCCGATATCCCCGAGCGGAAAAAGCGTGTTTAGCTTTAATCCATTCCATTCGAAGTTTAGGCATTACACTGCTTGTCCAACGGGGTGATACTCGTGTCTAAATCCGATCCTGCAAAGTTCTTGCTTTCAAAGCGGGCCCCGACGGGAGGACGGGAAATGGCTTCTCCAAATGTCGAACTAGACATAACGTGCGCATCGCCTAGAGCTATTAAGGGTCAACGGTTGCGAGACTTCTGGCGGCATTTCCCGGAGAAGGTACTACGGGACTACATGAAGAACTCCCTGGAGAATTCCCGAACATCTCTATTCTGGAAGAAGAAGTGTGGCTTTTGTATTTTGACGGCTCCGCTACCCCTAGCGATATCTTGGAGGAGCAGGCGTGGTGTTAGTCTCTCCAACCTGAGAAGTATTTTCACATTCCTTGAAGTTAGACTTCGAATGCACCAACAACTCTGCGAATATGAAGCTTTCCTCATAGGGCTTTCAATAGCTAAACAAGCGGGAGTCACACGCCCGGAGATAAGAGGTGACTCCAAGTTACCGTGAATCAAATGAACGGAGTATACGCATTGAAAGAAGTAACACCGGCCCCGTCGATCGAGGCTACGAGAGGTTACTAAACTACTTTGCCGATGCAACCATAACCCATGTTAGTCGCAGCAACAACAAACACGCCGATTGCCTAGCAACATTGGCTTCCAAGTCAAGTTCGAAGGGGCGGAAGAAACTTTGACTGGTAAGAGAAGAACCATAGAATCGACATGGCTATCACAATACAAAGACACCAAGAGCCGACGATTGGCGAACTCCGATCATTCGAGAGCTCAACATTTCCTCACTCTCACAAGGAAAGGTCGGTCTCAAAACCCCGCAAAGCTTCTTCATGCTTCATGGTATGTTTGTATTATCGGAATCCGACGGCTCCCTGTCAAGATGTCCAGGAGGTGACGAAGCACAAATACAATGGATCGTATCCACAATGAAATTTGTGGACAATCATCGGTGGTAACGCTGCAGGCGACTTCAACGCTGGGTTATTGCGGCGGAGATGGAAGCTCAATCCGGACTACTTCAAAGTCCTGCTCGAATTGCCGGACACCACCACACCGGTTGGAGATTTTTAATGTGAACCGCGGCTGGGACTGGAGAGAGCCCTACATTAGCTATCTCCGTGATGGGATAATTCTGCCCAGGTCAAAAGGACGCTATTAAGGTGAAGCGAGAGAGCCAAGCGGTTCATATTCCATGAAGGGATCTTATACCGCAAGAGCTTCGGAGGTGATATGCTACGGTGCCTGGCCGGAGGAGAAATCCCAGTCATGTTTGAAGGCGAACACACGAAGGAGAACATCAAGGAAGAGGAAATTGTTCCTCCAAATACACGAGAAATACTATTGGCCGACCATGGAGGATGATGCAGCCGTTTTCGTTCAAAGCTGTCACACATGCCAAATTCATGGGAATCTTGTTCATGCGCCTTCTACCCCTCTGCATTCTATAAGCAGCCCATGGCCATTCTACTGCTTCGGGACTCGGACATTATCGGGAAGATTAATCCACCGTCATCGAAGCAAAGACGAGTACATCATAACCGCAACGGAATACTTCACCAAATGGGTAGAGGCCATTCCCTACGAGGAACTACGGGAGCAACAATTGCGGCTTTCATTAAAGAATACATCATTTGTCGTTTGGCGTGCCCAAGCATATCATCACAGATAATGGCACTCCCTTCGCCAACAAGCAAGTACGGGAGTTACTTGAGGAATACGGCATTAAACATGGTCTTCTCCACCGTCTACTATCCTCAAGGGAACGGGCAAGGCGAGAGTACCAACAAGACATTGATCCTGATCATCATTCGAACAAAGATACGACAATCCCGGGGAATGGCATGATCGATTTACCAATGGCACTATGGGCATACCGTACGTCACCCAGAAGCTCCATTGGGGTCTCGCCGTACTCACTCGTCTACGGAGCGGATGCAATTCTCCCGGCAGAGATCAGAATCCCATCAGCCAGGATTGCAGCAGCAACCGGGATCCCCTGGAACGAGGCCGAAATCTCGGCTCAAGTATCGCGAGTTAGACACTCTGGATTTTAGAAGGAATAAAGCGGGAAGAACGCTCGGGTGTACGGGAATCGAATTTCAGGGCATACAACAAAATTGTGAAACCACGCGTTTTCAAGGTGGGAGATTTGGTTTTGAAAACACCAAACACATCCAACAAGACATGTCTCCACCAAAATTCTCACCGAAATGGGAAGGTCCCTACGCATCACCAAGGCTTACATGCAGAAGCTACTACAAGATCATTAAGGTAGACGGAGGCAAGTTTGAAGCAGTCATCAATGGAAAGTGGCTCAAGGCATATTACACCTGACCACTACCTGCTGTGTCAACAATACAGGCATTTATTTTCATTACATGTTTGAATCATCAACTATATTCAGAGATGTGTCAATGAAAAACCTGTTTCACCAATCAAAAACCCAATGCAATTTATTCCGCAAAGATGTTCAAAAACTCTTGACATAAACAATAAGGGAGTACAGCTTAGAAGAGGCCATCTAGAAGATTATAATTCCTTGAGAGCATCATCTCATCATCTAGCCTTGATATCTCTCCGTTCTTTTCTTCAAGTCCCCACTGCCTTGCTCCACCTTCTCGATTCTCGCGGCGAGCTTTCTCCTCTTCCAAGATAGCTTTCGTAGCGGGGAACAACATTAGCGAGGATACCAACTCGATCAACCTTGATGACATCAAGACGTTGCCGCAACCATCCCACGTTGAACTTCATGGATTCACGGTAGATACCATATTCTCCCACTTTTCGAGATTTGATTCAAAGAACGTTGCGGATAGAAATACTCTCCATCTCCGCAATCATGGGAAGAAGGCAGTTTACCACGGTAACCAAGGCAGAGGAGCAATGTCGGACCACATTCCTGGTTGCGATATGACCGTACTTCCTCCACAACTTGGTGTACAAACCCACAAACTCCTTCCGCACCAAGAATCCACCGACATCCCGGTAGGCTGGAGGATAAGCATTTCATGCGAATATCGAATGAAAGACCCGCATTCGGATATTCATAAGATGAGACACCTGTCAGCGTCTTAGAGGTTCGCGGGGTAGGCGTGTTTGAGTTTGAATGGAGAGGAATGGTTAAGTCATCATCGTCAATGACCGTCACACATGTTCCGGTAGGGTATCTCTCCAAAGAATGAAGGGATTATTCACACGACCGTTATGAAGAACAAACAATGTTTCGAAAAAGAAGGAAGAGACAAACCGGTATGATCTTCTTGACTCGAAGAACACGAACATGGGACTGATCATGAAGTTCGGCGCGGTCGTCGTACACGCTAACGGGAGATCCTGGATGGTATGAAGAAGATGATCCACTGTTGTTAGACATGATGGGAAATAGAGTTTTTGCAAGGAAGCTCTACTGTAAAAACGGATCAAAAAATCTCTTCACCCGCATAAATACTGAGGAAACCCTAAAACGATTACGGCGCCCGATATATGAGGATTCAACGCCCGACCAAGTCGGATTTCTTTTGAGCCCGATCAAGAACCTAAGAGCATCTGGACACAACAATTCAACCGAGCAATGTGCAAGCACCCGCGCCCAGAGAATCCGGTAGAAGAAGAATCCTATCCTCGACTCAAACACCGAAGAGGCGGTCGAGCTCATACATGTACAAGAGGAACCAAAGCGACTCACCGGATCAAGTCCTGCTTCCTTCGCATCCTCAATCAAGACCAACCAGTTCGAGGAAACGACAATGTGAAACTATCCCAGTAAATATGTATTCAATCTAGCTTGGTCATTTCACGTATGTCACCATCTCATGCCTACCACACAATAGTGTAACCATTATGTGCTAGGCGGGGGACTTAATGTTGATGGTGGATTTTTCGTTCAAGGTTAAATTTGTAAAAACCCGAATAATCATACGGCGACATCTTGTAAAAGATAAAGCCGTTTGTAAGTGATGGATACTCCTCACTTAATTCACCAAGAATGGAGCATGTAGCAACAATCCCATTCAGTGAATACGTAAAATTCCTCCGAGGTTGGAGCATGTAGCAACAATCCCTTCTGTGAATTTCATATCCGCCTTGTATTTCCCCCGTACTCATTATCGGTGGCATGACGACCGAGTGTTACTCTTCTGCAGTAACACAAACCTCCAAACACTATAATGAAACCATGTACGAAATACCCGTGCATGTGATTCTCGGTGTGTTATACTAGCCCGAGCCTCTCGGTGTGTTATACTAGCCCGATTGAGTCCCTCTCGGTGTGTTATACTAGCTTGCGATTGAGCATCCGAACTTGATCGTATCGGTCTCCTGGATATGATCGATCGCAGATCATCCAACTCCACAAGCATGATTGGATGACCACGGATCAATTCCATCACCCCCAAGCGGTATGGAATACACACGGCCTTAGCTTGCCAAATATGATCGATCGCAGTCATCCAACTCCACAAGCATGATTGGATGACCATGGATCAATTCCATCACCCCTGCGGTATGGAATATTAGGAATACATCGCGGTCATCCAACTCCACAAGCATGATTGGATGACCCCCGCATCAATTCCATCACCCCCAAGGTACACACACCCGACCATTGGGCCTTTGCTTGCCAAGAAACCGTCCATACCAAGCATTATGGACGGAAAACCCTAAATTAGGGTTTGCGGCATATTACATGTGTCGCAAAACGGTCTCAACCGTCCATCTTCGCAGGCATAGATGGAGGGTGTAGATGTAGACTCAAAGGGCCGGAGCATGTCGACACAATCACCATGTGACCGCCTACATACTTGGCCAATCGGTCAAAGCCAACCATGGTTGGTTACAACAAAACCGTCCGCCCAAAAGAGCATGGTCGCGCGGCTTTGAAAGCCAAAATTAGGGTTCAAGCCATCACGCGCGTCCATCTTCTCCTACATTCGAATGGAGGGTCACATATTAGATTAAGCGGGTCCGGTTATACCAACTTGACCACCGTGGACCCATCTACCTCCTCTTGCGGTCGGCCAAGGCATATCATGCTGGCCAATCCAAAACGCCCGCTCAAACATGCGTGGTTACACTTCCCAAATTGCAAATCGATCTCGACCACTCAACTTCACCGGACGGGTTGGGTGGCTTAGATCGCGTTTTCATGAGACGGTGAGACATGGGCGTGAACATCAGCCCGCCACCTTCACGCCAAGCCAACCGGCCAAGACCGACCAAGCTAGGTCGTCTTGGAAAACGCTAGGAAGAGAGCATGGCGCGCGCTTCTTTGCGGAATCAAACTCTTATCGCAAATCGATCTCAACCACTCAACTTTCTGGGTCAAATTGAGTGGCTTAGATTGCGCCTTCTTGGGAAAGTGAAGTATGGACGTGCACACCGGCGTGTTGTCTACACACATGCCCGGTCGGTCCTCTTCAAAACCTTTCACATGCTTAGTTTCGACCAAGCTAAAGAGTGATGCTTGCACACCTCTTTAAAAACCCTAATTTCATCAATCGGTCGCAGATGAGTGTCTCAAACATCATCTCATCCGTCCGCCTTCACCAGCTTGGTTATACAACCCCAGTCGGAGTTATTTGGTTAGTGAGGAGTCATTACCCATCACTTTACCACACCGCAATGCAGTACGATACACATAAAATACACACGATACTTCACAAGTATCGACTTTACGAATAACGAGTTATTCAATTGACATTACATGCTATCTTTCGTGGATCCACGATCCACATTCAGACATCAATCATGTCACAAACTCGGGGATGCATCTTTGGGGTATTGGTCCGGCGGTTTACGGCGTGCGGCGTGCAACGCGCCATCACAAACGTGTTAGGAAGTCATGGACGGTTAGAGATGAACAGGAAAAGTGGGCAAGGCCGGTCGTGTGTTACCGACACACAACTCCACTACTCCATCATTCCACTACCTCCACTTCCCACGAGAAACGTGAATGAGGCTCAATGACTTGTATAAATAGGGTCTCCACCCTATTTCCAACAAAACAAGGAATATACGGAGACGAGAACAACACAAGTTCGATCGACGAAACCAAGCGTTGATACCGTCATATTCAACCATCTTACCGTCACAAGTCATAGCAAGCCAACACCTTCACAATCTCAACACCTTCTTCGCTTCCCTCCCTAAGATCAACCCCATCTCCTTCACTTTGTGACCGAAACAAATGCGGAACGGCCATTTCTTGGTTTAGGCCGGACTTGCACGAGATTGATCTCTCGAATCTACAAGCACTCACCGCGCAGTGCATTTGTTGAAGGTTTAAATTCATTCCTCATCACACCCCAAATTACCAAATTCTGCAGGAGTAGTTTTCACCCATCAACAACGTACAACAAAACAAATCAACAATTGGTTTATAGCTCATACGGTATTCTAGTTATGAATGGATAGACAACATTCCATAGCTTCATAAGGAATATGGAAACTTACTCAAAGCTTGTGCAGCGGTCATTCTTTTCCGTTGGTCTTTGTTCAAAAGCCTCTTTCTGAAATCTTTGGCTTAAGTGATACTTGGGCCAAGGGGAATCATTGAAATTTGGATCAACTACGAGAACAGACACGGAATATTCGGACTCTCATCCCGCCAGAAAAGGTCTGCTTCCACATAATAAGATAAATGTTATGACGCCGAAGTACTCCAAATATCTGCTTCTAGAGTGTACGATCTGTGGAGAACGTTAGGTGCGACGTAGAATGTACTTCCAACAATATCATTAAGTCTTTCATCTGTGAAACAAGGGCTTAATTTGTTTCATATGAACACCAGGCTTAAGTAAATTCAAAATCATAAGACATAAGACTGTGGTTCTAAGATGAAGGTCACTTCAGTTTGAGGAACACAACAAGCCCATATTGAAAATTCAGCAGTATGCTGGTTCAGAGAGAAAGTTAACATGACAATAATGAATATAAAAAACAATACCTGGTCTAACAAAATCAGAAAGACTAAAATCAATAAGTTTCATCGTGGAATCTTCATATTTTGCCTCTTAAAAATTCTGTTTAAGAGGCAACAGGAAATAGTGTTAAGAGTTAGGATTTCCCATACAAACTTTCCGCAACTATAGAGAAACCTAAAGGAAAAAAATCAAAAAACAATGAGCACTATAACCAAGTTTATCCATAAAGAAAAAAAATATTTATGGAGTTTCTTAAGATCTACCTCTGGCTTTAAATCACGGTGTACCACACCTTGAAGATGACAAAAAGAAACAACGCCTAAGATTTGCAAAATAATAGCTTTAGCATCTTCTTATGTGTATCTTCCACCTCTGTAACAAAAATATTACTTGTGATAATTCCCTTAAGAAATACCCTTAAGAAAATGAAATTTATATAAAATTTAATATCTATAAACTAAAAGCCAAATTGGACAAAAAGCAAAACAAAGCATACAGAAACTGCAATGTAGTGCACATTAAAAAACCTCTTTAAGAGGCAGACTGACTAATTCCAATTCCTAATTACTTACATCTTTCTTCACCTCCTCTTAATCCCCTTCACCATAAACACTACCATCAGCAATGTGGGTTCAAGACCTGAAACACAATTTGAGTGCCAACATCGATTTGAAAATCAAGAAAGAAGTAAACAAATTGAAGTTTGGTTGCGAAATTGATCCAAGTAAACGTAACTTAGAGACTACAACTTCTAAACAATGAGACAAACATAGAAAAACTATGAATCAGTTAAAAATTGAAGTTTGTTTGCGAGAAATTGATACAAATACACATCATTAAGACTTTATAGTTTCTAACAATTACATAGACATAGAAAAACTATGAATCTATTGTTCAATTTTCAACATGGGAACAAACCCATTACAGAATTATACCATAATATCATAATATACAAATATAACTAGTCTAAAATTGAAAATCTTGAAAAGGGTTTCCAAAAAGGGGTACAAATTTGAGATTTAGGGCCAAAATTCTTATCAATTAGGACCTGTTTTATCAACCAGGAACCTGGAGATTACCATTTAGATTACAGAACAAAAAACCCAAATTCCAGGATCTATTAACGAACATAATAGGAGGCGAAGAAATCCATGAAAGACCAAAAAAATTAGGAAAAATCCAAATCACAAATCTAAAAATGAAACCCTAGAAGACAAAATTGATATGAAAATAGAAAAGAAGAAGAAATGAGACTCACCATTTGTGATTAGTAACAGACCATTTCCCCTTATCGAACTCCTGATGAATCCTCAGTCTATCGACAGGTTAAGCAATTTCATCCATAGAATTTTCAAAATAGACATAATACATAGAATCATCAAGAACATCACTAATTCTCCCAATCCACCACCCATCATTATCATAAGCATCAACCTTATCAAGAAGTGAATACTCAGATAACTTAATCTCAGGCGGAAAAGGCCTTACATTCTTCACATCAACTATTTCTCTCAACAACTTCGTTTCATCTTCTTCTTGACATAACGTTTCATACTCAGCCCACAGCTCATGTGTTGGTGCTAGTTTCGCTAAGATTGTTGCTGAGTAGTATGAACTAACAAAACCCTCTTCTTTTGAAGATACTTCTACTCTATCTCCTCTTTTAAAATCCATTTCTCTCTTGATTTCTTAATTTTATATAAATTTCCTTATTCCTATTTTAAATCCATTTCTCTCTTGTTTTGGAAAAAAGCAAAAGAAAGCATACATCTAGTTATTCATCTTCAACAGAAACCTTCAACCCATTTCAATCTTATAATTTCTCTCCACTGTTCACACCAGCAGCACCACGAGAACCCTAATTTCAGATCCTCAACTTCATTTCACAATCCACAAAACCGAAAACCTCATCTGAATCAAACCCATCTTCAATTTCAGATCCATTCAAACCTCATCCGAATCTTCTCGTTCTTCGATCGAAACCCTAGATTTCTTTCTTCATAATTGATATGATATGAAAAATTTCTCATTCGAAAGAATAAAAACAAAGAACAGAAAAAGAATAAGAAGTATAAGAGAAATGAGATTCTCTTCTATCTTGTTTTTGTATCTTCTTACTCTGCGAGAGAGATCGAGAGAGAGGAAGAGGGACGAAGAGCGGAGATAAAAGATAGAGAAAGCGAAAGAGATGAAAAAATATGGTGTAGGAATAAAATCTAGGGTTTTATTATTGAGATGCATCTCGAGACTAGAATGAAGGGCAGAGATATTACCTTAGGCATATACGGTGTAGATGAACCATAATACCACGCATGTGAATGGCACACGCACATTCTAAAGGTGTTACGACCCAAGTGTGACGAAAGCGTGTGACTACGCACGCCTATAAAAAATTCGTAAATTCGCTTATCCTTGTTACAATTTTTTAAAAATTAGTAACGGCTTTATCTGTTACAAAATTATCGTAACGGGCGTTTTGTAACAGAATTTTATAACGGCCCACAAAGCCGTTCACAATTCTTGTTACTAATCCGGAATTTGGTGTAGTGCTTGTTCATCTTAACACAACTAGTTCAAATGACTCAAATGAAACTAGTTATAGAGTTGTTCAATTGTTTATATTCTCATTCAAGTATACAAGACACAATTGAAGCAAAATCGGTTTTGATTCACTCGAATCAATTCATGAACATTATAGCCATGGTTTGCAAAAGATTGCATTCCTTATTATATAAATGTATTTTTTCATGACTTAGCCGATTTTAGAACTTAATGCACTCAAGTATGCAAACGGGTACACATACCTAAGTTGCCGGACTTGGTCCGTGTCCGCCAGTATGCAAACATGTACGCATACTGTCGTTCATGACCGAACTCAGCGAAATCTGTACGCATACGTGAACGCATACTATAGTTCCCGGACTTCAACTGTTAAATCAGTACGCATACGGGTATGCATACTAAGTTCCCGGACTTGGAATATATTTGCGACAGTTAGCATACAAGTACGCATATTGTGCTATATCCAATCAATGGTTATTTTTTCTAAACTCCACTTTCAATCATTGAAACATTCTTAGAAGACAAGAATAGTTGTCTCACACAAACTATTAGCTTCAAAGAAATTTTCAATTGATCAAATGATCAATACGAAACATTCCGATTCTACATCAAATGACTGTTTCACACAAATCATATAAGATATTACCAATCGATTTTCACATGATCATATTTTGATTATCGTCAAGAATATAAGATGAACTTGGTTAAAGTGAAAGCTTACCATCACATGTTTCGAGAAATATGTAAGCATTAAACTCATCTTGAAATATCAAATGTGTATAAATTAAAGTCTATATAGCTATACGACTTATGTCTCAATATAGGAGATAGAGTAGAAAAAGACTTTCCAAGTGATAGATGAGTTTTAGTATCCACATACCTTTTGTTGATGAAGTTCCACAAGCTCCCCTTAGTAGTTCTTTGTCTTCAATCGATGAACGTCGTGAAGTCTAAAGCTCAACTACACATTCTATCCTAATTCGAGACATAGCTATAAGTATAAACAAGCTTGAGATAGCAACGCTTGCGAGTTCGACCGAGCAGTGCTCTAATAATCTCCCCCTTTGTCAATTTTAGTGACAAAACTATCAATACATATGGATTACAGAATAAATAAGCTTTGTAGCTTCTCATCCAAATGTTTGATTTCCTTGGTTCTTCAATATTACTCGAAATCTTCGTCACTTCCAAGTACTCCAATGATTCTGAACGTGTTCAATTCAGTATCACAGTTGTTGAAGATCCGTAGCCATAACAATGAGAAAACGTTTGCTCTCAATCATTGTTATACATTGTCATATTATACAACATCAAAGTTCAATTGTATCACAACTTTGACAACAATACTATGGTGATATGTATCACTCCCCCTTAGTCACTACTTCATCTCACAATAAAAACTACTCCCCCTTACATAATGATCCGTAAACCATATGTATTTGTAGTGTGAACTACATAATAATTCTCCCCCTTTTTGTCAATATAAATTGGCAAAGGTACGAAAACTAGCGGGATCATAATGAAATTCTCATAGAGATACATCATGACTAAAAGAGAACATATCAACTATGTTTCGATGATTTCATATAGTCGAAACTTAGTGTATTCATCAAGGATTTTATACAGATACAAGATAACTCCTACAAAATTTCACAGTCGCACTCCCCACAAAGATTTGGCAATTAAGCACAAGTTCAATTAAGAACTCTCCCGATAAAATGTCATTCCCAAAGAACAACAAGAGCGACCTTGCTTTTACAAGAAAAGAAGGATTTCTTTGGACATTAACAAATTACACCGAGACATGAACTTGTATCCGAGAAAACTCAATTAAATTAACCACAAAGGAACCTCAATGATTAATTTAATCGGAAATGCTCAGCGTAAGAAAACTTACGGAGCCGTGCGATTACTTTCACATAGAAGTGGATTAGGGAAAAATCAATATCTGCGGAATATTCAAAGATTCATTATATTTTTCATCAAAATTTGCATAATGATACCATAGACTTAATCTTTGACATCAAAAGTTCATTCTATTTTCCATCAATAATTGCATAAAGACATATAATAGACTTAACTTTTGAGCATATATGGGATAATCATAGTTCACGGACGTAAACACAAACATATCTCATACCAAATTTGCAATATATAAAACCAATAAAGATTAATACATAAAATCATCTTCTAAATAACTTAGAATTTAAATAAATAAATCTAAAAACATTGCAAGATGAAATCGTTGGCAATAGCTATGTGTACTCACAATAATTGCTATTTCCAAACCCTATTTATCCTTCTTAAAAAACAAGAATAAATTCTCATAAAAAGTTTCCTAGACATTAAGATTCTTGAAAAATTCTTTATCGTCCCCGAACTTCTTGTCGTCAACAGACATTGGAACATAAGGTTCATGAAGAAAGGAGTCAATTCCAATGAACCTTTTAGACTGATGCCGAACCAGGGCCTTCTGAATTTCAAGAGTTCTTAGAACAATAGCCTTTATTTGTTGAATCTCCTTTCTTGTTTCCTCCTTGCATTCCTCCTTTTTCTTTTCAGAGTTGGAGGTAAATGAGATTTATCTTTTTCCTTCATGATTGATGGCTTAACAATCATATTAACATCTTTTCCATTCGAAGACATGATGCTTAGAGTCTCCATAGAAATATGGGTTTGTGAGAGAAATTCACAAAACAAACTCTACAAGCAATCTTGTGATAAAAAGTGTTTTCTGGGAAGGAAAAAGGAATGTCGGGTTATGGAACCTTTAAAAGAAAGATTCACGTACGCATAGTTCACAACCCTAAAGAAGGCGAATTGTAACCCTTTTTAATGATCAAACATGGAAACCCTTTTCAATACCATTCTAGGATATGAAAAGATTAACAGAATTCCACACACAAAAAAAAAAAAAACTTTTTCCTAAAGCCTGAAGGTGCTAAAATCTTGTCTCTTTGGGATCAGGCACATGAGACAAGATGCACAACCAACACAATTAAGTAGTGTTGAGGTGAACAATAATGTGTTCACCATGATCTTCTTGAAAGAAAAATCCATTTTCACAGTGTTTGGATCATGTTCTTTTCTCAATGGTCTAACTTTTTCTTTAGAAATTAACTTCTTCTAAACAAGTTTGAGTTTACATACCTCAGACGACTTCTAAACAAGTTTGAGCTTGTTTGCTAATCGATTTGCTCTCCGTTGAAGTTCGTTGACATATCTTATCTTATGTTTGTATTTGAAACACTTGGAGAGTTCATGACCCTTGAGAGTACAATAAGAACATGTCAATATGGAGGACGGTTCAGACACCATAGTTGCTAAACAAATTGAGGCACCCGAAACATGGGAAATAAAATTTTCAGTAGATATGGAAAAATTCATTTTATCCTCCAAAGTGGTTAAAGTTTCTCCTGGAAGAATATCAAAATTGATGTACGTATTGCTACAATTATCAAAATCAATATTTTCACCAAGGAGTGCAACACTCGAATTTTCGTCTACATTAGAATCATAGTGATCAGACATTTCATCAAGAGTTGCAGCAAGACCTTTGTTCCCAGTGTATTTTCTACGATTTGGAAACTCATTAGAAAAATGACCAAAACCTTTACACTTGAAGCACTGTGGCATATCCTCATCATCAGTACTGATTGTATCCCTGTTTTTAGGAGGAACACAATCATGAGGTTTAACTGATGATCTAAGTTTGTCTCTAGTGAACCGTTTACTTATCTTCAAAAGAATATCTCTAAACTGTCTTGTGATCAAAGAGACTGACTTATCCAGATATTCATCCGATGAATCAGTCTCAATAGAGTCATCCACAGAGATGCCATCACTTTTACTTTTATCAAGTATTTTAGTGTTCTTTTATGCTTTGAATGCAATATCCTTTCCAGATTTGGATACATGCTCATGATCAAATATCTTTAACTTCCCAACAAGAGTGTTTCTGTAAAGAGTTTCAAGGTTATTTCCTTCTACGATGACATATTTCTTAGAATCGTATCTAGATGGCAATGATCTGAGAATTTTCATCACAATGTCCTTTTCAGGAATAGTCTTACCCAACGCAAAAGATGCATTAACAATTTCATACAGTTTATGATTAAACTCATCAAATGAATCTTAATCTGCCATACGAATGTTTTCCCAATCAGAATTTAGGTTTTGAAGCCTAGCTTCTTTTTCACAGGTATTTCCTTCGAATACGGTTTCTAAGATATCACAAGCATCTTTAGACTTAGTGCATGTAGTCACATGGTGCTGAAGATCTGGGGTAATGGCATGTATGATAGCATTCAAGCCATCATAATTTTGATTTGCAATGAGAATCTCAACGGGCTCATATCTACCAATATCCTTTGCGGTAGTTACACCTTCTACTGTAACCATAGGAGGATCATAGCAATTAACTACACGAACCCATGATTGAAAATCACGCCCTTGAAGAAAGGCACGCATAGCAATTTTCCACCACAAGAGTAATTCGAGTCATCGAAGACTGGTGGTACATTCGCTTCTATCCATAAAATCAGATTTCTACAAACACAAACTTATGAGATCTTAAACGTGTTTGCCTGCTCTGATACCAATTGAAAAAACGGGGGTCTAACAACCACACCCAATATTTCGTTTAGGCAATCTGTATGGACTAAATCCAATATAATTCCAAGAGAATCAACTAGACAGTCATACTCAATCATGGAAAATACATCCAAGAGTTATATCTCTGTTTCTCAATGTAATCAACAAATCAAATGGATAGAATCATGAGCGACTATTATGAGAAACAACTTGAACGGTACCAAAGACCAATGTTCAAGTGTCAATCAATTTATATCAACGATCAAATGTTGGATTATCTAATTGATTGAACTACGCGACAACTTTGTGATATTTCAATTATATAGAAAATATAATGCGGAAAAGAAATAACACAGACACCAGAAATTTTGTTAACGAGGAAACCGCAAATGCAGAAAAACCCCGAGACCTAGTCCAGCTTTGAACAGTACCAAACTGTATTAAGCCGCTACAGACACTAGCCTACTACAAGTTAACTTCGGACTGGAATGTAGTTAACCCTAACCAATCTCACACTGATCAAGGTACAGTCGCGTTCCTTACGTCTCTGAATCCCAGCAGGACTCTACGCAATTGATTCCCTTAGCTGATCTCACCCACAACTAAGATTTGTTACGACCCAAAGTCGAAGACTTGATAAACAAATCTGTCTCACCTGAAAAAGTCTACTGAATAGATAAATCTGTCTCCCACAAAAATACCTATGAGTTTTGTTCCATCTTTTGATAAATCAAGGTGCACAGGAACCAAGTGATATACCAGACTTATATTTCCGAAGAACAGCCTAGAAATATCAATCACCTCACAATAACTTAACTATATGGAAGTAGAACAAGTTATTGTGGAATCACAAATGATGAGACGAAGATGTTTGTGACTACTTTTTATCTTACCTATCGGAGATAAATCTCGAGCAAATCTTAGAGAAGATAGTACTCAATACAATAGAACAAAGTAAGATCAGAACACACAACTACAGAGAAAATAGTTGGGTCTGGCTTCAGAATCCCAATGAAGTCTTTAAGTCGTTAACCGATAATGGTGTTAGGAAAAACCTAGGTTAAAGGAGAATCGATTGTAGTCGCAACTAGTACCACACAGGAGGTGTAGGGATTAGGTTTCCCAGTTGCTAGAGTTCTCCCTTATATAATCTTCAAATCAGGGTTTGATAACTTTGGAACAAAGCAATCAATATTCACCGTTAGATGAAAACCTGATTAGATTCAAGCCAGTATCTTTCAACCGTTAGATGGTCTTGGCTTGTTACACACAAATGAAATGTACATTTATTTAGATATGGGTAACCGTAAATAAACGTGTATACTTAGTTGGATCAACAATAGTTAACCGAAATTAGCCATATGAACACTTTCATATCAACCTTGTTCATCTTAACAAAACTAGTTCAAATGACTCAAATGAAACTAGTTATAGAGTTGTTCAATTGTTTATATTCTCATAGAAGTATACAAAACACAATTGAAGCAAAATCGATTTTGATTCACTCGAATCAATTCATGAACATTATAGACACAGTTTGCAAAAGATTGCATTCCTTATTATATAAATGTATTTGTTCATGACTTAGTTTATTTTAGAACTTAACCCACTCAAGTATGCAAACGTGTACGCATACTGTCGTGCATGACCGAACTCAGTTGAAATTAGTACGCATACTATAGTTCCCGGACTTCAACTGTTAAATCAATACGCATACGTGTATGCATACTAAGTTCCCGGACTTGGAATATATTTGCGACACGTAGCATACAAATATGCATACTGTGTTATATCCAATCAATGGTTATTTGTTCTAAACTCCCATTTCAATTATTGAAACATTCTTAGAAGACAAGAATAGCCGCCTCACACAAACTATTAGCTTCAAAGCAATTTTCAAGTGATCAAATGATCAATACAAAAAATTCCGAGTCTACATCCAATGACTGTCTCACACAATTCGTATAAGATGTTACTAGGATATTTTCACACGATCATCTTTTGACTTTCGTCACGAATATAAGATGAACTTGGTTAAAGCGAAAGCTGACTAACACATATTTCGAGAAATATGTAAGCGAGTTAAACTCAGCTAGAAATATGTAAGCTTACCAACACATACTGTGTTATATCCCATTAATGGTTAATTATTGTAAACTCCCATTTCAATCATTGAAACATTCTTAGAAGACGAGAATAGGTGTCTCTCACAAACTATTAGCTTCAATGCAATTTTCAAGTGATCGAATGATATCAATACGAAACATTCCGAGTCGAAACCAAATGACTGTCTCACACAAATCATATAAGATGTTACCAGGCGATTTTCACATGATCATCTTTTGACTTTCGTCAAGAATATAAAATGAACTTGGTTAAAGCGAAAGCTTACCAACACATATTTCGAGAAATATGTAAGCGAGTTAAACTCAACTCGAAATATCAAATGTGTATAATCGAAGTATATATAGCTATACGACTTTTCTCTCAAATAGGGGATAGAGTAGATAGACTTTTGATTGATAGATGAGTTCAAGTCTCCACATACCTTTTGTTGATGAAGTTCCACAAGCTCCCCTTAGTATTCTTCGTCTTCAATCGATGAACGCCGTGAAGTCTAAAGCTCAACTACACATTCTATCCTAATCCGAGACTTAGCTATAGGTAGACTAGAAATCAAGATTTATAGTTTTGGTAACTAAACTTGACAATCAAGCTTGAGATAGCAACTCTTGCGAGTTCGACCGAGTAGTGCTCTAACAACTTTAATCTAGTCTGAGTGAATTTTATATCAGAAGAGAAGATTCTCAAGAATAACCAAACTAGGTGCAATCAAAGTTTCAACAACCGTTAGTCAATTAAATCAATAATCGAAAACTAATAACACTGCAATTATCTAGTTTCCCACCAACGGTACTCTTAGATATTCTTGATCCCACTGAAGTCTTTAAATGAGCGGTCGTAAGAGCTTTCACGTAATTAGGGTACTTTCGTCTCCAGATAGACGGATCCACCAGAAATAACAAGAAATGAAGTTTGTCTGGCTCTTATGATAGTTTTCAAGAAATGTAAACTCAAGTATTTATAGACCAAGGTTGTTTGGACAACAAGGAAACTCCAAAACCGGAAGTATTCTAAAGATATGCATTAAAGTACCTAAATTTTGTTTTCCTATTCCCAATTAATGTTAACCAATATTTCCGAAAACTCTCATAGAAAACTTCTATTATCAGTCTAGCACATTAATTAATAATATTTTCCAGAGGGTATGCTTTAATTGTTGGTAATGAAAATATGATGAAAATCATAATTAAATGCTTTCCACTTTTTTCAGACTAGGGATCACCTTGAGTATCAAGGAATATCTTTGAACAATAAATGATAAGAGTCATGTACATGTTCAAATATGTCGATATCTATAAGTTTCTTAGCAAACCCTAATTCCATGTTTCACAAAAACTTACGAGAGATATGTGAATACTAGAAACTCGGTTTTGCATCTTTGGATCGGTTGTACCAACCTCACAATGTAAGTTGTGATAGGTTATACCATGTTTCTCAAACCAGGTTGTGACCAGTTACACCTTGCTTCGAGAGGTAGTTTGTGATCGGTTACACCTTACTACCTGAGTTAGCTTGCTTGTGATCGGTTACACCTTACTTCCTGAGTTAGCTTGTGATCGGTTACACCTTGCTTTTCAGAGGTAGCTTGTGATCGATTACAACTAACTTCCCAATTCATCTTGTGACTGGTTATACCTTGGTTCCAAAAGTACCTTGTGGCCGGTTACAACTTGCATTCCAATATAGCTTGTGCTCGGTTACACCTTGATTTCCAATGAAGCTCATGACCTATTATAACAAACTATATTATATAGGCTATGACCAGATATACCATAAATGTCAACAAGTTAAGATAGGTTATACCTTGTCATCTTATATTGTTCAATCAAAAGATATTCAATAAAGAACCCGACCAATCATGATTTCCTTTCGATTATGAAGCAAGTTCATATATGTACTTGTTTTAAACATATGTTATAAAAACATTGTTTCCTAGGGTGAAATCATTCCTGTATAATGCACGCGTAATCAAATAACTATATACAATAGATTATGTTGGTGTCGTACTTACGAAGTTCCAAAAGATAAGCGTTTATACTTCGTAATATGTTTCCTTGACACTTTGATCATACTATTATGACCAAGTCACATCACTAGAGTATTATACACAATATATACAGCTTCGCATGTTATGTTTTCAATATAGCACGACTTAAAAAATACATTAGGAATGGAAACAAGATCAAGTCAATATTACTAACCTCAAGCGGAAGGATGATGTCGTCGTTGTAGTCGTTACTTCTTCACATTCTTCAGGTCTTCGGAGTAATACTTATACGTCTCAACATTCCTAGACTTTCTAGTCTAACCTAAACGAAGTCGACTCTAGTATTTAATCAAGTGGCTCTAGATGAGTTTTGATACTAAAATATTACAACTAAACTTGACATATCAACGCTTGGTGGGTTCAACCGAGCTATGCTCTAACAGAAACCTCAATTATTTGTGATCAAAATATTTTGCCTCTTCGTTCATTTCTTAGTGAACAGTTTGTTTCTCCCCTTCTTTTCCATATGTCTTCTATTTTGATAAATCATATCACCCCATTAACGGTGATCAGATTCCTTGTATAGAAATATGAAAAATAATCAACAAAAGCAATCCTTAAATTTTATCTAGTATCTTAATCTGAAAAATTCTAAATCTCAATTCATGAATTCTGCATCTTAATCATATATCTTTGAATTTTCAACTTTAAATTATAAATGTCAATTACATCTAAAACCTAATCCTTAAAATTCTAAAACTGATTTGAGAACATACAAATAAAAACCCTTTAACCCTAAAAATTTAATCTCATGTAATAATGTTTTTAATGATAGCAGTTGCTACGTTTTGGTGATGATATACCATCTTCTTCTTTTTTTTGCTACACAGGCCAACAACCAGAAAAACTAAAATACAACTCTCACTTCTCCCATTTCTACTCTGCCAATAAGATCTGCAGTAATCAAATGTATAACTTCATCAGGTGGATGAGATACCCAGACACCCTCCAAAGTATTTGTAACACCTTTCTTGGCTAGAAAATTATCCACTACATTTGCCTCTCTGTATCCGCCCCCGGCTACGATGTGGTCGGGCCACATACATTTTGTATGTAGCCCCTCTTTATTTTTAACACCTATCTACTAAAAAACATGCCCCCTCCAAATCCCCTCAACCGCTCTACTTTTTGAGAAAAAATAGGAAGTTAAAAAAAGAAAAAAGTTAAACCGTTAGGTAATAAAATCGGTTTTCAGATTTTCTCCTACTTTATATGACGTGTCAGCATTTAAAGAGGGGCCACATACTTGAAGTTTATGGCCCGATCACATCGTAGTTGCACCGCTCTGTATCTTTGTTGAAAAGAAATAACTTCGAAATCCTCCTTGAAAGCCTTAATGTCTTCAACGAGTGAACTTAAGTCCCGTGGAACTTGAAATTCTTTCTTACACAGTTGGATAATGTAAGTGGAATCACTTTCAACCTCTAACTTTTTAAAAACCATATCTTTAGACAACATCAACCCATTCCTAATTGCCCAAACGTCCGCCATATTATTGTCATTCTTGAAAACGTGCTAAGCATAACACACGTAAAAACCTCCATGATATCCATGTATGATCTCTCTGATTCCAGTCATTCCCAAGTTGTTTGAAGTACCATCACAATTTAGCTTCACAAAATCTTGTTGTGGAAAAATCCGTCGAACTGGAACTTCCACAATTCTATGTTATACTTTCGTTAGCTGATTGGTAGCACCAAGAAATTCTCTGGCCTCTTAAATTTCCCTGGCAAGGATTTTTCTTAAAAATCCATTCATTCCTTCCTTTCTCTCCAAATAGACCATAAAACAAATGGAAGAACGTATTGCCATTCAATTCTACCTATCTTACCTTCGAACTTACACCAATTTTTCAAGACTGTAGGAGACATTTGCACACTGTTGGGTCGAAATCCCATACATCCCCAATTTTTCCTCCATAATGGCCCAATAAACCTACAACAAAAGAATAAATTGTGAGGAGATTCAAAATCATTATTGCAAGGGATGCACTGATCGTAGGCGTCAAAAATAATTACACTTTCTTACTACTCAAAATTTAAATATAGCAAGGGCCAGAAAGGATCGTTCCCACAGAGAGGTCTCGGGTTGTCAAATTGTTTCGGTTTCCTATATACAATGGGGGGTTTTCTGATTTTTAATAAAGCAAACAAAGAAAAATAAACAAATCAAAGATGTAAAGATATTGGTCAAGGATTTCTTTTCAATCACTAACATGTTCTTGTCTTAATAACTAGAATTGATATTTAATCTCTCATTATCAAAGGCCCTAAGATACCTTGATCGCAAGAATATCCCGCTAATTTCCTCTTATCATCAACAAACACATTAAAAGATGCGAATATGAATTCTATCTAAGAGAACAACCTAACGTGTAAAAGCACTAATCAAGTTTAATTCCCTAGATGCACTAAGTTATATGAAATCAGGCCAATCAAAGCAATCGAACGTGTAAAAGCACTAATCCGATTTAACAAAGGTTATAATTCACTTGTGACTACTAGGATGTATCACTACAAGAAATACTCACAATTATGCTACTTGCAATCAGAAATTTATCACTTTTGCGTATAATAAACTCTAATCTAGCAATAAAGATGAAAGCAAACTCAATCGATTCGCGACTCGACTAAACAAGCATTCAAATCATGTAACAATATTAATGGTGAATCATAAACGATAATACTGAGACAAAACTAATATATCAAACAAGGATTCATGTTATGTGAAATCAACTTTATCCATAACTAAAAATAATAATCTAGCTCATGTGGAGTTCATACAAGAAGAAAAAAGAAAGTTTTCATGTTTCTAAACCCTAGAACAAAAAGTAGAAGAAGATATTAGATATGTGAGAAGTCATCCTTTTTATATACTTTCACTTCCCAAATTAGGTCATAACCTCCCCCATAAGAATCGATCGCTCACACCCATGAATGAAGCCCACTTAGAACAAGTCCAAGTCCATCTCGAATCGGATCGGGAATCACTGAGTCGACTCAGTAGAAACAAAATCCACCAGAGTCCAGTCTGTTTTTGATTGTTTTCCTAGCCAAATTCCGGCTCCTCCCTGCACAATTCAATCCTAACATTCATCTATTTCCCCTGTCAGTCTTTTCCAGCCAGTATAACTTGAACTACAGCTGCAACCATTCTCTTGTTCTTGGCAGCAACATACACTCATACAAACTGCATCCAATAGCAGCTCCACCTGCAATTCCAACACCATTCTATGCTCAGCTGCATCAGTCTTTATTCCAAATCAAACTGCAGCTTCAGTTTAGCTGCACACAATCACCTGCGACACAACCATATAATTTCAACACTTCCATTTATTCCCTATATTGCGTTCATTCATTCTTCTGCCAACAGATTCCTCCACCATTACCATTCTGCTTGTAGCCTTCAACTTCACCACAACCTCGACTTCTGCTTAGGTTCCATTTCAAACTCTTCTTGCTCCTCTTTTCTGGTGCTTCAAAGTCAAACCCAAATCTTCTTCGTCCATCACCACAACAACGACAACCCACGGCAACCATCACTGCTTCAATTCTGCAGTTTCAACTTCAGTTACAACCATCTTGACCTAGCCACGGAAACTGCATCACTCTCTCTTCCTGTAGCTTCTCTACCATTCTCCATTCCCTGCATACTACATGTTCCATTCTGCAGCTCCAAAACTCAACCAATGCTGCAGCTTTCATCTCTAAATCACCTGCAACAGCTTCCCTTGTAACTCTCAGCTCAAACTCCAACACAACCACTTCTTTCACAACTTCAACCTATCTGTAGCTTCCCATGAAAATCAACCTAAAACCCATTCTGTTACTTCTCTGTCTAAACTCAATTCATGCCCAATTTCACAACCACCATCTTCAAATCATCTAACCCATCTTTGTCATGAGTTTCTTGATATTTCAACCTTGCTCTAGCACGAACCCTCATATGAAGAACTCCACAAAGCTGTTGTAACTCGAATTTATCCTGCTGCCAACCTGCAACACTTCTTGTCTGCATTCTAGCCACCACATTAATTTACAGTCTTCTCGGCATCACCGCAACTGCCCTTGGAATGCCATCACCTGCAATGCATCCCACCTGAACTGCAAGCCTAAGCATTCATCTAGCAACAATTACAAACCACCACCTGAATTGCAGCTCCAAAAATCTGTCAAAACCCATGAAATTCAACATCTTCCATCTATTCGAATCAACAGCACAAGCTCCATCTCTGTAATGGATCTCAGTCATCAATTGCAACTGCAAGACTCCTTTGCATTATAACTTCACAGCAGCAGAACATCATCTCCAGCGCCTGCAACTCAATTCACCACCAGTTCCTCAGATGCAACACCATTCAAACCAGGTTGTACCAGTTACTCATCCTGCAGCTCATGGCAACATTCTTGTTCACAATCTACCAGCACACCTCAAGGCCATCTTTGAGTCCTTCATCCATCAATGCGACCAGCTACCAACAACAGTTCATCTCAAAACCCTAACTCTGCCATCAGCTTCAACAACTGCTCAACTCAAACCCCGCTTATTCAAACCCATTAATTTGACTCAAACCACTGCGGCATCAACTCAAACCATCAATGTGAACCCTTATCAACATCAATCTTGCTGTTCTTATTCTCCAATGCAACCCAAAGGTAACAAATTAATTTGAGATCTCCTTCACAAATTCGAACCCAATATGATTTCCTTCAACCAACCCCAAACAACAACTTGTAGAGATCTCAATTCAATCAATCACCAGGGCATCAACAGAAGCAACTTCTCAATTTTCCCTTGTACTCTCGTTGATGTTCGAAACTCATCCCTGGACAAACCCTAACTTTAATTTCTTTTCAATTTATGTTCAATGCATCTCAATTCCAGCTCAGTTCTTCCTTTCTTGTTCAATTAATAGTCAATTGAATCAAAGGTAACACTCAAATCTTTCTCTAATTTCTTGGCTGCACAGCACTCTCTGTGTTATTTACAGTAACGGCAAATTCATCTTCACAAATTCGAACCCAATATGCATTTCCTTCATTACCAACCCCAAACAACAGTGAGATCTTCTTATTCTTGACCGAGTTCTCACCTGAGAACATAAACCCAACCACATAAACGAGCCACTAGACTCAAATCTCTAGCCGTTCTCTTCATTTGCTGGCCGCCATGTTCGTTTCTCTCTTCTCTGAAGTTGAGAACTAAATTCTTCTCTGAATTCATGGGTCTGTAGGGTGTGGCATTGGTAATAGAATTGGGCTGGATGGTGGAACCCAAAGAGTGGATATTGGCCACCAAGTGATAGCCCCTTATCCTCCATTATGCTCCAAATAATGCTTGCATTGAAATCACCTATTTGTCCTTTATGCTCCAAAATCTATCATTTCTTCTCCTTTTACTCCGAATGACTCCAAAGTGTCTGTAAACTCAAAAGTAAACATAAGAGACACAATTCACAAAGACAACAGCAAAGAAAGCGTAAATACTAGATAAAAAATTAGGTGTTTTAGACACCTATCATGCACCCTAGATGATTTACAACATGTTTCCTATATAGAGACTCATTAAGACTTAATCTGTTATGATAAAATAGACACAAAAAAAGATTTAATTGCTGTGGACATTTTAGTTTACCCAGAAGTCTTCAATCGAAATTGGGAATCGGGTTATCCAACCTTTTGGATATAAGAAATTCATAACCCTCTTTTACAATCACACTTTCGCTCTTGCTTCCAGACCAAACCAACTGATTAGGTATCCCTTCATCTCGAGTAATTGCTATAGCCCTAATTTTAGCCGCCACCTGTTGAGAAATGAAATTGTCAATATCACTCGAATTCCAACACCTATTAAGTGTGTCCAAAATATCTTTAACCTTCATATCAGGAACATTCAGATTACTAGTATTAGCAATAATAGAAAGTGGCAAATTTGACATCCAAGGGTCATTCCACAAGTTAACATATGCACCATTTCCTATATTCCATCTAAGGCATTCTTTAACTGCATCTCATCTTTTGAGAATACTCCTCCAGCTTGTAGAGCATCTCTTTTTAGCATCACATAAACAAAAATCATTATCTGCATAATACTCGGCCTTTAACATACTAGTAACCTTGGACTCGGGATTAGCAAACACTCTTTGAGCCATTTTCGCTAATAAAGCCAGATTGTTAAGATCAATTCCTCTCACTCCTAACCCACCATGTTTTATAGGTATACAAACCTTTTCCCATTTCACCTTGTGTAAAATTTTTCTATCCCTATCACCCCGCAAAGTAAATTCTTTTTGTATTTATTAAGACTAGTTATTAGTCCTTGTGGGAGTTTTAACATGGACATCACATGATTAGATACTGGGTCTAGCACCGA
Source organism: Papaver armeniacum (assembly GCA_023531295.1). NCBI lineage: Eukaryota > Viridiplantae > Streptophyta > Magnoliopsida > Ranunculales > Papaveraceae > Papaver > Papaver armeniacum. The sequence continues at coordinate 156,004 of JAJJWW010016014.1, read as the reverse complement.
TCTAATAAGAGTTGTTCTACCTGCCATATTTAAAGTTTTAGTTTTCCATCCCCAAGGGAACTTCATGTGGCCGTGATGGGTTGCGTGCCCAACATCTTCTTGATGCATTTAGTGGTGCAGCAGCCGCAATATCAGATAAGCTTCTCTCTTCCATTACCAAGGTCATCAACCTCTGGTTGGCAGGAAAATGTCCTCCTATTTTAGGCGAATATGTGGCAAGTGACCCTCTTACCCCTTTACGCAAACCGAATGGTAGTATCAGACCTATTGCCGTAGGTACAGTCTGGAGAAGGCTTGTTTCGAAAGTGGCAGCTCACATGGTAGGTAAAGAGATGGGCTAGTACCTGGGTGACTTTCAATTTGGTGTGGGGGTACCTTTTGGTGGAGAGGCTATTTTTCACTCGGTAAACAGATTGATTGAAGAGAAGGGCACTTCTAATACAATGATAATGTTGCTCATCGACTTTAAAAACGCTTTTAATATGCTAGACAAATCATCCATGTTAGCTGCAGTCGGGTTCAAATGCCCTGCAATCTCCACATGGGTTGAATTTTGCTACATTTCACCACCGCGGCTATACTACCAAGATGCTATTTTATCCTCAGCGCATGGTGTACAGCATGGAGATCCTCTCGGTCCCATTCTTTTCACTTTAACTCTACACCCTCTAACAACTAAAATTGCTGAGCAGTGCAATCTAGATCTACATGCGTGGTATCTTGATGACGGTACTGTTATTGGAGATACCCTAATGGTTTCTAAGGCTCTTCGCATCATTCAAGAGGAAGGCATATCTCTCAGGCTTCATCTTAACGTCAATAAAACTGAAATTTATTGGCCCACCTTAGATTCGAGAAGCTTTGATACTAATTTATTTCCTACAGGGATTAGTAGGCCAGTTGGTAGAGTTAAACTGTTGGGTGGACCTGTCAGCCTTGATAACCAATTCTGTCAGAACATGGTCATCAGCAGAGTCAACAAAACAATTCATCTGATGGAGGCGCTATGCAAGCTCAAGGACCATCAGTGTGAGATGTTGTTACTTAGAAGTTGTGTAGGTGTCTCCCGTCTATATTTCACTATGAGGACAACCAGACTAGCCCCTGTTGTTATTGTACAAGATGTTTTTGACAAACATCTTTCTCAATATACACAACTCCTAGTGACCAATGAAGGACCTGGTTACGGCTTGTTTCAATAGCCTTTAGTCTCGTTGTCGTTCAGGTATGGTGGATTAGGCATCTATCATATGGATGACGCCGTCAATTACTGTTTCCTAGCTTCGTGCATCCAAACCAGAGAGCTGTAGGGAGTCATTTTGCGCAACTCTGTGGCCTTTAACCAAAGACCCAGTTTTCAACATGCTGTGGAATGCTACACACAATCAGTTGGGATTACTTCTTCATCATTTAACGTCGACGATATCACCCCACACTCCATGAGCTCCTTGGCGATTAAATACTTCGACGCTGTTGTGAAGAATGTGCCCAACACTTATACTTTGTCTGCACGTGACAGTTTTCTTTGGCAATGCAACAAATCAAGTATGCTCTCCACTTTCTCAAAGTTGTTCCTATTGACGGACTAAACCAGCATATTGGGCCTTGCCAATTTAATGTTGTTCTTTGCTACAAGTTGGGTATACCCCTTTTCGCAGAAGGCAGCATTTGCCCCTTTTGTTATAAGAATATGAACCGCTTTGGTGACCATGCTCTACATTGTGCACATGAAGTCGGCCTCAAATACCGACATGATCTTGTCCATGATACCATTACAGACATGATTTACCGAGCTGGGGTACCTGCTAGGAAGGAAGTCTCTTTGGGCTTTATTTCTCCTACTGGGAAGGATTTGCGACCGGCAGATTTATTAGTATATAGTTGGGATAGCGGTCGTGACACGTGCTTCGATGTCACCGGTGTTTCCCCTTTTACTGGTGATGAGACTCGTACTCTCCGCCCAGGGCATGCGGTGGACAATGCCATGACCCGTAAATGCAACAAATATTTAGATGTTTATGTCTCACATGGCTATGGCTTTTGAGCTCTCGCTTTTTCTACTTTAGGGAATTAAGTGAAGATTTGTAGATCTTTTGAAAAGGCTTCATAATTACTTTTCTAGGCATGATGCTAATGCCAAAAAAGGAAACTTCTTCTTCCATAGATTAGGTGTTGTGATTCAAAAGGGTGTTGGAGCGCAGCTTGTAGCGAGGCTCCCCGCCAATTTCTTGTAAAACTTTCCTTCATTCTAAAATGAAATAAAATGATTTAATATGTAGAAATCAAAAAAAAATAATAATAATAATAACAAGTTTATCAGCTAACTCATTAAGGGTATTAATGGTGATTCTTCCCCATTCAAGGGGTATACCAAGGTACCTACCTAGATCGTTATTGACCTAAACTTTTAGAGTAGTAACCACACCTCTAGAAAAACTCCTACCCAAATTTGTAGATTGAGAAAGGTTGATTTATCATCACTGAGACGTTGTCCGGACCACATGCAAAGCTTGTCTAGAATAATTCTGAGGGCAAGCATATTTATCTGTTGCTTTCAAAAAAAATAAAATAATACTGTCATCAGCTTATAATGAATGGGATATCACTGGATCACCCCTAGCAACAGATATCCCAGTGATATTTATACTTAATTCTCAAACTTATCATTCTTGAAAGTGTCCCAAAACAAATGATGAACAAGAAGGGGGGAGAGGATCTCCCTGCCTCAAACCATTTGAAGGTTTAAAGCTCTTACTTGGAGCACCATTGATCAAAAACCTGAAATAATCAGTGTCAATACATTTATAAATCCATTGGACAAAAATATTATCAACCCTTCCCCGCTTTCTTATGCTTAAAAGATTGAATTATCTCATTGCATAGCACGACAGAGTCAAAAATCGACCTACCATACACAAAAACATGCTGATTAGATGAAATTATCTTGTCCATTAGTGGTATCAGTCTATAAGCAATTATTTTTGTGATTATTTTCATTGAAAATTTATACAAGATGATAGGTCGATATTCATTAATGGTATTGGGGCAAGCTTTCTTAGGAATCAAGGCAATGAGAGTCTTATTGAGTCTAAGATCTAGATGTCCTCTTTGAAAATAAATCCCTCCAGTAGGGCCAACATTTTCCCAATACTTAGCGAAGAAAAATCCCTACAACCCATCTGGTCCGGGAGCTTTATGAGAACCTAACTGTTTCATAGCCATTTTTATCTAGTGATCAAACTAGCATTTTCATTTGAAGAAATGATAACTAGAAACAACTTCTCAATAGATTCATCATCACATTCATTCATTCATGGTAACCATCTACCATTATTTTCTTTTATTCTAACTAACAAATTTATATTTCTCCTAACCAGACGAAAAAAAAAGAGAATAAATGGAAAAAAAACTAGAAAAATTATCAACAACATGATTTTTGATTTCATTCATGTTCATCTAACCATCTACCATTATTTTCTTTTATTCTAACTAACAAATTTCTATTTCTCCTAACCAGAGTAGAAAGATGGAAATTTTTGGTGTTGAAAATAATAGAATGATGAAGAGAATCATCTTTAATTCCACCTAGTGAAATGGATTAAAAAAAAATGAAAGGAAGAAGAGCTAATGAATGAATGGAGAAATGAATCGTTTTTTCAAAGAGAATAAATGGAGAAAAAAAAACTCCAATAATAGAATTCTTCCTCCGGGTTTACCCCTAGCTTCCTTTCCAATTTGAGTTCAGAGAAGATAAACTTGTTATGAGAGAAGAAGATGCAAAATTATTTTATCTTGACACATTGGATTTACACCCCTATTTAAACTAAATCCATCTCCAATAGTAGATCCAATAAAGTAGGAGGGATGTCAAAATAAATACAAAGGTCTTCAAGAAACCCTTATCTAGACCTTAGGAATGACTTCCACGTCATATATTTTTTTATGATTTCTTCCTTTTAATAATTATTTAAAATAAAATTATAAGGTTTAGATTTTATCACAAATGATATTATAAGGGTTAATTCCTATACTACGGGATCATATATTTTCTACATGCCTAAACTCTCCTAAATAAAGGTTTCAATTAAACTTTCACGTAGGATTTTTTACGCATACTGTTGGAAATGCTCTAAGGGAAAAACTGAAGAGAAAAAGAAACCTGGAATTCTTTGTAAGATCGATATGGTGCTGTGGAGGGTCAAAGAAAGCTGGTTTGGGTTTCTTGGATCAAAATTTGTATGCCTAAGGTGAATAGTGGTTTGGGTGTGAGGAACTTGAGGAAAACTGTAATGACCCGTCCCTCAACCGATACCGTCCCCACTTAGATACTGCGGTTATCCGGCAATGTGCGGTTTTCAACGGGCATCGTTGCGGTCATCCGGCAGCAACTTCCCGGGATGTCACCCATCCCTTGATTGCTCCTGCCTGAGCACGCTTAACTGCAGAGTTTTCTAGCCAACTCTGGAGCCAATTATGCTGAAAAGGCCTCGGTGTTAGGAAAGGACAAATCATTACTAATATTTCATTTGGCCAACCACTGTTGAATATCAGAGTATTACAATACCACCACCTTAAATTAGAGTCGTCCCCGGCTCCAAAATATATTCAAGCCAAGACCACCTTATTAGTCAAATAGATTTGGAGATATTCTAAAAGCAAAAACAGTTTATGACGGAAGATTATTCATCAGAAATTTAATAAGAATAATGAGTTGTTAATGCCAGATGTTGCTAACAAACCCCAAGGTCGAAGCTTGTGGAAGAATGTTGTTAATTTAGTACATGAAGTTCAGAATCTAGCTAAATTTATAGTGAAAATGGCAGAGGGACAAGATTTTGGAAGGATAAATGGTTGGACAGTGCCTACAACATTTATTTCCAATGATTTTTAACGTTGTAAAAGATAAAGATGGAGACAATTACAGACACGCTGGATTTCATGGATGAAACTGTTCATTCAAGAAGGATTTAAACTCTAACGAGCAGTTAGAATGGGACCTTCTGCGTATAGACCTTTCTCACCTGCGTGAGTTAGTGGATGAAGATGACTGAGGTGAATATTATGGAGAATTTCAATTCCAAACAGTGCTATGAAGCGTTAGTGGGTGAGTTAGATCCTCGCAATTTTGAGCAGCAACTAGGGAAATCTAACATCCCTCATAAAGTCAGTTTCATCATTTGGGCTACATTTCATGACTCTCTACCTACGAGAGACATGCTGCATTACATGGGTGTAGATATAGAAAATGACCAATGCGTTATTTGCCATGTTGTTGGAGAAACAACTGATCATATGCTCCTCTATTGGCTGTTCTCTTTTAAGGTATGAGATTACTTTATAAAAGCTTTTAAGATTTCATGGTTAAATATCTTGTGGTTTTGTGGTCTTGTGATACTGCCACTTTTAAGTATGTTAATGCAAGCCTTATGTGGAGTCATTGGGAAACTCTAATGAATGAGTAACTCTTTGTTCTGGTGGTTCTCTCGAGTACGTCTTGCTGTGGTGGCAACTTTTTTGTTGAGGCTGAACGAGTAACTTATTTGCTGCGACAGTGCTGGTGGAGATGTTCTCCTTTGCATCTGATGTACTTAAGTTAGGGGTGTAAGTGCAGGTTCAGGGGATAAATTATCTTTGCATTGGATGCACTAAAGCTAGGGGTAGACCGACGTTGTTTTGTAGAGAGTTATAATCTGGACAGTCTCTGTTTTAGTCTCTTTTTGGGTTTGTACAACATTTTGTTTGCCGTTGAGCAAGATCGTTTGCATCATCTGCTGTACTACCTCATTGATTGAGTTTTTTTCTTTTAATATAACCTTCCCCTTCCAAAAAAAAAAAAAAAACATGTTGTGCTATGTCTAATCTCAATTCGATCGACACACTCCAATGCTACTGAAAAGTCAACGATAATTAACGAGTTGTATATTCTGTTTATAATTAGCTTCTTTTCTCCCAAACTGTAAGAGACATGTTAATTAACCCATTTAACTAACTTGAATATGAAAATCGACCTGTGAAAATACTATCTCTCTCATGCGAAAATACTCTCTCTCTTATGCGATTTTTCGCCGCTTCTAAAAACACCAAAATAAGCCTGAAACCACCGTAATATAGCCAGTAACTGCCGTCCACGACGGTGATGGTCACTGAAAACTACCATTAAAATACTCCATCTTCCAAATCCTTATGATCTTAAGACTCCCTTTCATTAGTTACATCTGCTACTAAGACTCGTTTTTTCATCTTTTGTTACCAAGACACCATTTTAAAGACCTAGATCCGACTACTAAGACACCCAAGACCCCTGAAACTCTATTCGTTACTAAGACACCTTTTTGTTTCATTGGATTCAAAGTTCTCAAGACTCAATTATCAGATCTGAAGTATTAAGCTTTTGGTTATTACGCATCTCGAAGATTTCTCTCTTTGTCATCGTCTCTTACTCTACATTAGATTTAATTTTTTAATCAGAGATTATCTTACAAGTTAATTGATATAGAATTATATGTTAGATTCAATTTTGTCTAATTGTTTTGAAAATCTAATTTCTAAGTTGCTTCAGTTTCCCCTAATTACATACTTTATTTCCCTTTTGTTTCTTCTATTTAATTTGGGTTGCTACAAACTGCTTTGCTGGTGAATTATTAGAATCCCCTTTCTGAATACTACCCAACTGTAATTTGTTTTAGTTCAACTGGGTTTCTTTAATCTGTTTTAATTTTGATTGGTAACCATCTGAATTTTTTTATCTAAATTGATTTTAATTAGTACATTTGATTCAATATATATATCTAACCCCGCTTCTCCATTTCTGTTTTTTTTTTTGCTTTGGTCTATATCTGTATACCTTTTGTGTGATCTATGAAATTCTTTAAGTTCTGCAAAGGGAAAATTAAATCTCTGTCAAGACTAATGCATACGCGTCTGATCCTGGGTACCTTGTGCTACAATTGGAAAAAAAGGAAGCTACTGAAAAAGCCTGGGATTCAAGGGAATACACAAACTACACAGCAGACCAAAACTAAGGTAAATCTTACAGATGGTGAAGGAATGGAATCACCAAACAATGAGGTAACCCAAAAACCAATTTTGATTCAAAGACAAAAACTTAGAAGCATGACTAGGAAAAAACAAAAACAATTAGCTCTTGAAACCTTTGCTGAAATAATTTTATATGATTCGTTTATTCTAACTAAGATGGAGTACCCAGAGGTATCTTACTTTTGGCAGTTTATAATCACCATTGCTTGGAACTGCCAAGGACTAGGAAATGTAGAAACCACCAATAGTCTAAAAGATTTGTTAGACAAACATAATCCTGACATTTTATTCTTGTCTGAAACTAAACAAAAGAACAAAGAGATGCAGAATATAATGAGAAAAGTAAATGTATACAATTATTGGCTTGTTCCTCCTAGAGGTACTGCAGGAGGATTATGCTTAATTTGAAAAAACCATATGCAAATAACCATCATAGACCATGACTATAACTACATAAATGTAAATGTTCAGATGAACAATAGCAACAACTCTTGGCTTCTGACTTGTTTTTATGGTAGCTCTTACACCCACCTAAAATTAGCTTCTTGGGATATCATAAAAAATATGGCAAGTGTTGTAGATAAACCATGGATAGTGCTAGGTGACTGTAATGTTGTGCTCCATGAAGAAGAGAAAAAAGGAAATTTCCCTTTTAAACAAAACGAGGCAGATACTTTCAATGACTTAATACACGCTGCTAGTTTGATGGACCTAGGATTTATTGGATACACTTTCACATGGAATAATAGAAGACAAGATGGAAACTTTATAGAACAGAGACTTGATAGAGCTTTAGTAAATGATAGATGGAACATAAAATTTCCTAACTCTACTCTAAGACATCTAGGGCCTTTGACATCTGACCATTTACCTATTTGTCTTAGTACTCAAAATACCTGGAATGATGGTGCTACACCATTCAAGTACTTTGGAGAATGGATGAAACATGAACAATGTGCTGGACTAATCCATGCTTGTTGGGAAACAGACATTAGAGGATCCCCTGTCTATGCTTTTGTGAGTAAAGTTAAAAGTGTAAAATATACTTTGAGCCTATGGAACAAAAATATTTTTGGTCACATAGGATCCAACATTGAAAACATTAAAAGAGATTTAGAAAGAACTAACATTAGGAGCTATTACAGTTCCAAAGCTTTTGACCTAGCTAATCTAAATAAAGAGTTAACCAAATGGTATGAAATAAAAGAAAAATTTTGGAAGGATAAAAGTAGAGATCAAAATTTATTGTTAGGGGACAGACATACTAAGTATTTCATAATAAGGCTAAACAAAGATTCAGAAGAAATCAAATAGAAAATATTACGAATAAGGATGGAATATCTTTAAATAGTAGAAAGGAAATTTCTGATTGTCTCACAAATCATTTTAGAAATATTGCTACAACAGTACAACCGATTATAGATAGAAAAATGATAGATCTAATTCCTACATGTATTAATGAGAGCGACAATAACATGCTATGATCAATGCCAACTGAAATGGAAATAAAAAAAGTTCTCTTTGCTATGGAACCCGACAAGAGTCCAGGACCAGACGGCTTCCCACCTACTTTCTTTCAACAAAACTGGAGTACGGTGGGAAATGACCTAGTTCATATGATACAAAATTTCTTTAGAACTGTTTTTTTGTCTAAGGAATTAAACACCTCTTTTATCTCGTTAATACCTAAAACCATAAATCCTAACACACCTGCTGAGTTCAGGCCAATTGCATTGAGTAATACTACTTATAAAGTAATAGCAAAACTCATGGCAAATAGAATGAAGGGCTTGCTTGATAAGATCATAAGCCCTTACCAATCAGCATTTATACCTGGTAGGCAAATAGCAGACAATATAACCATAGCTCACAAGATAATACATAAAATGAGAAAATCTAGAAGTAAAAATGGCCTGATGGGTTTAAAGATTGATATGTCAAAAGCATTCGACAGAGTCGAATGGAATTTCCTGATTGAGATTATGAAAAAAATTGGGTTTTCAGAAAATTGGTGTAACCTGGTATTTCAATGTATCTCCACAACCTCCCTTTCTGTCCTCCTAAATGGGTCTCCAACGGATTTTTTTAAGCCGACAAGAGGATTAAGACAGGGAGATCCTATATCTCCCTATCTATTTCTGTTTTGTATGGAAGCTTTGTCTAGGACGATTCTAAATGCTGAAGAAAATGGTGATATGAAAGGCATCAAAATTTCTAGATATGCGCCATCTGTGAGTCATCTACTTTTCGCAGATGATTGCATCATATTTTGCAAAGCTGAAATAAAAACTTGTCACAAACTAGTCTCTCTGTTTAAAGAATTTGGAACGAATTCTGGTCAACTAATAAATCTTAGTAAATCAAGAGTTTTCTTTAGCCCTAAAACCGATGCCGAAAAAATGAACAGAGTCAAGCAAATACTAGGAGTAAACTCAATTCCTTTGAATGATCAATACTTAGGATCTCCGCTTTTTACTAACAGATCAAAAGTTAAAAGATTTGAACCCCTATTCAAAAACATGACCAAACGCTTAAAAGGATGGAATGGTGGTAATGTAAATAGTGCTGGAAGAACAGTTATGGTTAAGAATGTAACTTCCTCCCTTGCAGTTTATCAAATGAACTGCTTTAAAATTCCAAAGAAGATCTGTAAAACTCTTACTAATCTCCAAAGAGATTATTGGTGGGGAAAGGATGAGATTGGGAAGAATACAAATGGTAAAAAAGGTATTTACTTAAAAGCATGGGAGTCAATGTGTAAATCTTTAGAGGATGGGGGATTTGGAATACAAAATATAGAACAATTTAATCTAGCAATGATTTCAAAGATTGGGTGGAGACTAAAAGAAAAACAAAACTCATTAGGGGCTAAAATATTAAAAGCAAAATATTATCCACAGTGTGATATACTTCACATTAATCCTAAACCAAAATATGGAGACAATTGGGTATGGAAAGGGATTCTTACGGGGGTTGAACAAATTAGGAAATATTGTACTTGGGGAATAGGAAATGGGAAACTTATTGACATTTGGGATGACCAATGGATCCCAAATACCATTGCTCCTCTGCGTAAACCAAGTACGGGTATTGCAAACATGAAAAAGGTTTGTCATCTTTTCACAATAAACAAAAATTGGGATGAACATAAGCTAAAAATTTGCTTTGATGATAGCACAATAAGTATAATTCTAAATATGCCTATTCCTGTAAATGATTTAGAAGTTATTGCTCACTGGAAATTAGAGGAAAAAGGTAATTTTACAGTAAAATCTTTGTATAATTCAATAAATAGTAATAGTACCATAATGGAACTGGAAGTGATTGGGGCAAGATATGGAGATTAAAGGTAATTCCATCCATAAAGCTTTTCATCTGGAAAGCAGCAAATTAAATCTTACCAACAGGTATGCGAGTAGCTGCGGTTCTCCCTAACATTAATACTAAGCAATCTTTGTAATGAGAATGAGGAATCCTTATCTCATCTTTTACTCAAATGCAATTTTGCAATTCAGGTATGGATGCACCTAAATTTTGACATCAACTATGTAACGGATGAGAAAACTTGTTTCCATGAATGGTTAAATGATTGGTTTCATGATAAAAACAAAGGCGAAAGTATATTAGAATGGCCAGAATTTTGTAGTATTGTTATATGGCATATATGGAAAGCGAGATGCGAAAGTACTTTTCAAAAAAAGAAACAAAATAGTGCTTACACTGCAAAACAGATAGTTCAATTTATAAATAATGTATTGAGGGTTAATAGACCAGGTTTCAACATAATGCAAACACTTTTCTATGATCCTTTGAAAGATGAATCTCTACATATTATGAACAGGGAACCTGAAAAACTGGTTAATTACTTAAGCATGAGAATGTCCATAGCCCTAACCATGTATCTTCCAATAAATACATCTGGAATTGGTATAACTTTGATGGATTTTGCAGGGAAAACAATTGAGGCTAGAGGATCTTTTGCAGATTGAATAAACATGGAACAACTAGAAGAAAAGGGTGCCGAAGCTGCCTTCCGATGGGCAACTGAATGGAGTGGATACAATATTACCTTTCAAAGTGACTCGGAACCCACTCTAAAGCTACAGATGGGAAGATACGCAAAGGCGAGAGAATTACGCTACAACATTAGTGAAGACTTTGAAGATAACATAAACACTTGTATTAATTTCAAAGCTACTGCATTTATTTTACTTTCCAGATTCAACATTAGAAAGGCAGCCAATATAGCGACTTTTTGTAATCTTAATGCCATTGAACACAATTGGACAGGAGAAGGCCTTTTAGCTATATTACATAACCTTTATATTGCAGACTGCCGTACCCTTGTAACAGTTAACGATCCTCAGAATTCTGAGAATCAATTTTATCAATATACGATATGAGGTTCTACCTCTTTTATGAAAAAAAAAAATGAAAATGAAAATCGACTATTGCTACACAATTTAGTTGGTGCGAAACTGCGAATGGCAGTGCTGTCAATAAAAGCATTTTACCTCGAACCATGTTTTAGGGCTACCATATAAAGACAAAAACGGGTTATTAGATAGTAATTTTAAAAGCACCTTATCTATATATTTTGCTTAATACCAAAACTGCACTTATTTATATTTTTTATTTTTAAAAGTTTTTTAAAGAAAATTTTTAAAAAATTAAAAATTTTAAAAAGATTAAGTATTTTAAAAAAATTAAATAATTTTTTTTCATTTTCATTTTTAGTTTTATTTTTTTTCTGTTTAAAAAAATAAATACTTTTTAAAAGTTCAATTTTTTTTTTCTACTATTTTCTTTAGAAAAATAGTAAATATTTTTAAAATAAAAAAGATTTTTTTTTTTTTTTTTTGAAGCATGCATTTTATTATACAAAGATTAGGTTACAATTTGGCGCGGATGAGTGGTACCCACAGAGTCATGATGAATAATTTGACTAATAAAAACTGGGATTGCCTGGTCCCAAATTTTGGTTGAAAAATTCCCCATTTGGCTTCCATCAGTCGCATGATTGGTCAATCCATCTTCTGCTTGATTTCCTTCTCTGTAGTTGTGTCGTATAGCAGCCTGCGGAATCTGTTGTATCTTATTCTTTATTTCTTCAATCATCCCTGAGATATGCCAAGGAGGGGGAGTAGGGGAAGTAATAAAGCGCAATAGGTTCTCTGAGTCTGTCTCGAAGATAACTTTTGGCCATTGCCTTTCAGCTGCTGTTCTTGAATCCAAAAGAAGAGCCCAAGTTTCTGCAGTTAAGGCAGTTGTAATTCCCAAAGGTTGAGCTAGAGCCATTATCGTTCGTGCATCGGAGTCCCTGCAAATGAAACCTGCACCCGCAAAACCCGGATGACCTCTGGCCGCTCCATCAGTATTAATCTTAATCCAGTTCATGTTCGGAGTGGACCATCCTACCAAGATTGTTGAAATCCTTTTGGCACTTCTTGAGTGGTTGAGTATCGGTGAATCTCCCGGTAAGACCGGAGGTAAGGACTGTAGAGCCGCCGAATATTCTTGTTGTTGTTTTTGAGCCCAAGCTAATATTTCTGCTGCTGTTGTTTGTTTGTGATGGCATACTAATTCATTCCTAGCTAGCCATAAGGTCCAGAATAGAAAACAGAAAGTGGAGATGACAGATGTTGGAGCTGGTTGTTGTAGGATTTGGGAAATGGTTGTATGAGGTGTTAAAACAATTGTGGGGAATTGTTGGAGTTTGGTGTGGTTGAGGGATGAGAAATTAATGTGTTCCAAGATGTAGTTGCCGTTGGACAGTGAATTAGCAGGTGACTTGTTGATTCCGGATAAATATTGCATTTAGGACAAATTTCTGAGTTGGTTAAGTGGATGTGGTGAAGGAGAGAGAAGGTTGGTAAACCTTCATTGATTGCTTTCCACAAGAAAAGCTGAATTTTTGGTGGACACGGTAAGGTCCACAAGAATTTTTTGGGCGGTAGTGGGGCATGGTTAGGTTGATTATGGGTTCGACATTTGTATCCCGATGAAGTGGTGTATTTTCCCGATTTTGAATGTGGCCAGATAATTTTGTCCTAGGGGCTATCTTGGGGGAGGTGGATGTTTATGATTTTTTTGGCTACATGATTGGGTAGAGTGTTTAATTTATCCTGGTTCCAGTTATGAGAGATTGGATCAATGATATCTGCTACATTTCGGATAGGGTAACACCGAGTTGGGTCTAGGTTTGGTGAGTGTGGAATCCAGTTGGCTTCTATTGGGGTTGATACCCCATTTCCAATACGATGAAATATTAGTTGTTACATGGTAGGGATGATTGCTGCCAATTGTCTCCATTGGGTGCTTGAGGAAGATGGTATGGTATCAATGCCTTGTAGAATTGGTTGGTGATCGAGATATTTTTCGCTGAAAAGACTTCCACAAATGTAATTAGGTTGTTCGTGCAAACTCCAAATTCTTTTCATGAGAAGAGCCTTGTTATGATCGCTGCTTTTCCTGATGCCTAGTCCTCCTTCAGATATTGGTTTTGTTGCCTTGTCCCAACCTATAGGATGAAGCTTTTTAACAGTTGAATCATGTCCCTAGAAGAAATTTCTGGTGATACGATCTAATTGTTCGTGGACATTGATGGGAAGGTTTTGCGTTTGCATAAGATGATTTGAGGTGGGAATTAGGGATGTTTTAATGAGTACGAGTCTTCCAGCTTGATTTAGGCATTTTGTCATCCATCCTTTAGCTTTTCGAGCTAATCTTTGTAGGAGTGGCGCAAAGGTGTGGTTAGATGCTCTTCCTTGCTTGAATTGTAGTCCAAGATAGATTGGAGGTTTTGGTGTTGCCGGCATATCGAAGAATTGCTGAAGATTACTAACTTTGATCGGATCCAATCTCGGGTGATGAATGATTATTGATTTAGAAGTATTAATTACCTGGCCCGCCAAAGTGCCATAAGAGTGAAGCAGGTTCTTGAGATGAAGATTACTCTGATCAGAGGCTTTATAAGTGATTGTTTATGGGTGAAAACTATTCCTGCCGGATTTGGTAATTTGGGGTGTGTGGATGAGGAATGAATCTAAACCCTAAACAAATGCACTGCGCGGTGAGTGCTTGTAGATTCGGAAATTAATCATGCAAGTCCGGCCTAAACCAAGAAATGGCCGTCCAGACTTGTTTCGGTCACAAAGTGAAGGAGATGGGGTTGATCTTAGGGAGGGAAGCGAAGAAGGTGTTGAGATTGTGAAGATGTTGGCTTGCTTATGACTTGTAACAGAAAGGTGAGCAGGCTTACGATTGATGCAAAGGCGTGCTCGAGTGTTTGAATACGTTGTGTATTAACACTTGGTTTTCGTCTCTGTCCGGACTTGTGTTGTTTCTCTCTTGTCTCCTGTTTTTCTCCTGTGTTGGAAAATAGGTAGGAGAATCTATTTATACAAGTCATTTGAGCCTTATTCACGTCTCTCGTAGGAAGTGGAGGAAGTGGAATGATGGAGTAGTGCAGGTGTGTGCTGGTGTTACACGACCAATCTTGCCCACTTCTCCTGTCATCTCTAACCTTCCATGACTTCGACACGTTCTTGTGATGGCGCGTTGCCGCTTTGTAAACCGCCAGACCAATACCCCAATATGTATCCCCCCAGTTTGTGACATGATTGATGTCTCGAGTGTGTGGATCGTGGGATCCACGAAAGGTAGCATGTAATGCTAAGTTGAATAACTGCGTTATTCAGGAAGTTGATACTTGTGAAGTATCGTGTGTATTTTATGCAGTGCTTGCATCAGGGTGTGGTAAAGTGACGGGAGATGACGCCTCACTGACCAATTAACTCCTGACCAGGGTTGTATAACCAAGCTGGTGAAGTTGGACGGATGAGATGATCTTTGAGACACTCATCTGCGGCCGTTAATGAAATTAGGGTTTCTAGAGGAGATGCGCAAGCATCCTCTTCAGCCTGGTCGAATCCAAGCTTGGGATACAACTTTGGCCAGGCCGACCGTACATGCGTGTAGACGGCATGACGGTGTAGGCGCCTATACCCCATTACCTCACGAAAGTATGATCTGGTCCACTCAATTCGTTCGGTGAAGTTGCGTGGTCGAGATCAATTTGTGACAGAAAACTAGTGCCGCAAGAGCCGCGCGTCACGTCCACTTCGGGCGCACGTTCCAAGATGACCAATCTTGGTCGGTCTTGGACGATCGGTCTGGTGTGAAGGTGGTAGGATGGTGTTTACGCCTACACCTGAATATCCCATGAAAACGTGATATGAGCCATCCAAATCGTCCATCGAAGTTGAGCGGTCGAGATCAGTTTGCGGTTTGGGATGTGTGACCACGCTAGTTTGGGCGTGCGTTTAGGAATAGCCAGGCATGATATGCCTTGGCCGACCACGTGAGGAGATAGATGGGCCCACGGTGGTCATCTTTGGTATATGACCGGACTGTTTAATCTAATCAGGACCCTTCATTCGTGCCGGAGAAGATGGACGCTTGTGATGCTCAAAACCCTAATTTTGGGTTTTAAGGCCGTGTGTCAATGCTTGATTCGGGATACGAATTGGGATGACCAACCATGGTTGGTCCTGAACGATTGGTCAGGTATGTAGGTGGGCCCACGGTGATTGTGTTGATATGCTCTGGGCCCTTTGAATCTACATCTACACCCTCCATCTATACCTGCGAAGATGGATGGTTGAGACTATTTTGCGACACATGTAATATGCCGCAAACCCTAATTTAGGGTTTTCCGTCCATACTACTCTGGTTTGGACGTTTTTGGCAAGCTAGGCCAATCTTTTGGGGAAGGCCGACCGTGCGGGTCCGCGTTGGTTCTAAGATGGATATTTCATACCGCTTGGGGGTGATGGAATTGATCTGGGTCATCCAATCATGCTTGTGGAGTTGGATGATCGTGATCATATCCGGACCGATACGGTCAGTCCGGATGCTCAATAGGGCTAGTATAACACACCGAGAGGGGCTCAATCGGGCTAGTATAACACACCGAGAGTCAGCCTGTACGGGTATTTCGTACATGGTTTCATTATAATGCTTGGAGGGTAAGAGCAACACTCAGTCTTCATGCCGCACTGATAATGAGTACAGGAAATACAAGGCTGATTGCGCATTAATTAATAATGCTAGAAATTCACAGGGTATATGGGATTGTTGCTACATGCTCCAACCTGGATGAATTTCATGTATTCACGAGAATGGGATTGTTGCCACATGCTCCATTCTAGGTGAATTAGTAAAGTGAAAGAGTATCCAACACTTATTAATGGCTTTATCTTTTACAAGATGTCGGCGCATGATTTTACGGTTTTTTTACAATTTTAACCTTAAATGAAAATCCACCATCAACATTAAGCCCCCGCTTAGCACGTAATGGTTACACCATTGTGGGTAGGCATGAGATGGTGACGATTAAAGACAAAGCTTATGAGACAAAGTTAGATGTTACCAGGAGAGACGGGTAATCCTGTCCTTGGAGCATGTCACGTTCAAGAGGCGTCCAGCAGTGTTCCCCTAGCATGATGTCGGTCTTTCACCGCGCCGATGGACTCATTACGCTGTTTCGTTCGTAGGGGCTTTGCACTGCTTGATCGAATGTGGGCTTGATGTGCCTGTTTTGGTTAATCGTGGCTCCGCTGCGTCTGCTTGATCGAACGTGGGAACCGATATAATCATGCTTGATTCGAACATGGGCAGATGTGCATGCTTCGATCAAACGCGGTACCACCGTGTATATGTTTCAAATGTCGACCATGTCCTGCGCCTACTTTGACCGTACGGTTGATATAATTGCTCGAGTGTCATCTTGCTACTTCGACCAAACACCGACCCAGCTAGCTTGACTAAACACCGGACTTGATGCTTTGACTAAACACCGGCCTTGGTGTTTGCTTTTAAAAAAATTAACTTTGTGTGCTCAAATGTAAATGTGGGTCCTATAGAAAGCGTTGAAGCAACTTCTGGAGCAGGCCCGGGAGAGCGTTGAAGTGTTGGAGCTGAAACGCTTTCTTCTGGAGAGAGAACTTTTATTGGGGAAGGCTGTGTCTGCTTCGACCAATATGAGGCTAGGATCAAGTGGGACCCGCCGCGTGCCTGATTGAACGTAGACCTTGTGTTTCGACTGAAAACCGGCCCTGCTGCGTGCGCCTGTTTTATTCGAATACCAGCCTTGTGACTTTGATCTATACCAGACTTGAAACTTGAGCAATACCGGACTTGTGACTTGATCAACACCGGACTTGAAACTTGAGCAATACCGGACTTGTGACTTGATCAACACCGGACTTGAGACTTGAGCAATACCTGACTTGTGACTTGATCAACACCAGACTTGAGACTTGAGCAATACCAGACTTGTGACTTGATGAACACCGGACTTGAGACTTGAGCAATCTGGGACTTGTGACTTGATCAACACCGGACTTGAGACTTGAGCAATACTGGACTTGTGACTTGATCAACACCAGACTTGAAACTTGAGAAATACCGGACTTGTGACTTGATCAACACCGGACTTGAAACTTGAGCAATACCGGACTTGTGACTTGATCAACACCGGACTTGAAACTTAAGCCGGTGTTTGGACCCAATACCAGCCTTGTGTACTCCAACGTGAATGTGTGTTACGTCGTGTGTGACTACACATCTCACGCGTTTTTATACAAGTACTTGACTCATGTCTTTTATTGTAGAATGAAGAAAAGAACTCCTGTTGAGATGTCTTCTGGGGATAATGCTGGTGCCAAGATAGGAGGTGTTGACAGCTTCAAAGATATGCCAAACATTGATGATGAGTTGTTCACCGCGCCCTTTCAACTATATGAAAATATCCGTTCCATAAGATAACCCTTCTCCTATAGACTTCAAGGTTTTTCATGCTCCGCTGGGCCCTCATGAAGGATGGATGAGACGTATGTTGAGCAATGAGTACATCAAAGATAACTTGACCAGAGCGCAGATTATTGATGCGGCTTGAGTGTTGAAACGGCTCGAGAGGATGTTAAAGTGGTTTACTCCGTGCGAACGTTGAGGTGGATCTGGAGAGAGTGTTGAATAAGGATTCGAAGCGAACGTGGGTCCGGAGAGAGCGTTGGGGGCGGCTCTTGAATAGACCATTGAAGCGGCTTACGCTAGAGGGAGCGTTGAAGTGTTTCCCTCTTGATTCGATTTACCCTTGCAAATTCCATGCTTCTTGACTCGACCATCTCTCTCATGTTGAAGAATTCCTTGATCGACGGTGAATGAACTTCATGCTTGAGCCTCGGTCCCCAAGCGTGGTTTACATGGTTTGTTCGTAGTGGTTGTTGTCGAGCCGGATATGGAATATCTTGGACATTGTTTCATCATTGTGGGAGTCGTGCATGTGGTATTGGAGTTGGACTTGACGGACGCGCAGGATGTTGTATCTCGGTGGTTTTCCTCTTCTTTGCCTGAGGAACTTCTACGGAGGGCTGAAGGTTGTATCGCCCGTTGGTGAGATATATGCCCCTACAAACATTATGAGGCTCTTCATTCTGGCAGGCATGTTTCTTTCTATCGGGGAATATGTTGTTGTAGATGAGCGTTCAACAGCTCCAGAGGATGACCAAAAGCGCGATTCTCCAACATAGCATGATAGACATGTACCACTTGTCTCGATAAAGTGACTCGCCGGATCTTGTTCGATATGACGCGTGGACATCGTTATCTTCTTGAGGCTGCTCCCTTGAGGTATTGGCTCCAGTGGAAGATTGTCGTCATAGAGCGTTGATACGTTGCACCGGTATTCTTTAAACCAAATGGCGGATGGTATAATAAAAATTTCCGAGAGGAGTTCGAAAAGCTATCTTACTTGCATCATGCTTGTACATCCTTATCTCGGTTGTAGCAATACATCCATCCATGGAGGAGAACATGCCGTGTCCGCTGGTTGCATCTACTAACATGTCGATGTTAGGTAGAGGAGGATCGTTTTTGGAGCAACACACTGTTCAAGTCTCTCGAAGTCTATGCAAAAGACTTTGATTTATCCATTTTCCTCATGTCTGAACTACAACTGTTTAACCGACTTGGATACATGTATGACATGTAGATGATGGGTGACCAATTTTCATCTAAATCCGGCATTTCTTCATATCTCCAAGCGAATATGTCCTGGTACTCTTTGACAAGTTCCACGAGCTTCATGCGTTTATCCGTACACAAGGCCGAGTGATGGAGATAGGCCTAGGAGATTCCTCAATGATTTCAATCTCATCAGTTGTGGAGTTGGTGCCATCTTGCAGCTGTTGTGGAGCATCTAGCACTTGTTCTTGTGGTTCGTTGTTTGTTGTAGCATTCCATTAGGTGGAGAGACTGGGCAATGTGATCTCCCTGCTAATTGATAATGGCAAAGTGTTGGTATACCATTTTCCCTTTACTCCGGTCACGACTCGCCACAAAAGTTCGTTCCCTCTTCGTGTGAACGTGTGTCGTGGCTTCACATGATGGAGAAGAATGCTTCGTCAACAAAGATGCATCGTGGGTTTTAGCCCTCAATGATGCAAGCCGGTCTTCTTCCTGAATTGACGCCCACGTGGGGAGTGGGACGCAACGAACTTGTCTGATTCTTTTCGCGGAGCTTCTCCCGTATGTGCTGGTTTGGTTTCCCTCGAAGTCCGTCATTGTGGTAGGCTTCCGTACAACCTTGCCTGGGAGAACCTTGGATGTCCTGAGAGTCTTGAGAGTAATTGATCGGTTGTCAGCCGACAAATATAATTTCACTTTCTCGATCCACTAAATATAAATATAGTAAGTATTCGATAAGAAAGAGTTCGTATCCACAGAGAGGCGTTGGTTGTTATAAACTTTCGCCTAGAAAAACCCGGTGTATGTTTGTTGTATCTAAGCAAGTAAAAGTAAATTAAAAGCAAAGTAAATTGTAGAGAATAATCAATGGAGAGAGATATTGGTCAAGGAATTCATCTTCAATCTTAGACATGTGTTTGCATATATGAATAGAATTACTATTTAATCTCTTGTGTTATCAAAAGCCTAGAGAATCAAGAAAGCAAGATAATCTATTAATTTCTCAAGTTCATCAACACACACATTAGGGCTGCGTATGTGAATTCTACCTAAAGAATAACCTAACGCCTTGCGCTAATCAAGTTCAATTCCTAGGTGCATTAAGTTTCGAAATAGGCTAATCAATGCAATTGTCATGCGTTGCGCAAAACAATTCGGACAATGGTCAAACTCTACATATGATTACGAGTGTATCACTACAAACCGTAAACATATCATGCTACTTGTATTCAAGGTTATCGCTTGATGAAAAACCCTAAAATAGCTATGGACTAAGATGCAAGTTCAATTAATTGGCCACTTAACTAATCAAACACCATAATCCTATCACAATACTTCAATCATGTGATCATAGAAACCGCAGAGAATTGAACGATAAACAAGAGAGAAAACTAATACATAAAGCAAGACACAAGTTTTAGAAATCGGACTACATCCTTAACCAATAAAAGAGAATTTAGCTACTCATAGCTATGGAGTTCATCACAAAAATATCAAAGGAATAAAGAAGAAGATGAACAAAAGCAAACCCTAGTTGTGTAACCAAAAACGGCTCTCCAAAGTTCCAAGGAAAAGATATGAGATAAGATCCCAAAAGTTGTAGAATTCCTCTTTTTATAGCCTTTCTCTCCTTCCAAAACTAGGTTTTGTCTTCAAAGTCCATTAGATGTAAGTCCACCAAGCCCACAAGGAAGAGAGACCCATGTAGAAAATACGACCCAAAAATCGTCGCCGGAATTCTGGTATTGTGGCCGGAAATCGGCCGGAAAGTCGCCGGAAATCGGCTCCGGTGACCGGCAAAGTCCGCCCGGTCACCGGGTCAACGAGTCAAAACGGTCGGGTCAAACCGGGTTGGATCGGGTCAGACCGAGTTGGGAAGTCAGGGTGTGAGTCAGACCCAGTCAGGTCCCTGTGTCAGACCTGAGTCAGCTGTGCTGATGAGCTAACTGGGCTGACTCATCAGGCCAGTCTTGCACAGGCCATTTGCTTCTGCAGCACAATCATAGTGCTTCACCATCCCCTGGCCAGCCATTATGGCTACTCAACTACACACTCACAGAACATTAGATCAACCATTTAGCCAACACCACCACTTCCAGCTTTTCATCATAACTCAGCCTTCAAACTCGACCACTATCTCAGCTCCAGACCTGTCATTAATGCATGGCTGCCTTCCCTGAATTGCACCACCAGTTCTATCTATCTTCTCTGTTGCCTCAAACACTCCATCAGCAACTCCACCATCTCATAGCTCAAGCTCAGTCCACATCTGCTCAGTTTCTACAACCTGCAATGCCCTGAGCCACTGGCCTTTTCCTTTGCCTTCACTGCAAAACATCTCACTCCCTGGCAAGACATTAAACCATCACAATCACCAGCTCACTACACAGCCGCGACTCCACAAGTCCTCACTGCAGCTTCAACAGCATCAGTCTCACCACCTGAGCCACAATCCCTGCAATTCCATTCATTGTAAGCACACTATCTCAGGCAATCATTGCTCCATTTTACTTGCCTCTCCACGCCTGGTTCTACCAGTCACAATGGCAGCATCCCCCCTGACAAGACATTCATGTTTCCAGCTCAAGTCTCTTGGCCTGCAGCTTTTCAGTTCAGCCTACCACTCCACCACACTGATGCATTTGCAATTTAGTGCATCACTGCATTGACACAGAGCACAACTCCACTGGCTATCAATCCATCATTGCATCATTGAATCACAGTACCACCTGAGACCCCATCTGAATTTCACACAAAGAATCGCATCTCAACTCAGGTCAAACCCAGCATTAACACAACCAAGGCTGCACCTGCACTTCATCACTCCAGTCCACCTGAGTTGCTCCTCAGATTTGTCACTCACAATTCCAGCAACAACAGTCATTGAGCATTCCCCACTCTTTCCATGCCATCACCAGCTTGCCCTGACATAGCAGCCTGTTGAGTCCCTTACCTCTTCTCGATTTGAATTTAAACAGCAGCTCACTATCCTCCTTGCTCCAACAATGCAATTCTCAAGCCCCTGCAATCTCTGCACTTGCACTTTACTAGCTCTTCCTGTCAGCTCAAATCACCAACACAGGCCACATCTTAACACCCAAGTTGCCAGCAAATTCAAACCCTGGCCATTCAGCATCATCATTCTCTTCTCCTTCTTCCTTATCGACTTCTTCACCGATAACCACATCAAATCGACAATCCCAGACCAGGTCACAACTCAGCAACAATACTAGATTCATTCTTCATACTCAACTCCTCTTGACCTCAATGAAGAACAAGTTCGAATCATTCTAAGTTCATCACTGCAATCCACACCTACATACAATCTAAGATCCACCAGTAGCTTCATAACACCAAATTAGAGCTCTCCCAAATCCACCAGAAGCTCATTCTCAGAGCCTTTTCCAATTAACAACTCCATTCCTGATTTTAGATCACACCCAGTCTTTCTCAACTGCCTTTGCAATGCATCCTCATTGATTTCATCTCGGTGATCGACACCTCCCCAGCTCCATCTCTAAGACTCAATCTCCACAGCAAATCACAGAGACCTTCATTTCTCTCAAACCCTGACATGAAATCATCATCGATTTCGATCTGTTTCTTCCATACTCTCGATTTATCAAACAACATACCCATCTCCTCAATTGTACGAATTGAGTTATCACTTCCCTTGAGCTTCATCAATCATCAGTTTTACTTTCTCGATGGCAGCAAATTTCTTCTCAGTCTCAGGTGAAAAATTGAATGAGAGAATGATTGGGAAGAAAGAACTCTCTCTCGATCTAGGGTTAGATTAAATGAGGGTAGGTTATCCAATGTCTGGTCACAGTGATACGGGCTAACCTGATGGCAGCCCCTTAACTTGAATTGAGGTGCCAACAGCATTCACCGCTAAAATGACCATCTTGCCCTTTCCGTTCCGATTCTCATTTTGCTCATAACTTCTTCATACGAGCTCAGGATGACTCCGTTCTTTCGCCATTGTCCTCATCTTCTCCACATATAGCTCGCCCGTGAGATGACAATTTCGCCCTTTTTGCTCAAATTGGACAATTTCTTCTTCTTTCCCTCCGTGCGACTCCATTGCACCTGATAACTCAAAAGCAAACATAAGATACATAATTCACACGAAAAATAGCAAAGAAAGCATAAACTCTATATAGTAAATACGGTGTATTCTACACCTATCAGATTCCCCCACACTTAGACTTTGCTTGTCCTCGAGCAAATCAAACAAAATAATAAAAATACAACAACTCCGTGTCGTCGAGGCTACGGTCACTTTTAGCATAAATAACAAGCCTTTAAACCACTAAGTGTCCCTAGTGGACGAGTTATAGTCTCGTGAAGGTTTACTAGAGATATACCTACAAAACCTATATTTCAAACTCCGTCTATTCGTGACAAATCAATGAACGAATCCAAATTGACTACAGGAGGAGGTACCTTGCAAATTCAATTCAATTATTAGTAAATAAACTCTATTTAGATAGTTGAACAAGCCACAATACTCGGAAACTAACAACCACAATCACAATGAAAAGATTAAGAAGATGGATAAAGATGTAGATGTTGGCGAATATTCACAAGTGTTCGATGTTTCCCATATCTGTCTGAAGGTCACTGCTAAGATGAACCTAATCCTATTGGATTGAGCTACTTAGTGCTGAATGCTACATCAATCAATTGGCATATACAAGGGAACCAAAAGTGACTTTATTCAACACAATAATATATATATTTTTTTTTTTTTTTTTGGATCAAACTGGATCCAATTTTTTAGACGGCATGATTAGATCTTTTGGATCCAAGCGCATGCTTCTTGTCAGCAAGTACATGATAGTTGCCTTGGATCCTGCATTCCACGCTTGTTTAGGCGACGGAGACAGGGACTACGTTTCACACATACTGCTATTCCCAAGTGTCTTTTTATTCCGTTTTGGTCTAATTGGTCGGTCTTTTTTTTTTCTTTTCTCATATATTTTTCATTTTTTTTTTCTTTTTTTTTTCTTTTTTTTTTTTCAAATTTTTTTCTTTTTCTAGTAACTCAACCACTCTATTTCATCCTAGCAGTAATAACACGTCGATTTTTAGTGACCCACCAAAGCACTTAGAGAACAATAGATAAATATGGAAAAATAAAAATAGAATGTGATATGGTGATATTCCGAGATATGGTAACAACTATCATGTAATTTGTGATTTCTGAGCTATATTCGTCCCCTTTTAGTTAATTGGTTCCTCAACTCCTGCATTCAAAATGGTTCCATCCACTAATGGTGTCATCCTAAAGGCACAAGTTCTAGATTTCGGAGTTCAAAAAGCACAATTTTTTTTTTCTATTTTTCTGATTTTTTTTTTTTTTTTTTTTAAACATAAAACAAACTAAAACATATAAATGCTCCCCCACACTTAAACTTTACATTGTCCTCAATGTAAAATTGAATCGTCCAAAGAAAGTTCAAGGTGGGAAATTCCGCAAATAATACGCAAAAACAAAGAAAATAAAGATAAAAGCAAATGCATAAAAGTAAAAAGATAAGGATAAAGGTACAAAACCGGTGGGTTGCCTCCCACTTAGCGCTTGTTTTAAAGTCGACGGCCCGACGTACTCCTTGTTTGCTAAGACTCCTCCCGGAGGGAGCACTTCCACAAGGTTAACTCCTTCCACGATTTCCGAAGAGAAGTTCTCATAATATGGTTTCAACCTAAGTGCCCATTCACTTTAAGTTCATTACCCGTAGCTAAACTACGAATTTCCACCGCACCATGAGAAAACACATTAGTCACAATAAAAGGTCCAATCCAACGTGACCTTAATTTACCCTAAAATAATTGCAAACGAGAATTAAACAAAAGCACTTTCTCGCCTATGCAAAATTGTTTCTTAGAAATCATATTATCATGAAAAGCTTTCGTCTTTTCCTTGTAAATCCGTGAGCTTTCAAATGCATCATTGCGAATCTCCTCTAGCTCTTGAAGTTGTAACTTTCTTTGCTTTCCAGCCCCATCCAACTCCATGTTGCATTGCTTAATAGCCCAAAACGCCTTATGCTCAATTTCCACGGGTAAGTGACAAGGTTTACCATAAACAAGCCTAAAAGGAGACATCCCAATAGGTGTTTTATATGCGGTTCTATACGCCCACAAAGCATCGTTGAGTCGCATGCTCCAATCCTTCCTCGTGGGATTCACCGTCTTTTCAAGAATGGATTTCACCTCTCGGTTGGAAACTTCGGCTTGTCCATTTGTTTGCGGATGGTAGGGAGTTGCAATCCTATGCGACACATTGTACTTCCTTAGCAAGCTTTGCAAGAACCTGTTTTTGAAGTGTGAGCCACCATCGCTAATTATAGCCCTTGGAATTCCAAACCTAGCAAATATATTAGCTTGCACAAAATCTGAAACAACTTTAGAATCATTAGTTGGGGCGGCCTTAGCTTCCACCCATTTCGAAACATAATCCACAGCAAGCAAAATATAATAATTCCCATTAGAATTGACAAAAGGACCCATAAAATCTATTCCCCAAACATCAAAGACGTCCACAAATTGTATAATAGTTTGCGGCATTTGATTTCGAGCACCTAGATTGCCGGTTCTTTGACACCTATCACATGTGATACAAAAGGCATGTGCATCCTTAAACAAAGTTGGCCAAAAGAAACCACATTCTAATACCTTAAGAGCGGTTCTTTTACTCCCAAAATGTCCTCCACAAGCATATGAGTGGCAAAAAGACAAGATAGAGTTAAATTCAATTTCTGGAACACACCTACGTATTACTTGGTCACTACAATGCTTCCATAAGTATGGATCATCCCATATGTATTGGTTTGCTATCTTCTTAAGTTTGTCCCTCTCAAAGACGAGACAAGTTCTTTGGGATTTGTTTAGACACTAAGTAATTAACAATATCAGCGTACCATGGTTCTCCAAAGGCAATGGAGAATAGTTGCTCATCCGGAAACTTTCATGCAACGGGATAGTCTCCTTGTCCACAGCAAGTCGGCTCAAATGATCCGCAACGGTGTTCTCAATTCCTTTCTTGTCTTTGATTTCAATATCAAACTCTTGCAAGAGTAATATCCATCGTATGAGCCTCGGTTTCGCCTCTTTCTTTGTAAGCAAGTATCTAAGTGCTTTGCATGATCGGAAAAGACAACAACTTTTGTACCGAATTAGATAAGAGCGAAACTTTTCTAAAGCAAAAACAATGGCTAATAACTCTTTTTCAGGTGGTTGTGTAGTTTTGTTGAGCCTCATTTAACGTTCTAGAAGCATAATAAATGGCATGAGGAAGCTTCCCCACACGCTGCCCAAGCACCGCACCAACCGCATAGCCACTAGCATCACACATGAGTTCAAACGGCTTACTCCAATCCGGTGGTTTAATGATAGGGGCTGAAATCAAAAGTTCTTTCAAACGATTGAATGCCTCCACACACTTCTCATCAAAGTTAAAAACCACATCTTTTTGCAATAGGGTACAAAGTGGTGATGCTATCTTGGAAAAGTCCTTGATGAACCTACGATAAAACCCTGCATGACCAAGAAAAGAACGAATCTCCCTCACCGTAGTGGGAGGGGTTAGAGCACGAATAAGGTCTATCTTAGATTTATCGACTTCCAAGCCTTTAGAAGATATTATATGGCCTAAAACTATGCCATGAGTTACCATGAAATGGCACTTCTCCCAATTTAGCACAAGATTTGTTTCAACACATCGTTCAAGGATTAGAGACAAATTGTTCAAGCAAAGGTCAAATGAATCACCAAAGACACTAAAGTCATCCATGAACACTTCGATTATGTTTTCAACATATTCCGAAAAGATACTCACCATACACCTTTGAAAAGTAGCCGAGCATTGCATAGGCCAAAAGGCATCCTTCTATAAGCAAAAGTACCGAAAGGACAAGTGAAAGTGGTTTTCTCTTGGTCCTCCTGTCTGCTATCACAATCTGATTATAACCTGAATAGCCATCAAGAAAGCAATAGTAAGAGTGTCCACTAAACGTTCAAGCATTTGATCAATAAAAGGTAAAGGAAAGTGATCTTTTCTAGTGGTGGCATTCAATTTTCTATAATCAATACAAACCCTCCAACCGGTTTGCACTCGAGTTGGGACAAGTTCATTCTTATCATTCTCCACCACCGTTACTCCCGATTTCTTTGGTACCACTTGTACCGGCTTACCCACTTGCTATCGGATATGGGGTAGATAACACCCACGTCCAAAAGCTTGAGTATCTCCTTTTTCACCACTTCCATCATGGGAGGATTCAAACGACGTTGCGCTTCCCTTGTAGGCTTTGAATCATCCTCCACACGAATCTTATGCATACAAACGGCAGGGCTAATACCCTTGATATCGGCGATTGTCCATCCTATGGCCGTCTTGTACTTCCTTAGCACCCGTAGAAGTTTTTGCTCCTGTAATTCATTAAGCTCGTTAGAAACAATCACGGGTAATTCTTCGTTGTCACCCAAGTACAAGTACTTTAAGTGACTTGGAAGAGGTTTCAATTCTAAACTTGGAGGTTTAACAATAGATGGCACAAGTTTCTCATTATTGCATGGTAAAGAAGCATATGAAATATTCTTAGTTGCTGATTTTTCCGGTAATGAGTTAAGAGAACCAATGGTTTCTTTCATCTCATCACTATACGCATAACCGTTGTCAATAGGAGTAGTGAGCACGGTTTCCAAAGTATCACCACCATTCAACTCAAACATTTGTTGCGCCAATGTGTCCATCATATCAATGGAGAAACAAGAGTGAACATCGCTAGGATATCTCATCGTCTCGAAAATGTTGAAACGTATTATTTCTCCATCAAACTCCATAGTTAGCGTTCCCTTGTCAACATCAATAATGGTTTTCGCCGTTTTCATGAAGGGACGCCAAGTAGCAATGGAAGAGACGAGTCCGGTGAACCTTCATCCATCTCTAACACGCAAAAGTCCGCTGGAAATACAAGTTGATTAACCCGCACAAGAACATCCTCAACAATACCCATTGGGTAGACATTAGAACGATCGGCTAATTGCAACACAATTCCAGCCTTTTTAAGAGGACCAAGATCAAGTGAATTGTACATAGACGCAGGCATGACATTAACTAAGCACCTAAGTCCAACATAGCTTTGTTAAATGTTTTGTTACCAATTGTGACGGAATATCGAAGCTACCCGGTCCTTGCACTTAAGTGGGAGTTTGTGTTGTAAGATTGCCGAAGCATTCTCCCCACACTAAGCACTTCATTACCTTTGAGCCTTTGCTTATTGGTACACAAGTCCTTCAACACCTTTGCATACTTTGGAACTTGCTTGATTGCATCTATGAGTGGTATGTTCACATGGATCTTCTTTAGAACGTCTAAAATCTCCTTTTCTAGTTCCGCCTTCTTAGAACTTGCAAATCTGAGGGAAAGGTAGAGGAGGAACATAAGTAGAAACCGAGTTTTAGAGTTAGAAATAGGTACCTCAGAAGTTTGGGGAGAATCCTCGGTTTTCTCCTCCAAAACAGGTTCCTTTGGTGTTTCCACCTTGCCCGAATCAGCAACTTCGGGTTGCACAAGTTGTGTACCGCTTCTCAATGTAATTGCATTAACACCCTCTTTTGGGTTGATAGGTTGAGAAGGGAGTTTCCCACCATTTTGTGCCTTTAATTGATTCAACTCCATAGCCATAGAACCAACTTGAGTTTGCAACTCCTTAACCGAACTATCCGTTCTTTGCATAAAAGATTTCAAAGAACTCCTCCATATTGGACCCCATTTGAGGTTGTTGTTGTTGTTGAAATTGTTGTCTCGGTTGGAATTGTTGTTGTTGAGGTTGAAATCCACTCGGGTTGTTGAAACTAGGTTGTTGAATTGCTCCTTGCTTATTGGCATAGCTAAAATTGGGGTGATCTCTCCATCCCGGATTGTAAGTGTTGGAGTAGGGATCATACCGTCTTTGTTGGTTTGGAAAGATCGCATTAGCTTGCTCGTCCTCATAAGATTGAGAGGAACTTGGTATAACCGCGGCTGCAACTTGTTGAAGCATTGCGTTCATGTTACCCATTTGTTGACGAAGCTCTTCAACCTCGGTCACTTCACTCACCCTTCTTAGAATCACATCCAACCACGACTCAAGAATTGTTGTGAGTTTGCCGCCATGTTTTCAATCAACTCTCTAGCTTGTGCCACCGTCTTGTTAACTAGTGCACCACCACCCGCAGCGTCGAGGAGATTCCTATCACTTGATTGGAGTCCTTCATAGAAATATTGAATGATCATAGCATCACTAAATTGGTGGTGAGGGCAGCTTGCCACCAATCTCTTATATCGTTCCCAACATTCATATAAGGATTCTCCCACATTTTGCTTCATCCCACAAATCTCCTTGCGAATTTGAGTAGCCTTTGATGCAGGAAATATCTCTCTAAAAAAGTTTCTTCAACCCATTCCATGTTGTGACACTTCCTGGAGGTAAATAGAACAACCAATCCTTAGCGCTATCCATTAAAGAGAAACGGAAAACTTTCAACATTGCACCATCCGCCGCAACATCCGCTGAAGCATGGCCGTGACAATGGTGTGGAAGTCCATAAGATGTTTGTTTGGATCTTCATTCACCATGCCATGGAACTTTGGTAATTCTCTAAGCAACCCCGGTTTAATTTCAAAAGTAGAGTCCGTTTGAATACATCCCCGTTGTATATCAAGCCTATGAGAAGCTAAGTCCTTGAGTGAACGATTTGCATCACCCATTGCTCCTTGTTCTTCCACGTGTGTTTCCTCTACGATTGGAACCTCTTTTCCTTCTTCTTGTTGTTGGAAAATCTCTTCTCCTACTTCCTCCTCGTGCTCGTCCCGTTGTGTTTCGCCTTGGTTGGAGTATTGTACCTTTTCGAGTAGCTATCCCGCACCTTGGATAATTCCAATCCTTAGAAGCCGGAGATTATGCACCTGCACACAATTCTCGCAAACAAGTGAGAAACAAGACAAGAAACGAAAAGCAAAGATGAAAGCAGAAATTGTAAAAAGAAACTAAAAACTTAATAACTAGCCGTGTGCCTCCCCGGCAACGGCGCCAAAATTTGATCGGTTGTCAGCCGACAAATATAATTTCACTTTCTCGATCCACTAAATATAAATATAGTAAGCGATAAGAAAGAGTTCGTATCCACAGAGAGGCGTTGGTTGTTATAAACTTTCAGTTTCTAGAAAAACCCGGTGTATGTTTGTTGTATCTAAGCAAGTAAAAGTAAATTAAAAGCAAAGTAAATTGTAGAGAATAATCAATGGAGAGAGATATTGGTCAAGGAATTCATCTTCAATCTTAGACATGTGTTTGCATATATGAATAGAATTACTATTTAATCTCTTGTGTTATCAAAAGCCTAGAGAATCAAGAAAGCAAGATAATCTATTAATTTCTCAAGTTCATCAACACACACATTAGGGCTGCGTATGTGAATTCTACCTAAAGAATAACCTAACGCCTTGCGCTAATCAAGTTCAATTCCTAGGTGCATTAAGTTTCAGAAATAGGCTAATCAATGCAATTGTCATGCGTTGCGCAAAACAATTCGGACAATGGTCAAACTCTACATATGATTACGAGAGTGTATCACTACAAACCGTAAACATATCATGCTACTTGTATTCAAGGTTATCGCTTGATGAAAAACCCTAAAATAGCTATGGACTAAGATGCAAGTTCAATTAATTGGCCACTTAACTAATCAAACACCATAATCCTATCACAATACTTCAATCATGTGATCATAGAAACCGCAGAGAATTGAACGATAAACAAGAGAGAAAACTAATACATAAAGCAAGACACAAGTTTTAGAAATCGGACTACATCCTTAACCAATAAAAGAGAATTTAGCTACTCATAGCTATGGAGTTCATCACAAAAATATCAAAGGAATAAAGAAGAAGATGAACAAAAGCAAACCCTAGTTGTGTAACCAAAAACGGCTCTCCAAAGTTCCAAGGAAAAGATATGAGATAAGATCCCAAAAGTTGTAGAATTCCTCTTTTTATAGCCTTTCTCTCCTTCCAAAACTAGGTTTTGTCTTCAAAGTCCATTAGATGTAAGTCCACCAAGCCCACAAGGAAGAGAGACCCATGTAGAAAATACGACCCAAAAATCGTCGCCGGAATTCTGGTATTGTGGCCGGAAATCAGCCGGAAAGTCGCCGGAAATCGGCTCCGGTGACCGGCAAAGTCCGCCCGGTCACCGGGTCAACGAGTCAAAACGGTCGGGTCAAACCGGGTTGGATCGGGTCAGACCGAGTTGGGAAGTCAGGGTGTGAGTCAGACCCGATCAGTCCCCGTGTCGGACTCGAGTCACCAGTGTCTTTGATGAGCTAACTGGCCGACTCATCAAAGCGATCTTGCACAAAGCCATTTGCTTCTGCAGCACAATCATAGTGCTTCACCATCCCCTGGCCAGCCATTATGGCTACTCAACTACACACTCACAGAACATTAGATCAACCATTTAGCCAACACCACCACTTCCAGCTTTTCATCATAACTCAGCCTTCAAACTCGACCACTATCTCTCGCTCCAGCACTGTCATTAATGCATGGCTGCCTTCCCTGAATTGCACCACCAGTTCTATCTATCTTCTCTGTTGCCTCAAACACTCCATCAGCAACTCCACCATCTCATAGCTCAAGCTCAGTCCACATCTGCTCAGTTTCTACAACCTGCAATGCCCTGAGCCACTGGCCTTTTCCTTTGCCTTCACTGCAAAACATCTCACTCCCTGGCAAGACATTAAACCATCACAATCACCAGCTCACTACACAGCCGCGACTCCACAAGTCCTCACTGCAGCTTCAACAGCATCAGTCTCACCACCTGAGCCACAATCCCTGCAATTCCATTCATTGTAAGCACACTATCTCAGGCAATCATTGCTCCATTTTACTTGCCTCTCCACGCCTGGTTCTACCAGTCACAATGGCAGCATCCCCCCTGACAAGACATTCATGTTTCCAGCTCAAGTCTCTTGGCCTGCAGCTTTTCAGTTCAGCCTACCACTCCACCACACTGATGCATTTGCAATTTAGTGCATCACTGCATTGACACAGAGCACAACTCCACTGGCTATCAATCCATCATTGCATCATTGAATCACAGTACCACCTGAGACCCCATCTGAATTTCACACAGCAACTGCATCTCAACTCAGGTCAAACCCAGCATTAACACAACCAAGGCTGCACCTGCACTTCATCACTCCAGTCCACCTGAGTTGCTCCTCAGATTTGTCACTCACAATTCCAGCAACAACAGTCATTGAGCATTCCCCACTCTTTCCATGCCATCACCAGCTTGCCCTGACATAGCAGCCTGTTGAGTCCCTTACCTCTTCTCGATTTGAATTTAAACAGCAGCTCACTATCCTCCTTGCTCCAACAATGCAATTCTCAAGCCCCTGCAATCTCTGCACTTGCACTTTACTAGCTCTTCCTGTCAGCTCAAATCACCAACACAGGCCACATCTTAACACCCAAGTTGCCAGCAAATTCAAACCCTGGCCATTCAGCATCATCATTCTCTTCTCCTTCTTCCTTATCAGCTTCTTCACTGATAACCACATCAAATCGACAATCCCAGACCAGGTCACAACTCAGCAACAATACTAGATTCATTCTTCATACTCAACTCCTCTTGACCTCAACAGCAACAAGTTCAGAATCATTCTAAGTTCATCACTGCAATCCACACCTACATACAATCTAAGATCCACCAGTAGCTTCATAACACCAAATTAGAGCTCTCCCAAATCCACCAGAAACTCATTCTCAGAGCCTTTTCCAATTAACAACTCCATTCCTGATTTTAGATCACACCCAGTCTTTCTCAACAGCCGCAGCGGCATCCTCATTGATTTCATCTCAGTGATCGACACCTCCCCAGCTCCATCTCTAAGACTCAATCTCCACAGCAAATCACAGAGACCTTCATTTCTCTCAAACCCTGACATGAAATCATCATCGATTTCGATCTGTTTCTTCCATACTCTCGATTTATCAAACAACATACCCATCTCCTCAATTGTACGAATTGATTTATCACTTCCCTTGAGCTTCATCAATCATCAGTTTTACTTTCTCGATGGCAGCCAATTTCTTCTCAGTTTCAGGTGAAAAATTGAATGAGAGAATGATTGGGAAGAAAGAACTCTCTCTCTCGATCTAGGGTTAGATTAAATGAGGGTAGGTTATCCAATGTCTGGTCACAGTGATACGGGCTAACCTGATGGCAGCCCCTTAACTTGAATTGAGGTGCCAACAGCATTCACCGCTAAAATGACCATCTTGCCCTTTCCGTTCCGATTCTCATTTTGCTCATAACTTCTTCATACGAGCTCAGGATGACTCCGTTCTTTCGCCATTGTCCTCATCTTCTCCACATATAGCTCGCCTGTGAGATGACAATTTCGCCCTTTTTGCTCAAATTGGACAATTTCTTCTTCTTTCCCTCCGTGCGACTCCATTGCACCTGATAACTCAAAAGCAAACATAAGATACATAATTCACACGAAAAATAGCAAAGAAAGCATAAACTCTATATAGTAAATACGGTGTATTCTACACCTATCGCAATCACATTCGAAGACGCTCATGTGTCGATAAGGGCCGTCTTGAACTCCGAATCCTTGATGTGTGCGGTGACATGTAGGGCACGGTTGTGAACTTCCTCTGGTTGATTGCAGAAAAATGTCTCCGTGCGCTGATTCTTCGAGAGGTGTGAAAGTTCGCATAAACTTTCCACTAGAGAAAACGCTTCCGATCCACCGGCCTCTCGGTTCATAGTGAAACTATTGACTTGAGGAGGATCGTTGTGAGGATCAGTCCCAGTGTAGGAGTCTCCATGAAAGGACCGCTCATATCCGATGTCGCTTCTTTGATCAGGTCCATGGAGGTCCGCGCCGCTGAAGTACCTTCTCCGGTGCGTTGAATGCGTTCCTTTTTTGCTCCAGGGGCTGTCACGGCTCTTGTGGAAATCGATCGGTTAATGTCTTAAGAAAAGTGAGTACCTCTTTCTAAGTTGCGGCCATATCCGTTTGAGTCTTAGCAAGAACTTCCTGCTTCTCCATCAAGTCTGCAATGGTAATGGGGTATGGTCCTCCTCTCCTCCCTCCGGCTCCTCGTCTGATGAAGGAGTGGAAGTTGTTGCTCTGGTAACTACCAGAGGTGTTACACTTGATGAGATGCCAGGATTTGCGTCGCTGCTCGGCTCTCAGTAATGGGAGGTGTTGTAATATCACTGTTGAGTGATCGAATTGAACGTTCCCATCCTCTGTACTCACGTGTTCCTTAATTGATCTCTCCTTCCTCAATCATTTCTTCACGGCTTCGACAAGGGTCTTGAGATATAAATCTTCCAACGAGGATCCGTAAGTCTGCGAGGCTCCATTTCTTTATCCGGTAGACGTTGTGGTACCCGGACAAGTCTTTTCCTCTGTGGAGTTGCCTCGAGTCTTCGTTGTCGGCTGGACCATATTGTTCGTCTCTCATGAGTCCCCTGTGATTACGCGCTCTTTCTGCATCTCCACTGGTAAAAGTGTGACTCCTGACTAAGGATCCATCGTTTCTTGCACTGTTTGAGTAGATGCCTGCCGACCCTTCTTGTGATTGCGTTTTTATATCATTCAAAAGGCGGAATATCTCGCTCTGTCTTCTAGCAATACCGGCTTGATTTGCCAAGACATCCTCCAGCATTCTAGCTACACTTCCCATGATATCTGAACCACCTGTGGTCTCCTGGTGAGGATACATCGCGAGATGAAAACCGAAAAATTGAGAATTCAAATTTTTGCAACCGAGAGATCAATCTCCCGCTGTGGTCGCCAATTGTTTATGGGTGAAAACTATTCCTGCCGGATTTGGTAATTTGGGGTGTGTGGATGAGGAATGAATCTAAACCCTAAACAAATGCACTGCGCGGTGAGTGCTTGTAGATTCGTAAATCAATGCATGCAAGTCCGGCCTAAACCAAGAAATGGCCGTTCCAGACTTGTTTCGGTCACAAAGTGAAGGAGATGGGGTTGATCTTAGGGAGGGAAGCGAAGAAGGTGTTGAGATTGTGAAGATGTTGGCTTGCTTATGACTTGTAACAGAAGGTGAGCGGAGCTTACGATTGATGCAAGCAGGCTCTGGGTGTTTGAATACGTTGTGTATTAACACTTGGTTTTAAATCTCGTCTGGACTTGTGTTGTTTCTCTCTTGTCTCCTGTTTTTCTCCTGTGTTGGAAAATAGGTAGGAGAATCTATTTATACAAGTCATTTGAGCCTTATTCACGTCTCTCGTGGGAAGTGGAGGAAGTGTAATGATGGAGTAGTGGAGGTGTGTGCTGGTGTTACACGACCAATCTTGCCCACTTCTCCTGTCATCTCTAACCGTCCATGACTTCCGACACGTTCTTGTGATGGCGCGTTGCACGCTGCACAGCCGTAAACCGCCAGACCAATACCCCAGTATGTATCCCCGGTTTGTGACATGATTGATGTCTCGAGTGTGTGGATCGTGGGATCCACGAAAGGTAGCATGTAATGCTAAGTTGAATAACTGCGTTATTCGAGAAAGTTGATACTTGTGAAGTATCGTGTGTATTTTATGCGAGTGCGCATCATGGTGTGGTAAAGTGACGGGAGATGACGCCTCACGACCAATTAACTCCCGACCGAGGGGTTGTATAACCAAGCCGGTGAAGTTGGACGGATGAGATGATCTTTGAGACACTCATCTGCGACCGTTAATGAAATTAGGGTTTCTAGAGGAGATGCGCAAGCATCCTCTTCAGCCTGGTCGAATCCAAGCTTGGGATACAACTTTGGCCAGGCCGACCGTACATGCGTGTAGATGGCATGACGGTGTAGGCGCCTATACCCCATTACCTCACGAAAGTATAATCTGGTCCACTCAATTCGTTCGGTGAAGTTGAGTGGTCGAGATAAATTTGTGACAGAAAACTAGTGCCGCAAGAGTCGCGCGTCACGCCCACTTCGGGCGCACGTTCCAAGATGACCAATCTTGGTCGGTCTTGGACGATCGGTCTGGTGTGAAGGTGGTAGGCTGGTGTTCACGCCTACACCTGAATATCCCATGAAAACGTGATCTGAGCCATCCAAATCGTCCGTCGAAGTTGAGCGGTCGAGATCAGTTTGCGGTTTGGGATGTGTGACCACGCTAGTTTGGGCGTGCGTTTTGGAATAGCCAGGCATGATATGCCTTGGCCGACCATGTGAGGAGATAGATGGGCCCACGGTGGTCATGCTGGTATGACCGGACCTGTTTAATCTAATATGGGACCCTTCATTCGTGCCGGAGAAGATTGACGCTTGTGATGCTCAAAACCCTAATTTTGGGTTTCAAGGTCGTGCGTCAATGCTTGATTCGGGATACGAATCTGGATGACCAACCATGGTTGGTCCTGACCGATTGGTCAGGTATGTAGGTGGGCCCACGGTGATTGTGTTGATATGCTCTGGGCCCTTTGAATCTACATCTACACCCTCCATCTATACCTGCGAAGATGGATGGTTGAGACTATTTTGCGACACATGTAATATGCCGCAAACCCTAATTTATGGTTTTTCCGTCCATCTTTATTTCTGGTTTGGACGTTTTTGGCAAGCTAGGCCAATCTTTTGGGGAAGGCCGACCGTGCGGGGTTCGCGTTGGTTCGGCGGTGGATATTCCATACCTGCTTGGGGGTGATGGAATTGATCTGGGTCATCCAATCATGCTTGTGGAGTTGGATGACTGTGATCATATCCGGACTGATACGGTCAGTCCGGATGCTCAATCGAGCTAGTATAACACACTTTGAGAGGGGCTCAATCGGGCTAGTATAACACACCGAGAGTCGGCTGTGCGGGTATTTCGTACATGGTTTCATTATAATGCTTGGAGGTTCGTGTTGCTCTGTAAAGAGCAACACTCGATCGTCATGCCGCACCGATAATGAGTACAGAAATACAAGGCCGATTGCGCATTAATTAATAATGCTAGAAATTCACAGGGTATATGGGATTGTTGCTACATGCTCCAACCTGGATGAATTTCATGTATTCACAGAATGGGATTGTTGCCACATGCTCCATTCTAGGTGAATTAGTAAAGTGAAAGAGTATCCAACACTTATTAATGGCTTTATCTTTTACAAGATGTCAGCGCATGATTTTATGGTTTTTTTACAATTTTAACCTTAAATGAAAATCCACCATCAACAGTGATTAAAAGATCATCAGCATACATTAAGTGAACAAAGGGTGGTGCTTTTTTTGATATGCTAAGACCTTTAATCAACTTTTGATTTTGTAGGATTCCCAAATTCGTAGACAAGATCTCCGCACATATTATGAAGATGTATGAAGATAGTGGGTCCCCTTGTCTAATACCTCTAGTTGGGATGATATAACCATGTGGAGTGCCGTTTATGTTGATTGAATATGTAACAGTTGTGACACATAACATAATGTAATCTATAAACATTGTTGGAAATCCCAGTTTAATGAATGTGGTTTTGATGAATCCCCAATCTAAGATGTCATAGGCTTTTTGGATATCCAGTTTGAGAGCTATTTTAGGGTCTTTGGTGAGGCTTGAGGTTTTTATATGATGGAACAGCTCTCCGGCGATTGGTATGTTATCATGAATTGATCTTTGCGGTACAAAGGCACTTTGGTAAGGACTTATTAGAAAACGGAGTAAGGGCCTAATTCGATTAACTAGGATTTTTGCAATGATTTTGTAAGTGACG
Organism: Papaver armeniacum; assembly: GCA_023531295.1. Classification (NCBI taxonomy): domain Eukaryota; kingdom Viridiplantae; phylum Streptophyta; class Magnoliopsida; order Ranunculales; family Papaveraceae; genus Papaver; species Papaver armeniacum. The sequence goes on along the minus strand of JAJJWW010016014.1, from coordinate 118,144 downwards.
TTGCATAGCCCTATGGGTCTGAATTGAGAAGGTTTTGATGGGTGATCCACTTGGGTATCAGTGTCAAGTTTGTGTGATTCATGAGTGGATGTATATAAAGATCCTTGAAAAAACTTTGAACCATAGCTATCAATTGTGGATGAGTTGTTTCCCAACTTTGAAAAACTTACTTGTGTAACCATCTGGACCTGGAGCACTCTCGGAATTTATGGAGAATAGGGCTTGCTTGATTTCTGCCGCAGTTACCTCTTTAGTAAGAACGTCCATTTGTCTGGGAGATAATCTGGGATTGATATCTGTGAAAAGTTTTTCATCTATGACCGTAGGTTGAGTTGTATATTGTTCTGAGTAATGGTTAAGAATGAGTTGAATCAAATCTTCTTTCTTATTCATCTAATTGTTTTGTGAATCTTGAAGTTGTTGGATGTTGTTGCAGGCTCGATGAATGGTTGCTTTAGTGTGAAAGAAGGTTGTGTTGAGATATCCTGATTGTAACCATTGAATTCTGGATCTTTGTTGCCAGTACGTTGCATGACATTGTAACAGCTCAATATGATCCTTCCTTAGTTGCTTTTCTTGATCTAACCAGAATTCCAGTTGATTCCCCGATTGGATAACACATTGATGTTGCGCCATTTTGATCTTTGTCGTCGATTTTTTGATTTTAGTCGGGAGGTGCCCGAATGTCTCCTTGTTCCATTCCTAGGAGTGTTTGTCCGGTGGTTATGAGTTTTAGTTGAAGGTCTAGGGTAGATTCAATATCTTGTTGTTGTATCCAAGCCGAATCAATCACTTGCTTGAGTTGCGGATGAGACAACCATAAATGTTCAAACTTATAGTTTTTTGTTCCTTGCCAATCTATTGCTTTTTCTTGTAATATGATTGGGGCATGATCGGAAGCAATTCTTGGAAGGTGAGTAACTGCTGCGTGTGGATTTGCAGTACGCCAATGTTGAGTTGCCAGTACTCTATCCAGTCTCTCTAGAATGTTGTCTTGCCCGATTTGGTTGTTTGTCCACGTATAAGGATCGCCTCGAAAGCCCAAATCTATAAATCCCTTCTGGTCCATCATTGTGAGGAGAGGTTGAGATTGAGCATAAGTTACTTGTCTTCCTCTCTTTTTTTCTGATTGATCAAGAACGTCATTGAAATCTCCTAGCAAAATCCATAGCATTGTTGGATTGATGCTGGTGAAGATTGATGGGAACTCTTGCCAGAAGATTTTCCTCATATCTGGGTGTAGTGGGCCATATATACATGTGCATAGCAATGGTTGTTCAGGGGGTGATGGGGTGACCAAGGCATGGATGTAGTTTTGTGAATGAAGTAAAATTTGGATATTGAGGTTATCTTCCCACATTAGGCAAAGGCCACCTCTCCTTCCAATTTTAGGGACCGAGAAGTGATTATGGAACTGTAAAGATTGAGCTAGTCTTAGCATGTGAAGATGATTAGCTAAGGTTTCAGAAAGGAATATGATTTTAGGTTTGTGAAGGGAAACTAGTCCTCGTATGTGTTGTATAGTTACTGGCTGGTTTATTCCTTGACAATTCCAAGCTAGGATGGTCATTATCAAAGGAGGTGAAAAGCTGAATTGTTAAGCTAGGGTGTAATTAATGACGAAAATAATCTGGAAGATTAATACAAATGAGATGATCGAAATTATATGAACGAAAGAGAATTGATATAATGAACGAAATTAAGCTGAATTTTTATAAGTATTTTTTTTAAAAAAAAATTAAGTAAGAAAACAGAAGAAAAAGAAAAGAAAAAAAAATTAATTAATTAAATAATTTTTTTCAGAAAAATTTAAATGACAAAATAAATAATAGATAAGTAAATTAATAAATTCATTGAGGATAACTAAGTAATTTACCTATCCTTGAATACCCTTTATCACCACACCCTAGTTAGGGGATCATTTTGTATGCCCTAAAATTTTCTTGAATGCCCTAAAACATGGTTCTTTACCTCACCCCGATAAAAAATAAGAGAACTAAATATACCTGCAAAGTGAAGCATGGTTCATGGTATAACACTCCAGCCTCCAGGCCACTTATATACTGAACCGCAACGAAGTTCAGGGATGGACCTATGGGAGGCCCATGTTAGCTCTCGAGCCCATATCCACTAATTTCTTTTTATTTCTTTCATTTTCTTTTTACGTGAATAAAAGTATTACCCGGGTTAAAATAAATTGAAGCAATCTTTAGGTCCGTTCTTGGTGGTTCATCATACCACATCAAGTGGATTTTTCAAGTGGAATTTCAAAACAAAAAAAATAGAACTAACAAACCGTAAAGAGAATCATAGACCACGTATAAGGGTAACTTACATAACTTGTTTCTCGCTTTTTTTCTTAAGGTGATGGTTCTTTTTCATGAATTGGTGGTTTAATCAAAATAATAATAAAGCGCTTGTTATCTTGTGAACGGTTTCTTCAAACAAAAAAAAAACTTGTGAACGGTGCACCATGCATATAATAACATTAACAACACCAGCATATAATCAACTTTCTTAGTTTCTTATAATCAACACCAGCATAGTTTCTTATATCATAAAGAAATGTTTAGGCGCACTACAATTAATCAAAAGGGCGGATAGAGAGCTTTCTTTCTAAAATTTTTCTTTCTCTTTCCTAAAAATGAGGCCGCTGTGGTTGACTGTGGTCAAGGAACCCAAAAATATGCATATCACTTGAGCTGTTCTGTGTTCTTGATAAGAAGATTAGATTTTTGCACTCGAATTAATTACTCTTCTCCAATTCTTCAAGAAACGTAGCCAAGCTAGATCACTGGATTTTTGAACCCATCAAACCTTTCACTAGTCGTATCCAACACCCGATCTTCATTCAATGGAAAAAGAACCACCGCCATCACCAACCAATGCATGGAAGAATCCTACAACCACTCAAACCCCTCCACCGAAACAAAAAAATCTCACGCCTGAATCACTTTCACAATCTTCTAGACCCCGTAATCCCCTCCCTAACAATGATTACCGAAAGGCAAACACTCCATCTAAAGTACCCACTACTGATTTTATTAATCAGAAAAGAACTTCGTTATCATCAACATCCTCTTCTTCTTTTCATTCTTCTGCTTCAAACTTTGCAAAAGAAGATTTTCCACCTTCTCCAGTACTTTGCAAAACAGAAAGTTCCACTCAAAGCTCCTTTTACTCACAAAAACAAAATCCTACTTTCCCATGTAAACCAAACCCCACTGTCAACGAAAGTACGTCGAACGAACAACAACAAAAAGAAAATCATCACGAAACTCAAATTTTTCAGCTTACCCAGAGAATGAAAGAACTCATGCAAGCCCACCATAGCCAATGCCTAGATGTGCAAGTACTAGAAGGAAATCTACCTTACCCATCCCTGAAGTTAGCTCTGAAAGATCTATGGGCACCTCTCGCGTACAAGCATGTCCAAACAATACCTAACTCTAACGCTAAGGTGTATCAGATCATTATGCATCATGTTAGTGATAAGGAGATGATTCTAGCACACCGACCATGGATCGGAGACAACCAGGTATTTTTATTTGAAGACTATGGTAAGTACATGACAAACCCTCATGCTTGTTTCATCCTTGCTGTTTTCTGGATACAACTTCTGCATCTTCCTGTGTTCTTTGAAGATGAGACTTCTGTAAAACAACTTCTAAACGAAACTGGTCGAGTTTTAAAAGTTGACCTTTCATGCAAACCCATCAGAGCAAAAGTAGAAATGGATCTAAGAAAACCCTTCATGCCAGGTATTTTGTTAGACATAGCAGGAACTACCTTGATTCAATTTGCTTATGAGTTTCTACCAACAATCTGCTTTCGGTGTGGATTTCTGGGTCATGTTGCTAGGGATTGCCCAAATTTTGTGAGCACAGAACATGCCATACTGGATACCCCCTTCCCTATGTTTCCTTATCACAGGATAAATAACAAGATGCGTGCCATCAATCCTCGCACCAGACTGATGGCCAACAGGGTACCGCCACTAGCACCACCACCAACTATGGCCCACAGGATACCACCACCAGCAACACCACCAACTATGGCATCAACAGGCGGAACATCATCATCATCATCCTCTCAGCCATCTCCCTACCAGCACAACCACCAAACTCAACCTACATCACAGCATCAGAATGAATGGCAGAGATTAACTGAGATGAACCAACCAGGTCCGAGCCAAACAACAAAGAAAACGGTGATCAGGCCGATCCCATCCAGGTTGTCCAATATCATGACTCAGCAAGGTCTTCACTGGACCCCAGTCTCGCAAAAAACCCAACAAAGTGACATGGCAACTGAAAAAGCACCTTCAAATGCGGCTGCTGTAGCAGACATAGGAACTTGTGCAAACACGCCTATGACGACACGTATTGCTGAACCCACTGCAACACTCAAGAATGTTTGCACTGACACTGGACCCTCCACATTCTCTGAACCTTCCATGCAGGAGAAATTCCAGATCCGAACCCATTTTGGAAGACCGACCCATTTTGGAGTACCACTGACAAGTTATATTATTTCAGATGCAGGTACATCAAACCCAACCCACATGAACCAGTTGCCCGAAACAAAGAAGGATACACCAAAACCTAGGGAAACTACAGTGCCAACAAACCAATCTATCTTTCCACCCAACTCCCAAATAATCCCAAACCCCTTGACCCATTTCTTTTCACAACTATACAGTCAACAACTTGAAACTTTTTTGAACAACAACAATGCACAAGTGAATATAGTCATAACTAAGGAAAGAGGCATTCCTCATGTTAGAATAACCCATAACCATTTCACTCCAACCACCCCATCCACACCACCTCCCCCTCCACCAGCCTCAAACTCACCAACCTCTCCAACACCCATTCAAACATACAAGAGAAAAGCTAAGAACCAAAGAAAAGGTATTCCTCACCACCTAAATATTCCCAGCACTCCAGATTTTGGTGCTTCACCTCCACCCCAAAAGCTCAGAAAGTACGTATCCATTGCTTCCCTAAATCCGAGGTCCACCGGAGATCTCCAACCTCACCATGAAATACCAACTACTCGTACTCGAAAACCAAGATCAACAAGATACCTCCACCCAGACAACACCATCCGTCCCACTAAACCAAACACCACCAATTCAACACAACTACCACCCAAAACAACCAAACCTGCATGGCATCATTCTCTTGAAGAGGAGATTGACGACGCTGCAAATTACTCGAACAAAGGAAAGCGAGTTGTTGGTGCGAGCCAACACTCGCCAAGCTTATGAATTGTTTAGCTTGGAACTGTCAAGGTACTAACAACCCCTCGACAGTTCAAAAACTGCGCGAGCATGTGCGCAACTTCAAACCTTCTCTACTTTTTTTGTCTGAAACTTTAGCTTCTAGTGTTAGTGTGGTACATTTACAACATATTTTGGGTTTTAATGATTGCTATGTAGTCCCTTGTATTGGCCGACAAGGTGGTTTATGTTTAATGTGGCAGACACACCTTAAGGTCCAAATCATAGTAGCAAATCAAAATGTTGTTCATGCTTATATTATGCCTTGTAATTCTAGTTCTCCTTGGTACTTCACCGGAATTTACGGACCGCCGCATCAACCGGCACGGAAAGTTTTCTGGCTGGAATTCAATAACTTAGTGCAAACACAACAACAACCTTGGCTATTGATGGGAGAGCATAACAGGAAAAAAAAAGGAGGGAATCCGGTATCGTTTACTCAAACGCAAAGCTTCTCCAAATTTATCAACGACAATGGACTAATCGATCTGGGCTTTCAAGGAGACCCCTTCACTTGGTCCAACAGGCAAACAGGGCCGGATTTCATCCTAGAAAGATTAGACATAGGTATTTGAAATCAGGAATGGCTTAACCTTCACCCTCATGCTTTAGTCAAACACCTACCAAGGATAGCGTCGGACCATGCACCAATCCTACTCATCCTGAGAGCGCTGGAAAGACCGAGAACAAATAGTTTCAAATTAGAACACCTCTGGTTTCTACACCCCCATTTCAAAGATGTTGTAAATGAAGCTTGGGCCCAAACCCACCATCACTTTGCACCAGAAAACCTACTCCTGAAGCTTACACATACGGCAACTGAACTACAAAAATGGAGCAAAGCAACATTCGGGCATCTTCCTACGTTGATCAAGGCTGCGAAACACAAAATTGAATTTAATCAACACAAATGTGCAATTTCATTGGGGTTGGAACTAAATTTTTGGCTTCAGAGAGAACAAGAAGCTAGGAATACACATCTAGTTTTAACCCATGCCCTAGAGATGTACTGGAAACAACGCTCGAGAATGCAGTGGCTACAACAAGGAGATCTCAATACAACTTACTTCCATACACAGGAAACCATTCATAGAAAAATTAATCATATACTCCAACTCCAACTCCCCCAAGGTACTTGGACGGAAACACCCGACGAGGTAAATGATTTAATTCTTCATTTTTTTGACTCACAATACAGAGCACCTCCGACACAAATAGACATGCAACTGTTTGAATGCATACTCCCAAGAGTCTCAAACAACCAGTGTTCTATGATCCTTAAGGAAGTAACTCGAGAAGAGATTAAATCAGCAATGGAGTCAATTGGTTCAGAAAAAGCACCGGCCCTGACGGTTACACAAGTAAGTTCTATAAATCTCTTTGGGAAACCACGGGTAACCAAATTTGTGAAATGGTGACTCACTTTTTCAATCACAACCATCTTCAACACCCCATCAACCACACAAACATCACCCTCATACCCAAAATCCCAAACCCCACCACACCTTCACATTTCAGACCCATAGGGCTCTGCAATGTGACTTACAAAGTGATTGCAAAAATCCTAGTCACCAGACTAAGACCCATTCTCCAGTTCATCATAAGCCCTTACCAAAGCGCATTTGTGCCTAATCGTGCCATACATGACAATATTTCTATAGCAGCAAAAAAGTTTCACCACATCCGATCATCACCCCCAACCAAGCATCCAAAAATTGCCATGAAGCTGGACATAAAAAAAGTGTATGATAGTTTGGATTGGCATTTACAAAAATGGGTTTCCCAACACCTTTTATTGAGTACATCATGACCTGCGTAACAACAGTCTCGTACTCAGTAAACATAAATGGAATGCAACATGGGCACATTACACCAACTCGCGGCCTACGGCAGGGAGATCCGCTATCCCCATATATCTTCATCATTTGTGCCGAAGTTCTTTCTACAAATCTGAGTCAGCTAGAAATACAAGGGAAGTTAAAAGGCCTGAAACTTTCAAACAATTTGTCGCCAATATTGCACCTCATGTATGCTGATGATTTGTTGATGACATGCACAGCCAACCCCGCCACTTGCAACTCAATTAACGAAATCTTGGAGGCATACTCAAGCTCAGCAGGCCAACACATCAATCGGGAAAATCCACCATTATCCACCACCCAAAACTATTTCCACACATAGTGCAATGGTTGCAGTCAATGTTTGGCTACAACACCACATCTGAACCACCGGTGTACTTAGGTGTACCATTTAAAAAGGGTAGAAATTCATCTCATATATTCGCAGAGCTACTCAAGAGAACAGAACGCAAAGCACATGGTTGGATTATGAAATGTGTAAATCAAGCAGGCAGATTGGTACTCATCAACACGGCATTAACCCCAACAGCAAATCACATTATGCAGACACAAATGCTGCCAGAACATGTGCACCAGAAGCTAGACAGAATCACAAGGAACTTCTTTTGGGGACATGATCACCAACACCGCAAATTTCATCCCATTGGATGGGACAAACTTTCAAAACCAAGGGCGGAAGGAGGAGTAGAGATCAGGAAAAGCAAAGAACACAATCAAGCACTACTAATGAAAAGAGTCTGGAAACTCCATACAAAAGAACAAACAGCGTGGAACACTATGTGTGAGGAGAAATATCTACATCAGCAACCAATCCTAACACTTGATGAAGAGGAATGCAAAAAACAAACAACCAGCCCATACTGGAGGAGTTTAACTAACTTGGTTTCTCTTTTGCAGGACTTTTGCTTCACCAAAATAGGGAATGGCCAAACCACCCTCATAACAGACAGATGGATCCCACACCACACTGTCATACCAAGCACAAACCTTCCAATCAATACCCTGGTGGCAACACTCATGAACCCACACTCAAATACTTGGAACTATGAACTCATTTTCAACACCTTCAACACCAACACAGCCCAATGCATCACCAATATCCATCTCCCTAAAGAACCAAAACCCGATCAACTCATCTGGCCATTCTCGAAATGTGGAAACTACACAGTTAAAACTGGGTACAATGCACTCATAAAACCTGCCATTCACCAAACCACAACCAACCCCACAAATCCAACAAATAATACCACATCCCACCCACTGCAATTCAGCACTGTGGACTACAAGAAACTATGGAAAATGAATTGTCCACCCAAAATCAGGCTTTTCTTATGGAAAGTCATCTTAGAAGGATTATCGACCTTTGATAAGATTCATCACATCCACCTCATACCAAATGATACTTGTACCAGTTGTAACAACCAGACGGAAACAACGCACCATATTTGTTTTCAATGCCCCAAAGCTAAACAGGTTTGGAACCTAATCTTCACCCATTTAGCTAGAAGCCCTAATCTGGAGAACAACAACAACAACCACCACCACCAACAACAACAGTTTCTACGAAGAGCTACGGAAGCAACGACATCTACAACAATAAGAAACTCAGCAACAACAACACCGGCGAATATGAAGGAAATCTTGGACAATAGGCTACCGACAAATACGGCGATGCTATATGCCTTCACACTATGGCATTTATGGCTAGCCAGAAACGAGAAGGTCTACAGGCAAAAGCAATAAACACCGGAGCAAACGCTGAGAATAATCTTGACAATGTTTGAGGAATATAAATGGGAAAAAACCCACATCATCCCACTACATCCAAATGATGACTCAGCACAACAACAGAATACTACGACATACAGAGCAACAACCATATGGATAGGTTGGGAACCACCACCACCAACTTGGATTAAAATCAATACTGACGGAGCAGCTAAAGGAAATCCCGGACCAGCAGGAGCAGGATGTGTATGCAGAGACAATACCGGGAAAATTATTTTGATAATGGCAGCACCACTAGGAATCACATCAGCAACCACGGCGGAAACATGGGGACTACTAATGGCGGCTAGAATAGCAACTCAACAATTATGGCCGAATGTTTGGTTTGAAGCAGACTCAAAATCACTAATACAATTGATACAACACCAGCAAAGCGACACCCCATGGTATCTACAAGAAATGCTACAAGAAATCAACAGTCTAATATCAAAAATTCCTATGGCAACAATCACACATGTATACAGAGAAGGCAACCAAGCGGCGGACAAGGTGGCGAATGAGGTTGTGGAACACCAGAAGGCAAACCCTACAAATGCACAAACAAAAGTCTGGGACAACATATGTCCAACTTTCCTAACTAGCATCTCCCTTGATGATAGAAATGGAATCAAATTCCCAAGAACTGTCAACATTGTAACTCACCTTTAAGTAATAAAATTTCCAACTTCAAAAAAAAAAAAATTAATCAAAAGTACATAGAAACCCACACTATAGTTATACTCAAGCGGAAGCGGCTTGCAACTGTACCCATGGAGGTGAACTGAAAGCAGTAACCTCGGACATCAATTATGAAAATCAATTAGCGCTCGACTATCTTCCGAATTTTATCCAGAGAAAAATAACTAACGCAATACCCAACATAACTATAATAAACATTCCCGTTAAGATTGCATTCACTTCTTTTTTTGCTTTCTTTTCTGCTGCTTGGGCATTCAGATCCTTTTGGTGACAATATGAATTGTAATGATCAATGTAGTCTTTGTTTTGGAAACCATTGTAATGAACAAGGAAGTTTTTTGTGATTTGAGTTGGTTAAATTCACTCTTGATGATTTTAGTATTCCATACTTGATCTTCTTTCTCTAGTTTGCCTCCTTCAGCCTTTATGTCGATTCTCACTTCCTCTTTCACGTGAGAATTCTTATACATTTCACCTTGTTTTCTGTCATTTGAACGTTCTTATTATGGTATTGGACATACTGAGCTTTGGGTGTCAACTAGTTGAGAGCTCAACTTTATAGTTATTAGATATTCAGCCTCATGTTAGTGATGTTCATTTGATCCATCTAATTTTACCTGGTCATCCGGGAGTGCTACACCTACCGCCCTCTCGCCAAATATCCTGATAGAAGATCGGACGGTTTAGGGTCACCTTCTGTGCATTGGGATTATTAGTGGCTGAAAGTGGGGCCCATGTTTTGTGAGAGGTGGGATTTTCGTCGAAAATGATTGGGTACATTATTTATATGTCCCTACTTTTGACACCCAATAAATATATCCTTATACAACAATAAATATGTCCTTACTTTTTAATAACCTTATCCATTTAAAATTAGATAATCTTAATACCCTCATCCATATAATATTTTTCTTTATTTCAAAATGTAACAAATTTCTTCCTCTACCACTTCACCACCACCACAAACATTCAACTACCATTCCACCACCACCGTTCAACAACCACCACCTACCAACTGCCACCACCACTAATATTCCACCACCACCATTACACCACCACTAGTCCTCCACCGCCACCATCACTAGTCTGCCGCCGCCACCACCACTAGTCCGTCGCCGCCGCCGCCATCACTGGTTCAGATATTTTTGTATCAACAACAGTAGTTGATCCAAATAAAAATAAAACCAACAGTAGAAGTTGATCCAATTTAGGGGATCAACAACGATAATTGATCCAAAAAAAAAGGATCAACAGTAGGCCGTTGATCCAAAAAAAAAAAAGATCAACAATAGACCGTTGATCCAAAAAAAAAGGATCAATAGTAGAAGTTGATCCAATTTAGTGGATCAACAATGGTAGTTGATCCACTAAATTGGATCAACAATGAAAGTTGATCCATGTAAATGGAGTGAACTTGGCGTGAGTCGAACACGCATCATCTGACATGGAGTCAGTCATGCTACCATTGCACCACAAGTTCAACATTGGAAGAAATTTACATGATTTAAACTACAAGCATGATTATACTTATCCAAAGAAATTTTGTCAACAATAGGAGTTGAAAGGATCAACGACAGTAGTTGATCCCATAAAAAATTGGATCAACAACAGGAGTTGATCCCGTAGATGGATCAACAATCGTAGTTGATCCCATAAAAAATTGGGTCAACAGCAAGAGTTGATCCCATAGATGGATCAACAACCGTAGTTGATCCCATAAAAATTTGGGTCAACAACAACAATTGATCCCATAAAAATCACTAACACTACTATTAAAAAATCACCATCTCCCTGTCTAATGGCAACATGTCAAGCTAAAAGAAGAAATTGGAACAAAATCAAACAAACAAAATTTTGTTTTTCCTAAACATTCATCTAAACCCAGATTTTAAACAAAATTTTGTCTAATGGCATCATCAGACCTAGCTTGCGCCTGTAATCACCAGCTGCAACATATCCTAAACATTCATCTAAACCCAGATTTCAAATCTCATGCATTATGGCAGCAAATACACCATGCAATCTTCTCAGCAACTTGATACTGCCAAAGCTCCATGCAACATTCAACAGCTCAACCAGCAACTCCAAAGATTTGCAACTGCAATTTCCCACAACTTCTTCACTAGGTATTGCAACATGCTCTAACTGCAACTGTTCTTGCACACAAAACAGAAATGCAATACATCTTCCCAAGCCAGCAGCTCCACTTCCATTAGATTGCAGCTGCTACATCTCTTCTTGTGCATTAACATCACTTGTACCACCAACATTACAGCCTTCTGTCATTAGCTATAAGACCAACTGCAATCTGCAATTTCAGAAAAACTTCATTGCAAACCTAAACATACATCTAATTATCAGCAACAACCGACTAAAATCATCACAAACTCTCAGTAGAAACACCTGTTGTAGCTCCCATCACAAATTGAACCATACATGCACTTCATTCTTCATTAACTCAGACCCATCTTCTTACCCATCTCTTCTTAACTCACCACTTCTAACCCCATCTAGAAGCAGTACCACCATTTTCAGTTGCAGCAACAATGACCAATTCTCCTTCATTTCAATTTCACACAAATTATCATTCTCAAAATCGAAATCACACAAAACCCAACTTTCCTCCTTCTATTAATAACCCAAAATCACCATTTCTTCTTTTAGCTCACAGAAAACACTAACTTCAATTTCTGTACAAACAAACAAAATTTCACATTAGCTATTAGGTTGAAGTCTCACCACCATCACCATCTCCCAACCACCACAAATCACACCCAACCTCCACCATCACATTAACCACAGCAAAAACCAGAGCCACCATTATTTCTACCGCCAATTTCATCGTTCCAACCTCAGCACCAACAATAACAACATGTTACAACAACGAGTCGATGCAAACAATCTTTAAGAACCAACATTGATATCACTGATTTTAAAATCTTCCTGCTAAATCCAGTTGAAATTGAAATGAACCTAATGTTTCTGATGCACCAGATTAGGTTTTGGATATTAGTTTCTCATTGATTCATCACTACATTTAAGTTTTGCAGTTGAATCAATTGAAAATCAATCTAAATCAAAATTGTTTATCAAGTGATGCTGGAATGGTGGTGGCGACAAGGAAGAAGGTGATGCAAAGATCTCTCTGAATCTTCAACTCGAAATTAAGAAATTGAAAATCAAAAACAACACTATCAATCTTTGAATCTGGAGAATCAATCTTTAACCTAAGAAGATGAAGAACACAATCATAGTGATAGATCTGCTTCTAATAGTGGAGGACGTGTTGGTGACGGCGGCGGAGGTTGTTGGAGTTGCAGAGATACTTGTGGTGGTTGAGAAAGAAAGAAGAAAAAATGGATTTCGATCCATCTAATTGAAAGTTAAAGGAGGAAGGGTAAATATGGAAAGAAAAAGGAATGTTAACGGATCTCCATGGTTTTATAGATAGGGAGGGACATTTTTATTGTGTGATAAGGATATTTGTGCAGTCCATCAAAAGGAGTGACAATAATTCAATTCCCACAAAATGATTTACGCCGGCGGGCTCATCCCGACAGACACAATGGGGGTGGGTCCTACCCAAAACCCACCCCCTACTAAACCGCCGGGTCAGGGGACCCTAATTTGGTGTGTCTTGCGGGATGGACCGCGGGATTCAACCCGCGGTCAGTGTATCATCCCCGGATTTTCGTTGGGACGAGGAATCGGTAAGGCTAGCAAAATTATAAAGAGGAAAAAAAAAAATTTATAAAACAAAACAACTATGAGAGACGCGGACACTTGTACTCAAGCGGAAACACCTTACAGTTAAAAACGGAAAACGATAACCTATGAGTCTATGACCTCGACTATGAAAATCAATCAGCCGTCGACTATATTCCGAATTTAATCCACCAAAATATAACAATCACAAGCAATAGCATACCAAAACCAACCATTCCCATTAAGATTGCTTGGCCTTCACGCCGAGATTTCTTTTCTGCTGCTTGGGTTTGCTGATCCTTTCGGCGGCAATAGGAATTGTAATCATCAATGTAGTCTTTATTTTGGAGACAATAGTTATTGTAGTGATTGATGGAAACTTTTGTGTTATTGATTTGCATAAACTCACTTTTGATGTTTTTTGTATTCCATACCTGATCTTCTTTCTCTAGTTGTTTGCCTCCTTCAACTTTTATGTCGATTCTCACTTCATCTTTCACGTTGTCATCTTCTACTTGTTTTCTCCCTATTGTTATATCCATCTCAATTCCTCCTTTCTAGTTAAATTCTGCAAAGCAAAAGCTACCTGAGTTTCTTGATTTATGAGTTAAGCGGAAAAAGGAGTATTTTATATTGCACATATCCGAATCATAGTTGAAAGCTGAAACTGGAATCCTATTTTTTGGTGGAAATATTATTTTAGGAATATCCTTCCAAAAGACTCATAACCGGTAAGGCGGTATTGATCTTCTTCATCCTGGGTCCCTAGAACAGAATGTGTAGTTTGTAATTGATGGATCATATTAGTTGGACTGTATGTTTGGACTGCCGATGAAAAAAAGACCCTTCCACGTGCTGTTGCACGAACCTTTTATACTGGCAAAGTGGCAGGTAATTATAAGGACCGTTAAAGGATGGGATTCTTAACATCGTACTTACCTGATCCCTTGGATTCTGTTACTTTCCCTCAACTATCGTACTTACCTGATTGGATTCTAGTACTTCCCTAAATAAGATAATCTCTTCCTTTCATCTGATGAACCCAGTTCTGTCTTTTCTTATTTACTCATAGCCGCATCATTTCCCTTTTGAAGTTCTGCAAGAGTCAATTAAAGAATATGTCAGTGGAAAATTTCATTGCATTCAAAGTAAGCTGAACCCTGCAGATCGTTCTTCTTCATATTATCAAATTCATGAAGATCAAAATTAAGCGTTGTAAGTATTGGCACAGCTTGTGGCTTAAAAAAGGGAAAATTATCTATATACCCCTACTATGAGACTCCTTGCAAAAATACCCTTATGAACTTTTCAAATACCCCTAAGCCTAATACATTACTAAAATACCCTCCTTTATATAGTGTATATACAAAACCACTAACCACTATTTAAAAACAAAGAAAAAAAAAAAAAAAAAAGACTACATCTACTGTCCACCGCCAACCACCACCACCAATGTCCACCGCCAACCACCACCGCCGCCAACCACCACCGACGACCACCACCGCGCGCCAACAACCACCACTTGTCCACCACCGACCACCACCACCACCACCGCCAACCACCACCATTGTCCACCACCACCACCAACCACCACCACCGACGACCACCACCACCACCGCCGCCAACCACCACCGCCAACTACCACCACCGAAAACCAGCGCCACTGTACACCACCGACAACCACCACCACTACCCACCACCGCCACCAACCACCACCAGCAACCACCAACTCCACCACCATCATCTAGAGGCAACTTTCTGAAAGTTGTCTCCAAATATGGAGGTAACTTGCTGAAGTTGTCTTCAATAATGGAGGCAACTAGCTCAAGTTGTCTCCACATATGGAAGCAACTAGGACAAGTTGTCTCCACATTATGAAAAGTATACACAAAAAATGAACCTGGCGTGAGTCGAACACGCATCATCTGACATGGAGTCAGTCGTGCTACCGTTGCACCACACGTTTGTTAATGAAAAATGACATACAAAATCACATCCAAATAAAAATACTACAGCTACTGATGTATAAAACTACACAAATGTTGATGGTCTGTAACATATACATACCTAGTAGTTTGCGCGCATCCAACACAAGTTCATATTGTTTGTTGCAATTACACCCACCACCAGACAACACCATATCCTCCATCTCTGCTACTGCAACTCATATTGAGTTCCTGCTGAACTTCCTAAGTATTCATTTATCCTCTTGACTTTAAAGCATGAGCATCAGCAGCACAACCATCATCAGCAACTCAACACAACAACTACTCTAAGATATATGTATAAGATAACTTCAGATGAATGAATGGACCCAAAAACATAACCAAGTTGCCTCCAAATCGGAATCAACTAGCTCAAGTTGCCTCAACTGGGAATCAACTAGCTCAAGTTGCCTTCAAAAGTGAAAGCAACTTTCTCAAGTTGTCTCCAATAATGGAAGCAACTTGGTCAAGTTGTCTCCAATAGTTTGACGCATCCAAAGACAAGTCCACCGCAACAAACCATTACATTTAACACAACAAAACCACCTCCACCGCAACAAACCACCTCCACTTCATTCAAACACTGACCCCGCAATATTGCAATTTCGGTTTCCATCATTTCCCGATTTCACAAACATTATGCAGCTTCATGTCACTCTCTGTTGCAGTTCAAAACCACCATACCCAAGACTCCATCTGCTATCCCAGTTCATGTACATTATCATAACAACCTGCCATTGCTTGTACCTACATCTTCTTGTTATTTTTCAGTTCATCTCATCTGCTTCCAACAACATCATTGACTCCATCTTGTCTTGCACCTGTATCTCATACTCAATCTCATTCATTCCATCTTCACCGCCTCCAACAAACCACAACTTCCCTAATATGCAAGTATCACCAAGTATTCAAAGAACATCACTGACTCCATCTTGTCTTGCACATGTATCTCATACTCAATCTCATTCATTCTCAGCTCTGCACTGCCTCCAACAGTCCACAACTTCCCTGTAATATGCAGTATCACCAAGTATTCAGCTGCTCCATCTCAGGCCAATGACACCTGCAATCCCCATTTCATCAATCTCTCAACAAATTCAATAAATAACACAATCAACTTCAACTTGAACTGCAATTCTCAAAAACCATTATGCAATTAACCATCTCTGCCATTAACATAACCTTCGAATTAAACCCAATTTGATAATAAATCAACAACCCCCAACAGTACCAACATTCATTGAATCACCCAAAATTGAATTCATCGACGTTCTTCTTCCTTCACTGATTTCTTCAGTTAAGTTCTTGCCTGAGACTCATAAATCAAACCCATTACTGCAGCAACTATCTTCTCTTCTCGACATCAATAACCACCAGATCCCCTTTCTTCTTCTCGATCTGAGCCAAACCAATCACTCTCCATTCTCTGTAATCAACCGCAAATTCAAGACAAACCCTATCTCAACATCATCACACAGAAATTGTATCTTCAAATCTGCTGGATAATCTTCACTATTGATAACTCAAATTCAACCCATCTTCGGTTCTTCCATTTCAAATCTGATTTCTCTTGGTCTCTGAATTTCTGTAAGTCTCAGATTCACTACAAACCCTAATTTGATATCACATCTCTTCATCTACTCCATTTGTTCATCGATTCCAGGACAGTGATTTCGAGATTTGAATTTGTTCATCTCTTTGCGACGACGGCGACGATGAAGATGGTGGTGGTGGTTTGTAGTGGCGACGGAGATGGAGAGAGTTTCATTGGTTATTCTCGATTGAGAATAAAGAAGAAGATGAAGTATAAGAAGTAAAGGATAAAAATGGGATTATGTGAATTATTTATCTATTGATAATTTCAATTATGTCAGTAGGGGTATTTGTA
This sequence comes from Papaver armeniacum, assembly GCA_023531295.1. Taxonomy (NCBI): domain Eukaryota; kingdom Viridiplantae; phylum Streptophyta; class Magnoliopsida; order Ranunculales; family Papaveraceae; genus Papaver; species Papaver armeniacum. The sequence goes on along the minus strand of JAJJWW010016014.1, from coordinate 100,957 downwards.
AAGACTCATAAGGGTATTTGTGATAGACCCATGGATAGTAGGGGCATAAATAACATTCCCACATCTTTTTGTGGTAATTGATCACTTAGATTTTACAAAAAAATGGCCATATAAAAGACCTCCCTCGCTTCGCTCGGTGGGCCCAATTATATTTTTTTAAGGTGGGAATGTTATTTATCCCTCCCTTTTAGTCCAATTACTATAACTCCCTTTTATGTTATATTGGAAATGGTTAGGGCCGAAAAACCAAAAATATCCCTCCCTTTTAGTCCAATTACTATAACTCTTTGTGTATCTTATCTTTTCAGGGGTATAATTGGAAAGCAAACTTTAATATAACATATCTCAAAATCCGTGCCTTGAAATTTTACAAATTTTATCTCGTTAGAAAGATTATAAAAAACTCTACACAACAAGTACAAACAACAATATCAAATTTGGAGTTTTTACGAAAAATTCGAGATATATATCATTTTAGGCACAATTTTAAAAAATTAAATGTATATCCATTATGCAAACCATCACAAAGGATACATAATACTTTATGTAGCAAAATATTGGTTTATGCATCAACTAATTTTCCATTGCAACTAATAAAACGACGTACTCCATCCGTTTCAAGAAAAATGATACTATCATTTTAGGCACAATTCTCGAAAATTGAATGCATAGCCATTATGTAAACCACCACAAAGGATGCATAACACATCATGCAACCATATTTTGGTTTATGGATCGACTAATTTTCCGTTTTAGAAAAATAATACTTTCACATCCCGTTTCGGAAAAATGATACTATCACATCCTGTTTTTGGGAAAAATGATACTATCACATCCTTTTTTAAAAGTGATACTTTCGCTCCGTTTAGGAAAAGTGATACTTTCGTTCGTTTTAAAAGTGATACTTTTTCTTTCGGAAAAATGATACTTTTTTCATTTGAAAAAAGTATCACTTTTTCAAAACGGGAGAAAGTATCACTTTTTTCAAAACGGGGAGAAAGAATCACTTTTTCCAAAACGGGAGAAAGTATCACTTTTCCGGAACTTTTCAGATTTTCCAAACGGGAGAAAGTATCACTTTTTCTGAAACAAGGCGAAAATGTCACTTTTTTTCTGAAACATGGTGAAAGTATTACCTTTTCTGAAACGGGACGAAAGTAGTCGTGGAAAAACTCCATCTTCATATTCTTCTTCGGTCGGCCCTCCCACCGTGGCAACGGTCGTACTAGTGTATAGTGCACAGCTAGAGTACAATTATGGTTAAAGGTGTCCTTAAACTATGAATGTTCATGGTTCTCTGTAGCTGCTCTTTTTACAGATCCGTGACTAGATCTAATTGAACAGTTTATTTATTTTTTTCAAATCTTGTGATTCAATAAGTCTAGAATTTAGGAGATTTCTGTAGTATAATGAACTAGATCATCTAGCCGCACTCTGCCATCTATTTCATAATCTAGGGATTTATAACATCATCTTGGTTAATTGGTTTCCATCTTTAGGAGATATATAGTTATAGAAATTTTTCTAAATCATTTATGGAAAATAAAAAAATAAAAAAAATTGGTGTTTCCTTTATGCAAATCTTGGCAAACCTCATGGAATTTTTCTTGTACTTTTCAAATTGGATGCATATGTACCAACATGCATTTCAGGGAATCCAGGGATACTAAAGGCTTGGGTTGGGTTTAAAAGATATACTACCATATTTTTGAAAAACAGATTTTTTGGAAATGAACATATTTTGCGTTGGGTAAATTGAAGAACATATTAACTTTTTCTGAAATGAACATATTTTTCATATTATATTTCTACACATATATATTTTTTTGAGAACTATCCTTCTACATTTGTGTTTTTGGATTCCAAGAAGTTTCTAGCTAATAGAAACAAATTCTTACTGTTTTATGTTTAATCCCAGAGTAGATGAGGATAACAAAATGTGAGATATCATGAACTCCTTCAAATTTGAAGCTCTTCTCAGGTCATGTACATAGCCTTTTTTAGGTAATCCCTGAAATAAAACAAGTAACATTAGGGATAAACATCTGAAAATTTTGATCCTTGTAGAGGCTATAAGTTACCAATTTCAGAGGTTTTGTATAGATATTTATGCTCAACATAGATGATATATACTGCTTAAATTGATACTGAGGGAAAGAGTTGTTGGTATCTTGCTTTGTCCAACACGTGACTTTTATTCCAGTTGATAGCCTTTCTAGTTCAGGTATCTAATTTGATTGTTCTTTCAAAGTAAGATTAGCTTATTAATAATTTGTTCTTATATTATCAAAAGAATAGTAGAATACACATCGTGGAATACCTACTAACGGTTTGAATCTAAATAAAAAAAAGAGCTGAGCTAAGATGCCCAGACACTTACGGAAAGCATAAACATATAATGCAAAATCTACTAATGATTTAAATGAAAATAACTCGGCTGAGCTTAGGTGCATAGACACTTACAGAAAAATGTAAACATTATTAGTAATGGGCAATGGTGTGGTTTTTCAGCAATATAAACTTGATCTTTATGTGGATTCTTTGAAAAAGACCAAGTGCTATTTAGTTTCTGCGCTGTTCTCTGTGGTTTAGCTACTAATCAAAAACCTCAAGTGAAATTAGATTATTTTATTTTTTCCTTCTTCTGAATCAATAAAGATTTTAACTGATTATGCTATATGCTATGACGATTATCTGAGTTATATATTCTATCGATATCGAGATTAAAGTTGTATAACATGTTAATACTATAAAATAAAAATTCTTTTACTATAGGCTGTGTGTACAATCATTTTAGACCAAGGCATGATGATTAAGTGGCTAAATTCTAACTGTTGTTGCTTAGTCTAAAATTAGTACTTACATGTACATAACTTGGGCAATTTTTAACCATCTACTTTTATGGGTAAAGTTCCTGTGAAGCAAAGGAAGTAGTTTATCTTACCTGGCTAAGTGTTACTTCAAGGTCCAAGAGGCATTCCAGCATGAGGTCCATTACCAGCTCCGTCTCCACTTTGTGCAGCAAGCCGCATGTCCTCAATTTGAGCTTCTATCCTCACCATCATCCAAAATGATCTCCGGACTATTTCAATTGTAGACATGAGAAGGGCAATCCAGGTATTGGTGAATAAGATTGTTGATAATCTCAGTGTCCAACTTCCACGCATGAAGAAGTCGGCAACTACTATCACATACCATGCCTACAGTATTTCAAATGTAAAGTTAAATGAATTAAAGCTAAATGAATTATTTTTCGGTTTATTCAAGTCGACTATGTGTAATTTCGAATTCGACTATGTGTAATTTCGAATTCTGACTATATGTAATTTCGAATTCTTACCCATCGTTGCTCTTCAGTGAGAACTCTAGACCGCAGAACCAGTCTGGCTGGAACTTGTCTGAAAATGGGAAGGCAGTTTATTATAAAGCTGAGCTGAACTCAACTGAAGTGCACTATACATACCCCATCAATGTCAATGTCCAGTCCACTTTCACATCCCATACAAAGCAGAAGACTGTATTGAAGCTGACCAATACAATCCAAGGATAAAAGAGTCTTGCTATCCAAGTGTTTTCATCGTCGAGAAGAAACTTGAATGATGAAAGCACTGTAACTGACATTGTTATCAAGTGCTTTAATGCTGAAAATACAAAGAGGACATTGTCATGAAGTACTTTAATGCTTAAAACAGTAAAACGAGAAGTTAAGTAATAAGAATAAAGTATGTACTGACTGTTCCAATATTGAATGGTTTTTCCACTCAAACCCAATCTCAGGCTCTGAAATAAGCGAAGCAGAAATGGTAAACATGTGAATACAAGTGCTGCAAATGACTTGGGCCCAAAAATTGCGTCCACTTGGGGTACTCCAAGAAGGTGAATCTGCAAACAATATAACAAGTTAATTAATCCTTCACTGTTGAATCAGTATTTCCTAGATCTGGTATCGAACAAAATCAAACTGACCAAGAGGAGCATAGCCGAGATCGAATCTGAGAACACCTGCACATAAATGCGGTTAACAAATCATCACACTTGGTTAATAGTAATGTCTTCACACTGATATCTACAAGTTAACATTTGTTATTGAGTTTCGTGTCCATTCTTTTTGAGAGTACATAAAATCTCTGATTCCCAATTTGGAGAAGAAACAAGAAAAAGAAGAAGTAAAAATGGTGACGGTAGCAACATTCTTAACTATGACACTTGGTCCTTTTGTATTCTGGCAATCCATGGATAAAGTTCATGTCTGGATCGCTCTTCATCAAGACAAAAAGCAAGAAAAATTGGAAAAAGAAGCAGAGATCCGAAGGTGCACAAGAAGATTCTCTTGCATAAGTTTCATCCTCTTGTTTCACAGCATTCTAAAAGTGAATCTTTTTATTATATTTCTATTTTCCTTGGGAGTTATCCACTCTGATATTAACATTCATAAAACGTAATAGCGTCGAAACTTGCAAATAGGCCTGTCATAGTTAACTATTATGTTATCCCTGAGAATTCTTTTGCATGAGTGTCCATTCTTTGTGGATCCAAAGTGTTCTGTTAGAGTGTTATGCGTCAACTTGAGCTAATTTCAGAATACCATGTGTTCAAGTACAGACCTATAGCATATAACGTAACTAGGTGTCTTGCAATACCGTGGTTTCACTCACCAAACACCACGATGCTCTATATATTCTTTGGTCACAGTTCCTGTATCACTATTCTAGGATAGGTAGATCTATGTCTGTTCATTCCCCTCCCAATTTATTCATGGTAATCGTACAATTGTTGCTCACCATAAGCAAAGCACAGAAGCCTTCAGTAGGTTTTTACCGTACAGTTTTAGATAGAACTGGGACCTGTCTCCACACTCAAGTATGACTCATTTTCACTTTATCAATTACGTGTTTATTACTGGTGCAAAAGTGTGCAATCTCTTACATCTCATCCCCTTGCGCATTTTTATAATTTTAGCTACAACAAACCTAAAATGTATTCTGAAACTAGAATCGAATATATTGCATACCTTGGCCATCGAAGTAATAATATCAGCCAAAAATACTTCACCAAACGATAGATTAAAAATGGAATATAAAAGTAATAGCTCTCATTGTTTAGATTATTGATATATTGAACAGAACTTACCCCTCGAGCAAACAACGCACACAGTATTGCATGCAATGTCTCTTTAAGAGATTGAAACGTTGACTTGTGGTTTACCCGATAGTATAGTGAGAACGTGACGGGAATGAGTACATATTAAAGCAATCTGCAAGATTATCAATTAAAACTAGCACATTAAATTTTATCAAATTTGAAAAAAATTAGAGATACACTTGAAAAGTCACGGGTTAGAGTGTCTCACCGCCAAGACAGTAGACGGATACAGTTGGTTTGCAAAGCCACATAGTATAACGTACGCCATAAAGGAATAGATGCTGCTGATTAAAATCCAGAACCCCAACTGTATTACACAAAATCAATAAAATCAAACACACTTTATTATAAATAAATAAATTGAACAAGTAAATATAACAAGGTAATCAACATGGTGTTTAAAAATGGTCACTGTGTTGTGTATAACCATTCCCATTTTCTGAAATTTATCAGGATATGGTAATAAGGAATACGATGTGATGGTCCTGCATTCATGAATCATGATATGCAACCAAGATTGGCCTCCATGTACTGGTAACACACCCAGAGCTGAATAAATCTAAGTAATGGAGGCTTCACAAATTAGGTCCAAACAAAATATGACCTGGATAAATTACCTGTCTCAAACTACCTTTTTTACTCATCAATCCTAAGCTGATACATATGGTGTTCTAATTAGTTGGTATGTAAAAACGACTATGACAGAAGTAGCTCCACCCTAGATCACATATAGTTACTTAGCTTATATTGGATTATTACAAAGTTGCTTCTTCTACTAAACTTACTTTTGTTTGTTGTTCTCTTTGGTGAGCTTCAAGAATCCTTTAAGACACCAATGTATTATAAGTTTGTCACTTTTGCAGGAAATGGAAAACCAAAGCAGTATGTGGAACATAATCTTTTAAAATTCTAATGCTAAGGGTTACTAAGAGAAGTGTTTGATCACGCTAACTAGAGGTATTTCATACGTAGGCAATGGGGTTTGTATTTTTGCTTCCTCTATAAAGATGGATTACCTGAAAAACATCAGCTGCTCTCAAATGGTGCTCATCCACAGTCTTAAAAGCGCGATGATACTCAACACCACACTTCTGGAAAGTCCGTAGAACAGCTCCCCATCCAAAAATCATGAGAGCCTGCAACAACAAAAGTACTTGAAGGATTTTATGGAGGTATATTAATCTAACTGTATTGCTTTAAAGGAAACAAAAATACAAGTATTACCAGAAGAAACGGTGGATGAAATATTGCTACAGCATCATCAACAACTTGTCGTCTAGTGTCTCCAGCGGTTTGATCAATCTTAGCAAACCACCTCATCGCAATCAAATCAGATCTGAGATAAGCCGATAAACCGTTTATCCACCTATTAGATAAGATAACATTCAAAAAATTGAAAGATTGCTCTTTCAATTAGAAATCATTAACATACTAAATTATGTTTAGCTATTAATGATCCATGAATATGTTTCAAGACAAGACAAGATGGGAAATACATATAGTGCCCAGATATATACAAGGAAACAAAGAAAGAAACCCAAGAGGCCAAAACGCATATGATAGTGTCAAATGACTCAAATCCCATATTGTTCGTCCATTGAATTACTGCGGATATTGTGTGTAGAACAACCATGGTATGGTTTGTGTTTCTGGTGCAGACATTTAGTGCTTAAAGCATTAGATGTCATCACTATAATCGTAAGATTATTGAATTAACAAGAACGGAAGCTCTACATGAACATGTAAGAAGCTAGAATTGATGTAAACTCAATCAGTATGTCTGATAGCAATGGAAGATTAGAAAATCTAATGTGACAATTCTTATCTATTCAAGTTAGATCTTTATACAACCTAGCCAGATGCAAAAGTATTTATATCCTACGCATACGGTGATTAGATGACCAGCACCAATGCAGAGGGACTTGGTTTATTAACTAGTCTTTAGAACCCATAATGTACATACAACCCACCCTTATTAGCCCTTTTTACCCGTTCCAAACACGCCAAAGCTGTATTAACTCAATACTGAATGATTAAGCATTCAAGCTAGTAGCCAAGCTATAATGAGGCAGTGAATGAACAACTAACTAAGCAGTTTATATCACTTCGGAATAATTTTGGTGCTCGAATTAAAATAAATCATGATACTTTTAACGTTTAGCTATAAGTGGATCTGAGTGGGAGTGGCATCAGGTGATCAAGGACCCTGATTCAATAGCTCAAGTTGGGGAAACGGGAAGCTTGTGGGCTTCTATGATTGACATGGAGTATGTACAGAATATATGTAGGTAGCTTTCTAAATAAAGAACAATCAGAGTTAGTGTAAGGGTAGTGTAAGTAGGACCCGAGAAGATGAAAGATCCCTATCCTTGCATGTTCAGAAGACAAACGGCATGGATTCATTTGTAGTTGACGACGACTCGACATCCATTTTGGCAGTTCCCTTACTTCATCTTCTTTAATATTATTCTCCTTTAATTCCCTACGGAGGTACAACCAAATCTGTCTAATAGTGTGTACTAGTGGACAGTCTGTGCCTTTACACCAACCTACACCTACAACTTATCGTTCTTCCTCCATTACCACTTCAACTGACACTGCCTTCACATAGTGAACTGTTAACTATGTGGCAATGAGAAATATGTTCCTCCATAAATTAACAAGACTACATAAATTTTGTCAAGCCACAATTAACAAAACTTCGTACGGTTCCTTACAACTGCAACCTATAAAGTTGCATTTGGTGGAACTATAAGACAATGTTACATTATTGCTGGGAAGACTTCAGTGGAGATTTCAGACTTGTAAATTTAGTAATCAACATTTGAGAACAATTTTATTCTTAACTAACTCCCCTGTCTCCAGTGTGACCAAATAATGAATATTTTCATTTATGCATTTCTTCAAACATGATGAACACTATACTTTCACGCTTATTGTTCACATCAATCGCAAACACCAACTCAACATAATTCATTTTCAGAAATCCCTAATTTATGATCCTAATTAAGGAGTAACCAAAGTATGCTGAATTAATGTGCAAAAACTAAAAAGTGAAGCAACTTCACTGATTTCACAATATGTGTTTACGAGGAATCAAAAGAACAATAATATCAAAATCAATTCCAGACCAAGAGTAGTTGCAGCAGCTACAACACATTATACATTCACTAAACGGAACTGTTTGAGATAAGTTTTATCATCAATCATCATAGACAAAGAAACCCTAATCAACCACAACTTTATTTATAATCCAATAACAGAAAAACTCATATCATAAATAGATTCTTACCTCTTTCTTTTGGCTGTGCTGAGAAATGAAAAAGATCTAGGGCATCACAAATTCATTAATCAGTCAAATCAATTCACCCAATTTTGTTCCTCGAGGTTGAAAGCTTCTATTCTGATGTTTGAATCGAAACGAAGAAGAAAAAGAAGAAGTTACTTGTAATAAGAAGGAAGTTGATCTGATATTTCTCCAATTCCAAGTTATTACACAATTTCTACTTCTAAATCGTCTCCATTTAAGAAACTGAACTCCCGCGCTGTTATCTTTGATCTTTTTTATGAATGGATGAGTATATGACTGAACTTTGGTTTTATGTGGTTACATGAATCGAAGAGGATCGGTGAACAAACCCATTTGACAAACATTTTTAACAAAACTTACCGTCCACGAGATCTTGAGTATCTGACGGTTCACATATCTACTGACATGGCATACAATTAAGCTTTAAGGAGTGTTTGGCTTTAATTAATAATAGTAGGCGTGAATAGGGAAGACGATGCAAAATTTCAGTTAAGTGCGAGAAGGAGACGAATTGATATGATATACAATCATGATTAGTGCGATATAGTGTGGATGGTGCTCGATGGACGGTTTAGTTTATTAACAATCCTGAGTGTAAAAAGACTAGATTCAAACTAAAAAAATCGCTTAATTAAGAATGTGTTGTTCATAGGAACGAACAAATTTAAAATTTCAAAAAATCAGAATATTAATCTTAATCATTCAATATCTTACACAAACATTTTTCTAATTTTGATTAGCTAGGTGTTTCCTACCTAATATATTGATCAAACTAAGAAAAATATGATTCATCAATCCATCAAAAAATATATTAACATAAATCATATATCTTTTTACAATTTTCATTAGATGGAACAGAAGATAATCAGATGCCGGGTTTATTAGTGGAAGATGATCGGGGAGTTTTCGAGTTTTATAAGAAGAATCGTCAATGGAGAAAAGTAGATACGACGGATATATTAGCTCAATTGACGTTTCTAAACCTAATTTTTTCACGACCAAATACTAGCCAAGCCAAAATTGCACGCATGTCATCAATGTTGTAAACCATTAGATACATAAAGATCTTATGGTTGGTAAGTTTTGTCAAAAGGGTTTGTTAAAACCGTTTGTTCATAGATCCCGTCCCTACATGAATACCCTTCGTTTTCTTGAAAGAAGAGATGTCATTTATGTGCGTGAACGAGATACGAAAAAATCCGAGAGATAGAACTAGGTTGGTAACATTCCATGATGCGAAACGTTACGTTAAATGCACCATTTGACCTTTATTTACCAAGGGTGCCTTTCCCTTAAGGTTCTTGGTGTTCGTTTTTTCTTTATCCTATAGATTTGGTTGCTCTAATCAGCATTCAGCTGTTGGGGAGTTGAGAGTCCGTTCTCTTCTCTCTTCTCTCTTCCCTGTTTGTACGCCTTGGCGCACAATTGTAAGTTTTGTCCTTTCCAAAAATATTCCTTTTTCATGGAGCAAAAGAAAAAAAAAAAAAAAGCACTGCCGAAAAGTGAGATGAAATGAGAGTTTTTGAAGAGTCAGGTTTACCTGAATCGGTTCTACAAAATGAGTCTGGACTTCTTCAGGACAGTATCAACCTGGTTCAGCAAAATAGGAATGTATCCCATCCTTTGGTAAACAGAAGGCTATCATTTTCATCTTCTGAAAATGATAGGGATTCTTTTGTATCCCCAATTTCTATTTTATCTTCCTCTTCATCTTCTTTAGTAGCTCCTCTTTCACCAAAACCTGATAACCAAATTTCATTGCATCATCTTTTCAAACACCAGTAACTCAGCCAAAATCTGCTTTTAAAATATCGATTTCAGATTTTCTCTCTTCTTCTTCATCGGAAAATATTTGCTTTATTCCTTCGGTGGATGGAAAACTTTTTCAAATCAATCAATATGGGTCAAATTTACTAGAACAAGAAGCTCAATCTAATGACTATCTTCCAATTCCATTTCCAGAGTTAACCCCTTCAAAGCAACAGGAGGAAACACATGTACTTTTCATAAACGTTCAATTTTTTGCAAATTTTTTTGATTCTTAATTGAATTATTTGTGCTTTTAGTTTAATTCTGCATAATATATAGTTAATCTCTTTTATTTTACATTCAACTTGCTATTAGACACTAGACAACCCTAGATTTAATCTTCTAGATCTTTTAACCTAAAAAAACTTTGATTCTTGAAATATTCTTTTACATTCTCTTATCAAATATGAAGTTGATAGCATGGAATGTACAGGGCTACCCCTTTACCCAAAATCACTTACACCAAATAATTAATATTGATAATCCTAAAATTATTTTCCTCTCTGAAACAAAATCTCAACCACATTTAGTGAAATCTCTTTTAAAAGACTACCCAAATATTCATATTTTTAATCTCATAGGCTTGGCAGGAGGTCTAGCTGTGGCATGGATAGATGGATTTCATTTTGAAATAATCCAATGGAATATCAACATGATTAATATCCTGATTCAGACCAATACTGAATCCAAAAAATGGTTATTATTAACCTGTTTCTATGGTATTCCATATCCATCAAACAGAAATATTGCCCGGGACTATCTCAATGTAATATCAGATCATGTTAACATACAAAACCTACCTTGGATTCTTATAGGGGACATGAACATGATCTTTGACCAATCAGACAAACAAGGGGGCTTACCCTTTAAAAGAGCTGATTGTGTCTACTATAAAAATATCCTTCAAAATGCTGGTCTTTATGACTTAGACTTTTCAGGTTATGAATTTACATGGAACAACCACATAAAGGGTTCATCTAATATACAAGAAAGACTAGATGGAGCAGTTTCCAATGCTGAATGGAACTTGTAATTTCCTAGAGCCAAACTAACTCATTTAGTGGCAGTAGGATATGGCCATAGTCCTATAGCTTTAACTCTTGATACTAACACAAACATTTTTTAATACACTTTCAAATATTATGACACATGGAAGAAGGAAGACACTTGTGTACAAATAATAAAAAATTCATGGAACAATCTGAGTAGTGATAACCATTCTGTTGATCTTGTTTCTAATCTACAATCTCTAGGCACTCAACTTACATACATTTTTGGTTTGCCCTCTTAAAACATCAAAAAAGTTCTAAGTCAAATTGACAGAATCAACAATTCCCCCTTTTTGCCAAATGAAGAAGAAAAAATTCAGGAAAACTTAAACAAACTAGAAAAGCTCTACATCATTCAAGAAGAGATAGCAAAACAACAATCCAGAGAAAACTTAGTCACAGTAGGAGAAAAAAATACAAAGTATTTTCATACAAAAACCTTGAAAATAAGAAAATGGAATACGATAGAATGTATATTAAACAGTAATAATTGATATAACCTTTGATAGAACTGAAATAAAAAAACATCCTAGCTGATTATTTCAACAATCTCTTCTCAGCAACTCCTTCAAACCAAACTCAAGATACTGCAATTTTTCAACAAATACAGAACTGTGTATCTGTAAGGACCATCAAGCTCGTCAACGCTATTTGACTGGTCTAGCGATAATCAAGAGACGATTTAAGCCGCTAATGACTCGATTAATTAAATATGAACAAAAATTAATAGAAATTAATCAAATAATAATTTGGACATGAAATCAGTACCACTAGATAGATCTCGAAAAGTTATGCGAATTGGACTACAAGAATGCGTCAATCGGACGTCGGGCAAAAAAGATATCGCACTCGGAAATTTGGATGTTGCAGTTTGACTAAAGTCAACCGGCGCTGACTCAGCCGTTGACCGGCGAACCTTGACCTGACCAGGACCTCTAATAGTAAAAAGTTACCCCTTAGTAATTTTGAGTGTTTGGTAATATTAGAAACTTATTAATCAGGTTAGGTTAATTATTTATAAGCTAATTATGTTTAGGTTAGGTTAACCATCTAATTACGTTAGTTAATCAGATAGATATACTTTGTTTGAAACTTATCTCTTGAAACTTGGGAAGTTCCTGCTGTTGTTAAATAGAAGGTGGTGTCGATTATTGGAAGTAGGTTAGAGGTAAGTTTTGGGATTATATTGTTAGTATAACAAAGAATAGGAAGAGAAGTTTTGTTATGATGAAAAGAGATTAAAAGAGAGAGAGAGTTATCGGATTGTAGTAGAAAGTTTTCATAAGGTGATGAAGAGTGAAAGAATTTTATAGAGAATTATTGTGAGTAAAGAGAGTAGCTAGAGCTTAATAGAAACCTAAATGGTTGCGATAGATTGAGTGAAAGAACCATTTGAGTGTGTAAGAAGGTGATGATGGAATTAATTTACCATGCTTGGATGATGATGGAGATGATAGAATACTTGTAGATTATTCAAGGATGAACCAATGGATTGGGGTTTCAAGGTAGGCGTGGCTTGTTATCAAAACAGTTTCAGTGATCAGAAGAAATGGTGTGTGCGAAGATATTTGTTTTCGTAGCTTAAAGATTTAGCGAATTGAGGATGTTAGTTGTGTGTATTGTTTTGTTAATCTGTAAAACAACCCATTACTATATTCATATAACCCGAGAGACAATCATTTATATAATATCAGAGAGTTTGGATTTTGTCTTTAGTACTTCATGTAATTACGATTCTTAAAATCGGTAATCTAGATTTGATGCTACAAATAGGTTGTAATCCTACTAGCTAAGCAAGTGATTAGGTTGGGGTGTCACATAGTTGGTATCAGAGCTCACTATTAGATCTTACATGGGCAACAATAGATAGTACTTAGTGCCAAATAGATAATTAGATTAGTTTAGAACCGGACTGGGTGTGAGATAAATCTTAATCACTAAAAGCTATCAAGAACTAAAAGATTTATTTGGTTGATTGATTTGTTTTCCTGGTGGTGTGTACATATTATGAAGTAAAAAAAATTGTAGGTTAAACCAATGACTTTATATTTCACAGCTAATAGAGATTAGAGAATAATTAGTTTAAAATTATAAACACGTAGACAATCCAATACTATAAAAAAAAAACAATGAGATTAGTATATTTGATAGATCATGTATATCGTATAGAAACTTTATTATAGGGTATCTTCTAATGTACCTAGAACCAGTAATTATTGAAATAGAATATAGTCTTTTGGACCTAGGGACGCAAATTTTAGTTGTAGAAAGCCATATAGATTTGTGTTTCATTTCTTGTTGTTTCGATCTCATTTTAAATGAGTCGAGTTTTCGCGCAGTTGTAAGTATGTGCAGTACTTACACTTAGACGGGAGATTTTACTTCTAAACAAGGTAGGGAGTTTTTTTTTTTTTTTTTTTTTTTTTTTTTTAAGACTAGAAGGTGGTTCAATTTTCGAGGACGAAAATGAATAAGGTGGAGAGAATGTAAGGACCATCAAGCTCGTCAACGCTATTTGACTGGTCTAGCGATAATCAAGAGACGATTTAAGCCGCTAATGACTCTATTAATTAAATATGAAAAAATATTAATAGAAATTAATTAAATAAAAATTTGGACATGAAATCAGTACCACTAGATAGATCTCGAAAATTTATGCGAATTGGACTACAAGAACGCGTCAATCGGACGTCGGGCGAAAAAGATATCGCACTCGGAAATTTGGATGTTGCAGTTTGACTAAAGTCAACCGGCGCTGACTCAGTCGTTGACCGGCGAACCTTGACCTGACCAGGACCTCTAATAGTACAAAGTTACCCCTTAGTAATTTTGAGTGTTTGGTAATATTAGAAACTTATTAATCAGTTTAGGTTAATTATTTATAAGCTAATTATGTTTAGGTTAGGTTAACCATCTAATTACGTTAGTTAATCAGATATATAATCTTTGTTTGAAACTTATCTCTTGAAACTTGGGAAGTTGTTGTTGTTGTTAAATAGAAGGTGGTGTCGATTATTGGAAGTAGGTTAGAGGTAAGTTTTGGGATTATATTGTTAGTATAACAAAGAATAGGAAGAGAAGTTTTGTTATGATGAAAAGAGATTAAAAGAGAGAAATAGAGAGTTATAGGATTGTAGTAGAAAGGTTTCATAAGGTGATGAAGAGTGAAATAATTTTATAGAGAATTATTGTGAGTAAAGAGAGTAGCTAGAGCTTAATAGAAACATAAAGGGTTGCGATAGATTGAGTGAAAGAACCATTTGAGTGTGTAAGAAGGTGATGATGGAATTAATTTACCATGCTCGAATGATGATGGAGATGATATAATACTTGTAGATTAATCAAGGATGAACCAGTGGATTGGGGTTGCAAGGTAGGCGTGGCTTGTCATCAAAACAGTTTCAGTGATCAGAAGAAATGGTGTGTGCGAAGATATCCGTTTTCGTAGCTTAAAGATTTAGCGAATTGAGGATGTTAGTTTATATTTTATGTGTGTATTGTTTTGTTAATATGTAAAACAACCCATTACTATATTCATATAACCCGAGAGACAATCATTTATATAATATCAGAGAGTTTGGATTTTTTCTTTAGTACTTCATGTAATTACGATTGTTAAAATTGGTAATCTAGATTTGATGCTTCAAATAGGTTGTAATCCTACTAGCTAAGCAGGTGATTAGGTTGGGGCGTCACAATATCATAGGAAGATAATGAAACCCTAACCCACATATCTTCGAAAGAGGGAATTCTAAAGGTCTTGAAGAGTCTTTTTTTTTATATAAAGAATTTTTTTTTTATTAATGAATAGAGTTTTGATCTCATGTTAGGAGATTACATATAGTAGGCTCAAAATTACTAAAAAGCTCAGTTGAGATTTTTGTTCCTCTAGTTGACTTAGCTACCGCATCAGCCACTTGATTGTCATCTCTACTGACATAATCAAAAGTGCATAACTTAATACTTGAACTTAAATGCTTAATCTCCTTTATTAGATTTCTATTTTCTCATTGAATGACGAGTGAAAGGCCATTTATGGATTGTATCACGAGCTTTGCGTCTGCCTCTATCTGTATTCTTGAATGATTTAAGCTTTTTGCCCATAGTAACGCCTCACGTATAGCCAAACACTCGACAGCCTCTGGATTTAGTGCTCCATCTCCATAGGTCCCTTTGATTCCAATGCAGCAACCTGTAGAATCACGCAGAACAATACCAGTTCCAAACTGGTTAGTATCAAGATCAAAAGAGCCATCCACATTAAATTTTACTATATTTTCTAATGGAGGTTTCCATCTAGATATTTTAGAACTTATTAAAACAACATTATGAGAATCATGCATATGAGAGGCCAGATGATAATGTATTATGTGTATTGTGTTAAAAGGGTTAAGTGAAACTCCCTAGAAGATGATGAGTGCCAAATATTGCATATTTATACACCTTTTTATTGGCATTTAACTCATCTTTTGTGCTCAAGAATCAGATATTATCCCAGATTCTGTATTTTCTTTGTTTTCAAGAATAAATATGTGTACTAATTAATTTTGTGTTTTTAGGTAATAAATAAAGCTCGGAGAAATTGAGGAGCCAAAAGAGCAAAGAATTGGAGACGAGCATCTATGGAGCAGATAGCCAAAGCCCGCGCGCGAATCAGTTGCAACCCAACAAGTAGCAACTCATCTACAACATGGGCTTGAGCTAGACCCGACCCGCGACCCGGATCCGAGCCCGTCCACTCCAAGCCGTTGAGATTTCTATCTTCCGCATCCAACGGTCGCTGCCTCCACGCGCATCGAAGTTCGCTGCTCCCGTGCAACGCCAGATCACTCCAAATCACCCTGAGCCGTTAAGATCTTCACTCGCCACATCCTACACTCGCTCCGTCCTTCCCATCAACTCCTGATGCACCCGCTCAATACCACAGCACCCATACCCCTACACCTATCGACTACCCCTCATTTCTCCTTCTTCTTCTCTTTCTTCTTCTCTCGAGCAACCCCTCTGCAAAACCCTCACC
The DNA here is from genome assembly GCA_023531295.1 of Papaver armeniacum. Classification (NCBI taxonomy): domain Eukaryota; kingdom Viridiplantae; phylum Streptophyta; class Magnoliopsida; order Ranunculales; family Papaveraceae; genus Papaver; species Papaver armeniacum. The sequence goes on along the minus strand of JAJJWW010016014.1, from coordinate 84,627 downwards.
TTCTTCTTCTTCTCCCATACCTCTGTGCAGAGCCATCACCACCTCCATCATCACCTCTCCTGTCAACGCCATCACCACTAGCTCCTTCTCCGCCACTCTCTCTCTCAATTATCTCTCTCATAGCTTCTCATCAACCTAGAAGCTAGGTTAGAGATAATTAGAGTTAGGGTTTTCACCAAACATCAATCAATAACCGCATGGGTAGAAGAGACGACCGATGCAGAGAGTATGGGTGAGAGATTTTTGTTTAATTTCTATTTTTAAAGAATTAGGGTTTTGGGGAATTCTGTGCATGTATAAATAGAAGAGGTAGAAGATATTTTTGGTGATGCCTGGGCTAGCCAGAGCACCACTTTAGATTTATTTGTGTTTTAATTATCTTGTTATGTTCTAATTTACTTTTCCAGGGTGTTTGAGGAAACCCCTAATTTTCATGTGAAGCATGTATGTGTTGGTATGATTTTGTTGTGTTATAACATGATTAAGATTAGTAGTTAGCCATTGAACCAAAGCCTGTGATGAGTGGTACTGTAAGAAGACCACTCATACTAGGGGTGAGTAGCAAAACTAGTTAATGAACTTCTAGCCAAGACCTTCAAATGAAGGCACAAAATCATAACTTGACTTACATTGCCTGAGTATGAGAATTAGAGGTGGATTCACCACTCTAGTGTCTTCTTCTATCTTGTTACAACCTTCTTTTTACCTTAGTTCACTGTCACTCAACCTTAGTCGCTTCGACAACCCTGAATTGTGTCACTTACTCTCCTTGAATTCAGTCTAGCATAGCCATAGATCAATACATAGCACCACAAGTCTCTGTGGTTCGACCCGTACTTGCCACGCCTCCAACAGGCGCCGTGCACTTGCGGTTATCACTCGTAGGCATTAATATAAAGACCATTTCCCAGCCTACCAGAAGACAACATCGCAACGATCCTTCCATATTATCCAAGCTCCGATCATAAGGGAATTAAGCCATCTTTCTTCCTCATTGTGATCAGATGAAGAAAACCAATTGGTAACCCATTCAGAGACTGTGTTGCAATTAGCTCTAACCTCATCGATGTTTATGTTGATACCTTTCCATACTGCTCTGGCATGTCTACATTCAAAGATAATATGCTCTATTGTCTCTTCATTACAACCACAAATATCACAGTTAGCTTCCAGACTGTTGTTGTACATTGCCCTCTTGTGTTTAGTTGAATGTAATCCTCTTATGCACTTCCATGCGAAAAGTTTAATCCTCTGGGCAGCTTTACAACTCCATAGAGCCTTCCAAACTTTCCTATATATTATTCTTCCATTTACTTGAACTTCCCTGTCATTGTAAGACAACATTTGTAGGTGCTCTTCACAGAGAACAGTCCATCTTTTGCAGGCATCCAGATCATGGAGTCTTCTTTACTATTATCAATGTAAAGCGCTTGTATTTTGAGTGCAGTGTCAGCATCAAATAAAGAACTTATAATATGAATGTTCCATTGAGCAGTTTTAGGGACCATTAACTCTTCCAAAAATTCATAGAACCTAAAAAAGTCATTTTGAGGAGTAGGAGGATGGGTCATACCAGGGATCCATCTGTCTTTCCAGATTTTTGTTTTCCTGCCATTGTTGATTTCAATGAAATAATTCTGTTGAACAATCTCCAGACCTTTTGAAATCCCATTCCATGTGTATGAACAATTTTTAACAGTGGTAGATTGATGAATTAGGTCTCCTGTGTTGAAGTATTTGCTTGATAGTGTTTGTGCGATAAGAGAGTCAGGGTCACTGCATATTCTCCAAGCCAATTTGGTGAGAAGAGCCAAATTTAGCTTTTCTAGATCTCTAAAAGCTAGTCCACCCATATCAATGGGTCTGCAAACATTCATCCAAGCAATAGGATTATGACCTATGTTCTTATGATACCCCCAAAAGAATTTCCTCTCAATGCTTGTGAGTTGTTGAAGTAGATTAGCTGGTAGCTTAAATGTTCCCATTTGGTAAATTGGAACAGCATTGAGCACATGTTTAATCATTGTGCCTCTGCCTTCCTGTGAAAGAGAAATAGAAGACCAAACATTAAATCTGTTTTCAAAATTTTCTTTGATACTTTTGAAAGCCTCCTGCTTTGAGTGACCAATGATGAGAGGTGAACCTAAATACTTATCTTTAGAGTTCATGCTTTTGACTCCAAGAATCTGTTTGAGTGTCTCTGCTACATCTGGTTTAGTTTTTTTGCTGAAGTAGACTGCACTCTTCTCAAAGTTGATAACCTGCCCTGACTGTGAGCTCAATTTTTGAAGTAGCTCCAATAAATGATTAGCTGAAGTAACATTTTCTTAAGTAAAGATCAAGCAATCATCTACAAAAAGTAGATGATTAATGGCTGGGGATAAAGCAGCCACTTTAATACCTTTGATTTTGTTTTCTTGTTGTGCTGTTGTGAGTTGTCTTGAGAGGAATTCCATAGCCAATATAAATAGGTAAGGTGACAGTGGATCACCTTGCCTAATCCCTCTTGTAGAGTCTTGAAGATTCTAAAACCTAATAAATCTCCAGGCCCTGATGGCTTCCCAGCCAGTTTTTTCAAACAAAACTGGAAACATTGGGATCAGGTTACCTTGACTATTCAACATTTCTATAGAACAAGAGACCTTAATTCTGACCTCAATAAGACCTTTCTATTTCTTATCCCTAAAACTAGACACCCTATAAATCCTAGTCAATTTAGATCAATTGGTTTATGCAACACTGTTTATAAGATAATTGTAAAAATTATGGTTAATATAATCAAACCACATTTAGATTCCATAATTTTTCCCTTCCAAGCAACATTCTTCTCCAAGATACAAATTTCAGACAATATTATTATTGCTCAGGAAATCATTCATTCTTTTAAAAAGAAAAAGGTTAAACATGGGGGTTTGGGGATCAAAATTGACATGTCAAAAGCTTTTGATAGAATAAATTGGGACTTCTTAATGTCAGCCCTTAAAGCCTTTGGCTTTAATCAGACTTTCTGTAACTTAATTTTCCAGTGCATATCCAACATCTTGAAAAAGATGGGGTACAACAACCACACCCAATATTTCGCTTAGCAATCTGTATGGACAAACTCCAATATACTATATAGAGAATCAACTAGACAGTCAGACTAAATCTAGAGAAAAGTATATCAAAGAGTTTATATCTCAATCTCTCGATTTGATCTTTACTCAAGTAAATAGAAATCTGTGAGTCTTTATCAAAGAGAGATAACTTGGATGGTACCAAAGACCAATATCCAAGTCTCAATCAATTTAAATCAACAACCAAAAGGTCGGATATTCTAATTGATTGAACAACGCACAACCTGTGATATTTCAATTATATAAACAAATATAATGCGGAATAGAAATAACACAAACACCAGAATTTTGTTAACGAGGAAACCGCAAATGCAGAAAAACCCCGAGACCAAGTCCAGATTGAACACACACTGTATTAAGCCGCTACAGACACTAGCCTACTCCAAATTAACTTCGGTATGGACTGTAGTTGAACCCCAACCAATCTCACACTGATACAAGGTACAATTATGCTCCTACGTCTCTGATCCCAGCAGGATGCTACGTACTTGATTCCCTTAGCTGATCTCACCCACAACTAAGAGTTGCTACGACCCAAAGTCGAAGACTTAAATAAATAAATCTGTATCACACAGAAAAGTCTACGGTAATAGATAAATCCGTCTCCCACGAATATACCTACGAGTTTTTGTTCCGTCTTTTGATAAATCAAGGTGAACAGGAAACAATTGATAACCCGGACTTATATTCTCGAAGAACAGCCTAGTATTATCAATCACCTCACAATAATTTTAATTGACGCAGCGAAAAAAGATATTGCGGAATCACAAACGATGAGACGAAGTGTTTGTGATTTCTTTTCTATCTTGCCTATCGGAGATATAAATCTCAAGCCAATTATTCCAATTGTACTCGTACGATATAAACAACAAGATCAGATCACACAACTACAAGAAAAGTAGTATCGGTCTGGCTTCACAATCCCAATGAAGTCTTTAAATCGTTAACCTGGTTTAGAGAAGAAAACCCAAGGTTAAAGGAGAATCGACTCTAGCTTATGCAACTAGTATGACACGTAAGGTGTGGGGATTAGGTTTCCCAATTGCTAGAGTTCTCCCTTATATAGTCTTTCAAATCAGGGTTTGCAATCAATGTTAGCTTGGTAACAAAGCATTCAATATTCGTCGTTAGATGAAAACCTGATTAGATTCAAGCTAATATTTCTCAACCGTTGGATGGAAACCTTAGCTTGTTACACACAAATGAAATGTCCAATTTTGGGTTTATGTAACCGTTCCCAAACATTGACATTTGTTGGTTCAACAATAGTTAACCAAATGGTTAGCCATATGAGCAATTTCATATCAACCATATCCTTCTTCACCATAACTAGTTCAAATGACTCAAATGAACTAGTTAGAGAGTTGTTCAATTTCTTAGATCTTATGTAACTACACAAGACACAATCGAAGCAAAAACGGTTTGATTCACTCGAATCGGTTCATGAACTTTATAGCCACGGTTTGCAAAAGCATTCCTTAGTTTATATAAACATGAGTTCAAGAACAACCAATTTTAGATATAACCTACTCAAGTTCGCGGACTGGGTTCGCGGACTTAAGCTCACGGAAGGAGTTCACAAACTCCAGCAGAAATTCTCGGGTCGAGAACTTCCGCCAGTTCGCAGAGACTTGGCTCACGCCACATTCCGTTTCTCTTGATCAACAAAGTTCGCAAACTTTGGTTCAAGGAATAAGGACTTATACATATATGTGTTTCCTCAATAATGCTTATATCCTACCAATGGTTATGTAATCTAAACTCTCATTTCAATCATTGAAACATTCTCAGAGGACATTATATAGCCGTTATTCACAGACCATTTTTCGTCAGAGCAATTTTCAAAGTGATTGAAACATAACATGACATTCGTCACTAGGTAAAGATGAATTTGGCTAAGCGAAAGTTTACCAACACATATTTCGAGAAAATAGATAGGCGAGTTAAACTTGGCTCGAAATAGCAAATGTGTATAATGAAAGTCTATATATCAAAACGACCTTTGTCTCAAGAATAGGAGATAGAGTAAATAGACTTTTGAGTGACAGATAAGTTCAAGTCTCCACATACCTTTTAGTCGATGAAGTTCCACCAGTTCCTTGAGTAGTCCTTCGTCTTGTATGATGATTGCCATGGAGTCTTGAGCTCAACTACACTTTCTATCCTAGTCCGAGACATTTAGCTATAATAGGCTAGAAATCAAGACTTATAGTTTTGATCACTAACATTGACAAACATGCTTGAGATAGCAACGCATGCGAGTTCGACCGAGCAATGCTCTAACAATCTCCCCCTTTGTCAATTTTAGTGACAAAACTATTAATACATATGGAATACAAAAAATAAATTAACTTTTGTAGCTCCTATTCCACATGCCTAATCTTCAACATTACTCGAAATCTTCGTCACTTCCAAGTACTCCAATGATCCCAAAGGTTGTAAGTTTAGCATCATTGTTGTTGAAAATCCGTAGCTATAACAACAAGAAAACAAGAGTTCTCAATCATTGTTATACAGTGTCATAGTATCATTACACAACGTCAAAGTCCAATTGTATCACAACTTCAACAACAATACTATGGTGATATGTATCACTCCCCCTTTGTCAATACTCCATCTCACATGGAAACCACTCCCCCTTACATAATGATCCGAAAACCATATGTATTTGTAGTGTGAACTACATATTAATTCTCCCCCTTTTTGTCAATAAAATTGGCAAAGGTACAAGAACGGGATCCTAATGAAAATTCCGAAAGAGACATTTCATGACCAAAAGAAAGAAACACATATTATCTTATTTAGATGCAATCATAAAGCCGAAGCTAAATGCATTCATCAAGGAGTTTAAAGATACAAGATAACCCCTATAATATTCCACAGCCGCACTCCCCATAAAGATTTGGCAATTAAGCACAAGTTCAAAAAGAACTCTCCCCCATAATATGTCATTCCCGAAAGAACAACAAGAGCGACCTTAATTTCGAAAGAAAAGAAGGATTTCTTTGGACATAACAAATCACATACAAGTATGAATTTGAATCCAAAATACTCAATTAAATTAGCCACAAGAAGTTCATGATTAATTAAATCGATAATGCTCAACACAAGTGAACTTATGGAGACTCAAAAATACTCAATTAGATTAATCACAAGAGAACCCATAATTAATCTAATCGAAATACACAACCAAACTAATCACAAAAGTAATCAATTGAATTGGTCATACTCGACATAAGAGAATCTATGGAGCAATGACTAAGTTAATCATGAAAATAATCAACCCAGTCAAAAACGCTCAAATATAAGAAGACTTATGGAGTTATAACTAAATAACCAAACAAGATGATTAATTTAGTTCAAAAATGCTCGACATAAAGTACCTTATGGAACAACAACAAAGCTAATCATAAAATAATCAACTTGGTCGTTTAGTGCTCAACATAAGACACATTACGGAGCCTCACAGTAATACATAAAATATGGATCAGAGAAGATCAATTATTGCGGAATACACAAGGATTCATTCTATTTTCCATCACCATTTGCACAATGACAAACAATAGACATAATCCTTGAAAACAAAAGATTTTAACCTATCTTGCGTCAATAATTGACAATATAGGCTTAACTTTTGTATTTGTCAAAAGTCCATTCTTCCTTTATCAACATATGAATATCGACTTATGAAAGACTTTACTTTTGACAAGATATGGGACAATCGTAGTTCACGGATGCAAACACACATATCCCATAACAATTGCAATATATAAAACCATAAAGATTAATACTACAAGAATCATCTTCCAAACAAATTTAGAGTTTAAACCAATAAATCTAAAAACATGAAGATGAAAACGTTGGACATAGCTATGTGTAATCACAATAATGGCTATTCCAAGCTCTAGTTATTCTTCTACCAAAACAAGAAAAATAGAATTCTCATCCGAAGACTTACTAGTTGTTGTAGATCTTTCTCAGAGTCTCTACTGAGAATTCCTTCTTATTATTGAAAAACCCATTGATTATGGGATCGTTCAATTCCTCCAAATCTTCAGAAATATCAGTTAACTCACTAAGTTCTCTTTTTAGCTCATGCAAGGTGTTCTTTGAAAGAGATAACATTTGTTCATAGTGAGTTATCTCTTCTAAAGACGAAACAATTTGAGATTTTAAATTGTTTCTTTTATTGATGAAATCTTTCACCAAACCTCTGAAGTTATTATCAAGCTGATAAAAAGACAAGAGGAAGTTAGAGGAAGAACCTTCTCCATACTTTGTAGTCTTCACTTTCTTTACCCTTGAGGAAGAGATTCCTTTACACAGATACACATTAATTGCTTCGACTGCATCCCTGCTTGTGGTGCCTCTAGTTACAGGAGCCATGAAACTGTATCTTTTCGGGAAAAAAGGAAGTCTATAAAAGTATTAAATAGACTTGTGAAATGTCTAAACCCTAGAAGAAAATGTCTTCCATAGTTTACAGATTCAATATCTATATTGTTAGGAGCATATTTCTTTAACAAAAACAAATACACTACTTGAGTCACAAAGATGCAAAACCCCATTTTCTCAAGTTAAAGATGAGGATGCGAACGTATCTGGAATTAGACATAGACATTGTGAGCCAGACGCTCCCCTTGTTTACCAAGGCTTGTTGTATAAACATATTTCCTACCTATTCTGATTCTGGAAACATTGGTTTATGAAACCCATGTTGATTATCCAGATTCATCTTTTGCAGTATGGAAATTCTTTTGTTGTTCCTCTTTAACCTCCAACATGTGCTTTGAACATGATTCGCATTTCCACAAAACGAACAAATCAAGGATCCTTTGTCTTGTTGAAGTGCCTTCTGTTTATCACAACCAGCAACCTTTATTTTTTCATGAAGAGAAACAACGGGGTTGACAATACCTGCAGTCTTGCTTTTAAATCCTAAACCATTTGTGTTTCCAAAGGATCTCTGACCAAATAACATTGCTGAGATTTTTTCAGAATTTCCAGATAATCTTTGTAGATCATCCTTGAGAGTATTAGTCTCTTTTTCCTTTAGAGCAATGGTTCTGGTAAGTTTATCATTAAGAAAGTCTATCTTAAGATCTTTCACCTGGATTAATGATTCTATTTTCTTCAATGAAGCTTTTAATTGAAGATTTTCTTGAAGAACCTCTCTATTCAATAAATCAAAAATCTCTGTGTCAGACTCAATTTCTGAATCAGACCTTGAGTATGTGGATGTTTCTGCTGCAAGAGCTGCGGGTTCATCACATCTATTAGACGTATTCAAAATGTTGACACTTAAAGATTTTTCTTTCACAGAATCATTAGCAGCAAAAGCTGACAGAAGATGTTTATCACATCTAATGCTTTTTTTTTTACAAAATCCTTGATCCTTTCTGTTATCAATGGTTTATCGAACCAATCACCATTCGAACAACATTCATCAGCCCAAGACAAGTTAGAGGATTCACTTGTGTAGGAAACAACATTGAATGCAAAGGTTTGAACATAATTTGGATCAAGAATTTTTACCTTTCCAAGAGAGGTATTTTTGGAGAGGGTGTTGAGGTTATTTCCTTCATCGATGGCATGCTTCTTAGAAACGTATCTATTGTCTTCAAAAATAGCTTCTAAGATATCCCAGGCATCTTTAAACTTAGTGCAAGTGGACACATAGTGTTGAAGGTCTGGGGTAGTGATAGGGTGTAGAATACATCCTATTTACTATCTATTGTTTATGCTTTCTTTGTTATTTTTCTTGTAAATTATGTATTTTACGCTTGTTTTGAGTTTTATAGCTACTATGGAGTCACAGGGAGGAAAAGAAGAAGAAATTACTCTATTTGAGCCAAAAGGGCAAAATTGTCATTTCATGGGCGAACACTATCTGGAGCCCAGCCAAGGTTAAGGGGCAACCCTATTTGAAGGAGTACTAAATACAGATCAGCTGAGGATAAGGGGCTGGAAAATTTAGGCTAGCCCTTATCAGAAGTGACCACCTATTATAGGCACCCAGTGTGGGGTGGCTGCTGTCCTAATCTGTTGAGCGTTTTAAGTCCTACCCTCATTTAACCCAACCCTATATTCGAGAGATATTGTATCTCATTCATTCATTTCTGAAATTGAGAAACCGAAAAGCTGCGCACCGAGATATTGGCTGAATCCATTAATGGAAGCTCGAGATGATTTTCCGTCAAATCGAGAAACTAAGAGATGAAATTGAAGAGGGGTTGTAGCTGATTCAAGACTGATTCGATTTATGAACAGAGAAGAAGAGATTGAAATTAGAATTAGGGTTTTACTGTAAAAAAGGGGATCTGTGATGATTTGCGGTTGGATTTCGAAGAACAGACGAGAAGGGTTTGCGATGGATGTATCTGCTGCTGTTAATACCAGGTCGAGAAGATGATGCTCAAAGCTCAGAGAAGATTCAGATGAGTTCAGGGAGGAAGAAATTGAAATTTGGGTAAAGTTGAATTCGATCTCGAATGGGTTCTCTGAAGCCGAGAAGTTCTATGGGATTAATGGGTTTCTGGAATTAAAAGCAGGGAAGAACAAAAGGGGTTCTGGTGGATGTGACAATGTATGGGTAATTTTGGTTCAAGGCTGTTTCTATGAGAAGAAGAGTAGGTGAAGGTGAAGCTGAAATTGAGATGGGTCTTTGGTTGTGATGAAGAATCGAATGAAGAATTGAGCTCATTCTTGAGCTGTTATGACATACAGGGAAAGAGGAGTTGTTGATGCAGTTATGGGCCGAGTTACTGTTGATTGCAAATATTTGATGAACCTGGTGTTGCTGCTGCACAAGAGATGATGAAGAATAAGATGTTGGTGCTGTTGGGTTGCTCTCAGATTTGGTTCGAGTACAATGAGGAATGACTACAACAGAAGCAGATGGGATGGTGATATTCAAGGGTTTGTGGTCGTATGAAGATGATTATGGTGCTGTAAAATGAATAGATGGGTGGTATGAAGTGAAGCTGTTTAACTCAATAGATGTATGCTAGGATCTGTTACAGGAATTGAAGACATGAGATCGGCCTGAATTTGGCCTGAGAAAGTCCAGTAAATAGCCGAGACTCGGTCGGTTCTCCATTTCGGCGAGTTAACTCGTACGAGTCCGACGAACGATCCAGCAACCGATCCAAAGATTTGACTCATCTGAGTAAGACCCAGTAAGACCACTTAGGCGAAGGCCGACTTGGCTGACTCTCTCCTCCCTTGACCCGTTGATCGATCAAGACCGTCGGTCGACGGCTTAACTTTAACAGAATCTGACGGAATATTCTGTCAACTGAAACAGAAATTCAGATGGCCGTCGGTGCCGTTTCAGGCCGGATTCCGGTGAACTCCTTGGACTTTTCAGGCGACAAAAATTACAAAATTTTGTGTGGATTCCTCTCATGGGTGTGAAGACTTGGGTTTGGAATTGGATGGAGAATTTGGTTCAAATTTGGAAAGAGAATATGGAAGATTTGAGAAAGGCTTGAACTTGGAAATTGAATTATTATGGAATGAGGATTTTATTCCTTGGAAGATTTGGAGAACATTGAAGCCTATAAATAGAGAAGTTCTCTATACACTTTTACACACCTCTCTACACACACAACACTTGTGTTTTTGCTTGCTTTTCAAAATTCTTCTTTTAATTATTTGTGTGAACTTTAAAAATTCTCCTTTTAATTATTATTTGTGTGAATTTCAAAAACATGAGTAGCTAATTTTCTTATTGATTGAGGATGAATTCCTAGTTCTTAATATATGATTTGAGTTTTGTTTTCAATTCTATCTTGAAGTTTTTCACATGATTATCGTTTGTTTTTACTAATAGGAATGTTTATACATTCATGGTTGATTGATAGATTGTTTAGAGTGCACGCTAAATTGATTTGTTAATTTGATCTAAAGCTAGTGAAAGTTAGGGGATAAGTAATCGTTTCTTGACTCTTTACACAAGTAGCAAACACGAGACCTTGCGGAGGGATTCCGTGGAGCAATTGTGTGTGAAAACAACGTTAGCAAGTAGACCTTGATCTAAGAGTCTAACTACTAATATCAACCTAATAAGTTCATAAATCTTAATGAGTTTATTTAAATTACATCTTGAGTGATCTACTACTAGGTGGTTTGGTAAATAAAATCCGGTAGTCGAGAACTTCTGTATCTGGTGATACAAGGGATGTGTAGCACTGATCTAGCTGCTTTACCTACGGTTGGTGATAATCTGTGACTAATGACATGTGGATGAAAAATATAATTTGAATCATTGTTTTGCAACGAAGAAGGATTCCTTGGTCTTGTCTCTCTTATTGATTTCAACTTTAACTTTGAATTGCTTTGTTTATTTTCTTTTGCTTTATACATCCCCCCTTTTTGTGACAATTTTACAACTAAAAAATCTCTTTCTCCTCGTGGGAACGAACTTAACTACCACCATATTACTTGTTAATTGAGTGGAAAAATATTCACTAATTTGTTGTGGTTACGACACGCATCAGGTAGCGTCTTGTCTGATAGCATTTAATCCGTCAGAGTTCTGCATTGCAGCAAGAGATTTTTCCGGACTATAACTACCAACATCCTTAGGTATGGATACATCGCCTTTTGTATTAACCGGAGGATCATAGCCTTTAACTACACGTACCCAGGTTTGAAAATCATGATCTTGAAGATAAGCACACATAACAACTTTCCATCCTGGGTAATTTGAGCCATCGAAGACTCGTGGTACGTATATTGAGATAGCACCTCTGTCCATAGAGTCAGATCGCTACAAACATAGACTTATAAGGTCTTGAACGTGTTTTCCTGCTGTGATACCAATTGAAAAAGCGGGGGTACAACAACCACACCCAATATTTCGCTTAGCAATCTGTATGGACAAACTCCTATATACTTTCTAGAGAATCAACTAGACAGTCAGACTCAATCTAGAGAAAAGTATATCAAAGATTTTATATCTCAATCTCTCGATTTGATCTTTACTCAAGCAAATAGATATTTGCGAGTCTTTATCAAAGAGAGATAACTTAGATGGTACCAAAGATCAATATCCAAGTCTCAATCAATTTAAATCAACAACCAAAAGGTCAGATATTCTAATTGATTGAACAACGCACAACCTGTGATATTTCAATTATATAAACAAATATAATGCGGAATAGAAATAACACGATACACTTAATTTTGTTAACGAGGAAACCGCAAATGCAGAAAAACCCCGGGACCTAGTCCAAATTGAACACACACTGTATTAAGCCGCTACAGACACTAGCCTACTCTTAACTTCGGTCTGGACTATAGTTCAACCCCAACCAATCTCACACTGATCCAAGGTACAGTTATGCTCTTACGTCTCTGATCCCAGCAGGATGCTACGTACTTGATTCCCTTAGCTGATCTCACCCACAACTAAGATTTGATACGACCCAAAGTCGAAGACTTAAATAAACAAATCAGATCACACGAAAAGTCTACTAGAATAGATAAATCCGTATCCCATGAATATACCTACGAGTTTTTGTTCCGTATTTTGATAAATCAAGGTGAACAGGAACCAATTGATAACCCGGACTTATATTCCCGAAGAACAGCCTAGTATTATCAATCACCTCACAATAATCTTAATCGACGCAGCGAAAAAAGATATTGCGGAATCACAAATGATGAGACGAAGTGTTTGTGATTTCTTTTCTATCTTGCCTATCGGAGATATAAATCTCAAGCCAATTATTTCAATTGTACTCGTACGATAGAAACATCAAGATCAGATCACACAACTCTAAGAAAAGTAGTATCGGTCTGGCTTCACAATCCCAATGAAGTCTTTAAGTCGTTAACCTGGTTTAGAGAAGAAAACCCAAGGTTAAAGGAGAATCGACTCTAGCTTATGCAACTAGTATCACACGTAAGGTGTGGGGATTAGGTTTCCCAATTGCTAGAGTTCTCCCTTATATAGTCTTTCAAATCAGGGTTTGCAATCAATGTTAGCTTGGTAACAAAGCATTCAATATTCGTCGTTAGATGAAAACCTGATTAGATTCAAGCTAATATTTCTCAACCATTGGATCGAAACCTTAGCTTGTTACACACAAATGATATGTCCAATTTTGGGTTTATGTAACCGTTCCCAAACATTAACATTTGTTGGTTCAAAAATAGTTAACCAAATGGTTAGCCATATGAGCAATTTGATATCAACCATATTCTTCTTCACCATAACTAGTTCAAATGACTCAAATGAACTAGTTAGAGAGTTGTTCAATTGCTTAGATCTTATGTAACTACACAAGACACAATCGAAGCAAAAACGGTTTGATTCACTCGAATCGGTTCATGAACTTTATAGCCACGGTTTGCAAAAGCATTGCTTAGTTTATATAAACATGAGTTCAAGAACAACCGATTTTAGATATAACTGTTTATGGGTAAAAATCGTTTCTGCCGATTTCGGTAAATTCGGTAGGTGAGTGAGAAACTGGTTCAAACCCTAAACAAATGTGCTGCACGTGAGCACTTTATAGATTCGAGAGATCAATCTGTACAAGTCCGGCCTAAACCAAGAAATGGCCGTTCCGGACTTGCTTCGGTCACAAAGTGGAGGAGAAGGGTTGATTTGGGGAGGGAAGCAAAGAAAGGTGTTGAGACCCTGAATAGTGCCGGGAGAGTAGTGTCTCGACTTGTATCGTAAAGTGAAAGCTTCGAAGCTTGCAAGAGATGAAAGCTTTTGGAGAGCTTGCAAAGTTGCCTTTTCCGAGAGTGTAGTATTTTTCTCCGACCGAGACTTGTGTCTGCAGTGGAAATAGGTAAGACCTATTTATACAAGTCGAGATTGAAACGTACCCTGGCCTCATGAAGGAAGAGAGTAAAGGGTGAAATAATGGGAGGAGGTGGTAACCGCATGGTGTTAATGGGTGAAAACGTTTTCACCATTATTTCCTCTTTTATTTGACCGCTTTATTCCTATTCACGCTTTCTTAATGTGAGCGTAGTGTACGCTGCAAGCTGTGACCGCCAAACCAAGACCCTGGAAAGCATCCCCCAGTTTGTGTTGATGTCTCGAGTGTTGGTTGCATCTTGAGTGCAAGTGGTGCTGCTAGGGGCGCATGCGGCATGTGCCAATGGCATGTGCGGAATGCCTTTGTTGCGAGTTGCACCTCGAGCGTAGGTGGCAATGCCAGAGCTGCTAGTGGCGTGTGTGGCATGTGCCAATGGCATGTATGGAATGCCTTGGTGGTAGGTTGTACGTTGAGTGTAAGTGGCTACCAGCGTGTATTAGGGCAACGGCTAGGTAATGAAAGCTACCAGCGAGCGTGTTGGCATGTGCCAATGGCATGCGTGGCCAATAGGGTCACGGCCTGGTAAGAAAAGCTACCAGTGACACATGTTGGCATGTGCCAATGGCATGCTTGGCCATTAGGGCTACGCCCTGGTGAGAAAAGCTACCAAATGAGCATGTTGGCATGTGCCAATGGCATGCTCGGCCATTAGGGCCACGGTTTGGTAAGAAAGGCTACCAGTGACGCATGTTGGCATGTGCCAATGGCATGCTTGGCCATTAGGGCCGCGGCCTGGTAAGAAAAGCTACCAGTGACGCATGTTGGCATGTGCCAACGGCATGCTTGGCCATTAGGGCCACGCCCTGGTGAGAAAAGCTACCAGCGAGCGTGTTGGCATGTGCCAATGGCATGCTCATCCATTAGGGCCATGATTTAGTAAGAAAGGCTACTAGTGACGCATGTTGGCATGTGCCAATGGCATGCGTGGTCAATTTGGGTCGCGCCTTGATAAAAAAAGCTACCAGCGAGCGTGTTGGCATGTGCCAATGGCATGCGTGGCCAATTTGGGTCGCGCCTTGGTAGAAAAAGCTACCAGCGAGCATGTTGGCATGTGCCAATGGCATGCGTGGCCAATCTGGGTCTCGTCTTGGTAGGAAAATCTACCAGCGAGCGTGTTGGCATGTGCCAATGGCATGCGTGGCCAATTTGGGTCGCGCCTTGGTAGAAAAAGCTACCAGCGAGCATGTTGGCATGTGCCAATGGCATGCGTGGCCAATCTGGGTCGCGCCTTGGTAGGAAAATCTACCAGCGAGCATGTTGGCATGTGCCAATGGCATGCGTTGCCAATATGGGTCGCGCCTTGGTAGGAAAAGCTACCAGCGAGCGTGTTGGCATGTGCCAATGGCATGCTCGGCCATTAGGGCCATGATTTGGTAAGAAAGGCTACCAGTGACGCATGTTGGCATGTGCCAATGGCATGCGTGGTCAATTTGGGTAGCGCCTTGATAGAAAAAGCTACCAGCGAGTGTGTTGGCATGTGCCAATGGCATGCGTGGCCAATTTGGGTCGCGTCTTGGTAGAAAAAGCTACCAGCGAGCGTGTTGGCATGTGCCAATGGCATGCGTGGCCAATTTGGGTCGCGCCTGGGTAGAAAAATCTACCAGCGAGCATGTTGGCATGTGCCAATGGCATGCGTGTCCAATCTGGGTCGCGCCTTGGTAGGAAAAGCTACCAGCGAGCGTGTTGTCATGTGCCAATGGCATGCGTGGCCAATTTGGCCTAGGTTTGCAAGCCTAGGTGCGGGCGCTACTTTGGCATGGCGCGGCTAGGGCCAAGGTAAGGGTGTTTGGCTTGGTGTGGCATGACTAGGGCCAAGGTAAGGGTGTTTGGCTTGGCGTGGCGTGACCAGTGTAGCTAGGGCTAAGGCAGAGTGTGTTTGGCTTGGCGCGGCTAGCTCGGGTTAAGTGTGGCTGGCATGATTTGCCATTGGCACGGAGGTGCGGCTAGCATGGTTGGCACGCTTCGGCGCGTTTGGTATGGCTGGCATGGTTTGCCATTGGCATAGAGATGCGGCTAGCTTGGGCTAGGTGTGGCTGGCATGATTTGCCATTGGCACGGAGGTGCGGCTAGAATGGTTGGCATGCTTCGGCGCGTTTGGTATGGCTGGCATGGTTTGCCATTGGCATAGAGATGAGGCTAGCTTGGGCTAGGTGTGGCTGGCATGATTTGCCATTGGCACGGAGGTGCGGCTAGCATGGTTGGCATGCTTCGGCGCATTTGGTATGGCTGGCATGATTTGCCATTGGCATAGAGATGCGGCTAGCTCGGACTAGGTGTGGCTGGCATGATTTGCCATTAGCACGGAGGTGCGGCTAGCATGGTTGGCATGCTTCGGCGCGTTTGGTATGGCTGGCATGGTTTGCCATTGGCATAAAGATGCGGCTAGATCGGGCTAGGTGTGGCTGGCATGATTTGCCATTGGCACGGAGGTGCGGCTAGCATGGTTGGCATGCTTCGGCGCGTTTGGTATGGCTGGCATGGTTTGCCATTGGCACAGAGGTGAATTAGGGTTTTGTTCGTTGTAACCCTAATTTGAAAAAATACCCCCTATTAATTACTGACTACATGCATTAAATGTTCTAATAAATGTGTCACTGGTGACATTAGGTTATTTGGGGTTTTACGATTTTACCCTTTGTCTAAAAACCACCATCAACATTAAGTCCCCCGCTAGCTTGGAACAGAGCTTTGTTGCGAGGTAAGCATAAGATGGTGACAAACTATCAGCGGAAATCGTAAAGAGAATTGAGAAGATTTGTCGACCTTTTTATAAATAGGATTTGGAATTCTTGCCTCTCGCGCTTTTGCGCAAATCGGGAGGGCCGGCACAATTGGGAAGTTAGCGTCGTGAGAGACGGAAGTCAAGGCATTGAGAAGTTGTCGCGAGTTAGGGAACTGAGCGTGCTAGCTGGTGAGACCGGCGCAAGGTAGGGAAGCTGTGCGTGCTTGCTGGCGGGACTTGGGCGGCCATTGGGAAGTTGACGTGAGTTGGGAAACTGAGCGCGCTAGCTGGTGGGACCGGCGCAAGGTAGGGAAGATGTGCGTGCTTGCTGGCGGGACTTGGGCGGCCATTGGGAAGTTGACGTGAGTTGGGAAATCGAGCGCTAGGCTTAGTGGGACCCGGCGCAAGGTGGGGAAGCCGAGCGTGCTAGGCCGGCGTGACTTGATAGGATCGGTGTGAACAAGGAGGGAGTAGGTGTTTCTACAGATAGCAAAGTTTCCTTATTTTGCCTTCCTTCACGCGCGGCTTCAATCAGGGCATCGTCCATGCCAAAAAATCTGGAAGCGTTATGTCCCTCATTGCTTCCTTTCCTTTTTAAGGTTCCGTATTCATACCCAACGCAACTGCATCATCTCCCTTGTTTGAGAAGGGTTCTTCTTGTTGGTTTCTCTTTTCTTTGCCTAGAGACGAATCATCCTCTAAACAAATGAGATTCTCCAAGTGAAAGCGCGAGATCTGACTCTTGCGAAAGCACCCCGACTAGGGTTATTCGGGCTAAGAAAATCATATCGGTATGTTTTCTTCTTCTTCTCTGTTCATGTTATCCTCTTTTTATATGTGTATAGATAGGATGGAACTTGATCATTTTCCCCATTCTTTGCAGTGTATGATGGGACCTTCCAGGGATGGCCGTGCCTTTAACTTTTCGGAAAAGGACTTCAGAATTGGCGGAGATAGATCTTCTTCTCTTGAGGAGGCATTGGTTGGGATTGAGTCCTTGCTCCATGAAGCTAGTGAAATTATTAAGGACCTCCCTTCCATCTACCCCCACGAAGAACAGGTACATGCTCGGACTTTCTTGGGTTCAGTGAGCGTGGAGGAGAGCGCCATGATTCTTGATTTTGATGCGGATGAATCGAAGATCTTTCTTCGAAATGTCAATGAGAAAACCTTTGAAGGAGCATATGATAGAAACGAAATAGCCTTTGAAGTTGATGCCAAAGGTGCTGTTGGTAATACCGAGGGGTCATGGTGGCGTATCCTTGGAATGGTCGTCGGGAGGACACTAACGCTCTTCTCGCTCGTGGGATGGGATGTTGAGGTTGCTTGAAATGTTTACTACTGCTAAAACCGTTGAATGGAACCTTTGTTGCCCGAAGGATTGCTGGGGAAGTGCTTGAAGATAGCTTTGCCCGAGGGGACTTGTGCTCCATCCTTCGAGGGTTAGTTCCTCCCTTTTGTTATTTACGTTAGTTCAAGATCTTAGTTCCCCCGATTTTTTTTTGGTAAACTCATCTTTTCCTTCTTCTTCATCAAGAAACATTTCGCTTCATATATATATATATATATATATATATATATATATATTTATTTTTGAAAGAGGTTGTGGTATGATGACTCTGCAATGGTTTTCTGGATTTATCTGATGTGTTTTTCTGATATCTGGAGAATTTGCTCGGAAAGAGATGTATTTATGCCCCCTTTTCTTTTTTTTCTTTTTTTGACGGGAAGGGGAATCCCCATGGAGAAATACAGACGGTGTATTCATCTTGGGGAAGTACAACTACTAAGAGGAATTGTTAAAGGAAATACTAAAAGGGAAGTAAATGGGAAGTACGGCTTTTTAGGGATTGGATTCCTTGAGCCATCGCGAGTGAATTATCACGCCTTCAGGTGTGTCTGCATTGATGAGCTTGCAATATCCTCCCAAAAGGGTATCCGTAACCAGATACAGTTCGTCCTCTCCTTCATTGGGCGAATCAGTTTGGATAGCCATTTTTACTGTCATCCTCCCAACTTGAAATGAGCTTTCCTTAACCACTACATCTCCGATTGAAAATGGGTTCAGATGTCGCGCAACCGTTTGAGTCTTGGCTTTGTTGGTTTCAATAGAAGTTTCCAAGCTTCTTGCAAAGTGTTCAAATGGTCCAGCTCTCCATTCGCATTTCTTGACAGCGTTCGTGCCGGTAATCGCGCCGAGTCCCCATGACGGAATGGGGAAAGGAAAGACTGGTTGCAGAAAAGGTTGCTCGGTCAGACTTACTTGCATTTGAAAACCATGAGCTAGCGCCAACGGGTCTTCTCCGGATGTCTGGGTTTCTTCAGTAGTTTGTTGATGCGATAACCAGTCAGGGTGATTTGTTGGAATTTCCTTCGGGCGTGGACGTTGGCGGAGGGTGCACATCCAATTTCGCTTTGTTTTCGAGCACGCATAAACGTCCCAATATCATGTCGTTATCTAGTTCTTTGACAATATGGAATTTGCTATGTGTTATAGCGTCTCCCATCTCGATCTCTAAGTTGATGTAGCCATGCGCGTTCAAAGCTCCTCCTCTCAAGTCCTTAATCACGGACGGGGAATAGGTAGCGTCTTGTTTTGTAAATCCTGCTGCCTTTAGTGTCTTGAAAGTAATGATGTTGTGGTAGGAGGCCGTGTCAATGAGCGTGTCGTCAAATTCGTTACCTCTTAAACGGGACGTGGCCAGCAGTCCCCAGTTCTCCCTTTTGGTTCCGTTTGTTTGGGAAGCTTGGGCCCTTGGCGTGATTTCCGAGGGAAGAAAAAAGTCGTTTCTTTGGATACAACGCGATTGAGAGCTGCGAAAATATCTTGGCGCTGCACCTTGGAAAGATAGAGAATATCGCACACATGTTGCATCATGGATTGTTTGTTGAAACGGAGTCCCCAAAGAGGACCCGCAGTTTCTTATTGGGAGTGGGTCTCGATGCACTCTTTCGTCTCCTAGTTGGAGTTCTCCCGACCGAGACTTGTGTCTCGGTGGAAATAGGTAAGACCTATTTATACAAGTCGAGATTGAAACGTACCTGGCCTCATGAAGGAAGAGAGTAAAGGGTGAAATAATGGGAGGAGGTGGTAACCGCATGGTGTTAATGGGTGAAAACGTTTTCACCATTATTTCCTCTTTTATTTGACCGCTTTATTCCTATTCACGCTTTCTTAATGTGAGCGTAGTGTACGCCGCAAGTCAGACCACCAAACCAAGACCCTGGAAAGCATCCCCCGTTTGTGTTGATGTATCGAGTGTTGGTTGCATCTTGAGTGCAAGTGGTGCTGCTAGGGGCGCATGCGGCATGTGCCAATGGCATGTGCGGAATGCCTTTGTTGCGAGTTGCACCTCGAGCGTAGGTGGCAATGCCAGAGCTGCTAGTGGCGTGTGTGGCATGTGCCAATGGCATGTGTGGAATGCCTTGGTGGTAGGTTGTACGTTGAGTGTAAGTGGCTACCAGCGTGTATTAGGACAACGGCTAGGTAATGAAAGCTACCAGCGAGCGTGTTGGCATGTGCCAATGGCATGCTCGGCCATTAGGGCCACGGTTTGGTAAGAAAGGCTACCAGTGACGCATGTTGGCATGTGCCAATGGCATGCTTGGCCATTAGGGCCGCGACCTGGTAAGAAAAGCTACCAGTGACGCATGTTGGCATGTGCCAACGGCATGCTTGGCCATTAGGGCCACGCGAGCGTGTTGGCATGTGCCAATGGCATGCTCGGACATTAGGGCCAAGATTTGGTAAGAAAGGCTACCAGTGACGCATGTTGGCATGTGCCAATGGCATGCGTGGTCAATTTGGGTCGCGCCTTGATAGAAAAAGCTACCAAATGAGCGTGTTGGCATGTGCCAATGGCATGCGTGGCCAATTTGGGTCGCGCCTTGGTAGGAAAAAGCTACCAACGAGCGTGTTGGCATGTGCCAATGGCATGCGTGGCATTTGGGTCGCCAAAAAAGCTACCAACGCATGTTGGCATGTGCCAATGGCATGCGTGGCCAATCTGGGTCGCGCCTTGGTAGGAAAATCTTCCAGCGAGCATGTTGGCATGCCAATGACATGCGTGGCCAATCTGGGTCGCGCCTTGGTAGGAAAAGCTACCATCGAGCGTGTTGGCATGTGCCAATGGCATGCTCGGCCATTAGGGCCATGATTTGGTAAGAAAGGCTACCAGTGACGCATGTTGGCATGTGCCAATGGCATGCGTGGTCAATTTGGGTAGCGCCTTGATAGAAAAAGCTACCAGCGAGCGTGTTGGCATGTGCCAATGGCATGCGTGGCCAATTTGGGTCGCGCCTTGGTAGAAAAAGCTACCAGCGAGCGTGTTGGCATGTGCCAATGGCATGCGTGGCCAATTTGGGTCGTAGAAAAAGCTACCGAAGAGCATGTTGGCATGTGCAATGGCATGCGTGGCCAATCTGGTCGCGCCTTGGTAGGAAAAAGCTACCAATGAGCGTGTTGGCATGTGCCAATGGCATGCGTGGCCAATTTGGCCTAGGTTTGCAAGCCTAGGTGTGGGCGCTACTTTGGCATGGCGCGGCTAGGGCCAAGGTAAGGGTGTTTGGCTTGGTGTGGCGTGACTAGGGCCAAGGTAAGGGTGTTTGGCTTGGCGTGGCGTGACCAGTGTAGCTAGGGCCAAGGCGAGTGTGTTTGGCTTGGCGCGGCTAGCTCGGGTTAAGTGTGGTGGCATGATTTGCCATTGGCACGGAGGTGCGGCTAGCATGGTTGGCACGCTTCGGCACGTTTGGTATGGCTGGCATGGTTTGCCATTGGCATAGAGATGCGGCTAGCTTGGGCTAGGTGTGGCTGGCATGATTTGCCATTGGCACGGAGGTGCGGCTAGCATGGTTGGCATGCTTCGGCGCGTTTGGTATGGATGGCATGGTTTGCCATTGGCATAGAGATGCGGCTAGCTTGGGCTAGGTGTGGCTGGCATGATTTGCCATTGGCACGGAGGTGCGGCTAGCATGGTTGGCATGCTTCGGCGCATTTGGTATGGCTGGCATGATTTTCCATTGGCATAGAGATGCGGCTATCTCGGGCTAGGTGTGGCTGGCATGATTTGCCATTGGCACGGAGGTGCGGCTAGCATGGTTGGCATGCTTCGGCGCGTTTGGTATGGCTGGCATGGTTTGCCATTGGCATAGAGATGCGGCTAGCTCGGGCTAGGTGTGGCTGGCATGATTTGCCATTGGCACGGAGGTGCGGCTAGCATGGTTGGCATGCTTCGGCGTGTTTGGTATGGCTGGCATGGTTTGCCATTGGCATAGAGATGCGGCTAGCTCGGGCTAGGTGTGGCTGGCATGATTTGCCATTGGCACAAAGGTGAATTAGGGTTTTGTTCGTTGTAACCCTAATTTGAAAAAATACCCCCTATTAATTACTGACTACATGCATTAAATGTTCTAATAAATGTGTCACTGGTGACATTAGGTTATTTGGGGTTTTACGATTTTACCCTTTGTCTAAAAACCACCATCAACAGTAACCTACTCAAGTTCGCGGACTGGGTTCGTGGAATTAATCTCACGGAAGGAGTTCACAAACTCCAGCAGAAATTCTCGGGTCGAGAACTTCCGCCAGTTCGCGGACTGAGTTCGCAGACTTGGCTCACGCCACATTCCGTTTTTCTTGATCAACAAAGTTCGCAAACTTTGGTTCAAGGAATAAGGACTTATACATATTTGTGTTTCCACAACAATGCTTATATCCTACCAATGGTTATGTAATCTAAACTCTCATTTCAATCATTGAAACATTCTCAGAGGACGTTATATAGCCGTTATTCACAGACCATTTTTCGTCAGAGCAATTTTCAAAGTGATTGAAACATAACATGACATTCGTCACTAGGTAAAGATGAATTTGGCTAAAGAGAAAGCTTACCAACACATATTTCGAGAAATAGATAGGCGAGTTAAACTCGGTTCTAAATAGCATATGTGTATAATGAAAGTCTATATATCAAAATGACTTTTTTTCTCAAGAATAGGAGATAGAGTAAATAGACTTTTGAGTGACAGATAAGTTCAAGTCTCCACATCCCTTTAATCGATTAAGTTCCACCAGTTCCTTGAGTAGTCCTTCGTCTTGTATGATGATTGCCATGGAGTCTTGAGCTCAACTACACTTTTTATCCTAGTCCGAGACCTTTAGCTATAATAGGCTAGAAATCAAGACTTATAGTTTTGATCACTAACATTGACAAACATGCTTGAGATAGCAACGCATGCGAGTTCGACCGAGCAATGCTCTAACACATCTTATATAGCAGTTCTTCTTAACATTAATCCAGGGGAGTTTTTTAAACCAACTAGAGGCCTTAGACATGGAGATCCTCTATCACCCTACTTATTTATCATTTGCATGGAAATCTTCTCTAGACTTTTACTTAACAAAGAAAATGAGAAAGTTATTCATGGTGTTAAAATAACACCAAAAAATAGTCCAATCTCTCATCTTTTCTTCGCAGATGACTGTCTCCTGTTTGTCAGAGCAGATCTTAAGGAATGTAATTCTATTATTCAAATCATAGAAACTTTCAGTAAAGTCTCTGGTCAAATGATTGATTTTGATAAATATGGAGTGTTCTTTAGCAAAAAAAAGTTTATCCCAAACATCAAAGAATGATATCAAAACTCCTCAAAATAAAAAAATAAAAAATAAAAAAAAAAGTTGACTTAAAAGATTCCTATTTAGGGGCCCCTCTCTTCATTGACAAATCAAAGATTAATATTTTTGAAAGTATAATAGAAAAAATGGAGCATAAGGTACAAGGATGGAAATGAAAACACCTAGCTCAATCTAGTAAAATGGTTCTTAATAAGGCAGTGCTAGCCAGTATGGCTACCTATAAGATGGGTTGTTTTGTAATTCCAAAAAAAAAAAAAAAAAAACAATCGATGCTCTACAAAGAGACTTCTGGTGGGGGAAAGAAGGAATGATACTATCCCAAATCTTATGCCTGTCTTTGCAAACCACTTAGTAAAGGAGGACTAGGTTTTAGAAATGCTCATAAATTCAATCTAGCAATGATAGCAAAGCTAGCATGGAGATTATTAACTGAACCTAATGCCTTATAGGTTTCTCAACTTAAACCCAAATATTTCAAAAAGATCTCATCCTTTAGATCAAAACCCAACTCCACTAGTTCTTGGATATGGAAATGTATTAGTAAAGGGATTAAACTACTTGAACATAATAGTATATGGGAAGTAGGTGATGGGCTCAGCATTAGCATATGGGATGACAGATGGATACCAAACTTAGAAAGTTAGAATTGAGCCTGAACCAACTAAGGAACACAGTTAACTCTCATTTAATACTTGTGGCAGATCTCATTGATCCTACCACCAAAAAGTGGAATGTTACTTTAATTCACTATTTATTTCCTAACCACATAGTATCAGAATATCCCTTGATAGGAAAGCAGAACCAAAATCAGACAAGCTTAGATGGTTGCTAACCAAATCAGGAGAATTCTCAGTTAATTCCATGTACCAAAAATTGACAGAAAATACTAGCAATACACATAACCTAGGAATGTCTGACACTTTCTGGAAAGGATTGTGGGTATTAAATCTGTCACAAAGAATTAAACTATTTACATGGAAATGTCTACAAGATGCAGTATCCATGAACCTCAAACTATCCAGATTCATGAAAGAAATCTCTCCAAAATGTCCTTTAGGCTGCGATACTGATGAAACCTTTAAACATATTTTGTTTCATTGTCCCTTTGCACAATCTGTCTGGGCCCTCAATCCCAACCCAGTAGAATTACAATTTAGTAACTCC
This sequence comes from Papaver armeniacum, assembly GCA_023531295.1. Lineage (NCBI taxonomy): Eukaryota > Viridiplantae > Streptophyta > Magnoliopsida > Ranunculales > Papaveraceae > Papaver > Papaver armeniacum. The sequence goes on along the minus strand of JAJJWW010016014.1, from coordinate 60,147 downwards.
ACAACTTTCCTAGATATCTGTAAAGCATGGATGGATCAACCAAATAAAATCTTACCTATAGAAATCATCATGACAAAAATCTGGTTTATTTGGAAAGAAAGATGTGACAGGGTGTCTGAGAAAAAACAAAAAAGGGCTTTTTACAAATATATGCATGTTTTTTTTTATGGTTTACAAAACTAAGCCTGTTTTTTTATTTCTTACAAGACTAGGCTAGTTACGTAGATGGAAAGTTAGCTGCAGTTATCTGCCACGTATCCATATTTTCCCAGTTTAAAAGATGATTTAGTCCTTCAAACTCCCCATCTAAGATCGACGATAGAGATTACATTATAAAACGAATGGCCAAGATGTTGTTTATATGTACACGTGTAATAGATCTAGCCATCAAAATTAACCTTTGAAACATATTACCTGATATGTCTGTCAGTTTTGTGAAACTAACAAGCATATTCTAGTGAAACTAACAAGCATATTCTAGCACCAACAAACCCTTCAAAACAAAGCTAGGATAAGTTTGCCTTTGGAATATCATTCACACTCGATGCAACAACTACTCATAAAACTTGTACCACCACCATTCGTCTGCAACTCAACCATTGAACACTACATAACCCATTGCTTCACCATTGCAATCATAAGCATACATAACGTAGTGTTTTATTAATTAGTGTTTCAGCAGCTTCTCATACTCCACCAAAAGATTAGACTCATCAAAGTCAATTTTTCACATCCATTGATCATAACCACTAAAACCACTTTAGATTTCTGGTACCATCTTTGGTACTATATTGTATAAATCATTATTTTTAATATTAAAATAAAATTGATTGCAATACAAAAAAAAAGAATGACAAACTCATCCATGATATTTGTTAGAGCATAGATCGTTTGAACCCACCAAGCGTTGGTATGTCAAGTTTGGTTGTCATATTTTAGTGAACCAAAACTCATTTAAAGAGTCGCTTGATTATTTACTAGAGTCAACTTTGTATAGGTTTACTAGAAAGTTATTAGGATATGAGACTTACAAGTATTACGTGAAGACTTGAAGAATGTGAAGAAGTAAAGAGCTACATGTGAAGAAGTAAAGAGCGACGACATCATCCTTCCTCTTGAGGTTAGTAATATTTGACTTGAACTGTTTCATTCCTAACGTGTCTTTCAAGTCGTGCATATTGAAAACATAATCATGAAAGTGTGAATGATTATACTCTAGTTAGACATAGTATTAAGGAATTACAATACGAAGTATAACGTCTATATTTTGAACTTCGTATATAAGACATCGACATAATCGTATAAATGCTATTGTGATTATGTGTATGGGTATGAGTGAAGATTTCGTCCTAGGAAACAATGTTTTACATTTGTTTAAAGGAAGTACAATTCATAAACTTGTTTTATGAATCGAAAGGGAAATCGCTAGGCTTATTGGTATTGTTATTCATTGCAAATCTTTGGATTACCAATATGTGTGTTTAGTATAACCGCTCATAACTTATTTATGTATCTTGGTAAAAGTATTCACGAGGCCTGATTTTTGTATTGGTATGAATTTTATTAATGAAACCGATCTTAAGTAATCACCTGAGATGGTATGATCGATATGTTGTAATTGGTATGACCAATCTAGACATTGGGGAACCGATCCTAGTAAGAGGTGCAATCGATCACAAGTGTGTGGAATCGATACTTGTAAGAGGTGCAACAAGTCTTAGTTATTGGTAATGTTGCTGTATTTTTAAAACTGTCTCCTAAACTACGACCCTCAGATGTGTCGTTGTCACTGTAGAGGGAACGACGGTCCCTTGTGCGTTGATGTTCTTCGTGTTCTTCACACCAGCAGCAATGACAGTTTCTGCAACTTGATTTTTTTTGGCTCTGTAGTGTTATAAATTCTCCCAAACTCTCCACCACTGCTCTCTGCTATCCCATCCTCCAATTTATACTCAACAGGTACAAGAATATTGCCTCATTACTCCCTGAAATCTTTCCATCATTCGACAGTAAAGAAAAATATTTTCTTCCCTATTTTTACCTCCTCACGCTGTCTTCTCTGGCAAACATGATCCTACACGTTCCTTCACCTTCTCAGATAGTATCAAGCACGCTGCAACTCACGTAAAAATTTCCCAAAATAGCGCAAAAAAAAGGGCCGAGAATATCTTCTTCCCCTGTTACGTGTGATTGCACGTTTCATTCCCCTTTTTTATCGAAACTAAAAGCATTACCGGCCCTGTTTTGATGTACAAGACCAATAACAACTCATATCCAAGACCATATCTCCAAAAATCTCGACTAAATCAATCCAGCTGAAATCTGTTCTTTAGCTGAAATTTCAAATAAACTTTTCCCTCCAAAATATTTCTTCCCGAGAAAGAAGAAGGTGTGCCCCTATCCAACATCCTGGGTGCCGAATAACCAGTGGGTGCTAAGAATGAATTTGGGCTATACATAGCCGTGGGTGCCCCTTAGCAAAAGTGGGGATCCGTATAGCAATTATCCTCTGAGGGTGCTCCGAGCAACTTTTCGAGCCGAATTTTCCAATAATATTTATTTCCAAAAAATACCTACAAACACACAAAACACCATAATAAGGACAAAAACGAGTACTAACAATACGAAACATTGAGGACAAATTAGACACATAAATGCGTCTATCAGAGGTTCGGACTTAACCAAACACAATAGGATTACTATCAAGTAATATAGGAATTAATGTTTGTGTAATTTACTTTAATTATAATAAAACAATTATAATGCGGAAAATAAAAGTAAATGACACAGCAAGATTTTGTTAACGAGGAAACCGCAAATGCAGAAAAACCTCGGGACCTTGTCCAGAATTGAATACTCTCAGGATTAAGCTGTTATACAAAATTAAACCAACTTCGTATAGTTGAGACCAAGCAACTAAACCTATAGTCCACCTAGTTCCGTCTGTATTCCCACGCCTCCAACTTATGAATAAGTCACGTACTTGGAACAATTCCTTTGGTTCGTATTCCAAATAGTAAAGGAACATCAAATCTGTTTGGTAGCAACTCTCTTCAACCAAGTGATGTGAGTTCGACAAAGGCTCTTCTGTTTATCTCAATAAACTCCTTCGCCAGGTTCTTAGATCCATCTTATTCTCAACTACCAAAGGTAATTGTTAAGATTTCGCTATCAATACTTTTAATCACAAAGAATTGTATTGATGCCGATCTACACAACTAATCAATATAATCTATTACAAGGATAAACCGATTATAGTTTGATCCTCTATACCGAAAAAAGTATTGTGCACACCAAAGATTATGAACCCCAAATCAGAAATCTTCAATATCTTCTTTGTCTTCAAATCTTCTTAGATCTTCAATAAACGCCTTCACACAACAACTTGAATCTCTTGTGATCAATCACGCACAGAACGGAGTCTGTTAACAATGGATTATCACAAGACGTCTTTAGATCTACAAACAGTCTAAAGATCCCTGTCGAAACTTCGATCTAGTTTGAGTGAATCTTATATCAGAAGAGAAGATTCTCAAGCATAAACAAACTAGGTGCAATCAAATTTCAACCACCGTTAGTCAATCAAATCAATTGAAAACACAAAATAAGCCGCAATTATCTAGTTTCCCACCAACGGTACTAATAGAGCTTCTCAATCCCAAAGAAGACTTTAAACTAAGCGGACGTAAGAGATTTCGCCTAATTAGGTTACTCTCCTCTTCTTAATAGGCGGCTTCACCAGTAACAATATAACTGAGGAAGTTTGCTGTCACGAAGGATTAGTTTGCTAGAAATGCAAACTTCAAGTATTTATAGACAAGGAAGTTTGGACACCAAGGAATTTCCAAAATCAAAAATATTCTCAAGATATGCAATATATTCCAAATTCGGTTTCAATAATTCCTGGAAATGCTCTGTCCAAAATATTGACCGAAAATCTCTTTGGAAAATCTCCAATTCTAGTAAATGCACATTACTAATTCTCATTTTCCTAAAATAAAATTAAAAACCTTAAATAAAAGATTCTTAACTTATTTATGTTTCGATCCAGGGATTTTATGTCTTTAGCTATTAAGAAATAACTTTGAACGATTAAAGATAAGCGTTACTGCACATTTCAAAGTATATCGACATCCTTACTCTGTAAGTCCTCTTTCATACTTACAATCTTGAAACCGATTTGCCACACTTCCAAACAAGTTTAGAATTGGTTCATCTGACTTTCAAGAACTATGTGATTGATCAAGAACACTCAATCACCAATCATGGGTTTAACGGTTCTACCAAAACAAGTTTCGGTTCTACCTCCATGTGAGTACATTGTGCATAGTCACACTAGCTTTCAAAAATTCGGTTGACTAGGTACTAGGATCGGTTCCCCACATATATATGGTATCTAACTTGAATGTGTTGCACATGTCCATAGGATCGGTTCCCCTTTGCCTAAAAAACGTGTTGCACATGTCCATAGGATCGGTTCCCCTTTCTGCTAAAACATGTTGCACCTCATACAAGGATCGATTCCCCTTTGTGATGTGTTGCACCTTTCTGCTAAGTCATACCAATACATAAGTCAGGCCTTTGTGAATAGTTTTACCAAGAACACAAACAAATCATGAGCGGTTATACTAATCACACATATTGGTTGTTCATAAGATTTGCAATGAATAACAATACCAATAACGCCTGGCGATTTCCTTTTCGATTCACAAAACAAGTTCATGAATTTACTTCCTTAAAACACATGTAAAACATTGTTTCCTAGGATGAAATCCTCACCTCATACCCATACATAATCACAATAGCATTTAAACGATTATGTCGATGTCTTATGTATAAAGTTTAATGGTTAAGCAATAAACCTCGTATTGTATTCCTTAATACTATGTCTATCTAGAGTGTTCATGATTTACAGTTTTGTTTTCAATATGCACGACTTGAAAGATACGTTAGGGAATGAAACAGTTCAAGTCAAATATCACTAACCTCAAGTGGAAGGATGATGTTGTCGTTGTAGCTTCTTACTTCTTTACTTCTTCAAGTCTTCGCAATACTTGTAATATCTCATATCCTAATGCTTTCAAGCTAACCTATACGAAGTTGACTCTAGTACATAATCAAGCGACTCTTTAAATAAGTTTTGATTCACTAAAATATGACAACCAAACTTGACATACCAACGCTTGGTGGGTTCAACCGAGCTATGCTTTAACAAAGTTGTTGGAAGAAAACTTGAAAAAGTTCATTGATAGTTCAAACAAATCTTCCACTGTGCTGGGAGAAAGTAAAAATCATCGTAACACACGAGGATTGGGCTATAAGGGAATATATGCTCCAAGTATCAGCACAGAGGTTAAATTTGTTGAAACTAGTGCTTCCTTTCAATCCGGGGTTTTCATTAAAAGTGAATTATCTAAATCAGCAGTTGAAGATCAGAGGAGCAAATATCAACCTTCGAAAACAGCACACGAGGCTCCATGTAATAACACTTTTTATAAGTGCTATTATTGAGTAAAATCGGTTACCTACAAACGGAATGTTGTTTTCGCATAAGGGATGAAAAGCTTCATGATGTACTTATCTGGGCATCACAAGAAGTGATTAAACCAAAATTATATGTTAAGACTAATACTCTTAACAGTACAGGTTGTCAAACCTATAGGCAAAGGAATCTGTGCTGTGATAAACCATGTTTTGCCTGTAAATGCTCGACACAACCTTTTCACAATTATAATGATTTTCAAAAGGTTAATCGAGTTGAGACCAAGATAAGATCCGATGTTCCCAGTTGGATAAAGTCTAATTTGAGTGGTCATCCTAATACTTCCCCAAGTATTTTTTACACAATTAACAAGAAGAAAGGGACACTGAAAGAATCTGTATCAAAAACTACTATTGGTTTGAACCTTCGTACTAAGGTTAAACATTTCTGATTTCGGAAAAAATATTAGCAAAATCAAGGACTTCAGGAAGGCCAGGAGAATGCCAAATACAGGTAAGAACACTACATCCTTTTCCCTTGAAGATGAAAACTGTTTTTTTACTAAAACAGGTAAAAATCGTAGATGTTTATCAAAGAATCATGATGTTCATGATGGGCATTTAATGGATGCCTACAATACATAATTTTATTATGGTAAATTTTGCCTCAACCTGAATCAGGGAAAGGAATATGCAAAATTAGTTCAAGAATGGTATTCTTCTTGACACATAATGGTTTGGTACTATGTACTGTTTTAAAATTCCTAGTAGTTTTTCATCTTTTTTCTTGAAATCTAAACCTTCTCTTGTGCTCTAGATCTTTATCTGTTGAGCTAAAAACAAGGTTGATTAGGATTGTCTTTTTAAATGAGTCCGGACACAACTCTTGTGCTAGCGGACCCATGTGTGTTAAGTTTAGAAACCGTCCTGGATCTTGAGTCAAAGCCTCTCCAAGAAGATTCTAAAATGAATCTCTCTTCCTCTAGGGTTCTAAACCTAGAAAGTATGATATATATATAAGGTTCGCTCACCTTGTATTATATTCAAAGGTGCCTGAATAACTCAAGAACGTTCACGAACCATGGATGCTTCGAGGTTTTCAAACATCATAAAGGAAGATAACAAGAAAAAGGAGGATGATGGTTGTTCAGGTATTGTTGAGTTCTATGGCAATCCTGTCAACATAGCATGTTACTTTGCTCAAGAACACTCAAGGTCAAAACCGGTACAGATGTCTCGAGATTTGGTTGGAAACATTATGAGTGACATCAAAGTGGTGTTTGAAAAATTGCCAGCTGCCAAAAAGGATCTCCATCTTCTCAATTCGGAACTAGGAAGAGCCTGTGAAGACCTCATCTCTCTCAAAACGCAAGTTGCAGACTACATATAATTTATCTATTTCTGTCTAGAAAACTTCTTTTGAGGATTTATTCTTGAGAATGATAACTAGGGTTTGGTATAGCAAAGATTGTGATTACACATAGCTATATTTCCAAAAAAAAAATTCATCTTGCATGTTTTAAAATTTAGTTATTTAAATTCTAGAGTTGTTGGAAGATGAACTTGCAGCATGTAATCATTATTGGTTTAACTATTGCAAAAATCTTATGAAATATTTGTGCCTTTACGTTCTCGTGAATCGAGCTAATATTTCATATATACTTAGAAGCTAAATTTATTATGTTATTATAAACGGAAAATAAAACAAACCCTTTGAGATGTTTCTCGCAGTATTGATCTTTTTGATCACACTTTTGTGTTTCGCTGCTTGACACACTCCGTAAGATTCTCTTATGTTGAGTAAAATCGAGTAAAATTGTCTCTTTGTTCGTAACTGGCCTTGAGATTAATTTATGTTGATACTATGGATACAAATCCTTGTGATTTGTTAATTTCCATAAATATTTCTTTTTCACGAAAGTAAGGTCACTCATGTTGTTCTCTTGGGAATAACATTTTATGGGAGAGAGTTCTGCAATGAACTTGTGCTTAATTGCTATATCTTTGTGGGGAGTGTGGTTGTGGAATTATAAAGGGGATGATTGTATCTTTTTAATCTCCTAGGATGAGCGCTAAGTATTCATTACTATGTGATATCATCTGAACAAGTTGATATGAGGAGTTGCATTTTAACTATGTTATTATGTAGTATCTTCATCTTCCTTAAGCTCGAGATATCTTTTGGTTGTATTCATTACGATCTCAAGATTTTCGTACCCTTGTTAATTTTATTGACAAAGGGGAAGAATTATTTAGTAGTTTCGTACCACATACATATGGTTTACGGATCATTATTTAAGGCGGAGTGGATCATTTAAGCAATAGGTTTACCTATTAAACAAAAGATGTAAGTATTAATTAAGGGGGCAAAACATATTGCCATAGTTTTACTTCAGGTTGAGATACAATTGAACTTTGGAGAGAAGATAATAATACTAAACGATGCTGAGTTGAACACGTTCAGAGTCATTGCAACTTGAAATAACGAAGAGTTCAAGGAGAGTTGGAGAAACCAAGGAAATCAAGAAGACATGGTGGGTCGAGGAGTTTTTTCAAAACTGTATTTTTGTTATCCATATGGATTAAATGTTTTGTCGCTAAAATTGACAAAGGGGAAGATTGTTAGAGCATTGCTTAGTGGAACTCACAAGTATTCATATATCAAGCTTGTTGTCAAATTTAGTTGTCAAAACTATATCTTGATTTCTAGTCTAAAATTAGTTAAGTATGGGTCTAGGATAGTGGAGTTGAGAAACGAACCAGTCATCATTTGCGTTCTACCCTTTGAAGGTGCACATATTTCTCAAGTTATATTCACCTTTCTATCCGTGAGACGGTTGTCGCATAACTAATTAGACTAGCTTGCATAGACAAGACTTACGAGTTGAGAACTAATTATTTAGTTTACGAATTTCTCGAAATATGATGACTAAGCTTAATGAATATTTTTTCATACTTGATCAAATTCGGTAGAGAAAAATTTACTATTCGGAACCAAATCTTGATTCAAGTCTATCATTCGAAAATATCCTGGAACAGTGATATGTGTCATTGTTGTTATTTAGGAATGTTTCGAATTGATTTAGAGAAATATAGAACTACTATATTCAGAATACAAGACAGTGTTATCAGTCTTACAAACTGAGAAAATTGTTATATGTCTGAAGCCGTATTACATGTATTCGTGCACGTAGCGGAGTAGCTATATATCGACTTTCAGATTTGTGTGATATGCATACTCATATGCACATCATGGGAAAATCTGTTTGTTTCGTGATCCAGATGAGTATGTATATTCGTATACAAACCATTGTGGAACTGTGGTAAGGGAACCGAGTTAAAATAATCAAACCGGTATGCGAGCCAAAACAGTTCTATGTTCTAGAACCAGTTTAGTACCCAAACCGGTACGCAAGATGAATGTTCTGCGACAAATGTCTTAAGTTTGCAAACCGGTACGTGAACTAAAAAGTTCTCTAGATTCCGGAACTTTGTAATTGCATAAGTTTTCAAACTGGTTTATGAATTAAAAAGTTTTGTAGACTCCAGAACTCGGTAATTGCATATAAGTTTGCAAACCGGTCCGCGTACTGTGACTCAGCCGATTCATGAACGATTCAAGTAATTATACTTTGTACATTTACAAATTACGTCGATCATGATTCAATTGCGATTAAATATTTCTATGAATTAATTTTCATTTGATCATTTCTCTAATTAACACCAGACTCATTTGATCACATGATCGTGACTCAATATTAATGTCTTGGTGAACATGAAAATGAGTGTTAAGCTTTTAAGTTCAAATCGGCTAGTTTCGGCTGACCATGTTGAACATAGTTTTTATACACGGTTCGATTACGGTTTACCTAACCATAGTATATATATTGTATATGTGATTAAGATTCAAAGCTTTCATCTAACTGTGGATATTATTTGCTTGGTTCCAAAGCTATCTTAGCTTAAACCTAAAGCAACCTAGGCTTTGAAGTCTATATAAGGGGAACTCTTGGCAACTGGGATTTTTGAATCTTGACACTACTTTTTGATGTTTCCTAGTTGTATCAAGAGTCGTCATATCCAGAAACCCTTTTAGGGATTAGCGACTACAAAGACTTCTTTGGGATTCATGAATTCAGGTCCAGGTGCAGTTATCTTTTATCTTGATAACTTGAGTATCCTGATCTTGGTTGTTTGTAGAGCCTTGCTCCATCAATCAAGATAGATAGTAATCAAAAAAGTCTTTACGTCTCATACTTTGTTGATTCCACAAGTTTTATACTTGTGAGGTGAATAATAATCTAGGATGCACTTCGGGTTGCATAAGTCCGAATTTTGAGGATAACCAGACTTTTTTCTAAGTTGCTATCGATTTCCATCACCTGGATCTATCGTTTGATCTGATCACCCGTTTATATCGTAAATCAGGAAATCAAATATAGGCTTAATCTGTAGGAGGCAGATTTGGTTTAAAGTCTTCAATAGAATTGAAGCAACTCTTAGTCGTGGGTGACATCGTCTAAGGTAATAAGTTGCGCAGAGTCCTGCTGGGACTCAAGAGGCGTAAGGAGCGCGAATGTACCTAAATCAGTGGGAGACTGAGTTCGGGCTCAACTACATTCCAGACCGAAGTTAATTGGTAGTAGGCTAGTGTCTGTATCGGTTTAATACAATTTGGTGTTCAATCTAGACTAGGTCCCGGGGTTTTTCTGCATTTGCGGTTTCCTCGTTAACAAAACTTTTGGTGTATGTGTTATTTCTTTTTCCGCATTATATTGTTTATCTTTATAATTGAAATATCACAGGTTGTACGTTGATCAATCATAGTAGCTAGGTCCACATTGAATCAGTTGAAACATCCAAAAATAAATTACAAAGGAAATGAGAATATGATGACCAGGAGAAATGCTAAACTACATGAAACCGCTGAAAAGTTTACCTTGAGTTGAACCCGAGTTTGGGCTACAGGTTGTACAAAGTTGTTCCTCCAACTCAACTCCTTCCAACTCCTCAAGTTCAGATTCCAATTCTTCCTACAACCAACAAAGATAACTATCACTCTCTGGTACAGAGAGGAAAGGAGAATATGCTTACCAGAAGAAATGCTAAACTACATGAAACATATTAATTTGATCTTGGAGAATATCTATTATAAGTAAAGAAACATATTGCTTAACTCAAAAACGGACAATAGATAAAGGGTGAATGATGAACAAGCTTAAGCCGGGCACCTTGTGTTGGAGCACTGCTCGGTCGAACTAACATGCGTTGCTATCTCAAGCGTGTTTGTCAATATTAGTGATCAAAACTATAAGTCTTGATTTCTAGTCTACTATAGCTAAGTCTCGGACTAGGATAGAAAGTGTAGTTGAGCTCAAGAACTCCATGGCAATCATCATACAAGACGAAGACCTACTCAAGGAACTGGTGGAACTTCATCGACTAAAAGTTATGTGGAGACTTGAACTTATCTATCACTCAAAAGTCTATCTACTCTATCTCCTATCTTGAGACAAAAGTCGTTTTGCTATATAGACCTTGATTATACACATTTGCTATTTCGAGCCGAGTTTATCTCGCCTATCTATTTCTCGAAATATGTGTTGGTAAGCTTTCGCTTTGGCCAAGTTCATCTTTACCTAGTGATGAAAGTCATGTTATGTTTCAATCACTTTGAAAATAGCTTTGACGAAAAATAGTTTGTGAATAACAACTATATAACGTCCTCTAAGAATGTTTCAATGATTGAAATAAGAGTTTAGATTATATAACCATTGTTGTATATAAGCATTGTGTGGAAACACATACATGTATAAGTCCTTATTCCTTGAACCGAAATATGCTTACTTTGTTGATCAAGAAAACCGGAACAACAGTTCGCGAACTCCCGAGAAAATCTGCTGGAGTTTGTAAACTTCTTCCGAGTACTTAAGTCCGCGAACTTAGTCCGCGTACTTGAGTTGGTTATTTCTAAAGACGATTATTTGTGAACTTATACTTATATAAACTAAGGAATGCAATTTGCAAACCGTGGCTATAAAGTTCATGAATCGATTCAAGTGAATCAAATCGTTTTTGCTTCGATTGTGTCTTGTATACTTCTATAATATCTAAGCAATTGAACAACTCTCTAACTAGTTCATTTGAGTCATTTGAACTAGTTATGGTGAAGAAGAATATGGTTGATATGAAAGTGCTCATATGGCTAACCATTTGGTTAACTATTATTGAACCAACAAATGTACATATTTGGGTACGGTTACACAAACCTAAAACGTGTATTTCATTTGTGTGTAACAAGCTAAGTTTTCGATCCAACGGTTGAAATATATTAGCTTGAATCTAATAGGGTTTTCATCTAACGGTGAATATTGAATGCTTTGTTACTAAGCTAACATTGATTGCAAACCCTGATTTGAAAGACTATATAACGGAGAACTCTAGCAACTGGGAAACCTAATCCCCACACCTCCTGTTTGATACTGGTTGTATAGCTAGAGTCGATTCTCCTTTAACCTTAGGTTTCTACCGAGACCTTGTAGGTTAACGACTTGAAGACTTCATTGGGATTGTGAAGCCAGATCGATACTACTTTCTTGTAGTTGGGTGATCTGATCTTGTTATTTCTATCGTGTTGAGTACAATCGTAACAATTGTCTTGAGATTGATATCTCCGATAGGCAAGATATAAAAGTAATCACAAACATCTTCGTATCATCGTTTGTGATTCCACAATATCTTCTTTCGCCGCGTCGATTAAGATTATTGTGAGGTGATTGATAATACTAGGCTGTTCTTCGAGAATATAAGTCCGGGTTATCAATTGGTTCATGTTCACCTTGATTTATCAAAAGACGGAACAAAACTCGTAGGTATTTCTGTGGGAGACATATTTATCTATTACCGTATACTTTTCTGTGTGATACAAATTTGTTTATTAAAGTCTTCGACTTTGGGTCGTAGCAACTCTTAGTTGTGGGTGAGATCAGCTAAGGGAATCAAGTACGTAGTATCCTGCTGGGATCAGAGACGTAAGGAGCGCAACTATACCTTGGATCAACGTGAGATTGATTGGGGTTCAACTACAGTCCAAACCGAAGTTAGTTTGTAGTAGGCTAGTGTATGTAGCGGCTTAATACAGTGTTTGTTCAATCTGGACTAGGTCCCGGGGTTTTTCTGTATTTGCGTTTTCCTCGTTAACAAAACTTCTGGTGTCTGTGTTATTTCTATTCCGCATTATATTTTGTTATATAATTGAAATATCACAGGTTGTGCATTAAGTTCAATCAATTAGAATATCCAACCTTTGGTTGTTGATTTACATTGATTGACACTTGGATATTGGTCTTTGGTACCATCCAAGTTATCTCTCTTATATTTAATTAGACTCACAGATTTATATTTGCTTGAGTAAGAATTAAATCGAGAGATCAAGATATTATAACTCCTTGATATACTTTGTTAAGATTGAGTCTAGTTGATTCTCTTGAAAGTATATTGGAGTTAGTCCATTGTTTATGGGTGAAAACTATTCCTGCCGGATTTGGTAATTTGGGGTGTGTGGATGAGGAATGAATCTAAACCCTAAACAAATGCACTGCGCGGTGAGTGCTTGTAGATTCGGAAATCAATCTGTGCAAGTCCGGCCTAAACCAAGAAATGGCCGTTCCAGACTTGTTTCGGTCACAAAGTGAAGGAGATGGGGTTGATCTTAGGGAGGGAAGCGAATAAGGTGTTGAGATTGTGAAGGTGTTGGCTTGCTTATGACTTGTAACAGAAAGGTGAGCAGGCTTACGATTGATGCAAGCAGGCTCAGGGTGTTTGAATACGTTTTGTATTAACACTTGGTTTCTGTCTCGTCTGGACTTGTGTTGTTTTTTCTCCTGTGTTGGAAATAGGGAGGAGAACCTATTTATACAAGTCATTTGAGCCTTATTCACGTCTCTCGTGGGAAGTGGAGGAAGTGGAGAGATAGAGTAGTGGAGGTGTGTGTTGGTGTTACACGACCAGTCTTGCCCACTTCTCCTGTCATCTCTAACCGTCCATGACTTCCTAACACGTTCTTGTGATGGCGCGTTGCATGCTGCACGTTGTAAACCGCCAGACCAATATCCCAGTATATATCCCCCAGTTTGTGACATGATTGATGTCTGGAATGTGTGGATCGTGGGATCCACAAAAGGTAGCATGTAATGCTAAATTGAATAACTGCGTTATTCAGGAAGTTGATACTTGTGAAGTATCATGTGTATTTTATGCAGGTACTGCATCCTGGTGTGGTAAAGCGACGGGTGGTGATCACCATGATGCCTTATTGACCAATTAACTCCTGACCAGGGTTGTATAACCAAGCCGGTGAAGCTGGACGGATGATATGATCTTTGAGACACTCATCTGCGACCGTTGATGGAATCAGGGTTTTGAAGAGGTGCGCATGCATCACTCTTCAGCTTGGTCGAAACCAAGCATGGGAAGGGTTTTGGAAAGGACCGACCGGGCATGCGTGTAAACAGCATGCCGGTGTACACGTCCGTACCTCTCTGTCCCATAAAGGCGCGATCTAGGCCACTCGATTTGACCGGCAAAGAGGGGTGGTTGAGATCGGTTTGCGACAGAAATCCATTGCCGCAAAGGAATTGGAAACCGCGTGACATGCCTAGTTTGGACGGGCGTTCCAAGATGACCAATCTTGGTCGGTCTTGGTCGATCGATCAGGCGTGTAGGTGGTAGGTGGTGTTCACGCCTATACCTGACTGTCCCATGAAAACGTGATCTAAGCCACTCAAATCGTCCGGTGAAGTTGAGTGGTCGAGATCAGTTTGCAATTTGGGAAGTGTAACCACGCAAGTTTGGACGCGCGTTTTGGGATAGCCAGGCATGATATTCCTTGGCCGATCAGGTGAGGGGATAGACGGGCCCATGGTGGTCATCTTTGGTATGACCGGACCGCTAATCTAATCTGGGACCCTCCATTCGTGCCGGAGAAGATGAACGCTCGTGATGCTCGAAACCCTAATTTTGGCTTTCATGGACGTGTAACCATGCTCCGTTTGGGCGCACGAATTTGGACGACCAACCATGGTTGGTCCTGACCGATTGGTCAAGTATGTAGGCGGGCCCACGGTAATTGTGTTGACATGCTCTGGGACCTTTGAATCTACATCTACACCCTCCATCTATACCTGCGAAGATGGATGGTTGAGACTGTTTTGCGACACATGTAATGTGCCGCAAACCCTAATTTAGGGTTCTCCGCCCATCTTTGCTCTGGTTTGGACGTTTTGGCAAGCTAGGCCAGTTGAGGCCGACCATGCGGCGTCCGCGTTGGTTCGGCAGTGAATATTCCATACCTTTGGGGTTATGGAATCGATCTGGGCCATCCAATCATCTTTGGTAAAGTTGGATGAACGAGATCATATCCCGGTGATCTGATCGGTCCGGATGCTCAATCGGGCTAGTATAACATACCGAGAGTTCTCAATCGGGCTAGTATAACACACCGAGAGTTGCAACCTGTACGGGTATTTCGTACATGCTTTCATTATAATGCTTGGAGGTTCGTGTTGCTCTGCTGAGAGCAACACTCAGTCGTCATGCCGCACTGATAATGAGTACAGGAAATACAAGGCTGCTTACGCATTAATTAATAATGCTATAAATTCACAGGGTATATGGGATTGTTGCTACATGCTCCAACCTGGATGAATTTCATGTATTCACAGAATGGGATTGTTGCCACATGCTCCATTCTAGGTGAATTAGTAAAGTGAAGGAGTATTCAACACTTATTAATGGCTTTATCTTTTACAAGATGTCAGCGCATGATTTTCTAGTTTTTTACAATTTTAACCTTAAATGAAAATCCACCATCAACATTAAGTCCCCTGCCTAGCACATAATGGTTACACTATTGTGGGGTAGGCATGAGATGGTGACATATACAAACGTAAGAATACGAGATAAAGGAAGTCTATCTGGAGGGATTATGGCCGTGGGCAATCCTCCATACGTGCGCGATCTTAAGCCTTGGTGGACCGGCTTCCTTCCTTAGGGTATTTGAATCAAAAGACGAATCCAAACAAAAGAGGAATCCTTGTTCTATTGGGATTCTTCTAATTTTTGTCTATAAAAGAGACCAACCCCTTCTCTTTTTCTCACGATTTTTTTTTTGTTGAGCAGCTCCCGTCCGTGACCAACGCCGCCGCTCCTGCTGCCGCCGTTGCTGCTGCCGGAGTTGCCACCGTCAGACGTGCGCCGCCGTCCGTCCGTCCAAGGTAGGCTTCACTTTTTTTTTTTGTTTTTTTTGTTTTTTTAGGAAAAATCCTAATTTCTTAGGTAAAAATCTTTTGATAGATACATCATGCTTAGATTTCTCATCAAGATTGATAGTAAAAATCACCCATTTTTGCTAGGATGGTTTAGTTCCGCAAGTCCGTGAACACGTCGTTTTTGCTTCTTCTTCCGTTGTTGCATGCAAAACTAGCTTCTTAGGTTGTAGCTTGGAAAGATATTTTGGCTTGAATTTCATGAATATAATTCTCATGAGAAAACCGTGTTATAATACGTGCATAGGAGCGGTCCCGCCATGTGTGTTTGATCCGAATCGTGGGTTCCACCCACACATGCTTGACTGAAAGTCGACCTCATACTAGCCTTGTGCCCGGATATGAAGCTTGAGTAATACCAGACTTGAAACCAATATCGGACATGAAACCAATACCAGACTTGAAACCAATACCGGACTTGAAACTTATACCGGACTTGAAACTTGAGCCGATGCTTGGACCTTATACCGGACTTGAAACTTGAGCCGGTGTTTGGAACTTATACCAGTCTTTCAATGTGAATGCAACGTGAATGCAGTTCACGTTCGTTTTTTTTTTATTTTTTTTTTTATACAAGTACTGACTCCTGTATTTATTGTAGAATGAAGAAAAGAACTCCTGTCGATATTTCTTCTGGAGATAATGCTGGTGCCAAGTCGGGAAGTGTTGACAAACTTCAAAGATATGCCGAACATTGCTTTGATGAGTTGTTCACCTTGTCTTTTCCAAACATTAGGAGACATCCCTCTCACGGGATAGTCCACGCTTTCCGATTCGAGAAAATATAGAAGGCGATCCATCTTCTTCTTCGGCACTTGTGATGAGGTTACGTCTTCAAAGAAATGAATATCCGCCATCTCCTATCGACTTCAAGACTTGTCATACTCCACTGGCCTCTTATGAAGGATGGATGAGGCGCATGTTGAATAATAAGAACATCAAAGCCAATTTGACCAAAGCGCAAATCCTCGATGCAGTCATGGCATCTGCTACTCTTGAAATTAAGAAAGATGCTGCAGGCTTGATTACTTTCATTTCTCGGTGGCGCCCTTCTATATATACAGCTATATCTAGATGGGGAGAGATGACTATTACCCTGGAAAACGTAGCTGCATTGATGAACCTTCCTGTTGTTGGGAATCTTTATTTTGAGCTTTCTGACACGGAACAACATGATTATGACACTATACTCCGAAAGGTGGCAGAATTCGACGATCTGGACAAGGAGGAGAAAAAGATACAAGATGCTTATACACCTGGTGGGTATCGGAATGGTCTCCTGTAAACCCAGAGCCGAATCAGGAGTTGGAAAACGAGCTCAGTGTGATTGCATTCCTGTCTTTGTGGTTGTCCAGAGATATATATGACGACGATCCTGGAAAGAAAACCATAAGGGGTGTTCTGGTTAAGATTGCTATAAAGCTAGCAAAAGGCTAAGTTCTTCCCTTAGGTGCCTTGTTCCTTGGATCATTGTATTCTCATCTGGACGCCTTAGCAATGGATATGCATGTTCCAACGGGTACAAGAAGGTGGAGTCGTATGCCCACTTCGTTTTTCTTCAGGCATTCTTGTGGGAACATTTCAAAAGTTATGCTCCTGCAACTTCGCTCGCAATTTGTATGGTGGCTCGAGAATACTCCGTTGGCAGAGGAGGCGTCCCAGAACTGGTGCGAAACTTATGGATATCTTTGATAATGTGTCTTCTGTAACTTTCCGTCCATGGGGGCCGATCCACCCTTCCATTGTTCAGCCAAAGACTTTTGCTATTGCTTCTGACGGTCCTGATGCTGCGTTGCGTACCGATGCCGAGACTATGAAATCTGGAGAACTTATTTACCTGCACAGCTGCATTCCGGATATATCCGTCTCTATTCAACGAAGCTCTTCTTGTGACTCCGTATAACATCGACAGGCTGCTCGTCAAATGGGATTTGACCCGAGGTGTTCCCTTTATTCGTCCTTGAGAGGCTTCGAAAGAACTTTTCCGGTTATCTTTGATCTTTGACATATTCTTTGCATCGCAGAGTCTTCCCTTCTGGCCTATTGGGAGAAACTCAGTGGTAACCGACAAGTATAAGGAATTTTGGAGGAAGCAACTGTTGGCTTTCTAAGAATTCTCGGAGGATGTTGTGACAGATTCCCGTGGTGAGCCATCTTCTGACGTCCTAAAGGAGCATTTCCGGTTGAGGCCAAACGGACCAGAGCTAAGGATTGCAGTCCCCAGGCAGGAGTGAGATCTAAGAGGCAGGCATGTGGTTCGGTGATCCTCAATTCCTCCAATATGCAGGTATTTAAATCTCTTTTGATTCCTTCATTTCTCCAGAGTAAATTCTTCTAAGAGTGATTCTTGCTTGAAATCAGGGAATTCCGAAAGAGAATGTCATCACAAGGTTGGCGCGCATTCAGAATGAGAAGGCTGGTAATATTGGCCTTCCTGTTGAGAAGTCTGGCGATGCTGATCTTCATCTTTGAGAAGTCTCAAGCGATGCGATCTTCATCTCTGAGCAGTCTGGCGAAACCGCTCCTTTTTCAGATCATGACAGAGATGATGCAAGTTTGGTTGGACAAGGTGCCTCCCTAAGTGATATTGTTGATGGGGCCGTGATGGAAATTAGCACCCAGAGCGAAGTAGATATCGGGAGGAATGTAAGAGAGGCAACATCCGCTATTGTTGAGGTGGCTCCCTTTGAAGAATATTCTGAGCATGTTCCAATCAATAAAGCTGTCGTGGCGACTTCTTCTGAAAGACCTCCTGCAACTGACAAGGCTCCTGTGACTGGTGAAGTATTGGTAGCGCAACCTGGAGCTTTGTTCGATCCTCCTTTCATTGTTCCTTATCCAGGTTATGTGTTGGTTGGAGGATTCAGTGTGTCGGCCCGGTTCAAAGAGTTGTACACGGTAATATGGGAGAAACACGGCCACATTGCTACCACTACGAAGCTCAAAAGTCGTCTTGCATTGGTCAACCGCGTTCAGGAGGCTTTATTTTCTATCCATGGGATGAGCGTCACAACTGGTCGAACAGGTTCTGAGGAGATGATTGAAGACCGGAAGTGCCATCGAGATGTGTTTGTGCAGTACGACTTCAATGCTCCTTGGTTCCTCAAAGGGTTCTCCGAGATTCAGGAGCTCCAGAAATTACAAGGTGAAGCCCCTTCTGCAGAATGTGATACTCGCCAGGAAGAAGAGGTTGAAAGGTTGTCTGAGGAGTTGAAGCTGAAGCAGGCTGTACTTCAAAGGATGAAAGTCGCTCTTGCCCAGAAGGACGAGTTGCTGCTGAAGGAATTTCCGTGAAGGATTCGTGCTATACACTTGTCTCTTCTTTTTCTTTTTGAGTGATAGTGAGGATTTCTTTTCATAATTTGACTTCCGGTTTTGAATTAATAGGTAATTGAATTGGTTTATTTTGAGATAGTTTTGTGAATAACTTTTCTGAAAGAGGTTATTTTAAATGGAATTTGCATCTTGGTCATGAATGATTGCACATGTCATATGAAATTGCAAATGTCGTGTAAAAGGGAGGTATGAAGGGAAGCAAACATGCGTTTGATCACTGAGCCTCTTTCTTCATGTGCGGGGTGCTAAGTCCCCAGTGAATTCTAAAACTATCTTTCTTGTAAAATTGCTGAATAGAACATACTTGCTTTTGAAGTCTCACTTGTATCAAACCGAAGTAGCCTCTCCAAGGAAGTCGTCCGCATTAATTTTTTAGAGAATGAGAGCTATCCTCGGAACCAAGTTTCTCTGAATAATGCGCTTCAAGCGTTGCACTCACCGGTAGGGTGGTGAAGGAACCGGTGGAAATGACAGTACCTCGGGTCCATTACTTCTTGGTCAGTGGGTGGACGCCATACCGGAGGTAGCTCCACCTCTCCGTTTCGCACCCACGCCTCCAGCAACTCCAAAATCTTCTTTATTGGGAAGGGAAAGTGTAGGTACCTTGAGTCTAGCTTTTCCTGTGTTAGTGGGCGTAGTGATGTCTCTTCGTGGCTTTGATGTGGAGCACGTTCCGGAGATGAAGTTGGAAGATTTGTGAGTGTCATCATATCTGCGGATCGTTTGCCTGGGTAAAGGGATATGGAAGGTGTCGTAATATCACTGCTGAGTGATCGAATTGAACGCTCCCATCCTCTGTATCCACGTATTTCCTGATTGATCTCTCCTTCCTCAAGCATTTCTTCGCTTGGTTGGAAGGTCGATGCGGATTGGACAGTCTTCCGGGCTTCAACAAGAGTTTTGAGATATAAATCTTCTAGCATGGCCCCGTAGGCTGCAGGCTCCCTTTTTTTATCTGGCAGACATTGTAGTATTCCGGACAAGTCCCTTCCTCTGTGGAGTTGCCTCGAGTCTTCATTGCTGGCTGGCATTAAGTTTCAGAAATAGGCTAATCAATGCAATTGTAATATATTGCGCAAACAATTCGGACAAAGGTCAATTTCTACATATGATTACAAGGATGTATCACTACAACCTAGAATCATATCATGCTACTTGTATTCAAGGTTATCGCTCGATGAAAACCCTAAAATAGCTATAGATATGGATGTGAGTTCAATCAATTCTAGACTCGACTAAACAAACATTCAATCATATTGCAATCCATCAATCATGCAATTATTGTAACCCGTAGAAATCATACGATAATATTGAGAGAAAACTAATTCATAAAAATCATAACTTGGTTGCAAAATCCAACTACATCTTCAACCAATAATAAAAACTTAGTTACTTGTGTTTTTGGAAATCATCATAGAAAGTTTAGAAGAACCTATCATGTGAAAACCCTAGAACAAAAGTAGAAGTCTCCCTAATGGAGATATCTCTAGGTTTAGAAAAGAGTTTTCTTTTATATGCTTTTCTCCCCATAAGGATACTTTCCCAAAATTAGGTTAATTCTTCTCAAAACCCCGTCTCCAAGTTGGTCCACCAAGCCCGGGAGTGAAAAATATGTTTGGAATTTTTGGGTCCGAAAACTGGTCATGGGATTGCGACGTCATCAGGAATCCGGTCCACGAAGCCGAATCCGGTCGCTGAAAATCATCTCTGGCCGCTTTTGTCATCGGAAACTGTCACCAGCGAGTGCACGCTCCCAGCAGCTCATCTCCATATCTCTGCAATTCAAACAATCACAAAATACCATCTAAACCAATTCCTCATTTCTTGCGAAACGCACCCAAAAGCGCGACTCGTAGCACATATGTCCCACCGTCGACTCTTGCATACGACTCGTACCCCTCTCGCGATTCACTGAATCATTGTGATTCCCACTTACGGTTCCAAAATACGGCTCACGGAACTAGGCTCACCGGCTTACCAATTTCGCTCCGTTTTCGCCTGCTAGCATTTGCACTTTTGTTCAATTCCACCAATCAAAGCCACACTGCGGCTCATTGCACAAAACTAAATTGCAGTCCCATTCATAGCAGCAACACAAGCATTCACACTTCAATCGCAATCATAACCACAGCCCAAACCTGCTCCCAGCTTCGTCACATGCCAGAATTGCCCCATCTATGCATTTCAGCTGCAATACCACCACATGACCTGCAATCTAGCAATAGCAGCCCGGCTGCAAGGATACTGACACATCTCAGCTGCATACATAATGCAAGACCACCCTACTATTCCTGCAGATTCCACCCTCCATCACCATCATGCCCAGACTCCATACCTGATATACATCCATCGTCTCAGTCTACTCGTGTAAATACCACCAGTTATGGTATCTCTTTCTTATTCTTCTTCATATCTCGAGCTCTACTGTCAACAGCATCCCATTCTCTGCACTGCTTCCTTGCATACCACGGACATCACCAGCTCGAACTCCACGGTGTAATCCCCAGCAAACTAGCACAGAACACCCGCCACAGACCTTTTACGTGTCTAGTGAATCACGACATCATCTTGAACACAACCAACGCCACCACCATTGCGGCCCGGACACGCATTTCATGACCACTGCTATTTTCCATGTACCAAACAACTCTCCAGCTTCAATGCGGGCTTAACGGATTCATTCAAGTCCGGCTCATTGTCTGCGGCAAGAACCTCTCAGTGAATTTGTGCTTGAATCGAATCTCTCGAATCTTCTCATCACGCCTCGGACTCACTACTCCATTAGTACCAGCACCAGCTCTACCACAGAAAAACCACGACATCCATCATAACCATGACTACGGACTCGAGTAACTCCCAAGTTCTTCATTGCCTTCTTACACCTGCCCGGCTGCGAACTAACTCGGTGAGTGTGACTGTAGCTCAACCCGATACACTGCAATCTACGTATAATTTCGGGTCAACACCAACACTCTTCTCTCATTCTATTCCCTGGCCTTTCCATGACCGTTGTCCTAGCCTTCATCTTGTACAGCAGCTGCATCTACATTCTTCACATACCACCAGAACCAATCTCCATACCCGGCCCGAACCATTGTCAAACACTTGCTAGGCATCTTGCAAAGTGTAGATAGATATAGCTCTTGACCCATGGCAATCTTCCACACTCCTCCTGCGATCATTCACATCCAATTCAGCAATAACCCATCGGTATAAAACCATTCATTACCTCCATTCAACATCGAGCGGCATCGCTTCTTCATCACCTTGATTCAAATCAACCCTGACTTGGGTTTCCTCTTCACTGCAACATCAAAACCATTTGAATCTCCATCGAATCCAACATAGACCCATGAATCAGCAATCCTTCTTCTCCATTATTAACTCTGTATATTTGTCACAGAGCTTCCATTTTCTTGTTTTCACTGAGACGTAATGAAGGATGAAAGAAAGAATAGGTTGTGTCTGAAAAACAACTCGACCTAATTAGGTCAATCCGTACACACTGGATAGTGGCACTAGTAAAATGGATAGGGGCTGCCCAGTTGGCCTTCCCTTAACCTCGGGCAGTGCGTAGTTAGCACTCCTCTAAGAAGAGAGTTGCCCCTTAACAGAATGACTACCCCTTAACGTACAACGGGGGTGACAATAGCACTTCTCTATGAAATGACCATTTAGCCCTTAGTCCTCCAAGTTCTTGTTTTGCTCATAACTTCTTCATACGAACTCCAGAATGACTCAGTTCTTTCGCCATTGTCTTCATCTTCTCGTCCTCTACACAATGAAAAGTAGAAATCTTGTATTTGAACGAGTTCCACTGGGTCTTTGGCCCTTCTTCACTTGTGACTTCACTTTTGTAGCTATTTCCACTTCTTTTTGCTCCAAATGACTCCATTGCACCTAATAAACTCAAAAGCACACATAAGATACATAATTCACATGAAAATTCGCAAAGAAAGCATAAATACTAGATATTAAATTAGGTGTTTTAGACACCTATCAGATTCCCCCACACTTAGACCTTGCTAGTCCTCGAGCAAATCAAACAAAACAAAACTAAAACAAATACATACAACTCGTGACGTCGAGGCTACGGTTAATTTTAGCATAAATAACAAGCCTTTAAACCCCTAGGTGTCCCTAGTGGACGAGTTATAGTCTCGTGAAGGTTTACTAGAGATATACCTACAAAACCTATATTTCAAACTCCGTCTATTCGTGACAAATCAATGAACGAATCCAAAATGACTACAGGAGGAGGTACCTTGCAAATTCAATTCAATTATTAGTAAATAAACTCTAATTAGATAGTCGAACAAGCCACAATACTCGGAAACTAACAAACCACAATCACAATGAAAAAGATAAAGAAGATGGATAAAGATGTAGATGTTGGCGAATGTTCACAAGTGTTCGATGTTTCCCATATCCGTCAGAAGGTCATTTGCTAAGATGAACCTAATCCTATTGGATTGAGCTACTGGTCTTGAATGCTACATCAAATCAATTGGCATATACAAGGGAACCAAGAGTGACTTTATTCAACACAATAATATTTTTTTTTTTTTTTTTTTAATGATTAGATCAAACTGGATCCAATTTCTTTTTTTTTTTTTTTTACGACATGATTAGATCTTTTGGATCCAAGCGCATGCTTCTTGTCGAGCAAGTACATGATAGTTGCCTTGGATCCGCGTTCCACGCTTGTTTAGGCGACGGAGACGGGGACTACGTTTCACACATCTTGCTATTCCCAAGTGTCTTTTTATTCCGTTTTGGTCTAATTGGTCGGTCCTTTTTTTTTTTTTTTTCTAGTAACTCAATCACTCTATTTCATCCTAGCGGTAATAACACGTCGATGTTTAGTGACCCACCAAAGCACTTAGAGAACAATAGATAAATATGGAAAAATAAAAATAGAATGCGATATGGTGATATTCAGAGATATGGTAACAACTATCATGTTAATTGTGATTTACGAGCTATATTCTTCCCTTTTAGTTAATTGGTTCCTCCACTCCTGCATTCAAAATGGTTCCATCCACTAATGGTGTCATCCTAAAGGCACAAGTTTCTTGATTTCGGAGTTCAAAAAGCACAATTTTTCTGATTTTTCTATTTTTCTGATTTTTTTTTTTTTTAAAGGCATAAAACAAACTAAAACATATAAATGCTCCCCCACACTTAAACTTTACATTGTCCTCAATGTAAAATTGAATCGTCCAAAGAAGGTTCAAGGTGGGAAATTCCGCAAATGATATGCAAAAACAAAGAAAATAAAGATAAAAGCAAATGCATAAAAGTGAAAAGATAAGGATAAAGATACAAAACCGGTGGGTTGCCTCCCACTTAGCGCTTGGTTTAAAGTCGTCAGCCCGACTATCTCCTTGCAAGATTCATTCCCCATACACCAATAATCGGAAAAGTTGGGGATCCACCCATAGCACCTGTTTTGTAAACACTAGCTTCGCACAAATATTAGTAATATAAAACAGAAACGAAGCTATTAACCGATAAAAGCTTCCCCACACTTATTCTTGTCCACACATGGAAGTGCATAAAGAATATAGGAGTCGGGTACTTCCATGGTTTTGGTTCCATAACTCTTTGCATAGTATAAGAATCAAGTATCTCTAATGGCGGAAAACGAGAAACAAAGTCATTCAACAATACTCTCGAAGCACATACATTCAAACCAATAAGAGGTAAAGGAGAAGAAACAATAGGCAACGGGTTAGACAAACCTTGCACAATCTCTTGTATTACGGAATCCTCTTCATCCTTGAAAAATTCAAGTGAATTATTCACCTCTTGTATATCATGGTCCTCTATTAAACCTTGCAACCATTCTTCGTCCGTTCTGCCAGTAACCAAAGTCTCGACATAAACATCATCATTACAATCATATGCAAGCTCAATTGGGTCTTCCACAATATTGGTCATAACGGTCTCATTCTCAACACATTCCTCCTTTTTGTTGTAAGGCACATACTCTTTGCGGATGCAATATTGTCCATAAGGAATTTCTTTAGAACACTCATTGCATCATCCTCAAGCTCTACCTTTTGAATAGGTTCTTGATCGTTATAAAGATCAATGCTTGAGTAATACACACAAGTGTCGACATATTCCTCTTCGTCTTCATCTTGATCCCAAAAAGACTCCATTGTACACTCCTCGGGATGTCACCATGAGTTGGTTCAAACGATGTATTTTCATAATAATCATCATCACTATCATAGTCATCATAACATTGGTCCTCGCTGAATTTAGTGTTGCTAATCTCGAACTCATCCTTTTGAATAGGTGAATGATCATTATTACGATCAAGAGTTGAGTTAACTACACAAATATCAACAAAAGTCCCCAAAGGTTCGCCTTTTTCAGCATAACTATTCATTTCCTCCTTGTATTCTTCAATGCCTTGTCTTAAAGTGGAAACACCTTTTTGAAGCTCTTGGAGTGTTCCATCCAAATTCTGAATATAGTGTTCCATTTGTTTGTAAATCTCATTCGACAAAGAAAAAGTAGAATTACTTACTTCAGTATTGTTAGGCCAATTATATTCCCTTTGAATGGGTGGATGATCATAACTACGATCGAAATTGGGCCAAACATACCATGAGCACATTCGGTCGATGAAATTGGTTCCACGCTTGTTTGTCCAAAATTGACTCCATCTTTGTCCATAAATTGTTGCATTTCATCTACCAAATTAGAGGAAATATTATAAGGAAAACAACTATTCTCCCCTCCTTGTGGTTGCTCACTTACATAACCACCATAAGAAGGTTGATATGTATGAGAATAACTCATAGGGTACGTGGAGTATTGATCATAGCCAAAGGATTGGTTTTGATTATACTCCCCATAAGGGTGATAGTTTTCATATTGTTGAGGTTGAAACCCGTATTGATTGCTCCAATATGCTCCTTCCATAGAAATAAGCACACGAAATAATTCTCAAACCAAGGTTAAAACCCGAGAAAATAAGAAAAAGTAAAACAAAAACTAAATACAAAAATAAGAAACCAAAAACAATTAACAACATTTTGCCTCCCCGGCAACGGCGCTAAAATTGATCGCTTGTCGTAGCGACACAAATATAATTACACTTTCTTACTACTCAAAATATAAATATAGCAAGGGCAAGAAAGGATCGATCCTGAGAGAGGTCTAGGTTGTCAAATTATTACGGTTTCCTATATAAAACACAGAGGATTTTCGATTGTGTAAATAAAAATAAACAAAAAGCAAATAAACAAAGCACGCAAATCAAGAATGTGAAATATTGGATAAAGGTTTCATCTTCAATTGTAAACAAGTTTATGAATATATGAATAGAATTCGTATTTAATCTCGCTACATCAAAAGCCATAGAATACCTTATTGCAAAGAATACTCAGTAATTTCCAAAGTTATCAACACACACATTAGGGCTGCCTATGTGAAATCTACCTAAAGAATAACCTAGCCTTGCGCTAATCAATTTCAATTCCTAGGAGCATTAAGTTTCAGAAATAGGCTAATCAATGCAATTGTAATACATTGCGCAAACAATTCGGACAAAGGTCAATTTCTACATATGATTACAAGGATGTATCACTACAACCTAGAATCATATCATGCTACTTGTATTCAAGGTTATCGCTCGATGAAAACCCTAAAATAGCTATAGATATGGATGTGAGTTCAATCAATTCTAGACTCGACTAAACAAACATTCAATCATATTGCAATCCATCAATCATGCAATTATTGTAACCCTGAAGAAATCATACGATAATATTGAGAAAAACTAATTCATAAAAATCATAACTTGGTTGCAAAATCCAACTACATCTTCAACCAATAATAAAAACTTAGTTACTTGTGTTTTTGGAAATCATCATAGAAAGTTTAGAAGAACCTATCATGTGAAAACCCTAGAACAAAAGTAGAAGTCTCCCTAATGGAGATATCTCTAGGTTTAGAAAAGAGTTTTCTATTTATATGCTTTTCTCCCCATAAGGATACTTTCCCAAAATTAGGTTAATTCTTCTCAAAACCCGTCTCCAAGTTGGTCCACCAAGCCCGGGGAGTGAAAAATATGTTTTAAAATTTTGGGTCCGAAATCGGTCGCCGGATTGCGCGTCATCACCGGAATCCGGTCACGGCACTTGGAATCCGGTCACGGAAAATCATCTCGGCCGCTTTGTCATCGGAAACGTCACCAGCGAGTGCACGCTCCCAGCAGCTCATCTCCATATCTCTAATTCAAACAATCACAAATACCATCTAAACCAATTCCTCATTTCTTGCAACGCACCCAAAAGCGCGACTCGTAGCACATATGTCCGGCCGTCGACTCTTGCATACGACTCGTACCCCTCTCGCGATTCAGATGAATCATTGTGATTCCCACTTACGGTTCCAAAATACGGCTACTGGAACTAGGCTCACCGGCTTACCAATTTCGCTCCGTTTTCGCACTGCGGCTGCACTTTTGTTCAATTCCACCAATCCAGCACACCTGCGGCTCATTGCACAAAACTAAATTGCAGTCCCATTCATAGCAGACAACACAAGCATTCACACTTCAATTGCAATCATAACCACAGCCCAAACTGCTCCCGGCTTCGTCACATGCGGAAGCGCCCCATCCCATGCATTTCAAACCAATACCACCACATGACCTGCAATCTAGCAATAGCAGCCGGCTGCAAGATACAACACATCTCCGACTGCATACATAACAGCAAGACCACCCTACTATTCTGCCAGATTCCACCCTCCATCACCATCATGCCCAGACTCCATACCTGATATACATCCATCGTCTCAGTCTACTCGTGTAAATACCACCAGTTATGGTATCTCTTTCTTATTATTCTTCATATCTCGAGCTCTCTTGTCACGCAACATCCCATTCTCTCACCGCTTCCTTGCATACCACGGACATCACCCATCGAACTCCACGAGTGTAATCCACAGCGACAAACTAGCACAGACACCGCCACGCCACGACCTTTTCGTGTCTAGGCTGAATCACGGCATCATCTTCAACACAGCCAACGCCACCACCATTGCAGCCAGACCTGCATTTCATGACCACCTGCTATTTTCCATGTACCAAACAACTCTCCACACTTCAATGCAGGCTTAACAGATTCATTCAAGTTCAGCTCATTGTCTTTGCGGCAAGAACCTCACTACTGAATTTGTGCTTGAGCTGAATCTCTCGAATCTTCTCAACACGCCTCAGACTCACTACTCCATTAGTACCAGCACCAGCTCTACCTGGAAAAACCCTGACATCCATCATAACCATGACTACAGACTCGAGTAACTCCCAAGTTCTTCATTGCCTTCTTACAGCTGCCACTGCGAACTAACTCAGGTGAGTGTGACCTGTAGCTCAACCCAGTACTGCAATCTGACGCATAATTTCGGGTCAACACCAACACTCTTCTCTCATTCTATTCCACTGGCCTTTCCATGACTTGTTGTCCTAGCCTTCATCTTGTACAGCAGCTGCATCTACATTCTTCACATACCACCAGAACCAATCTCCATACACTGACCAGAACCATTGTCAAACACTTGCTAGGCATCTTGCAAAGTGTAGATAGATATAGCTCTTGACCCATGGCAATCTTCCACAGCTCCTCCCACTGCGATCATTCACATCCAATTCCGGCAATAACCCATCAGTATAAAACCATTCATTACCTCCATTCAACATCGAACGGCATCAGTTCTTCATCCTGCTTCAGATTCAAATCAACCCTAACTTGGGTTTCTTCTTCACTGCAACATCAAAACCATTTGAATCTCCATCGAATCCAACACAGACCCATGAATCAGCAATCCTTCTTCTCCATTATTAACTCTGTATATTTGTCACAGAGCTTCCATTTTCTTGTTTTCACTGAGACGTAATGAAGGATGAAAGAAAGAATAGGTTGTGTCTGAGAAACAACTCGACCTAATTAGGTCAATCCGTACACACTGGATAGTGGCACTAGTAGAATGGATAGGGGCTGCCCAGTTGGCCTTCCCTTAACCTCAGCTGGTCTGTAGTTAGCACTCCTCTAAGAAGAGAGTTGCCCCTTAACAGAATGACTACCCCTTAACGTACAGCGGGGTGACAATAGCACTTCTCTATGAAATGACCATTTAGCCCTTAGTCCTCCAAGTTCTTGTTTTGCTCATAACTTCTTCATACGAACTCCGAATGACTCCGTTCTTTCGCCATTGTCTTCATCTTCTCGTCCTCTACACAATGAAAAGTAGAAATCTTGTATTTGAACGAGTTCCACTGGGTCTTTGGCCCTTCTTCACTTGTGACTTCACTTTTGTAGCTATTTCCACTTCTTTTTGCTCCAAATGACTCCATTGCACCTAATAAACTCAAAAGCACACATAAGATACATAATTCACACGAAAATTCGCAAAGAAAGCATAAATACTAGATATTAAATTAGGTGTTTTAGACACCTATCCTTTGTCGGACCATGTTGTTCATCTTTCCCAGTCTCCTGCGATTACGCTCTTTTTGCTTCTCCACCGGTAAAGGTGTGACTCCACGCTAAGGATTCAGCGTTTCTTACCTTTGCCCGAGTAGATGCCTGCCGACCCTTCTTGTAATTGTGTTGTTATATCAATCAAAAGGCGGAATGTTTCGCTCTGTCTTCTAGCGATACCAGCTTGATTTGCCAAGACATCTTCCAGCATTATAGCTATACTTCCAATGGTATCTGAACCACCTGTGGTTTCCTGGTGAGGATACATCGCGAGATGAAAAACCGAAAAATTGAGAATTCAATTTTTTGCAACCGAGAGATCAACCTCCCGTTGTGGTTGCCAATTGTTTATGGGTGAAAACTATTCCTACCGGATTTGGTAATTTGGGGTGTGTGGATGAGGAATGAATCTAAACCCTAAACAAATGCACTGCGCGGTGAGTGCTTGTAGATTTGGAAATCAATCTGTGCAAGTCCGGCCTAAACCAAGAAATGGCCGTTCCCAGGACTTGTTTCGGTCACAAAGTGAAGGAGATGGGGTTGATCTTAGGGAGGGAGGCGAAGAAGGTGTTGAGATTATGAAGGTGTTGGCTTGCTTATGACTTGTAACGAGAAAGTTGAGCAGGCTTACGATTGATGCAAGCGGGCTCGGGGTGTTTGAATACGTTTTGTATTAACACTTGGTTTTGTCTCATCTGGACTTGTGTTGTTTTTTCTCCTATGTTGGAAATAGGGAGGAGAACCTATTTATACAAGTCATTTGAGCCTTATTCACGTCTCTCGTGGGAAGTGGAGGAAGTGAGTGATGGAGTAGTGGAGGTGTGTGTTGGTGTTACACGACCGGTCTTGCCCACTTCTCCTGTCATCTCTAACCGTCCATGACTTCCTAACACGTTCTTGTGATGGCGCGTTGCACGCTGCACGTCGTAAACCGCCCAGGACCAATACCCCGTATGTATCCCCCAATTTGTGACATGATTGATGTACTGAATGTGTGGATCGTGGGATCCACAAAAGGTAGCATGTAATGCTAAATTGAATAACTGCGTTATTCAGGAAGTTGATACTTGTGAAGTATCATGTGTATTTTATGCAGGTACTGCATCCTGGTGTGGTAAAGCGACGGGTGGTGATCACCATGACGCCTTATTGACCAATTAACTCCTGACCAGGGTTGTATAACCAAGCGGTGAAGCCGGGACGGATGAGATGATCTTTGAGACACTCATCTGCGACCGTTGATGGAATCGGGGTTTTGAAGAGGTGCGCAGCATCACTCTTGACTTGGTCGAAACCAAGCATGGGAAGGGTTTTGGAAAGGACCCAGGCCGGGCATGCGTGTAAACGGCATGCCGGTGTACACGTCCGTACCTCTCTGTCCCATAAAGGCGCGATCTAGGCCACTCGATTTGACCAGACAAAGAGGGGTGGTTGAGATCGGTTTGCGGCAATCCATTGCCGCAAAGGAATTGGAAACCGCGTGACATGCCTAGTTTGGACGCGTTTCCAAGACGACCAATCTTGGTCGGTCTTGGTCGATCGATCTGGTGTGTAGGTGGTAGGCTGATGTTCACGCCTATACTGACTATCCCATGAAACGTGATCTAAGCCACTCAAATCGTCCGGTGAAGTTGAGTGGTCGAGATCAGTTTGCAATTTGGGAAGTGTACCCACGCAAGTTAGGATGCGCGTTTTGGGATAGCCAGGCATGATATTCCTTGGCCGATCTGGTGAGGGGATAGACGGGCCCACGGTGGTCATGCTGGTATGACCGGACCTGCTTAATCTAATCTGGGACCCTCCATTCGTGCCGGAGAAGATGGACGCTCGTGATGCTCGAAACCCTAATTTTGGCTTTTCATGGACGTGTAACCATGCTCCGTTTGGGCGCACGATTGGGACGACCAACCATGGTTGGTCCCGACCGATTGGTCAAGTATGTGGCGGGCCCACGGTGATTGTGTTGACATGCTCTGGGCCCTTTGAATCTACATCTACACCCTCCATCTATACCTGCGAAGATGGATGGTTGAGACTGTTTTGCGACACATGTAATGTGCCGCAAACCCTAATTTAGGGTTTTCCGCCCATACTGCTCTGGTTTGGACGTTTTGGCAAGCTAGGCCAATTCTGAAGGAAGACCGACCATGCGGGGTCCGCGTTGGTTCGGCAGTGAATATTCCATACCTGCTTGGGGGTTATGGAATTGATCTGGGCCATCCAATCATGCTGGTGAAGTTGGATGAACGAGATCATATCCATACTGATACAGATCGGTCCAGGATGCTCAATCGGGCTAGTATAACACACCGAGAGTTCTCAATCGGGTTAGTATAACACACCGAGAGTTGCAACTTTGTACGGGTATTTCGTACATGCTTTCATTATAATGCTCGGAGGTTCGTGTTGCTCTGCTGAGAGCAACACTCACGGTCGTCATGCCGCATCGATAATGAGTACAGAAATACAAGGCTTCTTACGCATTAATTAATAATGCTATAAATTCACAGGGTATATGGGATTGTTGTTACATGCTCAAACCTGGATGAATTTCATGTATTCACAGAATGGGATTGTTGCCACATGCTCCATTCTAGGTGAATTAGTAAAGTGAAGGAGTATCCAACACTTATTAATGGCTTTATCTTTTACAAGATGTCAACGCATGATTTTCTGGTTTTTTACAATTTTAACCTTAAATGAAAATCCACCATCAACATCCATACAGATTGCTAATCGAAATATTGGGTGTGGTTGTTGTACCCCCGCTTTTTCACCTTGAATCTTTGCCCCGAGCTCATTTTTCAATGCTTGCTCTTCGTGCATTTGATTCAAGACTGGTAAAAGAGCTTGCAACAAATATTTAGAGTATCTAAGTCTCTCTTATGCCTCCATCTTCATTCCCTGTAATAAAGAGAAAAAAAACTTTCACTTTGAATTAAGAACCTGAGATAGAGACTAGTAAGAAGCTGCTCGTAACTAAAAGTAGACATAAAATAAATAATGAGTAATGCCTCAGTGTCACACTACCATAACAGTGGAATATAGTATAAATAGTGATAATAATAAAAGAATTAAACAAAAAAGTCCTTATCCCAAGGGAAATCACCGAGATTGAAATTCATTACTTGGTCATCCTGCTTGCTTGAAGTCCCAGGATGCATAACCCAAAACACTGACAGAACAACAAGACATCCATAAACGAGGACTAAATAACTTTGAGCGAAGAACCTATAGTTTTGGTTAAAATTCAAAAATTTGGCTAGACATATGATTAGACAACAAAGTACATAGAAACAATCACTATCATATCACTCTCACACTTAAAATATCTATTACCTGCACAATGGGTATAACGGCTCCAGACTACGCAACAGTACCTTCAATGGTTTTCTCTGAGAAGAAAAAGAAAATAATACAAATTATAAGTATTAAAAATTAACAGGTCTAAACTATCGAATGCCACTGGAAGGTACTGAAGGGTGCAGTGAGTCTCACTAGTATATTTAAGAAAATAAACTAGAGAGACGGGAGGGGAACAATACCATAAGAAATTGTAAGTGGTGGGCACGAAACATTGGAATTTGAGGACCTTTTATACCAACCACTCCATGGCGACAACTTCACACCTTCTATACACATCGCTCTCAATCTGGAACGTCTTTTGCGTCACACTGCAGATATTTAAGTAGATAAACATATCAATTGTAGTCAATGTAAGCTGCAACTCATCTGAGTATCAAAAAGGAAAATAATAGTTATAGCTTACAAGTTGTGCATATGATTTTCTTCGATTCTTGTGGCTAAGGTGAGGCAAGCTATGGTTTTTAAAATCGCACGATTTGCACGATTCACGTCAAAAACCTTAAATTCGATTTACATCGTAAGTTTGAATCGTTTCTGTGAAGAATCGTAATTATTCCTTTTTAAATATGCGATTTTGACTTTTTTTTTCTCTTAGTTGACCAATCAAATAAGGCGTAATAATTAATGTTACCCACTGACTTCTATGTCCCCTTGGACCCCATCAACTACCTAGGTCCTAGATATCTACTACGGGAAATAACTTTGAAAACTTTTGTTAAAAGTCTGTGCATATAGACCCCATCAAATAATAAATGTGTAATAAAAATTTACAATTTAAGGTTGCATGGATGACTGCACAATAATGCTTGGTGTACCAGGGAGGAATCCCGCAGCCACCACCGCGTGAAAGGAAAAAAAGGTGGCCTCTACCCTAAACTCCACCCCGCTGCAAATCTCCCCCAGGGTTCCCATCTGACCGTTCATTTCCCTCTCGGGATTTCTGGCGGTGTAAATCACGGTCAACGTAGCATCGTTAATGACTGCACCTTATATAGCTCTTCGGTGGTTGAGTCCCGAGCCACTGTACCACACGTATTTCTTTTAATTGTTTATTATAAATGCATATATATTTTACTTTATAATTATTTTTGTTGGAATTTACTTATGCGTCTCATAAAAATTAGTGTTATTATAACCATATTATTAATTTCGAAGGACATATAAAAATGATTATGAATCTACGATTCACGATTCATTATACGATTCAATTCTCAAAATATAAAAAACGACTCACGTTACGATTTACGATTTCACAACCTTGCAGGCAAGCAATTCCAAGCAATTGAAGCTTCCTTTTGTGTTCAAAGAAGACTTGGCTTAAAAATCTGTCCAAGAGACTTACACTTAAGAACACTGTCTCTAAATTGAGCTTTCTCAGATTTGATTCCTGCATATTTGCATTAATTCATTCATTAATATACTTAAAGTAAGGAGATTAGAGAATAACTACTAATTACAACTACTATCCAGTTAACTATTGATTGCCTCTGTTGAAGAAGAAGATCGCCATAGGACGTTGTTGAGTAATAATCTTCCAAGTAATCTTTCAGAATTATATGATTTCTTTCTCTACTCCAGAAGTTGTTGTAACTGTTAGAGCACTGCTCGGTCGAACTCGCAAGCGTTGCTATCTCAAGCTTGTTGTCAAGTTTAGTTGCCAAAACTATAAGTCTTGATTTCTAGTCTACTTATACCTAAGTCTCGGATTAGGATAGAAAGTGTAGTTGAGCATTAGACTTCACGGCGTTCATCTATTGAAGACGAAGAACTACTAAGGGGAGCTTGTGGAACTTCATCAACGAAATGTATGTGGAGACTTGAACTCATCTATCACTCAAAAGTCTATCTACTCTATATCCTATTTGAGACAAAAGTCGTATAGCTATATAAACTTCATTTATGCACATTTGATATTTTGAGTTGAGTTTAACTCGCTTAAATCTTTCTCGAAATATGTGTTGGGAAGCTTTCTATTTAAACAAGTGTATCTTATATTCTTGACAAAAGTCAAAAGATGATCATGTGAAAATCGCCCGGTAACATCTTACATGATTTGTGTGAGACAGTCATTTGATGTAGACTCAGAATGTTTCGTATTGATCATTCGATCACTTGAAAATTGCTTTGAAGCTAATAGTTTGTGTGAGACAGCTATTCCCGTCTTCCGAGAATGTTTCAATGGTTGAAATGAGAGTATAGAACAATTGGATTTAAGCATAGTATGAGTGCTTGCATATATGTAATCCATGTTCAGAAATCATGGTATGCATACCCGTATGCGTACTTGATTTTGAGAAAGTCCGGGAACATGGTATGCAAACCGGTACGCGTACTGGCGTAAGGTTCAGGTCCGGGAATTTCTGCTGATTTGGATGGTACGCGTACCAGTTCGCATACTGGCGAAACCCATACTTGGTATGGCTACTTAGGTACGCCTACCCGTATGCATACCTAATTAGATAATGTTCTAAAATCGGTTTGTTCATGAACTAATACATTTATATAATAAGGAATGCAATCTTTTGTAAACCATGGCTATAATGTTCATGACTTGATTCATGTGAATCAAAATTGATTTTGCTTCAATTGTATCTTGTATACTTCTATGAGAATATAAACAATTCAACAACTCTAGAACTAGTTTCATTTGAGTCATTTGAACTAGTTATGGTTAAGATGAATGAGGTTGATATGAAAGTGTTCATATGGCTAACTTCGGTTAACTATTGTTGAGCCAACAAGGTGTACACGTTTAGGTACGGTTACTCAAACCTAAATGAAGGTACATTTCATTTGTGTGTAACAAGCTAAGTTCGATCTAACGGTTGAAAGATATTAGCTTGAGTCTAATAAGGTTTTCATCTAAAGGTGAATATTGAATTCTTTGTTTCCAAGGTAACATTGATTGCAAACCTTGATTTGAAGCTTGTATAAAGGAGAACTCTAGCAACTGGGAAACCTAATCCCCACACCTCCTATGTGTTACTAGTTGCGACTAGAATCGATTCTCCTTTAACCTTAGGTTTTTCACGAAACCTTGTAGGTTAACGACTGAAAGACTTCATTGGGATTGTGAAGCCAGACCCAACTATTTTCTCTGTAGTTGCATGATATGATCTTGCATCTTCTATCGTATTGAGTACTATCTTCTTTAAGATTAGATCGAGATTTATTCTCCGATAGGCAAGATAAAAAGTAATCACAAACATCTTCGTCTCATCGTTTATGATTCCACAATATCTTGTTTCGCTACCATACGATCAAGATTATTGTGAGGTGATTGATATTTCTAGGATGTTCTTCGGGAATATAAGTTCGGTATATCAATTGGTTGTTGTTCACCTTGATTTATCAAAAGACGGAACAAAACTCATAGGTTTATCTGTGGGAGACATATTTATCTATACAATAGACTTTTCTGTGTGAGACAGATTTGTTTATCAAGTCTTCGACTTTGGGTTGTAGCAACTCTTAGTTGTGGGTGGGATCAGCTAAGGGAATAAAGTGCGTAGAGTCCTGCTTGGATTCAGAGACGTAAGGAGCGCAACTGTACCTTGATCAGTGTGAGATTGGTTAGGGCTCAACTACATTCCAATCTGAAGTTAACTTGGAGTAGGTTAGTGTCTGTAGCGGCTTAATACAATGTGGTTTTCAAATCTGGACTAGGCCCTGGGGTTTTTCTGCATTTCCGGTTTCCTCGTTAACAAAATTTCTGGTGTCTGTGTTATTTCTTTTCCGCATTATATATTGTTATATAATAGAAATATCAAAGGTTGTACGTAGTTCAATCAATCAGAAAATCTAACCTTTGGTTGTTGATTATATTGATTGACACTTGAACATTGGTCTTTGGTACCGTTTAAGTTGTTTCACATAATAATCAGGCTCACGGATTTCTATCTGTTTGATTTGCTGATTATATTGTGAAACAGAGATACAAACTCTTAGATTTATTTCCATTGATTGAGTCTAACTTTCTAGTTGATTCTCTTGGAATTATATTGGAGTTTGTCCATACAGATTGCTAAGCGAAATATTGGGTGTGGTTGTTGTACCCCTACTTTTTCAATTGGTATCAGAGCAGGCAAACACGTTTAAGACCTCATAGGTCTGTGTTTGTAGCAATCTGATGGACAATTGTACTATCTCGCACCACCAGATCCAGGGATTTCTGAATTCTCTTCCATGACTGATTTGATAAAATCTGTAGAAGAAATTCTTTCTAAACCTCCACCGGGTTTAAAATCCCTTGAAGTGTTTTCAGGGCTTGAAAAGAAACTTGAAAGCTTATCTCTTGATGTTGAGTTATACCTCCAGAAAGAACAAGAATCTCTTGATAAGCTAAATCAAGTTATGATGAATATATTCATGTTGAGGTTGATATTGATGTATTAATCAGCAAGAGCAATGCTCCGCCTCCGTGTAATCCAATTGGTTGTAGCAAACTAAATGAATTACAACAAGAGTTTAAGTCTATGTCATCCGACGACATCACCTCTAAGCATGAATCAAATCATCAGTCAAACCCTGATACATCTTCTCAAGATAATGGTATTGCCCTATTTTGTGAGAAAGTCAGGATGTCTCTTTTTATCAAAAGAGTTTCCATGTGTAGTACTAAACATTATCTGCAGAGACTGTGGGTTATAAGTTGTAAACGAAGAAATCAGGAACATAAATTATCTTGTGCTCTTTTTATGTTCTTTGAAAAACTTGTAAAAACAGTCCCTTGGGTTTCTCTCAATATTGTAAGATGTAAGAGTAGTTGGAAGAAACTCTTTCTTGGTGCCATGGTGAGCAAGACATTGTTCATCTCAACACAACTTGATTGTGTTGGAAGTGCATCCTCACCAAGAAATGCCATGCTATGTATATAGTGAGGGAAGCACAAGAATTGGGGCGCACAGATTATGTTCGGTATGGCTGTAGAATTCGATTGGATTCTTCTAAAAAGGTATGTCTATAAACTTGAGAAAGATTTGTGTTTTTATTTGCTTAGAGTACTTATAATAATCCATGTACTTTGGTTATCGTTCATTTCTACCTAACTTGATATGTGTTTAAGGTTCTTAAATATTTAGGTTTGAAAATAGTATTTCGGGATGTTTGGACTTCCATCATTTAAAATCAAAATCCAGGGATTTTAGTACGCATGCCCGTTTTCATACTGCTCCAGGTCATGAAAATTCGTTTGGAAACCGGTATGCATACTTGCCTGTAGATGTCGATATTCGGTAAACTTGTTTTGGCCGTAACTTCTTCGTCCAAACTCGGATTGA
Source organism: Papaver armeniacum (assembly GCA_023531295.1). Taxonomy (NCBI): domain Eukaryota; kingdom Viridiplantae; phylum Streptophyta; class Magnoliopsida; order Ranunculales; family Papaveraceae; genus Papaver; species Papaver armeniacum. The sequence goes on along the minus strand of JAJJWW010016014.1, from coordinate 21,855 downwards.
CCTCATTCTTTTTGCATTCTATTCCTCTTTGAATTATCTTCAAAATGGAGATGAGAATTATTGTATTTGGATGAGTTAATATTGGTCTTTGTCCTGTCTCTTGTTTTTGAGTGTTTTGCTCCGTTTCGTCGCACTTGTTCCACTTCTCTTGGACTTGGGCACTTAGATTCTTGGAGTACTAATCTTATAAGCTCATTTGTAGCTTTTACAAGAATGTTGTTGGTGAATCACAAAGAAGGAAGTTCAAGAATAGCCAGTAGTACGCATTGCTATGGGATTCTTGAATGTTCACAATCATCTTATGCGAACTATGGTGCATGGTCGTTAATGACTTTGTGTGTTCTTCTTTGTTAAGAAAATATTTTTATACGCCTTTGGTAGCTATTGTTGGTTTAAATCCGTGCAAAAAAGATTGATTCTACCCTTTAAGGACAAATCATCTTGTATGTGCATTACGAGTTTGTCTTGATGTCTAGGAAACTTCTTATGAGAATTTATTCTTATGTTTTAAGAAGGATACCTAGGGTTTGGAATAACCATTATTGTGAGTACACATAGCTATTTCCAACGTCTTTCATCTTGCAATGTTTTTGGATTTATTTATTTAAATTCTAAAGTTTATTTGAAGAGGATTTTGCAGTATTAATCTTTATGGTTTCATATATTGCAACTTGTAATGTGATATGTGTGTTTTCGTCCGTGAACTATGATTGTCCCATATATGTCAAAAGTTAAGTCTTTTATATGTCATTATGCAAATATTGATGAATGAACTTTTGACAAACAAAAGTTAAGCCTATTATGTTATTATGCAAATATTGATGAAGATAGGATGAACTTTTGTTTACAAAGATCAAGTCTATTATATGTCTCTATGCAAATAGCGATGAAAGATAGAATGAATCTTTGATTATTCCGCAATATTGGTCTTCCCTGATCCACATCTTTGTGTAAATACTGTGCGGCTCCGTAAGTTCTCTTATGTGAGCATTTCCGATTAAATTAATCATGGGTTCTCTTGTGGTTAATTTAATTAAGTATTTTGGATACAAATTCATGTCTCATGTGATTTATTAATGTCCAAAGAAATCCTTCTTTTCCAGTGAAAGTAAGGTCGCTCTTGTTGTTCTTTCGGGAATGACATTTTATTGGGGGGGGGGGGGGGTTCTTAATTGCCAAATCTTTGTGGGGAGTGCGGCTGTGGAATATTGTAGGGGTTATCTTGTATCTTTATAAACTCCTTGATGAATGCATTTAGTTTCGGCTATATGATGGCATCTAAACAAGTTGATATGTTGTTCTCTTTTGGTCATGAAGTATCTCTATGGAAATTTCATTAGGATCCCACTGGTTTTCATACCTTTGCCAATTTTTATTGACAAAAAGGGGGAGAATTAATGTGTAGTTCACACAACAAATACATATGGTTTACGGATCATTATGTAAGGGGGAGTGGTTTTCATGTGAGATGAAGTATTGACTAAGGGGGAGTGATACATATCACCATAGTATTGTTGTCAAAGTTGTGATACAATTAAACTTTGATGTTGTGTAATAATACTATGACACTGTATAACAATGATTGAGAGCAACTGTTTTCTCATTGTTATAGCAACGGATCTTCAACAACATTGATGCTGAGTTGAACACGTTCAGAATCATTGGAGTACTTGGAAGTGACGAAGGTTTCGAGTAATGTTGAAGAACCAAGGAAATCAATTTGGATTGAGAGCTACAAAGTTTATCTATTTTGTATTCCATATGTATTGATAGTTTTGTCACTAAAATTGACAAAGGGGGAGATTGTTAGAGCACTACTCGGTCGAACTCGCAAGCGTTGCTATCTCAAGCTTGTTGTCAAGTTTAGTTGCCAAAACTATAAGTCTTGATTTCTAGCCTACTTATAGCTAAGTCTCGGATTAGGATAGAAAGTATAGTTGAGCATTAGACTTCATGGCGTTTATCTATTGAAGACGAAGAACTACTAAGGGGAGCTTGTGGAACTTCATCAACAAAAGGTATGTGGAGACTTGAACTCATCTATCACTCAAAAGTCAATCTACTCTATCTCCTATTTGAGACAAAAGTCGTATAGGTAATAAACTTCATTTATGCACATTTGATATTTCGAGCTGAGTTTAAATCGCTTATATCTTTCTCGAAATATGTGTTGGTAATCTTTCGCTTTAACCAAATTCATCTTATATTCTTGACGAAAGTCAAAAGATGATCATGTGAAAATCGCCTGGTAACATCTTACATGATTTGTGTGAGATGGTCATTTGATATAGACTCGGAATGTTTCGTATTGATCATTCGATCACTTGAAAATTTCTTTGAAGCTAATAGTTTGTGTAAGACAGCTATTGTCGTCTTCCGAGAATGTTTCAATGGTTGAAATGAGAGTATAGAACAATTGGATATAAGCACAGTATGCGTACTTGCATATGTGTAATCCAAGTCCGGGAACCATGGTATGCATACCCGTATGCGTACTGTTTGGTTTAGTCAAGGTCCGGGAACTCAGTACGCATATCGGTACACGTACTGGCATGAGGTTCAAGTTCCGGGACTTTACTGAGTTTGTGGTATGCGTACAAGTTCGCTTACTGGCGGATCCAAACTTAGTCCGGCTACTTAGGTATGCGTACCTGTTTGCACACTTGAGTGGGTTATGTTCTAAAATCGGTTTGTTCATGAACTAATACATTTATATAATGTTCATGACTTGATTCGAGTGAATCAAAATCAATTTTGCTTCAATTTTGTCTTGTATACTTCTATGAGAATATAAACAATTGAACAACTCTGGAACTAGTTTCATTTGAGTCATTTGAACTAGTTATGGTTAAGCTGAATAAAGGTTGATATGAAAGTGTTCATATGGATAACTTCAGTTAACTATTGTTGAGCCAACAAGGTGTACAAGTTTAGGTACGGTTACTCAAACCTAAATGAAGGTACATTTCATTTGTGTGTAACAAGCTAAGTTCGATCTAACGGTTAAAAGATATTAGCTTGAGTCTAATCAGGTTTCCATCTAACGGTAAATATTGAATGCTTTGTTACCAAGGTAACATTGATTGCAAACCCTGATTTGAAGATTATATAAAGGAGAACTCTAGCAACTGGGAAACCTAATCCCCACACCTCATGTGTGTTACTAATTGCGACTAGATTCGATTCTCCTTTAACCTTAGGTTTTTCACGAAACCCTGTAGGTTAACGACTGAAAGACTTCATTAGGATTGTGAAGCCAAACCCAACTATTTTCTCTATAGTTGCGTGATCTGATCTTGCATCTTCTTTAAGATTGTCTCGATATTTATTCTCCGATAGGCAAGATAAAAAGTAATCACAAACATCTTCGTCTCATCGTTTGTGATTCCACAATATCTTGTTTCGCTACCATACGATTAAGATTATTGTGAGGTGATTTATATTTCTAGGATGTTCTTCGGGAATATAAGTCCGGTATATAAATTGATTGTTGTTCACCTTGATTTATCAAAAGACGGAACAAAACTCATAGGTTTATCTGTGGGAGACAAATTTATCTATACAATAGACTTTTCTGTGTGTGACAGATTTGTTTATCAAGTCTTCGAATTTGGGTCATAGCAACTCTTAGTTGTGGGTGAGATCAGCTAAGGGAATAAAGTGCGTAGAGTCCTGCTGGGATTCAGAGACGTAAGGAGCGCAACTGTACCTTGATCAGTGTGAGATTGCTTAGGGGTCAACTACATTTCAGACTGAAGTTAACTTGGAGTAGGCTAGTGTCTGTAGCGGCTTAATACAGTATGGTGTTCAAATCTGGACTAGGTCCCCGGGTTTTTCTGCATTTGCGGTTTCCTCGTTAACAAAATTTCTGGTGTCTGTGTTATTTCTTTTCCGCATTATATTTTGTTATATAATAGATATATCACAGGTTGTGCGTAGTTCAATCAATCAGAGAATCCAACCTTTGGTTGTTGATTATATTGATTGACACTTGAACACTGGTCTTTGGCACATTCAAGTTGTTTCACATAATAATCTGGCTCATGGATTTCTATCTGTTTGATTTGCTGATTACATTGTGAAACAGTGATACGAACTCTTAGATTTATTTCCATTGATCGAGTCTGACCGTCTAGTTGATTCTCTTGGAATTATATTGGAGTTTGTCCATACAGATTGCTAAGCGAAATATTGGGTGTGGTTGTTGTACCTAGGGCTGCCAACGGGCACCCGATTACCCGGAATCGAAGCGGACCCGGGTGTGTCGGGTCCGGTTCTGGGTTCTAAGATTGGACCTGTTAGCAAAATCACTACCGACGGGTAGACCCATTAGGAACCGATAAGCTTTCGGGTCCTAACGGGTATTACCCATCGGGTATCGCTTACCCGAATATTTATCTTTTATTTGTAAATTTTACTAAAGATAGAAACATTAGGTGTAATTTCGCTTAAATTTTTTCACTTATCCTTTATTTTCTTATGTTTAATCATAATTAGAACATTCATATAGATATAAATAATAATTTTATATGAAAAATTATTAAATTCAAGATAATAAAACAAATAAAAATTAGATTATCAAAAAATTTAGTTGATTTTTGAGGACCCGATAAATACCCGGACCCGACGGGTATTTAAGAGTTTTATCGGGTCCGGTTTCGGGTCCATCAATTTAGGAACCCGACCCGGAACCGATTAAAATTATCGGTTCCGGTTTCAGGTAGTATACTACCCGGACTCGATGGGACCCGTTGGCACCCCTAGTTGTACCCCCGCTTTTTCGGTAACTCTCTTCATGATTTTCATCTTCAAATCTCAAAAAACTGAAGATCAAATCAAAAAGTAAAGAAAACTCAGGTTAGACAAGTATAAGCATAGACTCTGAATTATCATAATCTAAGTAGGAAATCGAAAACTAAATTATGCAATCACCGTGAGTTTATCGGAATAGTCTTGGTTGATCTGTGAAGACACTTTGTTATGTGCAGATACTACAGAGTTTAATCTAGAGAACTCCTTTGAATATTGAATGAGGAACGAGAAATAAGCAGCTGGATATGAATCTCCTTCAGAAAAATCATTTTGAGATTCAGAATCGAAAAAAGATGACCAGAATTCAGAATCTAGCTCAAAAACATCAAAAAAACTGATCAGAATGTGAACAAACTAAAAGTATCAGAAATGAAGATCCAATTAAAACTAACAACAACTCTGCAGAACATGCTAAGGCACTTATAAGTTGTACTAGAAGAACACTTCATAGTAAAACTATATCACATGAAAAGATTAGAATCGGTAACCAATCTACAACGGTATATGTATCCCCCTCGAACTGTCCCCGAGCAGTTACTTTAGATACCCCAAAAAATTGGAAAAAAACTCTAGAGTTATAGAAGAAGCAAGAAAATTCCGGTATACCTCTGAGTACCTTCAAGGCCTAGTTCCTTAATCTTCTCAGAGAGTGCCATGACAGGCTCTTTAACAATGTAGATAGTATGCTTTGGAGTAGCACCATCAAAAATCTCGGTCTCTGTGCTGTGAAGAAATGATAAGATATTTGGATGCCTGACCTGCAAATAATCCCACAAATATGATCGCATTAGTAGAGAAGAATCTAACAAATGGCGATAATAAATTTTCCCCAAGCACATGTGTATATGTATTACCGTTCGTAGTCGTCTGACACCATTTCGGCCAGCAGCTAAATGTCCATCTTGAGCATTACTCCCCGTAAGTGAAAATATCGACACCAAGGAACCATCATCCTTGTAGACCAACAATCACAATTTTTTTAGCAAACAACAACAAAAAATTGCATGATTTAGTTAATGCAAGAGTACATTGGTTCACTTATGCTAATCAAAACCAAATCATGCATTCAAAAATTCACATAAACTGGAGCAGTTATGAAGTTATTGCTACAAGTGAAAATATCCACAACTTCTGAATCTGCTCAACTCCACAATTTCATACGGCACATAACCTCGGAACCCATTGAACCAACACCAGATTCCCTTCCTCTTCTTCCACCAACTTCATAGCATAACAACACCATCATCATTCCTACTTCATAACCATTCCACATATTCTTCTATCAATCATAACCCATATGAAAATCGATCACAAACACCATCTTCATCTCAGAAACCAGAGGTTTGAAGAAAAAAATGCAAGAGATTAAGCATAAATACTAAGCTTAATACCTCATCAATAAAGATAAAAATCTGCGATTCTCGGTATCACCAATCAAATTGACTACATACTAACATCTTTCTTTCTGTTTGACTATTTTCAATCAAATTCTTCGCTATAACCAATCAAATGTAAAAACCCAGATTCACAATAGTTAATTATGCTGATAAAATTATAAATAAAAAAGAAAGTCGTAATTAGAATTTAAAAATTCGAAGAGTTGAAACAATATGACTAAGCAAGAAAGAGAAATCTACACGTGATTCCCTGTGAACACAGAAAACCTTAGTTCCTAATTTGGCGAAAAACTAAGAGTAAACCCTAATTCCCTGTGAAATCCAAAAATGAACCCTAAATATCCATCCATACTTCAATCAAGAACAAACACATCACAAATACTTCAATTTATAAATCAACTACACACGATTCCGAGTTAATTTGAGAAATCCTAAATCAACTTACCATTTCTGCTGAGTTGAATGAACGTTTGATTTAACAACACCACCATGAATCACCGGGGTTTTCAACAGATCCATAATCTTTTCATGATTTCTTCACCTCAAGAATAAACTCTAACCCTAGCTCTTTCCTTGATTCATCACCTCACACAGAGAACCTAAAACTCCTACTTGTTCTCCTTCGTACATCAACAATTACACCATTACTCTCATCATCTATACAGATTCATTCTCCGTTTTCCTATAATTTTCACTTCTCAGAATCTCCGGAGAGAAGAAGAGAAAAGAGAGAAGAAGCAAAAGGAGTGAATGCTCGAGAGAGGAAAAAAAAATACCTAAGGATAAGGAGGGGGAGGAAACATCCTCTAGTTTATTTTGCCATGGGTGGGAAAATCTATCCAAGCATGTGAATGGCACACGCACGATGCAGGTGTTACGACCCAAAGTGTGACCAAGCGTGTGAATGGCACGCCTAAAAAAATCGTAACGGTATTCCGTGTTACGAATTTTTGAAAGATTCGTAACGGATTTCCCTGTTACAAATATTTCGTAACGGCCTTTTGTAACTGGAATTTTGTAACGGCCAGTAAGCCATTACGAATTTTAGTTACTATTCCGGGAATTTGGTGTAGTGTGATTGATCCTTGGACATTGGTATTTGGTACCGTCTGTAAACGTTCTAACAAAAAGAGAGAGAGAGATATAACTCTAGGAAATTTCCTTGATTGAGTATCTACTCTCGGAGTTGTGTTGAGTTTGTCCATACAGATTGCCTAAGAAAAATTTGGTGGTGTATTTTGGTACCCCTAGCACTTTCAGGTTACATCCAACAAAAATATAAAAAATATGTAATTAAATCTCCAATAAAATGAAATTATGGACACTTTTTTTTATCAAAATAAATTTAAGTCAAAATCAATTAATTAGGTAACTTCAAGGACTTTTAATTTTTGAAATGACGAGGTTACCAAGTACACCATAATATTTGAAATGACGAGGTTATACATAATAACAAGACGGGTACGCTTCCACTGACTTTTAATCTTTGAAATGACGAGGTTACCAAGTACACCATAATATTTTCGGTATCAACCAATGCAAGAGTCAAGATATACCTTGTGTAATCTAATACATACACGAATTATTAAGGAGATTACTTAAACAAGATGTACACTTGGTATATAGCGTAAGTTCGAATCCGAATCAATTTATGGGATCGAATCAAACCAAGTGTTGATTAACGTGTAAGTGTATTTACTTTAACTATAAAGACAAAACTATATAATGCGGAACTAAAGTAAATCACACAACACACAAGATTTTGTTAACGAGGAAAACTGCAAGGTAGAAAAACCCCAGGACCTGGTCCAGTTTAATACTCTTCCGAATTAAGCCACTATACTTATTGAGTACTATAATTTCGTATAGTTGAGACCAAGTAAACACTGCTTCTTTACTTAGTTTCTTCAGTATCTCTATGCTTACAACAACTCAACTCCTTTGGATCGTAATCTGAAACAGTAAAGGACTAATATGTTTCAGTAACCTCTTTATTCAATATCCTAGATCAATAATTTCATCAGAGATATAGTTAAGTACAAATTTTCTTCTGTTTAAATAGTATAAACTCCTTTGTCGGTATTAGATCAACTAAGATAAGAATTACTGAAATAATCAATCTTAGTTCACAAACTATCAGATTAGAGCTCAAAGAAAAATACCTAGATAGATTGTTGATCTATACAACAAGCCTGATGTCAATTAAGAAAATATTCTTGTCGGACCCAGTCAATCAAGTGTGTGGTAGGCTTGGGATTGTGTTTATGTTTTAGCCTACTTGTAATACTGCAAGTGCACAGTGTCTATTGGAGACAAGGCAAGTACAGGTCGATCCACAGGGAAATGGAGGTGCTATAAGTTGATCTAAGGCTTTACTCAACTGATTTCAAGGAAGTGTGTAACACAAATGTTGGTTGTCGATACGACTGGATGAAGATGTGATTGTAAACTAAGGTAGCAACAGGTTGTAAACAAGATTATTGAGAATACTAGGGTGATTGACTCAACCCTCTAGTTCTAAGCTAAGGCAAAACAGTTTCTCATTGTGTCTTGAACCTTCCCTTGAAGGTCACAGGTTGATCTTTGGTTAACTAACTCACTAATTCTCCCCTAGTATAGGATGTCTTTCTATAGTACAACCTATCACAGGATCATTTGATGCATTAGCTAATTATTAATCTTAACACAGTTAAGCACATCAAGAACAACAAGAACACTGAAGATATTAGCATGTGAACTAGGGGTTTCATCTACACCCCAACAATTTAAATTAGAACATGATTAACATACGAATTACACTAAGTTGGTGCTCTGGCTAATCCAGGCATGACTTCTAACATCCACTCCCCAGACCTCTTTATACATGCCAAGCAAAACCCTAATTTACTTCAAATTGGAAAAATAAACGAATACCCTCTCACCCACGTCGCCAATCGGTGTCACCCGCTCAATCGGCTCAAATGATGGTTCCCTCCTGTTGACAAAACCCTAACCCTAGTTCTTCCTATCTCAAACTTAGCCTCTAGGTAAGAAGCTATGAGAGAGATAGAGAGCAATTAGGAGGTGAAGGTGATGCGGCTGTTGTTGTCAGGGTAAGGAGATGATGGAGGTGGTGAGGTGGTTCTGCCATGGTATGGGTGAAGGAAGGGGGAAGGAGAGAAGGAGATGGCTTCTCTGAGTTTGTCGGGGGAAGAAGAAAGAGAAATGGAGAAGAGAAATGGTTTGGTCGATGAGGTGTAGGTATAAGGTAATTCGGTGTGGAGCGGGAGCATCAAGGTTTGATGAGGAGGTCTGTAGCGACCGTTGGATCTAAGGAAACCGATGCGTGGCTGATGCGATGGACTCAGGGGGATTTTGTCTTCTTTGAGCAGGAGTAGCGAAGATTGATGAGATGGGTGGAGCGACCGTCGGATGCAGAAGGGTGAGATCTCACGGCTCGGAAGGGATGGGCTCGGATCCGGGTCGGGTCTTGGACTGCTCAAGCCCATATCTTGTAAATGGGTTGCTACTTGTTGGGTTGCAACTGATGCGTGCGCGGGCTTTGGCTTTCTGCTCCATAGACTCTTGCCTCCAATTTTCTGCTCTTTTGGCTCCTAAATTTCTCCGAGCTTTATTCACTACCTAAAAACACAAAATTAATTACTACAAATATTTATTCTTGAAAACAAAGAAAATACAGAATCTGGGATAATATCTGATTTATGAGTACAAAAGATGAGTTAAATGCCAATAAAAAGGTGTAGAAATATGCAATATTTGGCACTCATCAAATACCCCCAAACCTGAATTTTACTTGTCCTCAAGTGAAACAGAAATTAGGAAATCCTAACTATACCACTGTCGCGGGTCTCTCGAATGCATTTAGCGTATGCACTAAGCCTTTAAACCCCTAGGTGTCCCTAGTGGACGAGTTGTAGTCTCGTGAGGGTTTACCAGAGGTGTACCCACAAAACCTTCTCCAACTTCAGTGTAAAAGAGTCTCAAGCATCCAAGGAGCTATGAGGACATAGAGTTTCGCATGCTAGTAACACGAAGTTAGAACTACCAAAGAACGCATTCTCATCCTTAAGTCTTTGAGCGAGAAGTAACCATACCATGTGAAAGAATTCGGATTCGATTGTGATCATAAGCTTCGACTTCGCCTCACCATTAGGGTTTTATGATAATTGCACTCAAATAGATCGCTTTTTTAGTCTCTCATGTGTGCAGTCAGGAATAAAGAGAGAAATCCTGCACATGTTGTAGGTGAGAAGGATATCCTTCCGAAATAATTTCTGGAGACTCCACAGAGTTGTGGACAAAAAGAATCTTTTTCCGATGATCTCTAAGAAAGGAAATCAACCATTAGCAAGGGTGGGAGTACTCACTTACCTTCTCACCCGATCGGCAATTAATATCACTCTCTCAAAGATTCATAGAAACGTCTTCAATCTTCGGTCTTCGGTCTTCAAATGTTGATGACGAACTTCTGAACTTCACAAAAACTTGACAAACATTTTTTTTTTTTTTTTTTTTAACACATGAAATGAAAATAACAATAAAACTCAATTTTTCACAAACTTCATTAATTCTCATCCTATTTTCTTTTCTTTTCTTTGTTGCACGTGAACCTTGGACTATTTCAACTTTTCTTCAAATATTCTGATGATGCTCCGCTTGCTGGCGATGATGTGTTTCTATGAATGTGTTGATGTTGTTGAAAGGGAGAGAGAGTGATGCTAACTGCAAATCGATATTTAGAAGGAGTTTTCACCTTTAGACGTCACCCTCATGATTGACGGAATTAGCACTCAAGAGATCAAAAATAGTCTTTGAAAGTGGTGCGAAGTTGGGTAGCTCACCATTCCTACCCTAATTGACGTACGGTGACACACACTCTAACAAACTTTTCTAGAAAGTCACAAAGAGTGAAGGTCGGTACCTCGCTTGATGTAAAATGGGTAGTCTCCACTATGGGTGATCACAATTCTACTACCGAATATCTAAACAACACCTAATTAGCCCTCCGGTATGGTTAAATCCAACTTTAACACTCTAATCAACTAAGAAACCCGATTGTGTTCTCCAAGTACTTCCAAGTTCTGTTATTTCTGGTAGACTCTCTATGTAAACATAGCTAGAAGCATGCTAGTGACTCTAAAATCTCTAAAAGTTGGAGGTTTTTATGCAAGAGTTTTGAATTTTTTTTATTTTATTTTTTATTTTTTATTTTTGAAATAAAAGACTAAAAATAAAAGACTAAAAACTCTATATGCAAATGCACCCCCAAACCTAAATCAAACATTGTCCTCAATGTTTCAACAGATAATAAACAGACACATACCATGAGAACTATGCTGATAAGAGAAAAGGGAAGAGATTACCGGTATGTCGGCGGGAGCAAGGTTAGAGCTTCATTTGTCAAGGCTAGAATCCAACATTCTCAATGGAGATCATATCGGATTAGCACAATATATGTGCAAGAAGACTCAACCGAATCAAGATAGAAAATTTAACAAGTCCTACTGGATTATATACAATGAAAATTCACCATACACCAACAATCTAAAGAGTTGAGGATCAACCCAAAAGACAATATGTACAAACATCAACAGCCTTACACGTATATAACATGAGAGTGCAGGAAAGATTGCATACGTGAACAAGTTACCCCAAACCTAAACTTGTCAACAGATGTGTTCTTGAGCACAAAATCTTGCAATTTTAAAGGTACATCATGCAAAAGGTCTAACTCAAAATGAGTTTTGCTAAGAACAGGCAGACATACATTTCCAACTGTGGCTCCTTAAAAGTGTTATACTTTGATGCAAAATAGTCCAAGAGGACTTGGGAAGCACAAAGCTCTAGGCCTAGATTAGGCATTTTCAGAAAAGTTGGTTTTGCAATTTTGTTACAAACTACACCAAGGTTTGGTGGAGGAATTTCAATCTGTGCCTTAGGAGAGAGATTAGGTACATCTAAGTTGTTTTCATGTATAAGATCATTTGCACCATCACACACTTTCCTAAGGTCAGAAAGAGGTAAATCATGTTCACCTGCATAGAACAATTCATCAATCTCCATGTCATAATCATCATTACTCAAAATTTCATTCTCATGCATAAGATAACCAGGAGAAACATCATGTTGTAGCCTAGGCATGGAATCAGACACATCAATTTCGTGCATTGAATTATCTGTGTCAAAAGTTTCATCATTCCCTAAGTCACAAACAGGTGGTAAAGCATGCTCATTTTCAGTGAACAATTGCACAGACTCCAATTCAGCAGCACAAGTATGAATATTAGAAGAAGCATCATTCATAGGGTTCACAGAAGACAAACTTAATGTCTTTGAACCTAAAGATTCCACTACATTTTCAAAGTACACATGCTCTTCATATTCATCATCATCATCATCATCATAACACTGCATTTCCCTATTCAAAATTGTAGCATTTCCAGTGTACTCATCTACTTCTAGATTAGGTTCATATTCAGTGTTAGTTGCATGAGTAGGAATAGAAATACACATCCTATCATGAACTTCCTTCCATTCTTCTCTTTGTAAATGAATCAGGTTCATCCTTAAGAACAAGTGAAGCTGTTCAATTGAAGGAGAGTCTTCAATAGTGGGTATGCATGTTTCATATGAGTGATCATTACATGGTTGTGCACAGGGTTCACTACACAAGGGAAACTCAGACATGTTGCTATATGGATGATCATGCATTGCATTCAATTCAAGTATGGCATTGTTTTGTTCTATGATTTTGAGGTTCTCCATTATAGACTGCATACATGGGTTCATTGGAGGATAGAGTTGCTCATCCTCCCATGGTGGTTGATGATACATGTGCTCATAATGATCAGGGTATGGATATTCAAGGTCAGGGCCCCGAGAAGGTGCATAATACTCCCTAAAATCATTATGGTCTGTGGGGGTTTCATATGGTGAAGCATGCCCGTAAGCAAGCTCTCTGATGGATTTGTTTTCATCCCCAGTTGCAGACCAAAATCCTGACATGATCTAGCAACTCAATTTGAACTCAAAAAGAAACATAGCTTAGCACACATCAAGCATGTACAACCAATGATGTCTCAAAACAGGGAAGCTAAGCCCACATGGGTGCTTGGTGTTGCTGCAAATGTGCAGCCTAAGTTATGCAAATGCACAGCCCAAAGGTTATGGAAATCCAGTGGTTGTGGGCTTCAGATTTGTGCAGAGCCCAGGTTATGTGTAGAGGAGCAGAGCCCAGTTTATGTGCAAAGCCCAGTGGTTGCGCAGGCTAGTTGTTAAGCAAGCCCAGTGCACAGTGGGCTTCAGTTTGGTTTATGTGGGCTTCAGTTTGTGCAGAGCCCAGGTGTGTGGGATTCAGTTTGTCAAGCTTACACAGCACAGGTTTGAGTGCAGTTCAGTTTATGCACTGAACAGCACAGCACAGCAAAATCACAAACTCACACTAAATGACACCTGATTTCTCAAAACTAAGCACACAGAAGTGCTTGAAATTGCTGGTAGAGATTACACAGCACAGGTTATGGAGATTGGCAGCCCAAGCACAAGGCTAGACAGAGAGTGTGTAAGATGCACTGGGTAATGGGTTGTGCTCACTCAAGGTGAAGCATGTGTTGGTAGGTGACTATGATTCAATGATGCAATGATGCAACAGATTCAATGATGCAACAGATGCACAAACTACTCAGACATGAAATTTCAGCACTTCTTACAACTCATTCAATTGTCATAGGAGCACACACAAATTACAGAGCTGGTTCACAGATGCAACTACTGCAAAAGATGCAAAACACTTTCACCACAGACTTAACATGCCACAGAATGTCACTGGTTCAGCTGACCTCAATTCTCAAGTGTTATACACAGATATGCAGGGTTATGAGGATCAGCAATGCACAATGCGCAAGGCAGTGGTAACAACTTCACACATATGCACATACTGATACATTTCAGCTATAACAGTTTCAACTAACAAATGTGTAGTTCAGATATCAAGGACTCATGCAAATTAATACCAGATGTTGCAGGGGTTTCGCAATGGTTGATGAGCACTAGTTCAGGGAGCATACAAGGGCAACAGTCAAGGCAGAGTATCAATCAATTTGGGCTGTCAGGTTACCATGCAATATGCAACTCAGGGGATTTACATGATACAGATTTACCACTCTTAAGCAAGCTCAGCACACTACTCAGATGCAAGTGTCAACAGGGTTATGCCCAAAAATATAAGGTAGATTGGTTGGGCAAGGTCTGCAGGCAGCAGGTTTGCGACTACAGCAGGAAACTGATTTCTTATGTGAGCATGGCATACAATTCACAACATCAAAGGTTCACAGGTTCAACAGATGCAACCGTTGAACAAATTACAGCACAGTTGACAGCACGCAGAGGGTCAACTGGGTTGGTTGATGATACTTTTCACAGGTTAAACCCAAAAATTGCAGGGCAAATGGGTTAGCTCAGTTGATGGCAGGTTTACATGTTTGGTGACCTACTCAGTTAATGTCAACTAAGGCTAAAAGCTAACTTGGTTAACCAAGTTGTAGCTTAAGCTCAACAGCTACAGGGGCTGGAGCTAAGCGCAGGCCTTGTCGAGGCCAAGGAGTTACATCACAGATCACACAGATGATTACTCAAGGCTGTTAACAGCTTTAGTTGACTGAATGGAGCATGCAAAGTACAGGGCTGATGGAAGCTTAAGATTTCACAGTGAAAAGATGGCTAGTTCAGCCAATGGTTCAATGCACCGATTGCACAACAGTATATATTTCAGCTAACACAAATTTTTCTCAAGTGACATAGAATCATGCATAAGTTTCAGATATTGCAAGGTTTAGCAATGCTCAGCAAGGTGTCTAGCTTATCAAGTGAACAACTCCTACAGATGTAGATGCACAGATTATGGCTTCTCATCTAGCATGTGGGTAATTCAAAGGTCATGGAGATATTCAGATGGCTACCAACAATTGCAGAGGCTCAGGGCTTTACAAGGCTCAAGTTATCATGCAGTCATGGTTCACATACATTCATTCATTCAGCATGCTATGTCAACATTCATGTAAGCAAGGGTAGAAGATGATACCACCAGTATAAAACTGGGTTTAGGAAAATCCACTAATTGCTTTGCTGCTCCCTTTTCTCCTCTTCCTTGGTTTTGCTTTAGCTGCTCCACTGTACCCTTTACTCAAGAGAGAGTTTCGATTCTCAAAACTTGCACAAGTTTAAAGCAAGGGAGCACTACCTAGCAAGTTCAAAAGACTGTACTAGAATTTCAAAACAGGTGAGCAATACTTGTAGTATGAAGATTAACCACTGTACTTGGTTATCTGTTCAGGGCAGACCAAGTTACAGGGGATGAAATATCTATTCAATGATGCAGATATGCACAGTTTAACAAAAAGATATAAAAGAGCACAGGGCTTATGAATGTGAGCTACAGATGCTAATGATACAGATGAGTTATGCTAAATGAGTTAACCTACAGATCTAACAATGTAGCAATGCACTAAGAGAATGCAAGGCAAAGATGCAAAAATAGAGAAATTTCAGCTAAGTTATACTAATCAGAGAAGTAATGAAACTAAGATGCAAGTGACAGTTAAGTTATACTACAAAAGTACACATAAAGATGGTTAAGTACTAAGTTATTCTATGAATGACTAAAAACAAGAAAAATATTCAAGGCAAGTATATACAGGGTAAGTTATAAAACAGTGAAGAAAGCAAAGACTCAGCAGGGCACACTACCAATTCCCCGGCAGCGGCGCCAAAAACTTGGTAGGCTTGGGATTGTGTTTATGTTTTAGCCTACTTGTAATACTGCAAGTGCACAGTGTCTATTGGAGACAAGGCAAGTACAGGTCGATCCACAGGGAAATGGAGGTGCTATAAGTTGATCTAAGGCTTTACTCAACTGATTTCAAGGAAGTGTGTAACACAAATGTTGGTTGTCGATACGACTGGATGAAGATGTGATTGTAAACTAAGGTAGCAACAGGTTGTAAACAAGATTACTGAGAATACTAGGGTGATTGACTCAACCCTCTAGTTCTAAGCTAAGGCAAAACAGTTTCTCATTGTGTCTTGAACCTTCCCTTGAAGGTCACAGGTTGATCTTTGGTTAACTAACTCACTAATTCTCCCCTAGTATAGGATGTCTTTCTACAGTACAACCTATCACAGGATCATTTGATGCATTAGCTAATTATTAATCTTAACACAGTTAAGCATATCAATAACAACAAGAATACTGAAGATATTAGCATGTGAACTAGGGGTTTCATCTACACCCCAACAATTTAAATTAGAACATGATTAACATACGAATTACACTAAGTTGGTGCTCTGGCTAATCTAGGCATGACTTCTAACATCCACTCCTCAGACCTCTTTATACATGCCAAGCAAAACCCTAATTTACTTCAAATTGGAAAAATAAACGAATACCCTCTCACCCACGTCGCTGAATCAGTGTCAGCTCTGCTCAATCGGCTCTGAAATGATGGTTCCCTCCTGTTGACAAAACCCTAACCCTAGTTCTTCCTATCTCAAACTTAGCCTCTAGGTAAGAAGCTATGAGAGAGATAGAGAGCAATTAGGAGGTGAAGGTGGTGCGGCTGTTGTTGTCAGGGTAAGGAGATGATGGAGGTGGTGAGGTGGTTTTGCCATGGTATGGGTGAAGGAAGGGGGAAGGAGAGAAGGAGATGGCTTCTCTGAGTTTGTCGGGGGAAGAAGAAAGAGAAATGGAGAAGAGAAATGGTTTGGTCGATGAGGTGTAGGTATAGGGTAATTCGGTGTGGAGCGGGAGCATCAAGGTTTGATGAGGAGGCTGTAGCGACCGTTGGATCTAAGGAAACCGATGCGTGGCTGATGCGATGGACTGTAGGGGATTTTGCTGCTGAGCAGGAGTAGCGAAGATTGATGAGATGGGTGGAGCGACCGTCGGATGCAGAAGGGTGAGATCTCACGGCTCGGAAGGGATGGGCTCGGATCCGGGTCGGGTCTTGGACTGCTCAAGCCCATATCTTGTAAATGGGTTGCTACTTGTTGGGTTGCAACTGATGCGTGCGCGGGCTTTGGCTTTCTGCTCCATAGACTCTTGCCTCCAATTTTCTGCTCTTTTGGCTCCTCAATTTCTCCGAGCTTTATTCACTACCTAAAAACACAAAATTAATTAGTACAAATATTTATTCTTGAAAACAAAGAAAATAAAGAATCTGGGATAATATCTGATTTCTGAAAACAAAAGATGAGTTAAATGCCAATAAAAAGGTGTAGAAATATGCAATATTTGGCACTCATCAGTGTGCACGAAGTATATCACTAAGATCATAATACCAGAAACAAAATCTTCTTGTTTCCAATCCTCAGTCTTCAAATGCACAAACAACTTGATTTCACTAATGATCGATCACATACAGAACAGAGTCTGTTAACAATGGATGATCAAAAGTCCTATGTTCAGAACTTGACTTAAAAAATAGATCCGAATTCGTCGATCCTTGAACTAGTTCGAGTGACCTTATATAGAAGAGAAGGATCACTGAAGAAACAAACTAGATCTATAAAGGTTCAACTTCAAAGTTAGTCAATCAAATCAATAGTCGAAAACTTAAATAAAAATACTCATTTAGTTTCCTACCAATAGTACTACTAAAGCTTCTTTGATCCCACATAAGTCTTTAAATGAAACACACATAAGAGATTTCACCTAATTAGGATACTCTCCTCTCCGATGAGTATATTACGAGAATACTACTAGTTTCCTTCCCACACAAACATTTAGTTCAACGTATTTAAGGGATAAGTTTTTAAGAATTACAAGATTCACTGTTTTATAATGACCAAGGTAGTTTGTACAACAAGGAATTACCAAATCCGAAAATACTAAAGATATTCGATAGATGCTTATTTTTGGTTTTGTCAAAATTCCAACTGTAATTAATCCAACTCATGTATCGAATCACTCTTGGATGCAACTAATATTAGCTAGTATATAACATATATTTATTAATACAATAACAAGAGATATGCTTATACACTGGGATATGAAAAGCATATTAATTCAGAATATCAAAAAGATATTTAGAATATTTAGGTTTTGGGATCTCACCTTGAGTATCAAGGAATAGACTTGAACATTAAGTAATAATAGTTTAACATATGTTCAAACACTATGTCGATATCTTCTGAACTTTTCATATTAACCAAACTACATTTCTGAAAGCTATGCAAACCCTAAGATAATAGCCAAATCGAAAATGCATGTTATGGTATATCTAAGGATCGGTCCTACTAAAGACCCATGGGATTGGTAATAGATATATCCTACTAGAGATCCTTAGGATCGGTCCTAGTAAAGATCTTTATTTAAGGGATCAGTCTTAAATAGATCCCTTGACTCTCTTTCAACTACGATTTTTTCCCTGCAAGTCTACTTCCTCAAACCATGTAATTAAACATAGTCTTTGAGATATGGAATCAACAAAAAGTTCAATACACTAAATAATAACAAGTTACCAATTAACGTTGTGTCGAATCTACGAAGTCCAAATATCTAAACTATACTTTGTAATCCAATATACCCAAGTTGTGTAAAACAACTAGTATATGCTTCCTTGGCACTTTAATCATAGAATGACCAAGTCAACAATGATTAGAGACAAGCAAACAAACTATACTTCATATGTTATGTTTTCAATATAAACTGACTTCAAAGAAATGAAGATAGAAATAGAATAAGTTAAGTCTATGTTATTAACCTCGAACTGAAGGATTTTATGTTTGTTGATGTCGATACGTCTTTAGGTTCTTATGAGTAACACGAGCAAGTCTCAACATTTCTATTTTTCTTAGTCTAACCTAACAGAGTTGAGTATAGTAATCAAATCAAGCATGATCAAGTTTTGGAACTAAAATATGACATACCAATGCTTGGTGGGTTCAACCAAGCAATGCTTTAACATTTTTCCTTGGATATTTCAATTACAAGTGGAATGAAACCAAATTTTGGAGATTATTACCATACTTGTTTTTTTAATCAAAATTTCTCAATATCCCTCAAGAATTCAACAATCACTTGTTTCATTGGTATTTGCTATTGTTAGAACAATATTTCATCCTTTTAGGATCATAATAAAAAACATTTCTTTGTTAAAAATATACAAAAATTATTATCATTATTTTTTTGTATGGAGAAAATCCACTTTGTTGTTTGGTGGATGGTTTCTTGTAAATAATGGAAACCGATGGTTCATTATGAATGGTTTATCGCAAGATATACAACCAATCGTTATCGAAGAAAACCATAACCAGTGGTAAAGGTTTTTTTTTTAAAAAAACGATCAGTGTGATTCTTCTAAAATCGACGAAAGAATTACACCATATTGGCAAAAAAAATAAAAAATAAAAAATGCTAATCTAGTTTCTCTCATCTTTTAGAAACCGCGGAGAAAGATTAACATCAATGTTTTGTATAAATTACTAAAATCTAATCGACTAAAAATAAGTCATTTTAATCACGCATATGGAGAATTCCTTTTTTGGTTGACGGGTGGTAATTGACATTAGTTTATGAACCATGTACGTGATTAGTTACCATAAAAGGTAATCAAGTCAGAAATGCCACTAAATTTTAGTGATTATAGTTTCTTTTAGTGGTATGAAAACCGTATCCTTGTAAGCAGTAGATCAAAATGGCATACTCGTACCATCAGAGACAGTGTAGTCACAGTGTGCAGCTACTAAACAAACGATTAAAAACAAACAAAATGGTTGTGACATGTGTGAATTTCCCTCAAAAATGCATTTGTGACAGCCTATAATTGAGGAGCTCTACATACTTGCTTAGAAATCCGAATTTAGAAGGTTTTTTTACTACAAAACATTTAACTATCAGATTTTGGAAATTCTAAAAGGAGAGATACCTTTCAAATGCTCTTCTCCAAATCTTCAACCCTTCTGGCCAAATTTAAACACAAAGCTCGATTTTTCCTTGCTATTTCCAAGGGATCCTGTCGACCCGCGCTGAGTGTGTGATTGATATACTTAAAAATCTGCGACCGAAACAACAATAGTTTGTCTACCAATCCCAATATAAAGGTTGAAAATAACTCAAAATCTAAATGAATCGGGAAAAAAAACTTACACAAACGACTCTAGAGACGCCAATAGTAGTGGTGAGTACTAAAAAGTTTAGTGACTGTTCTATAGTTCCATCCACCATCCTTCGACAATTTTTTTATTCTTTCTTTATAAAATGAATAAGATGGGAAAAGAGAATCAAACTTATCGCCAAAGTTGATTACCCGCTGCATATAACGGTGAATCTAACCAATCTCACACTGATTAAGGTACAGTCACGTTCCTTACGTCTCTGAATCCCAGCAGGACTCTACGCACTTGATTCCGTTAGACTTGATAAACAAATCTATCTCCCATAGAAAAGTTTATTCTAATAGATAAATCTGTCTCCCACATAAAAGTCTATTCTAATAGATAAATCTATCTCCCACAGAAATACCTACGAAATTTTTGTTCTGTCTTTTGATAAATCAAGGTGAACAGGAACCAATTGATAATCCGGTCTTATATTCCAGAAGAACATCCTAGAAATATCAATCACCTCACAATAACTTAACTATATGGTAGTTGAACAAGTTATTGTGGAATCACAAAGAATGAGACGAAGAGCTTTATGATTACTTTTTATATCTTACCTATCGGAGATAAATCTCGAGCAAATCTTAGAGAAGATAGTACTCAATACGATAGAACAAGTAAGATCATAATTCTCAACTACAGAGAAAATAGTTGGGTCTGGCTTCAAAATCCCAATGAAGTCTTTAAGTCGTTAACCTATAATGGTTTTAGGAAAAACCTAGGTTAAAGGAAAATCGACTCTAGTCGCAACTAGCATCACACAGGAGGTGTGGGGATTAGGTTTCCCAGTTGATAGAGTTCTCCCTTATATAGTCTTCAAATCAGGGTTTGATAGCTTTGAAACAAAGCAATCAATATTTTACCGTTAGATGAAATCCCGATTTAAGATTCAAGCTAAGTTTGCTTAAAACCAAAGCAATATCGCTCCACCGTTAGATGGTATTAGCTTGTTACACACAAATTAAATATACCTTCATTTAGATATAGATAATCGTACCTAAATGTGTATATTGAGTTGGCTCAATAACAGTTAACCGAAGTTAGCCATATGAACACTTTTGTATTAACCACATTCATCTAAAAACTTCTAGATCAAATGATAATCAAATGAATCTAATTGTGTTACTCATAAAGTTGTTCATTGTTTATATTCTCATAGAAGTATACAAGACACAATTGAAGCAAAATCAGATTGATTCAAAAGAATCAGTTCATGAACATTTTAGCCACGGTTTGCAAAGATTGCATTCCTTAATCAATTCTTCTTAATATAAAGGAGAATGTTTATGCTGACGTGTCGGCCTCATAACATATTTCAATTTTTTTGTATTTTGTGTTGTCACCGTATTAGGTTTAAGGAGATCCAGAAGAATCGAAAAGGAACGACCTTTCAAATCGTTCTACGAAGAAGACACATCCTAAGAATCCTTTCTCTTAGTTCTGAAGAGGTTTTCTTAAAAGGTTGCAATTTATCGGTCAATAACTTATA